>OY998160.1:3760553-4421046 GCA_963921925.1 Sphagnum tenellum | reverse complement strand
GCGTTCCGACCGCTACTGTACACTGGCACCTAATTTGGTCATCCCTACCCCCTTAGCTAAGCTAGATATAGACTACCTACCTACTTATCTACCTACCTACTTACCTCCTCGTAGACAACCCTCTAGTAGTAGGAGTAGGTTGGTCCTAAAGCCCTTACATTTTAATACCGACCTAACCAACTCGCTTGCCTACAAAAGGTGGTATAGCCAAACAAACCTACGTGGGGTTATCTCCTAGTCTAAAAGCTAAACCCAAAAATGGCGTCAAAGAAAAAGCTAGACCGTAGACAACCAAGTGAAAGTTGCGTATGTATTTTTACATTTATACGTATATATGCAACTTGTACGTCTGTCTATCGCTTATAAAAAGATACGTATGTGAAGTTTGCATGTAAATTTCAAACGCAGTTGTGGAATCTGATTACTTACTTGTGTGTGTTTTGGTATAAATTGTATTGTATGGTAGCCAGTTATACGGATTTACAAATAAATACGTATTGCGTATATAGAGGAGTAGTAGTAGGGTTTAGGTAAATACGTCTCTAGTATGGGTAGTAGTAGTAGTAAACAAAGTATCTGGATATAGAGCCTAGTAGGAAACAAGTCTCTAGTAATGGTTGCTGGACACATATATTCTAGTATAGTATGAAGTAGGTACATGTATGTATTTTACAAGTATGGCACATGTACGTATTCACGTTTTTTTGGGGTACGTATATGTGTGTGTGTGTTTGTGTATGTAATTATATTTTTTATACATAAATGTATGTGTATGTATTTTGGGGGGTGTATTTTATAGGTGTATAAATTGTAATGTATTGTGGTTTGTGTAGGTGTAGAGTGTAGGGGGTAGCGATTAGTAGAGTCGGGGTTGCTAGCTATTTAGAAGGAAAGGTGCGCGCCCGCCAGTGCTGTCCGTTGCGTTCTGTTGCGACTGCTGTGCTGCGTCGTCGTCGTCGTCGTCGTCGTCTCCTTGCTTTGTGTGTGTCTGTTTTTGTCTGCGCGAGAGCCGTGTCTGTTGTTGTGTGACGAGAGAACAAAGGAAGTAGCTGGCGAGCGAGCGAGCGAGCCATGTGTGTTGGCGTTTTTTTTGTTGTCTGTGGAAGGAAGGAAGTTGAGCTTTTTGCACTAGTTGAGCTTTTGGTTTGAGCTTTGCTTGCTTGTTGCTTTGAGCTTCTGCAGCTCTTTGAGCGTCTTGTGTCTGTTTTGTTTTGCATTACTACGCCTTTTGCTTACCATTTGGTGGCCGGCTGGCTGGCTGGACGCTGGTCGCGCCGTCGCTCGCTCGCTCGCTGCCTCGGATAGTAGTAAGTGCGAATGAGAGAGAAACAGAGAGTCCGTGAGTGAGTGAGAAACTGCGGCCAAGTGTTGTTGTTGTTGCTGCTGTTGTTGCTTTTGTTTGTGGTTTTCAAGCTAGCTAAGCTACTAGTGCAGCAGTGAACACGAGTTGGTTTCTATTTTTGGGCTTGCGTCGATCGCTAAGATTGCAGGTGGCTTAGTCGACTGGAGATTGGTGGTGGCGGAGGTTTAGACTGTCCAGAGCTTCTACTGTGGAAATCGATTTTGCAACTCCGAGTGAGTGAGAGAGTGAGTGTTGGTTTTGTTTTCTGGGAGCTTTTTTCTCCATTTTTTTTTGTTTGTCGCTCGCCGAGTGAGTGAGTGCGTGGAGCAGCCGCGTGAGGGAGCGACTCATTTGAGTGGTTTGTCCTTGTGTGTATGTGTGTGTGTGTGTGTGTGTGTGTGCGTTTTCTGTTTGGAGTGAGAGCATTGGGAGCTTGGTTCTATTGTAGGAGGAGGTTTCACGTCTTGTTTCACAACTACTTGTTGGAGGCTTGAAGAAGAGTAGTGAAAGAAAAAGTTGCAGCAGCGGAAGAACTAGCTGCTGCTGCTGCTCCACTAGTTGTAGGTTCTATATATTATGTGGGTGTGGAGGAAGAGGAGCAGGAGCACTCTTGGTGCCCAAGTCAAAAAGGAGACGACTTCTTAGGGAGGAGGAGAAGAAGGTTTGGAGTCGAAGGGAATAAGGATCATCGTGATGAGCGCCAACCGGAGCTCAAGGAAGAAAAAGAATATCATTGTCTGAAGAAATCCTTCCTCTTCTCTTCTTTTCTCTTCTCTTCTCCTTGCTTTCATGAAGTGCGCTAGGGAATCCAACACTTGACATGAACTGCGTAGGTGTGGTGCAGCACTAGTGCAAGAACGCTGAATTGCGCTAGCTGCGGGTAGTCCTCATTGTCAGCACACAGAGAGAGAGAGAGAGAGAGACACACACACACACACACATTCTGCTGAAACGATCGATTCTCTAGCAGAAACAAATCATGAAAGACTAGCTTCAGCAGGGGAGGTGGGAAGTGGAACACAAGCACCTTCAGAGCATTCATTCAAAGCTGCTGCTGCTGCTTGTGCAGATCTGCAAGGATGAAGAAGAAGCTGCCTAGCAAAGCTCTTCTATGTTGTCAGCAGCAGCAGGAGTCGGAGGAGACGACGACGATAACGATGACGTGAACAAGTCCATCATCCCTGAGAGCTCACCTGCTTCCTCCTGCATATCAAGGTGAGCAGCTGCTGCTTCTTCTCATCAAATTTGCAATTCACAATAACAACAATAATTTCTGCTGCAATTTTGCAGCTGCAATCTTCCTTCCCACATGATCCTCTGAAAGAGCCGCCACAAAACCTTCTTCTTCTTCCTCCTCTTCTTCTTCCACTCTGATCCTGGGACAAAATGCCAGAACCGGGTGGGTTCTTGTTTGTTTTTTGCAATCTTGGGTGTATTTCTTTTGCAAGTTTATATAACATCCTGACCTCTTCCTCCTCCTCCTTCACCCCCTTCTTCTTCTTCTTCTTCTTGTGAGCATTCTTTTTGCATCTGAGCATTCTTTTGCAGTAGAAGATTGATTGTGAATCTGTTTTCTTGACTGGTGTGATCAATCACCTAGCATAAATATTTCATTTCTCAGAGATTGAGAATTGTGCATTGATTTTTTTCCAATTCGCACTTGGCTCCATTTACTCCTCCTTCTCCTCCTCCTACAAAAAAGAAAATTGCACCAATGTCCATGAGATTGATTGATCATCTTCAAATGGGGATGATCTTGAATTTCTAGCAAAGAATGAAGACCTGCAAGGATTTTTGAATGTGGACCATACCACTAACCTTGAACAGCTTCTTCTTCAAGGAAAACCAACAATCCCTGAGCTCCATTTACAAGAAGTTTTGATTGAAGCACTGGGTGTTGTATTCCTTTCCTCATCTTTCTATCAATCTTGTCCAATTTTTCTTTTCCATGGCCAGTTCCAGTAGAAGGTTGTGAAATGTGATTCAGAAGATCACGTGTGGTAGCTGAAGCTTAGATGAAGAGTTCTCATGTGGGCAATAAAGAAGAAGAAACAAGAGTTCCTGGCATTGGAGTCCTAGAAGAATGTTTCTCCTTCTTCTTTGCCCCATCAGGCCAGCAGCTCTTTTTCTATGATCCATGTACTACAATGCTTCACAAAAATCCAGACCTGTTTTTTTCTGTTCTAAAGTCTGTGAGACCCTGTTGTTACTTTGTTGCAAAAGAAATTTGTTTAGAAAAAGAAGTTCAATGTGGTTTAACGTAAGCATCCCCTCTGAGTTGGTCAGGGAATCATTGACTTCTTAAGAAAGTGGTGGTGTTTTTGTTGTGGTGGGTTGTCAGTTGTTGTGAAGTGTGGTGCTGCTGCTGTGTGCAGCTTTCTTCTGGTCTAAGAAGACACAAGCCGGGGAGTTCCCTCAGCCCAAAGCTGGACATCAGTCGCAAGGGCTGCCAAGGTTTGAGGCACAACATGCTTGACTGATCTATAATACTACCCTACTACATATGCTGCAAATTGTGAGGAGGAGATTCACTCCAAAATCAGAGTTGAGGTTGATGTGCTGCAAAAACCAGATTAAATCCAACCAACCCCCATACTCAGCCAACATGCTCCGTCTGCCTTTCTCTTCTTCTACTGTACCCATCTAGTAGTCATCTGAGACTGACTGCAGCTCAGGATACTCATGAGCATCTCCATTCTACCATTGATGGAGAAACTTGTTGATCATTGTTGATCTACTTACTTGCAGCAGCAGGCATTCTATAATAGTACAGTATAGAAATATGTTACTACAATTTCTTCCACACATACTGACTGCAAAAAGACTTGCCCTTTGAGTCTAGAGTATTTTGTTGTCATATGTGAGTCTTCCGCCATTGACTCTAAAAGTGTTGCAAGAATTGCTAATTGTGTTGAGACCGGCTGATCTTGGCAGGAACTGAAGTTCCATAGCAGCTTGGTTTTTCGGTTTTTTCAAGTCACTCTGGCGTGCTCTCTCTCCTCTGTCAACAACCCATGATCCTGCTGCTGCTGCTGCTGCTGCTGCTGTTTAAATATTGAGATTGGTCAATCGAGCAGGAGTCTGTAGAGCCAGAAAGAAGAAGAAGAAGAAATTGCAGCAGCACCTGGGTTCTATTACTTACTACACATCCCATCATACTGACTGACTCTACATCTCTACAGTCTTGAAAGCCCCCCTTCTTCTTCTTCTTTGACTCTCAAAAAAGGTACATGGGATGAACCCTTCTGCAAATACCAACGAGCATCAAGGTGACCCCGGGCCGAATTGGTCAACAGAGAACTGGGATAGCCCCGGCGTGGTTGGCGGCACCCTCGAGCACGCTTCTCGGCAGTACCCGACCAACCGATTAGAGTGGGAGTGGGATCCTATGATTCTGGCCACACAGCACCCAGGCAGTGGTAGCTCTAATGAAGCTGCTGTACCAGGTGATGCAGCTCATGGGGACCACAAGACCCAACAGATCACTGCAGGTAACTTGTGTAAACATCTTCTTCTGCAACACTTATATACTACTTATATATCTAGTCATAGTTCCAAATGAGACTCCTTGTTGGATCAGAACTCTAGCTCAGATTTATGTCTGCAGTGTACAGGGATTGCAAAGTTTCCTTTCAGCAAATGGGTGCAACTTGTAACTTGAGATCCAGATGTCTGTCTGCCTTAATTGCATAGTCATATACACTCACTCAGTCTCAGGCAATGTGAAGAATTGTTGGCAGCAAGCTGAAAATTTCATGTCTTGAAGGAAAGTACCAGAGAAAGTGAGAAAGTCACAAATGGGTTGTAGCAATGGGGCTCTTGCTTGTGAAGAACTTCATATCATAGAAATTGTGTTCAAAAGATTTACAATGATTTGAATCAGAGTCTGGAGCTATGTTTGGAGCAAAGTTCCTGAACTAAGTAACTAACAAACTCTGTCTCTAGATCTGTTTTGACTATTACTGGAATGCTGTTTCTTTTATGGCAGGCCAAATTTCAAGTCTTCGGGCTTACAGCCATATGATTTCACCCGGACTTCCAGCCAACTTCAGTCACAATGCTGCCACCTTGGGGATCTTCGGCCCAGCAGGAATGCAGAATCGTCATCATCATCATCATGCCTATGGAGCTTTGGATGGCTCTGCTGGTGCTGCCGTCCTCTCTGTTGCAACAGGAGGAGGGTCACACCTTCACAACTCACTTCAAGGCTCATCTGGAATCCCAGGCCTTGCTGCTACCAGTGGAGGACTCCATGTTGGGGATATGCAAACTGCATTCGAGCAGCAGCAGCAGCAGCAGCGTCGTGACCACTACTTTGCATCTGGCATACACGAACATCATCTGGTCAAGAGAGAGGATGTGAGAAAACCCTCTTTCAATGCATCAAGACTAAATTGTTTTGTTTTAAAATTTTGTGAAAAAATTTTCTCTTGAATTATTATTGTGCTGTTTGAATGACACATTCAATTCTTAATATTCAGTTTTCTTCACAATAATACAAAAACCTGGTTTTGGCCTGCAGGTGAGTGATGGCCATACTGCACCCCGGATAGGCCTCAATCTCGGGGTGCGAACCTACTTCTCAGCTGAGGACACTGCTGTGGGTCGTCTAGCAAAGCGGCCTTGTGCAGGCCCTCCAAACACCCAAGTTCCAATGTGTCAAGCAGAAGGTTGCAAAGCTGATCTGAGCACTGCCAAGCACTACCACCGCCGTCACAAAGTGTGTGAGCTCCACTCCAAAGCACCAACTGTCATAGCTGCCGGTCTTACCAAACGCTTTTGTCAGCAATGCAGCAGGTATGGAACATTCCAGTCATCATCTCCTCATGAGTGTCTGCACAATGTCGCTTTGCTAGACGATCCACAACTCGGTCAAAGCTGAAGATGTTGGTTTTTCTTTTCAGTGTTTGTGATTTTGCACAATGTTGATTTCACACTTTTAACATTGTTCCTAAATTAATTTATTTTTAATGTTTTGTTGTGTGAAACAGATTCCACTTGCTAGCTGAGTTTGATGAAGGCAAAAGAAGCTGTCGCAAGCGCCTTGCAGACCACAACAGACGCCGCCGCAAGCCGCAACCTGGTGCAGTCTCAACAACAGCAGCAGCAGCTGGTACCTCAGCTGAAATCATTAGCATCAAAACTGGAACTGACAGTGAAAGCAGTTGTGCTGTGAATGGTCAGCAGCTGCTCTGTGATGCGTCCTCCTCCTCTTGCAAGTGTACTTAGTAACATTGGATGCACCTTCCATCATACACATCTGTTGTTTTGCATTGCGTAGCATAAGAGTAAACAGTTGACATAATCTGGATTGAAAAGTAACAAGCAAGCTGAAATTGTGACTGCAGGTGCGTCATATGGACGAGGAGGAGCGCATGGTGACAGCAGCCACCAATCACCGCATCACCATCATGGGATGCAGCAACAGACAACAAGTTCCATGAAAGGCCCAGACCCTCATCAAGCCTTGCTGTCAGCTATGTCTCTCTCTACATCATCTGTCCCGCTTATGCTACACAATGCAAAGCGACAGATGAGTATGATGCCAGGATCATCCTCCTCCAGTCATGCCCATGAAGCTGCCACTGCTGCCTATCAACACTTTTTGCAGGTAGTATATATACATACATACTTTAGTCATGTCCAGATCTAAAGCTCTCTCCTCACAATTTGATTTGAACTCTCCAAACATTTGATATTATTCCTGAGACCAACTTCAGTTGAAGTGGTGATGATGGGTGGGTCGATGGGTGGGAGGCTTATTCTAGGGCGTAACTAGTTCAGGTCAGAGTGGACCGCACCTGTCACTCTCATCACTCGGAGGACAGCTTGGGTTGAGTCAGCAACAAGCAAGCTGTCAAACCAGACAAGCGACAGGCAATTATAACACGAGTACTAGGATTGAGCCTGGTGTTCCATGGTTGCGTCCATTGAACTCACACTCAGATCTGATGCAACAACAAGAAGTAGTAGTAGGCAGATCCCCCCCAAGCCTCCAGCAGCAGCAGCAGCAGCAGCATTTCCAACCTCCACATCACAGCACCACTTTAGCATCAGCCAACTCCCCCAGGTCACAGGTTAGAAGTTTTCTGTTTTCTTTCCCTCCTTTCAGTTCAGGACCTTAGCCTTGCTTCCTCTCAGTATTATGATTCAGCCTCTTACAACTGCCTTTTGTTTGTGTTTTTCTTGATGAATTGCAGAACCAGAAACTTCAGGTTTACTCACCTTCAAACCAGAACTTGATACAAATGCAGTCATTCTCACGGGGAGATCTAGGCAGCCCTGAATGGATGCTTGGATCACGAGATGAGCGGTCAAAACATTATGGACCGTCATCATCAGCTATGTCAGGATCTCATACCCCATTGCAACAGCAAGGCCACCAGATGCTTGGATTGCTGGACAACACCTCCACCATACATCATCATCAAGCTGGAGATGACTCAGGCTTAGCTCCTGGAGGTGGAGGAGGAGGAACTGGACAATGTGGGTCAAGCACTCAAGCTGCTGCTGCAGGGGGGCATGCGACCCCAGCCATGGAGTTTCTGCAGCATGGTATTATTCACCCAACAACAACAGAATCCAACACAGCTCCTGATAACAACAACAACAACAACAATGATGAAAAGAACAAGAAAGAGAAGAGCCCTGAATTGAAGGTATACTCTCATGAGCTGGAAGCCCTCAGATCCTATGAGGCTGGCTCATCCATTTATGATTCGCACCCCTTGCTGTAAACTGCAGCGGATCATAACTAGATGGATGTACTTCACTTCAGGTATGATCTAAGTTCTTGATCATCATCCATCATTCTGTGAAAATGCAATACCACTGGAACATTCAGCTTGAGCTGTGTCTTGCCAACTAGGAGGATGTCTCATTTTGAGCTCTACTTTGAGATTGAGAAAAGCCCATGATATCTCTACCTGTACTGATCATTTTCCCTTTTTGTGTTGATCTTTTTCACAACACAGGGCAAAAAGAGTGAGAATCGGAAAAATGAGAAAATCGCACTTGGCGGAGCAACTCAGAGCCATCAACTCATTTGTAATTTTTTTTCCATGACCCCAGTTTTGCGAACTTGTCATACATACAGAATAGCACATGCAGACCTTGGAACTTCTTCAGCTAGACTAGGCTAGCCTAGACTACAACAGACCAGACCAGACCCAACCCGACCTGACCAGACTAGGTGTAGGTGTTGATTCTTGAGGAACTGCAATACTGACTTGGAAGGGAAACCACAGAGAACTGAACTTTGCTACTTGTTGTTGACACACAAATGAACTTTGAATTTGTTCTTCTTTTCCTCCTCTTTCACAAACAAGATGATGTTTGATCACTCTCTCTCAGAGCCAGCCCATGCAACTCTTTTTTTTTGGACTGTTCTCTTGATTTTGTTGTAATCACTAGACGGCAAAAGAAATCCACTTGCAATAGTATTAAGGAAAACAAAGAAAACTCAGACCAAAGATTCAAGCTTCTCTACTAGTCTCACATTCTGTGCTAAGAAAGAAGAGTAAATCATAGACAGAAGAGCCCAGCCCATGGGATAAGAGGGATGAGGAGGAGGAGGAGGAGGAGGAGAGAATGTTGTGCCCTTGAGGAAGTATGAAAACTACCAAACTTGATGTTGGAAGAAAGAGTCTAATGATTGCATTTTTATAGGGGCAAAAAAGAAAAAAGACCCAGAGCTGGGAACTAACTTCTTCCTTGGGATCGAGTATAATTGTCATGGGATGTGTACATTTTTGTGAGTTATTTGTAACACCCAATTTGTGTGTTGTGTGCGTACTGTTACAGTTGTTGTAGTGTCTGTATTGAGTACCAAGACATTACATACATACATATGCATATATACATTCTCACACACAGTACTTACCTAACTTAGTTGCTCTGTTTGTACTGCAAATAATTTAACAGACAAAACTTCTTCTTCTTTTTTTGGGTTCTCAGAGTATACTACTTACAACAAATTTTTGCAATTTTGGAACACATGAAAGTAACCCAAGTTTGCAAAATTGGGCATATGAATTGGGGTCCCTCACTTACTTGCTTACTTGCAAGTCCAATACAGTGGCATTCTCAATAACAACTTAGCATTTTGTTTTTGTGCATGTTTGCAACTGCGAGGGAGTGAGTTATGTAAAGTCACAGATATGATGTTGCTGGTGGATTCTTGATACAACCCGTAGGTAAAAATATATATATAGATATGTGCATATCACAAATAACGGCAAAATCTGTGACAAGAATATTTTGGCTGTTGAAAGGGTTTAGGGTTTAAGATAAATTAAACCTTGAACTATATAAGTGTATGGTCAATCCTGCAAACAAATTCTGCAATCCACAAGAAACCCTGAGAAGAGGAACAAAAGTGTGAAGAATAAATGAGTCTCTCTATGTGTACAATTTAACTATTTCAGACTTAGAAAACTTGGATGTGCTTTTTAAACTGTAATTTTAACATGAAAATGTTCAAACTCTAAAAATTATAATATATTTGCAGGGAAACTCAACACTAGTCTTTTGTAATTTGTATTAGATGCTTATCCACGAATGAGCCCATCTCTTGAGAGAATACCATGATGTCTTTTTTAACTCAAATTGCTTTGCTTGATTGAGGTCAAAAAATGATTGATTTGATTACCCCATCTTACTCACCTAAGGTTATCTCTAATTGGAGACATCACCTAAGTTAGAAGACAAAGCCAAAAACAAAACCCCATTTTATGAAGTTCCATGTGGTCTAAACCCACATAAATATATGGAGTGAGTTAGAACATGTTATGGAATGGGTTGAATAAAACTAAAAAAAATTTCCTCTTACACAATAACTATCACCTATGCATAGTTGAGTACTTTGATCACACACTAAAAAATTCCATAAATTTAGGGGTTTTGTTATTATTTCACCTTGGTGATAACCATTTAGACTACATGTCATGATCCTCTTTGCCATAATGATCCTAGATATGTTTGGCAATAAAATAATTATTATAATTTATAATTCAGCATTATACACTTTTTTTAAAATGAAGCTATTGTGCTTGGTGGCTTCATTCAGATTTTTGCCATCACAAGCAAGCACGTATTTTTCAGAAATTTTGCCAAAACCTTTTTTTTTAAGTATTTAATTAGTGTTTAAATAACCAGCCTACACAACTACGGGTAGTATTTTTGCCACTTACTTGACAAATTTGCAATGAATTGAGTGCTACGTACTAGGTACTCTAAACGACATAAAAACCACACAAAATTTAATTTTCTTTGTAGGGTGGACCTTATGCAGTCACATTGTGTCTTTAACACTACCCCCTTACATAACTCAAGGAGATTATTAGGGTTTGTAAGGTTCCTCAAGTGGTACCCCTATGTAATTTCTGGGTCCCCCCACGGGATTATGTGACCCAGCACCCACCATGCACCATCCACCAGAAACCCATTATGACTCGGTTGTGGATGGATCTTGTAAACCCTCCTACTTCAACCTCATGCACTACGTAGTTAACTCTAGTTATGTAAGTGAGTAACTACCATATGTAAGGAATGTAAGTTGTTGTTACTATCTAGTTAGGTAGGTAGGTAGGTAGGTAGTGCTACTTGGTAGGTAGATAGATAGATACATGTGAATGGTGTTGATACATGGCTAACCACTGTGGTTAACCATGGGACAGGAATTCAATGAAAAAGTGCTTCCCTGTCCACACATCATCCATTTTGGGTGGTGCACTGGCACTTGGTGTTACTTGGTAGGTACATACATATACATACATACATACGTACATGTGAATGGTGTCGATACATGGCTAACCACTGTGGTTAACTATGGGACAGGAATTCAATGAAAAAAGTGTTTCCCTGTCCACACATCATCCACTTTGGGTGGTGCACTGGCATTTGGTGTTACTTGGTAGGTACATACATACATACATACATACATACATGTGAATGGTGTTGATACATGGCTAACCACTGTGGTTAACTATGGGACAGGAATTCAATGAAAAAAGTGTTTCCCTGTCCACACATCATCCACTTTGGGTGGTGCACTGGCATTTGGTGTTACTTGGTAGGTACATACATACATACATACATACATACATACATGTGAATGGTGTTGATACATGGCTAACCACTGTGGTTAACTATGGGACAGGAATTGAATGAAAAAAGTGTATCCATGTCCACACATCATCCATTCCGGATGGTGCACTGGTAGGTGCTGGTTCACTCTGGCCCCCATGCACACGGCAGCCAACCAAAGTGAACCAACGAGCCACAATGTGTACCACGAGGACAGATGGTGAATGGAAAAGAGACAATTCTCCATCCTGAGTTCGAACCAAGGTGGTTAGCCCAATTTCTTAATTTCGATTAATTACCTATCTATCGACATACATACAACCCTCACTAACCATTACCTAGGTACTAACTTATCATCTACATGCATTTGCTTAGCTAGTAACTAGAGTTGGGGGGCCGGGGGAGAGAGTTAGGTTTAAGATTTAAACCCTAAACATTTACAAATCCACCCACCCACCCAACACTTGTATGGTAACCACCTATTTTCCTACCTACCCACCTATCTACCTACCTACCTCATACCCTTTTTTGCAAAGCAAGGTGAAACAAAAGAAAAAAAAAAGAGGTCACTTAAGATTCATTCATCATAAGTATGAATTCCCATCCACCAAAAGGACAATTAGGGTTACTATATTCAAGTTATAACTACAGTTGGGATTTGACACCTTACCTGCTGCTGCTGCTGCTCCAGTCCAAATTCTGTACTCTGGACAGAGAGTGGATTGATACCTCTGGCTGGCCCATGAATTAATTGATGGGAGATGAATGAACTCTGTCAAGAATAGTACTAAAACCACTACCCCCAACTCTGACAGCCAAACCCCTCCTGTTGTTGTTAGAAAATCAAGTGTTTAAAAAAATAAATTAGGGCAATGGGTTTAAGGCAAAAAAAATTCTAATATATTTATTTATTTATTTATTTATTTATTTATTTTTATTATTATTTTCCACACTTTTTGGCAGCACTTTCAAACTCTCAAAAAATCATCTTCATTTTTTATTTTTCTTATTTTTATTGAATTCACCAATTTTTTTTTAAAAAGCTCGTTAAACGGGTTTAGGGTTTAGGCCAATGTTTACTATTTTTTGTTTTCTCACTTCTAGCAATTGAAACCCTAAAAAATCACCTTCATTTTTTATTTATTTTTAATTCCTAATAATTTCACTTTCTAGGAAATAAACTTTCACCAAAAAAAAAAAAAAAAAATAGGCTTAGGTTTAGGGTTTAAGTTTTTTAAGGGTAAAAACTTAAACTCTCACAAATCACCTTCATGGAAAAATTTATATATTCTTAGTAATTTCACTTTCTAGTGAAGTGAGTTTTGCCCCCCAAAAAAAAAACTTATTTTAAAAAAAAAAAAACTTAGGTTTAGGGTTTAGTGTTTAAGGCTAAAAGTTTGTTGCAAGACTCATTTCACAGCTTGTAACACAAACCAAAAAACAAACTTGTGCATGCACATGGAATTTGTGTGTGAGAGAGAGAGAGAGAGAGAAGAGAGTACATACTACTACTACACTTGTAGTGTTGCAATTTGATGGGTGGTCCTATGAAGTAGGTGCTCCCTCAACATCACTTACCTACCTACCTACCTACTAAGGTGTATTGAAAGCACAAGCCAGTGGTATTTTTTTGTCAATTTTGTGATGTAGCCAAAAGTGGCGATTGGTCTATGTGAAAATTTAGCCAGATTTGGCTACAAGCAAAATATGAAAGTAAAATTTGTTGAACATCTTTTCTTTCTTTCTTTCTTTTTTATTTATTGGCTACTCTACTTGAAACCGTGTATTAAAAGAAATATGGTGTGGATTTTTTATTTTTAGTTTTTTAAAGAAAATTGGTCAGATTTTGGCTATTGATAATCTCCAGGAAAACAAATTAAATTAAAAAAATTAACTTGCTTTTAGCTAGCACCTTTTTTTTTAAATTAATATAGCTTTTGGCTATAGTTTTCGCCAGAAAAAGAAAGCCTGGCACCAGCCTGAGAAGGAGGACTTTTGCTATATCCGAGGACAGAAGGGGAAAGAAGATGCGCCAAAAACACAAGCCCCAAGGGAAGGACAGAACACCCCCCACAACAGCTTTTCATTGGGTGGTTCTTTTTGTCCTTTCGCCCAACTTCATTTGGTCTTTTGTCCTTTGGCCCAACTTCATTGGCCACTTCTTGTACTTCCCTACCTTGGTAGGTTAGCCTTGCTTTTGGTGCTTCTTTTTCAACGTGTTCACACTATGTAGTACTAACAACCAAACAAGTGTGGTGTGCCGTCTTTTGCCACATTTCTTTTTTTTTCTTTTGTGTGTGTCATCACTCACTCGTAAAACCCTAAACCCTAAACCCTCGACCTTTGTGTATTGGAGGAGTACTTTGGTCTGATTTTTAGGACGTTCTGCTTTTCAAGGTGCTGGGAACAAGAGCACACAATGGTCGGTCTCGAGACCATTCCACATTTCAATGTGCTGGGATAGGCCATTCCACAAAAAAAATATGAAATTATAGAGGCCATTTCAAAAGACCTAGGAGCACACATTATGCTTTCAAAAATGTAAGAGCAAGAATTACGTCTTTTTTTTAAATGCCCCGACCGTTTATAGAGGAAAATTTGTGGGCTATAATGGAATAAGGTGCCCTCCATATAGACACTACAAAAATCGTACGAGGTCTTTACATGTAGGGTAAAGGTCTTTTGAAGAGGGCTGTTTTGGGAACAAGGGCCTTACACTTGCCTCCATTGGACCCTAACTCCTCATCGAACACCCCCTCCCCCCCCTCCTCCAAATTTGAAGTCCTTACCAAGCTTAGAATTGTTTATGGATGAAATCCATCACTCAAATAAAGTCATCCATAGTTGGGTGAAATGCAACCATAGATTAAAAAAAAGGTCAAATGGTTGGATGGGAATTTTCAATACAATTGAGTTGTATTTATGTATGCATGAATAGATTATATTTGCGAATGAAGCAAACCACACATGGAATAGGCCATATGAACAAGAACACGACAATGGATGAAATTATGTTCAAGAATTGAATTGAGCACAAATATGTAAATGGTTGTATACCTATATGAAATGAGGACAAGGATGATGAGCTTTAACAACATGGATGAATTTGGAATTCCAAAAAATGAAATTGACCACAAGGTTGCAACATAATGGATGAAATTGATGACACAAATGAATTATTAGGACGTGGGAAGAAATCCATGTTCATGAAAATCTCTACCATATGCATGGTCACTCTAGATGAATTTTAAATCAATGAAAAAAATTCACATCATCTTATTCATGTAAAGTGATGAACATGGCTAATGTACAATACCACTTGAATGAAAGTTTACCATGGATGAAACTAAGTGAATGATGAACCGTCTACCTCTGTCCCATCATGCGTCTTGTTGTGCATGCTCGCAAGCTGCCTACACATCAGTTATGTCTGGTAACCAGCGAGAGCGGTCAGGTTACCAAACATAGTCTCAACACATACCCACCTCAACTACATTTGATAACCCTGGTAACCGGCTCCAGACTCCACTCCATAATTTTGGAAATGTAGTGGTAACCTAGTGATAACCAGCATTCGACGGTTATGAAAAATAGAAGTGGATAACCAACGGTTCTCAAGAAGATTCTCATACATACATACATATATATATATATATATATAACCATGGTTCTCAAAAATCAAATACTTTTGCAACCCTTGCAAAGTCTTTGCAATGAATAAAAATTAATTCAAGCACAATTTCACCTTACAAATATGTATCAAAATGCTTGGGATCAATTCTTCTGTTTTTGAAATTTTCGTTTCGGTTTTACCAAAAAATTTGGGAAACTTTTGGAAAAAAAAAAATCTAGTCTAAATTTGAGTAAATATTGTTTTCAATTTTTATAAAACATTTTCCAATTTTTTTTAATCACAAAAATGGGAGAGAGAGAAAGAAAGAAAAAAGAAAAAGAAGGGAGGAAAAAAAGCATGTGAGATTCCTCAAGAGTCTTGAAATTCATCATGTGGAATGCAACCACCCCTTGTTGCAATGCCATAGTAGTGACATACGAAATACGCGTATTTTTCGAAGGTGCTCAAAAAGAAGTATTTTCAAGTATTTTAAAATACGTTGAGCAAGCTGAGCTGAAGTTGTGCCCAAATCTGTGACAATTTTGAGCAGACATCAGCTCAGTAACATACGATGAGCAAAACTAGGTTGTTAACTATTGTAGAGTCTAACAGACTGCAGTTTTTGCGGCCCGGTAATGGTTCTTTGCATAACCTTTATCACTCTGCGTATTTTGGGTCGTATTTTTTAAAAAGCCCAAAAAAACATATAATACGCGTATGTTTGAATCAAATTGAGCGTATGTCACTACTATGTGCAATGCCTTCAACATAACATTGTAGCATCAATTTCTAACAAGTATGAAGGTAATTTCAAACCCATCCACATATTTATAAACAAATATATTTTTTGGTGAAAAATAATTTTAGAAAATTAAACTTACTATGACAACTAAAAACAAAAAATCACATCATTGATGTTGCACTCCCACCACACTCCCATATTTTACTAGTTCAAGTAGCCTAGAAAATCAATACCTAATAAAATTATGAATTCACACGATTTTAGGAATCACCCATATTAATGTGGCCCATTAGAATATTGCGCAATATTCAAAAGAATATGTACTAGAATTATTGTGTTTTTCATTGATTGTTTTGAATGATGTACATTGTAATTGCTCCAATTGAATGGACCAAATTATTGTGTTCTTGAACCCTCCATTGCTTTTGCATAACATTGCAAGTTTATGAAAATATGTATGAAAGTTTATCACCAAGTTTATTTCAAGACCACCAAACCAATTGGGATCTCTAAACTTCTTTCATGATTTGCATATTGGAAAGCATGAATGAATAGGAACATGTATGGAGATAAGTTTTTTTGTGGAATAATGCAATTGGGCTAGATATTCCTAAGACAATTAGTTGACCAATATGAATGGAATCTCCAAAAACACCTTAAGGAAGAATATAAGTTATGACTTTCCGAATACAAACTAGAGCATCACAAGCTAGTAAATACAATCCAATTTGATGTAGGTATTGTTAAGAAATTGCATGCCAAGTCTTCCATTTCCATTCACCAAATTCTAATGGTTTTTTACAAGCTTATTGCATCTTGCAATTGTCTACATCTCATAAGTTGTTTCACCTCCATGTACTTGATTAGTCTTTGGGGAAAAGTAAAAAACATGCCAAGTCCTTCTAGTTACAAAGAGTGATCCCAAATAAAATAACCATAATTTGACAAATAACATACGCACGTGAAAAGATTCCAATGTCATGCAAATATGTTGAGTCAAAGCTCAAAAGTATGTAAGTAGTGGTAACAAGGGTAATCATGTCAAAACTTATTAATTTACATTTTTTGAAAATCAACTAGTAAGACATCTAGAGAAATGAATGGGAAACATGTTCTAAATTATGTTGGTCAATTGTCTCCAAATTACATGTTCAAGCCTTTCTACAAAAATACTACATGGTGCAACTCTTCAAGCTTCAAACTTTTAACAACCCTTTCCACCTTTTCATGTTTTTAAATCATGTTTAAAATCTTTAACATCTGACAAAATATCAAGTGTGAAAAACACTTGTGTAATAATGAAAGTAAAGATGTTCATATCATTGTTGACCTAATATATTAGAGATCTTGGATTTTGTGGAATAATTATTTTAAGATGCTTTGAAGACTCACATGACAAGGAAAGACCTTTGTTTATCAAATATAACTTGATATGTGGTGGAATAATTCTTTGATGTTGGAACCACTAATGGGGCATTGGCTCAAAAAATGTTAAACTTTGAACTCCCACCAATTGGGAACTCTAGTTTCTTGTTAATTAATGCTAACGCTTGTTTTGGCATTTGTCTAGCTACATTTTTTAGTAATTGGGAAAATATAGTTTCAAAACTTGACACACATTTCAAACAACATGAACCAATTGTAAAAGGGCATGTGGGGTAGCTATAGTTGATTTTTTATACCCATAGTAAATTTATAGCAATAATGTTTTTTTTTTTTTTTGGGCAAACCTAATGTTTTGATTCTACAACCTTAAGTAAAAGTTGTTTTTCAACCCTCTTTTTTGTCACCTTAAACAAGAGGTCACTTTCAACTCTTTTTATTTATAAAGTTTGAATGCTTGAATTTTTTTCTAATTTAAATTTGGTGTGACAACCACTATACTTGATTTTATTTTTTTCTATAATTGTGTCACCAATAACCACTATCTACTAGAAGTTCCAATTATTGGAATTGACTTCATATCATTTGAGTAAGGTTTTGGTGTTTTAGAGTCTAAACTGCTAATTTTTTAATTGACATCATGTCTACAAGCATCTTTTGAATTTACTTTGTGTTACTCAAATCAAATTTTGTTTTAAATGCATCCATAGGTTTTCATCATGGTGTTTGACACCTTTTCGTTTATTTGGATGTGAATTTGCATGTTCAAGTTCCCACAACCACAAAAAAAGAAACAAACATTTTTTTAAGGTTAGTATTCCCAAACCAAAACTTTCCCAAAGTAACTTTGGGCTTTGTAAAATTTTGAACTAATTTTTTGAAATAATTTTTTTAAATAAATTTTGTTGTTGGCCTCTAATTTGCCCATTTGTTGACTAAGGGGTGGATAAGATTGTTGCCTGCATTGGTGGCTATAACGATAAATGGGGCTTAGTTTTAAACATATGTTAATTGTATATATGTCTTTGAATTGTAGGTGCAACTAATGCATGTGTGAACAAAATATAGTGGGTCAAATTGTTGGAATGGAGTTAATTGAACATTTTAACTAAGGGGGGTGGTGTGAATGACATGTGAGAATCTCATTTATTCATTATGATGGATTCCTAGGCACCATTATTTTTATCATGGACCCCAATTTACATTCAATTTTGGAAAGTATTTTGTGATCTACATAGTGTGTTCATGTAAATTTGTTTTCAAACTTTCATCCCCAAACACATGGGCAAACATAATGGCAAAATCAAATCTTAACAAAAATGTTTACGATGCAAAATCAAATTAAGATGAATAGGTAGACCTATTGTCTATGGCATAATATGAATATAAAAAATTTCAATGCACTCGGTAACATAATAAATGATTTTCTTTCCAAATATGGTGCACACTTTACATATTCAAAGTGTGAACAAGTTGTGAATTTTGCAATTGAACATTTAAAAACATGGTTGGCCCAAACAGGCAAGCTTAAGTTATTTTTCATGTTGAAAGAGCATACAAGCAAAATGTTTATCAATACCACAAAACACAATTACATTCAAAGTTGGGAAACAAGTTTGGTTTCAACAACATATTGAAACAATAACATGACCATTCGAGAAATGGGACTATTTATCTTTTGGTCCAATCAACATCATGAAACAAATCATTATTGTGCCATTTAACATTATGTGTTTAGGTTTTATGAATATTTGCCCCATGTTTCATTATGGATTGAGAAAATTAGGATTGTGCATGGACAACCATAAATCCCAATAGAAAACTTAAAACATATGTACAAGCCTTAAAATCAATTATGAAAAAAATAGATATTTTATATGATAACTCTTGTAAATTTAATTAATTATGGATTAAAATATTAATTATATTTTTTAAAACCTAGTGGTTATCATCAAGTTTTCTACTAAATTGATGCAAAATATTGTCAACATTTGTTTGTTGGGTCATCTAATGAAGCAAAATATGATTAATATATTGTTGTATCACCTAATGGCACCCAATCCAAGTTTTTTTCTAAATTTTCAACTTCCAAATATACAATTGCTAATTCTAAACTTCTTAGAAGTCCAAACTACGTACATGATTCACTCTCATTCCACTAGGGTGACATTCTTAACTTTTCATTCATGGATGTTGTTCATTTACAAACGAGTAGATGCATGAAAGAGTGGTTCATCTTTTGGGGAAAAAATCCACAAAAAATTCATTTCACTTTGTTAAATTAAAATTTTAATTTGGTGTCATTGGTTAATCATGACAATAAAGTCCATGTATCAAAAGCAATAAAGTTCATATTAGTGAAAGCCCAAGTAGACACCTTGAGAACATGGGATTTACTACAAAAACAAGTCAAAACCAATGGACATTAACACTATTAGGACCAATTATGACTATCATACACAAATCAAATACTATGAAATGGTTAAAGTTTTCAAGATAAGGTTTTCAAATATAAAACATTTATATCATAACATATGACATACTTAGCAACTCCATTTTTCATTTGGATTGAAATTCTATCTCAAAATCACAATTTCATAAAATTCTAGTTAATTGACCAGTTCATGTTTTTGAATTTCAAAAGTCCATAGCAAAAGGAGGGTGTATTATTTCAAAAATGATTTATCCATATTTTTTCATAGTCAATTTAAATATCTAAAACCAAGTCTCAATTGGAAAACTTAAGAATATATGTTTTGTTATGAGACATTGAAACAAGGTGGGTATGGTAAATACCAAAAGAAATGTCACAAAAGTGAGCCATTCATTCATGCATCCACACGTGTCCACCTTTCATAAATAATGGATGAATTTCCTTGTCACTTGATTTTCCATTCATGAACTTAATTATTAATTCTTAATACATCATCCACTAATATATGATTAATGGATGAAATCCATCATTAAAAATGAAATTCATCCATTACATGTTTTTCTTTCCATTGTTCAAAAGAAAATAGTTGATTTCTTATGTAGAACATTGCTTGGATTGTGAGCCTCATTTACAACTTTGATTAAAGCTTTCATGACCTAATTCCCAAAATAGATATAATGTATCGTAGATTATTTTCAGCCTAATCAACATTAGACTCCAATTTAAAGTATGACTTTGCGCCTATCATTGCACTATGGTTTTATTCATCTCAATTGACATTTCATGTTCTTCATGTTATTAAAAAAAACTTATTTGGGCACATCAATGCAGGTTTTGTGTCTTTATCCACATTCCTATTTTTTTTAATGGTAGGAGTATGTTTATGCTTATTTTGTTATTGTTTGTTATCATAGATAGTTATTCTGCTTGTGATAATTTCATGAACTTTTCAAAAGTTCACCAACACTTTAAAAAGTTCAAACAACTATGCCTTATTAAAACTTCTACCAATTAGGCCTTTTAAAACCTTTAAAACATAATCCCTACTTTCTTAAAAAAAGTTTGATTACTACATATTGTCCATGACATAGTTGTTGTCATATGTAACCATTTTTAACAAGGTGGTGAAGCTCAAAATATTCAATTACACATGTAATTATTGCTAGATTTCATAGCTTGATGCTATTGAAGATCCCTAAATTATTCTATTCAAGCATTCTGATTGAATTTTAAAAATTCATTGATTATGTCAATGAATGTTATGCAAATTTTAGGAAGTGTAAAATATCTTTAATGTATTTTTTATTTTGTAAATGAGAAATGGAATGTATGCAAATGATTAAGAACCATGGAATTTTTATTAGGACAATAGAACATCTAAGTCAAAAAGGCGGAGTTTGCAAATTTTAAAATGCACAACTAACCTACTATAAGGACAAAATGTTGATTCATTTGGGATTAACACCATGGAAGAGGTGTAAGAAAAATGACATTATGTCAAAAAGTTGAAGAATTGTTGCGGTGATGATGTGCTTAAACTTATAATGAACATGGAAAGAATATGAATAATGTGTTATTATCAAATATTAGTGATGTTTAGGGCCTCCTCCTTCATGGAAAAAAAAACTAATTTCAGCATTTTAGGTGGATGGTATGGTTTATTGCCAAGGTTTAAGCATAGCATCGAATATCCAAATAAGTCCTTGGGCAATTTGCCTCAAATAAAATATCAATGCAAGAGGGATTGAATTCAAAGAAAAAATTGGAAAAGAAATGGGCAATTTTATTTATGAAGTCAATACACAACTTGATCAATAGGTTGTCCAACATTCATCAAAGCATTTAAAGGAAAATCCAGTTGCTATATAGGCCATTGTCACACCAAAGAATATGCACCAATATGGCGAAAACATGTAAAGATAATCAATAAAATTTTATGGCCGAAAAACTTAAATGAACAATCAACAAACATGTAACTATAAAGTTGTCAGGGTAGTTGGAACAACATTTACAAACAAGCTTATGATAAATGTTATAGGTTTTTTTGCAAAGATGGATGTCATCTTGGTGTTATTAACACAATATGTGATTGTAAGATGCATATTACATCTCCAATGTTTTGATTGAATACATTGATGACAAGTAAATAAATTGTCCAACTTTGTACAAACAATGGATTGGAAAGATAAATTGTTGCTAGAATTTGAAGTGCATCATTTATTCAAGCTATGTTTTAAGGTTGTGGGTCCATTGTTTATTCTTCCATTTCGAAGATTAAGGAAGAAAAGTTCGCAAGAAGAGAATTGAAAAAGCAAAAAAATTACATATTCCATGCTTACTCAGTCTTCTTGCCAATTTCCATAAACACGAAACACTTTTATTTTGCTGAAACGAATTTTGCAAAATGTGTTTCAATGAGTTAGTGAAGCTACTTTATGTTGATTGTCTTCCTTGAAGGATTTTCATTATGCATTCAATTGGCATAATGTTTTTTGTTTGCTAATTCCTTTGACACCTTACACAATGAGGCACTATCTAAATTTGTAGGTTGTTCAATTTATATATATATATATATATTACTAGCTTTCTAAAGTTGTTTTTGAAATGCCAATTCAATAAGTCATTATGCTCTTGATATTGCTTGGCAATTTGCTTTGCTTATGATATGGCTCTATCTTGCTTCTTCAAAACGTTAAACCCTTCCATCCTAGATTGGCAAGCAACATAATTCAACATTTTTTACAAGTTCAAGGTGTGTACTTGTAGATTTATTAGGAATTCATGAGTTCCACCTTGTTGCCATGGATGAAGAAACAAAAGGTGTTATCACTTTTGGTGAGGCAATGGGTTGTTCTAGTTCCAATTGTTAAGTGTGGGTTTTTCTTGCTCCACCTCAATATAGTTAAGATTCCCAATTCTCTCCTATCATAAGGGTAAAGGTCTCTTTACAATAGGTTGTTGTAATTGTAGTTACATACAATATGATGGCAACAACAACCTAATGGAAAGCCATTAAAATGGGGCC
This sequence comes from Sphagnum tenellum, assembly GCA_963921925.1. Lineage (NCBI taxonomy): Eukaryota > Viridiplantae > Streptophyta > Sphagnopsida > Sphagnales > Sphagnaceae > Sphagnum > Sphagnum tenellum. The sequence continues at coordinate 4,398,421 of OY998160.1, read as the reverse complement.
TTATTTCTTGTTGCATGGATAGGCACTTTTTGTTGTTGGAGATATACAATTGGGCTAAAAGTTTGTAGGTAACATTGGAAAACATGGCGAACATTTCATATGTAAGCAACTTTGTAAAGAATTGCTGAGAACATATGATACCAAAAAAGATGGTGATAAATGTCAACCTATGATCATTACAAGTTGATTCATACTTCACACAACTTTGCATTTGGTCAATGCTTGACATGTAGAGCTATGAAATGGCTATGAGCACAACTAGATGGAATTGTGAGGTGACTATGAGCACAGCTAGATGAAAAAAGGTAATGGAAAGTTACAATCTCCGGGAAGAATTTGTGACCATAACAATGTAATGGAAAGAGACCCTAGCTACTCTCTCATTGGTCCCCTCTTTGATAAACACATCCCCCTAGTTGATGATGCAACCCTACCAAACTTTATTAATAAAGGCACCAATCCAAAGATTAAGTACAAAAGAAGAGGACCTCGAGTTCAAAATACATTGTTCCAACTCAGATGTGGAATATGAAGGACTCAAAGTCCAGATTCTAACTCAACTACCAACTACTTGTACCAAGTCAGCAGATGGAATGGGAGGTGAGTCTGGATGGGCAGGGAAGTTCAAGAGGTGGCTAAACCCACTCCCACAACTGCACTTAAGATGGAAGATGCTTTTCCCATCTTTCATCTTTCGAAGATGATTTTGCATATTTTCAAGTGTAAGAATGAAAATTTATTGAGTAAGCAAGTTTGGTTTTTAACCAGAATGCTTCATTGAACCAGAGGGACTGGAGGTAGGCTGTGCATGTGGGGTCCCAAGAGTTTTGAGGGTAGTAGTAGTAGTTGGGATCAAAATTCAAGGTGCAAAATTTGTCATGTTGCAGAATTGGCACCTCCCAAAGAGTCTGATTTTGCCTCTGGGTGAGGCAGCAGGGGAGCCTAAGTAGTAGGCATCCATCCCTTGCTCTTACAATGGAGAAATGAAGGAATAATCTTCTTTTTGCTATTGAGAAAGTTAAAAAAGATGATCCCAACTTGGCCAATGAGAATGACACTAAAAGTGGTTGAATTGTGTGCCATATATTGTGTGGCCACATACTTTATGAATTCACTAACAGACCATTGCTGTGCTAAATGCTGCCACATACTTTTGCAGTTCAACAAATACTGGTGGACAAATGATTGGCCAAAGTATATATATTAAACCACCCATCCATCCCAATAACTATTCTAGTTCAAGTGAGCTTTAGCTTCAGAGTTCTTATTGAACCTTGTTATATTTAATTTCAACATAATTACCAATTTTTATTTTAAAAAACTCAATTGTGAGTCTGAAAAAAATAAATTTCTTGAACTTTACTAATTTCCACAAAGAAAAAAATCACTTTAACATTCAATAACTTTTGCTCCATTGGTCCGAAAATTTGCAAAATGATGAACATGCACACTGCCTTATCCAAGGCTTTTCTAGCAGTACCAAATTGTGGATGCAGAGCACAGAGGGCCCCGTGGTTGTTTGAGAGGGTTTTGGTGTGTAATCAGATCCAAACAAACAAACCACCTATTTTATTTAATATATGTATACACCTAGATTGCTTGGACCCTTGGGGAGATTCCAAAACTCTTTACGACAGACATTTTAAGACCTCCTTTCATAAAGCAAATGCATTATGGTGGATATCAACCTCTTAAAACACTTTCCCTTTTATTGGCCTTGCGTACCCAAGGCAAGGATATTGTGTTTAGATTCATTATAGAGTATAGTAGCTGAAGGCATTCTGGCCCGTATGTATGTAATAAGTCGATTTTTATATGAGGATTTTTGAAAGATGATATTTTGACTTGTGTTGAGACTTGAGATTAGTTATAGAGTTAATAATATCTTGAAGGATTTTGGTTTCTTTTCGAGGATTTTATGGAGATTATATTTTTGCATGGCAAAATGTTTTTGAGTTTCCATAATTCTTCTTTTGCCTTTAAGATACCTTTTTAATGTAAATGACAACACCACAGATTGACACACCCCTTGTTTCATTAGTGTTTCATCAATATCCCTATTTGCCAAATTTTGATCCATGTCTTTCAGAATTATTTTAGACACATTTATAATACTTAATATAATACTTGTAATGTATTCAAAGGGTTTGCTTAAGTATGGCAAACATTGCTCTCTCTATGCATATATGTTCCCCTAATGCATGTTATGTTCTCATAAATTTAAAAATCCTTGGTTTTTGATATATGGATTGTTTTTATACCAATTTCAATCCATTGGAAACTTTGATCTCTTGATATCTTTTCCAATAATGATAAATTCCTTCAAAGAATGTGAGAGGGTGAAAGTATTAAAATTTCTATTTAAAACCAAGTTATGCACAAATCACTTTTTTTCTTTGGGGAGTATTACCACCAATTTTGATGTGCATTTGTTGTTGCCAAGTTATGGGTGAAAACAAAAGTATCTACATGACAAGTATTGAGAATTTTGACATTTCTCAGTCAAGAACGACAAGCTCGACTTTTAAACAGGAACCAGGCAAGAACAGAAGAGCTTTGATGAAATAGCTGTTTCTGAGCCCTAGAGGAAATCATTTCAATTGTTTTCAGCATCAAAAGAGCAATTTATATGTCTACTACTGTTGCTGCTGCTGCTGCTGCGTCATGAAGTTGGCATTCACAGAAACTCAACAAGTTGAAGGCTCTATCTACAGCATCTGCTGGCTGCTGAACATGGAAGCTTCAAAATGCCGCAACGGTGAATATTCACTGTAGCCATTAGAGGATGGCAGGGATTGAGACTGACCTCCACCATTGGAGCCATTCTGAAGAGTCTGCACCTGCGCTGTAGGTGTCTGCATTAGATCAATAGTAGGGCGGGTATTCGCTGCTGTTCCTGATGAAAAGCCCCCAAACTGTTGGCCTGTTTGAAACAGAGTGAGCATGGAATGGGACCGATCATAACCATCTAGAGCTGAGATGAAGTTGTCACTGCTGTTGTTGCAGTGCCGATCCCCACTGTTCTCAACATTTTTGTCCATAGAACGATTGCCAGAACTGGTATGGGCACAACTCAGCAGCTTCTCAACACCAGCGTAGCGCTGTTGCTGTTGAGGAGTCGTTGTCCTTCCTGTTGGGAGAAGCTGCAATTGAGGCGAGAAAGATGTGCTGTGGTTGTTGCCCTCACTATTACCAGCCACAAATTGCTCCAGAGTTGTATTAACCTGAGGGAGGTCCTGGGCAGGCAGGTGCAAGGGTGGGCGAGAGACCCGCGATTGCGATGACAGAAGAGAGAGAGCACGGCCAGAGTCTCTGGCAGAGATGCTGGAGAGGCCCTGGGAGCCTGCTGCCATACAGGTTTGCTCAAGACCTCCCAGAACCCCTCCAGAAGAGGAAGATAGTGATAAGCCCTGACCAAGTGAGCTCAAAGCTCCCTCCATGAACTGGCATGAACCTATAGCCATTTCTGTAGTACAAGGACTAGAAGCTGCAATTTGTCCTTTAGGACTCTGCAAAAGCATGAGCAGGCGGTCTGCTGTTGGACACAAGAGTGTTGACAAGATCGATTGTCTGTCTACACCTGAAGCCTGCATAAATAGGAAGAAATGTAGAGTTACTATATTTCAATTACTGCTGAGTCTATGAACAACTGGTTGTGATCTGTAAAATGATTCTGACTCAAAACCTTCTCTTCAGCATCTGAGGACGCCTTAAGGTAGAACCAACTGTAAGAATGTACAGACTGATGGAGTGATAACTCAAGTGATGAGACACAAAAACAGCTCACCTGCAATTGACATGCAAGTCTGTTATCATCCTGTTGCCCTACTCTGGGCCAAGGACTGAGCTTCAAGCTACTTGCAAATGGGCTTGCATACTCATCATCACCAAGTGATGCTGATGGAGAAGCTGGCCTCCTTGGGTGTTGCAGAAAAATGGATCGCTTATTATCTGCACACCCCACCTACCATAACCAGCTCAGAGAACTCAGGGCAATGGCGCCACTATACAGATTTCTAGATTTCTAGCACAATCCTGGCATCAACCTCCTCTGAATGCTGTAGATGATCATCTCATAGTTAAGCATCAGGTCCAAGTCAACAAGACATTGGCAAAATGAGCTGCTACAGAGCTCAAAGAGACTGCACAAGAAAAATACAGAACTAGAAGAAGATGACTTGCCCTTCGCAGTGAAGCCAGAAGGATGTGTGTTACTGTCACTGTGCAAAGGAGATGAGGCCTTGATGCTTAGTGCAGTGTGACTCTGCGGATGTGGTTTGCGCCGACGTTCATTGTGACCAGCTAGACGCCTTCGACAGCTGCGCTTGCCCTCATCAAATTCAGTCAACACATGGAACCTGCACAATGCAGAACACAAGGTGTCAGTAAGTAAAGCAGGATTAGTCAGAGTAGTGCAACAAAGGTACAATTTAGACTGAACACTGATATCAGAAATATTGACTGGTCTGAACAGTTTAACCTTGAGCTGCAATAGCAAAAAGGGATGAGAATCTGTCTATGGAGTAAATGAGATGGAAAAGACATCTTGCTTGATGCTCAATATCCTTAAACAACAGATCCATTTGTGCAGTCTGTAGTTTCCCTTCGGTATGCCCTAAACATACAAATGGGGCAAGTGGTAGTTAAAAACCCCACACAAGCAGACATGTGAACAGCTACCCAAGATCACACAAAAACCACACTAAAAGTGAGGAGAAATCCAAAAGAGGAATAGACCTAGATGAAAAAGGCCATTAAAGTCGAAAGAAGGAAAAACACACACACACACACACACAGGAGAAACAAAACCCAACAAGACTAAAGCCACGGACAGGTGGCAAGAGCATTTTGAACTGCACATACAGATAGTAAGATGACCAAAACGAGATGTCACACAGCAATCAGAGCACATGCAGATAGAGACTTACCTGGAACATTGCTGGCAAAAACGCTGCTCCTGTCCACCAGCTATGCACCTTGAAGCTTTGGAGTGCATTTCACACACTTTGTGCCGTCGGTGGTAGTCCTTGGCTGGGGTAAGGTCAGTCTTGCAGCCTTCAACCTGGCAGCGTGGGGTCTGCATCCCTGGTGACATAGCTCGCTGCCTCTTACCTGGGGGTGAGAACACTGGAGCGGTTGTAGTCGCTACTTTCTGCCCTACGATTATGGCCGCAGCAGCCGCAGCAGAATCCTCGAAGTAAGTTTGCCTTCCAAGTTTCAGTCCAATGAAAGGGTCCCCACCTTTAGCAGAAGGTGTAGAACTTCCACTACCGTCTAGGAGCATGGTCTCTTTGCCTCCTCCATTCTCTGAAACACCACCGTTATCCAGATCCCCGGCTTGCACACCTCCGAGTCCAAGAAAGAGCCTCCGTTGCTGCTCACTAGCATTATTCTCTGAGGTTCTGCTGGCAATCGGCTCATCGGGCTCGCTTTTAACCAACGAAGAGAGTTCGTTGTGCGAGGTATTATTACCTCTGCTTGCAGCCAGGCCTGGGATACCTGACGACACTGAAGAGACTCCTGATGGCGAGGTACTGCTACCGGAGGGAAGACCGATAGAGAAATCGCTATTCTTCAACGCTGCTGGCGAAGAAGTCGCGGAAACCATAGTAGTACTCCCGCATACAACGTGACCCCACTCAGAAGAAGAAACTTGTATCCGGGTATTATGACTCCCTCCTCCTCCGCCATCCCCTTGGCGACCACCACCATTGGGGGGGTACACCATTGCGATGTTCTCCCACTCCCAAGGGTTGGGCTTGAGATCCCACTCCATGCGACCAGTGCTGTAGTCCCCTCCTCCACGTCCACTGCCCTCCATGCTTCCAGAGTCGGCGGCAGCCTGATGATGCTCCTCCCATGCTGTGGTTGACCAGCAATTCTCAGGAGCCTGCGTTTCAACATTGATGCTTGCGTGCTCAAGCGTCCCGTCCACCGCCATAGCCATTGTCCAATTTGCGAAACTGGTGTGTCTACTACTACTACTTTCCGATGTTTCGTTCTTTTCACAAGTCTGCGTGGGATCGACGCCGTCTCCTAAAGGCAGTTTTTCCGAACGGGCAGTAATGTTGCAACAAAAGTCATGAAAACGACAGGAACGAAGACGCGGACAACAACAAGCTGAAGCCCCGAGAAAAAACCGATCCGAGGTCCTTCTCTAAGAGACAAAAAAGACAAGGAGCAGGCACGCTGTGAAAAAGATCACGGACAGCAGGCTAGTCCAAAGAAATAGCAAGTACTTCTTTCACGGATACAGAAGGTTTTCTTCTGCGCTGCTCTTTCTAGCAGGAAACTTAACACAATGACTCAGGTTCCTCTCGTTGTTCTAAATCAGAACTCCCTTGAAATGTGAGACCAGCCCAGTTCCAAGGACAAAATATGTCAGAAGGATGGCTTTCCCCCTTCTGCTTCCTCTCCTGCCCACCGTGGTGGAGTTGTAAAACGCTTTGCACCTTCCTACCTTGCAGCAGCCGCCGCAGCAAGCTTCACTCGTGCTTCGGAGACTCGTAAAGGATGATGAAGCAGCTTTTGCCTCCTGCTTCCATTGTCATGGAAGGAAGAATCGAAGAGAAGCATCCATCAAACTGGAAAGCATGTAGAACGTTCGGACGGCCAACCAGAAAGCAAGCACACGGGCAAGCAGATACACACCGATGCTTGCAACAAGCTGCAGCAGCAGCAGATCAACGTGACAAACGCACACAACCCGCTGCATGCATGTTGACGCCTCGTACACTAGATGATGCGTGGCCTGCAAGCAAGCTCAAGTTTCATCATCAATGGAGGAAGAAAACCAAAAAACCGAAGGAAGAAGAAGATAGAAGATGTGCAATTATCATCGGATCACGTAAACAAGCGAGAGAGAAGGAGCTATAAATAGATAAGCGTCACGAAAGAAAGAGAGAGCAGCAGCAAAGGAAACATCCAGTGTCAAAGCAGAAAAACCACCACGGCGCAAGGTTGCATCAACAGTAACAGATACTTACAGCAACAGTAGCAGTCGACCAGCGACTCTCAAGAAACAGGAAGCCAGGAGAGAGAGAGAGAGAGAGAGATGCAGGAAAGCGCAGATTTACAAATGATGAAAAGCTTCAGCCGAAGAAGAAGACATTCAAAATCGCCACAGAAAATATCATCGTTCCTGATGAAGAGCAAGCCACGAGAGCGCGATCTGACAACCGGCGGAAATGTATATGAAAGAAACCAAACCAAACTAAAACCAAAGCAAGAAGACTAAAAACTTAGCACTTGTAGTGTCGAACGGATTTGCGACGTGAAGGAAGGAAGAATAAAAAGAGTTTGTGTGTGTCTCTCTCTCTGTCTCTCGCAACCAACACAACAACAAAGAACCAAACAAAACAAAAACACGAAAACCAGACCGAAACTCTAAAGAAGAACTTCGTAAGAAAGCTCGAGAGCAGGCCAATACCTTGGATAGCTTCAGAACCGATTCCAAAACCACTCAGAATGCATCAAATCTGTGAGAAGACCAGATCTTCGAAGACCGCAACACTACACTGTGTGTGACTCTCTCTCTCTCTCTCTACTGCTTCTTCCCCCCCCCCTCCCCTCCCCACCTTACACAGCCGCTCTGGGCGCGGCACACTTGCCACTAATCCCTGGTTACTTTCTGACTTCACCAGAGTCACTGTCCGGTGGCCGTGACCCACGAATACCGGTGGGTGCGGTCAGACTCTCTCTCTCTCTCTCTCTCTCTCTGTCGACTGCTGTCGACTGCTGTCGGATTAAATAACTACACATTTTTTTGAAAATCAAGCTAATTTGCGTTAAAGACAAGGCGGCTTCTCTCTTCCCCAACTCCTCCCCCCCCCCCCCCCCCCCCCCGGGGGCCTTTCTTGCCAGTATTTTTTTTCAAATTTGCGGTTTTCCAAATTTGGCGATTTTTTTTCAAAATTCTAGCAATTTTAGTCGAATTTACATTTTCAAAAAAAAGTTTCCCAAAATTATCCAATTTTTCTGCCAAAGCTCGCACCCCCCCCCCCCTCCCCCCCACCAAAAATAAAACTTGGCTTCTTGCTTTCTCTCTTTATTTCTTTGAATTTTGTTTTTGTGGCGATTTTGAGAAAGGAATATTCTGTTGCAAAATTTCTTTTTTAAAGAGAAAAAGCCAAAAATATTTTAAATGAAGAAATCGCCAAAATCGTCAAATTTTGCCTACAAAATGAAAGGGTTCTTAAGAGTTTTTAATATCTCCAAATTTGGCTAAATACACTTCAATATCAATGGCAGCCCAACTGAGCAAAATCGCAAAATTGAGCGAAAAAGAAAAAGAATATTTAAACTAAAAAAAAACACTTCTACGTACAAGTTTAGCTAGCAATTTTCAAATGCGAATTCTAGTTAAGCTAATTTTCATGAGCAATCTTCTAATTAACCAAATTTTCTCTTCTTCTTTGTCCTGAGCTTAGGGAGTCTGGGCAATCCCAGGAAAATATAATGACGGGCAGTCACGCACTACCATTTTTATTTTTTATGTTTCCTTTTACAAATAGATTTAATAACTCTGTAAAAAGTGTTTTTGGACACCCCCCTCCCCCCTCGCCCTTTTCATCCCCCTTGCAAAAAATATGTGACCACCTTCTAAAAAAAAACACCCCAGAAATTGTTTTTTTTAAAATTCTGGCGTACACACTGAGAGCCTGTACCCTCCACTTTTTGTTTGGTGTGTCCCACCCAAACCCCCCGACCCAAGTACCCACTAGGTACCTACCTACCTAATAGTGCTAGGTAGGTACCTATATCTTAGGTTTTGGTTCTTTTGAGAATGCAAGGTTGTTATGTTGGAGAGGAGGAGGAGGAGGAGGGGTCTTGGTAAAAAGGTGGGTAACCGAACAAACAAATATTCTAGAAATGGTCAAATGGCCGGCTTATGCCCCGACCAAAATGGAATGCTCCTCTTTCATTGGATTTTGAGTTTTTTTAATTTATTTATAAAATTTATAAGGGTTTTGAATCAAAACAAAAAAATTCCTAGAGAATAAAATTGGAGAATGTCCTAAACCAAGGTCAGAATTTTCAATTTCTATTGAAAAGATTTTAATTAAAACCCAAAAAAAAGAAGAAAAGAGGCAGACTCATAATTCGTGTACCTTAATGAATGCCTCCATCTCTAGCCAACCTTGTTTTTTCTAGCAGGTTCCGAAAACAAAACAATATCACTAGAGATCATGGAAGTGTTGTTGTAATTGGGTTAGGTCACTTGGAACGTAAAATGAATTTGATTGGGGAAAAAAAACCACAAAAAAGAAAAAAGAAAAAAAAAGGCAGGCTATTATTATGGAATACATTAAGGGATCTCCAATTGGTCACTCACACAAATTGGTTCTCAATTTAAGCCAAATTTGTTGTTCCAAATCACAAGCCGATGTGAAATGCCTTCCCTCCAAGCACAACTTATAAAAAAAAAACAATATATTACACACAATCTCGGAAATAAAAAATTCTCTTCACGTCAAATAACGATGGTGCTATAGGGTCTACCTTTTATACTCATGCCTTCTTTTTAGAGCAGATTATGTCATTTTCTTGATCACATTATAATACACAATTGGTTTCATGTTCACGGTATAATGGGCATGAACTTGACCATTCCAAAGTATCTACACACCTAAAAATTAAATTAAATTAAATCAAAATAAATAAATGACAATTGTACCCTTTTTGCAACTGGAATGGCCTTCACTAGCCCCTTTTGAACCATCAAGGTTCCTTTTGGTTTTTGAGCTTTTGGATTTTTGCTGAAATTGTCTAGATTTTTATCGCATGATAATACTTTGGTGGGATTCTGTGGTTCTCTACCAGATCTTGAATTTGAAGGGGTTGTCTTTCCAAGTGAAGAAGACCTATTGTCAACTCTGCCCTTCAAAGTAAAGGGACTTGACTAAGATTTAACCCTTTTGCCGAAAAAAAAATTTTCACAAATAAAATATTCTTACAATTTTTTTATATTAACATTTGCGATGTATCATAATACACTCTGTCGAAATATGTCAGTCATCGATGATTGAACATGTAAATAGGTGTGCAATAACTTGGAACATTTTGAAATTATTGTTCCCAAGTATTTCATTTTTGAAACTTAAGACTTAAGCGTGCCACTCACTCACTCATGGCCAAAAGTCATAATATGGCACTAAGTGCAGATGTTTGATGCTTTTGAAATACACATGGGTGAACAATCATATGTTTCTAAGTTACAAAACCCACATTTCCAAAAGTGACAACAACTCTCATCAATTGTAAAAAAAAACGTGTTTATTGGCCTTGCCTGGCCTTGCCTTAGTAGGCAAGGATATCTATCGTGTTTATATTCATTACAGAGTTATAGTAGCTTCATGGATTTTTGGCCCCAAGTTAATAGGTCTATTTTTATATGAGGAATTTTGACAGATGATATTTTAACTTATATTGAAACTTGAGATTACTTGCAGATTTATGAATTGGTTGGACAAACATATGACTTCAACATTATAGAAAACAAATGACAACAATATTCAATAATGCACATGAAAAATAATAACAAAATGGATTTATCAAACCTCTAAAACAAATAGCTCCAATGGAGACATGATTGACCCACATAAAAAAAAATTAACACATAAATATAACCTTTGTTATAAAACGCAACAATTGAATCCAACAACATATAACATGTAAACAAAACAACATTGACCTCCTAAAGCCTTACACCCAAAAAACAAATGAAGGACTTGAAGGATTTTGGTTTCGTTTAGAGGAATTTTTGTGAAGATTATGTTTTTGGCATGGTGAAATATTTGAGATTCCAGAATTCTTCTTTTGCCTTAACATACTTTTTTAATGTAAATGGCAAGGCCATAGTGTGACGCACCCCCTTGGTTACATTAACAATCTTAGATTGATCAGAGCACAAACCAACAACAACACGTATTATAGTACATCCAACAAACTTTTAAAGCCATTGGATTTTGCAATTTTTTAGGTTATATTTCTTTAACCTTTTACCTTTGTTGAGGACAAATTGAACCCTGACGTAAAATTTGATATTTTGAGACCAACAAGCATTGTGCACATTAAAAATCTATCCAAGCTATCCACACTCTGCGCACACATCTGCAAGCTTTTTATGAGGTTATACAGACCAATGCTTTGTTGACGGTATGTTGCACTTGTCAGAATGTGAAGCATGGCTTCCAAGAACTGCATGAACTAATTACTCCCTCCTTGAATCTCAGGACAATGAGGATGGTTACAACTTACAATATATACCCTTCAAGCCTCAAAGCATATTTTGGTGAAGATTGAAAGTTGAGAAACATTTGGCAGTTGGAAGTCTCAAGCTAAAATCTCTTTGGCCATAACACCAAGTAGAGGAGATAAATAAAGGTCATATCAAATGGTTTTTATATATAATATGAACTATATGTACCTTGATTGTTATATGATATCATAAAGCGCTTAGAAAAATTTCCTAGCATATTTGGAGGAAAAATTTTATATTCACAAATATTTTTGTAAAGCAAAGGAACTCCTAAATCTTACATACAAATGTAAGATTTGTCCCAACCTTGGTAGTAGGTGTAAGAACTAAGAACCATCCCCCTCCTTCACCATGTGGCCTATTGATGTTTTAAGTTCACAACAATATTTGCCTCATGTTTATAATGGCAGTTGAGTTAGGTCTTGCATTTGGGAATGACCACCTACACCTCTTTTTTTGGGAATGCAAGACCTAAGTTAGCTACCACCTCATCCTAAGCCCTTTTTCATAAAATTAATTTAACTTTAATTTACGTGGCAAGTTTTGCATTTGTTTTTCACTACAAGGATGGGTTGGGATCTTCATGATCTTACCTCATCACCATTTCCTTTGGTAGTAGTACAACAGCAACAACAGCAAGTTTGCTTCCCATCCAACCAAAACCCTAGTGTAAAAGTTGAGAGCTCTCTGCTATTGTCAGTTTTTGGCTATGGGTTTTATGATTCTTGGCACGTTTGAAATCTATCATATCTTTTTAGCATTGTCATAGGATTGTTGTGAGCTGCAAATAATAGGCCATATGATGATGCCATGGAATCATGCAATTGGGAAATGAGGCCATATGAGCAAATACAAAGGGTGTAATGATTGTTCCCCTCATGTCTGCACAATCCCCATATTTGTGCCACAATTTGGGGTGGCCTTACTACTAGGTTTTGTGTATTATTTTCCTACAATTTTTTGTCATTTATCTGAAAAAAAATTGGGAATTTATTTTTTTGTTTCCTAATGTAGGAATTTTCACTAAAATTTATGGGGAAAATCATGAAATTTCTGGTACCACCAAATTGAAAAGAAAACCCTAGCTATGTTCATTCAGTGCATAAATAAATAAATTACTTATATCAGTTTATTGGACATGCTGATGCTCTCCATTGGGGGTTTTTTTTTTTGTTTTTCTTCTCTCTCTTGGGGGGGGGGGGGGGGGGTAATCAGTCATAGGAAGATTTGGTGAAGATTTGGCCAAATTTTCCCATAGACGAGATAAAATTTAAATGTATTCCTTTTGTTTTTTGGTTACCTTCTTGAATCATGTAGTGATTTTTAAGAACTTTTTTCATTTTTTGGCAATTGAAAATTCCAAAAATCTTTTCACTTTTGTACTTTAAATTTTAAAATTTTCACTGGTTAAAGAAAAAAGGGCTGATGCTTTCCTGATGCCTCTCTTGCCAACTTTGAGATCTGTGAGCATCAAGACCATGGGGCATCTAATTGGAGATGGAAATGGTGTCACTAGGAAGGAAAAAGAGAATTGAGATGGGAAATTTTAAGCCCAATTTTGTGTTTAGTTCAGGAAAAAACATTAATAATAATAATAATAATAATATAAAACAAAAAAGAGTTCTCTCTAGCAAATCAGAAATAAATATCAAGGACGACAACGGTTCGGTTAACATGTCCGTCGAGAAAGACAGCACTCAAAAAACTACTACATATCAAAGACATGCACTGGTTGTTTGGGAGTAATTGGAGAGCACGTTTCCGAGCCTAATTTTTCCTCATTTGCAAGCGCATTTCCACAAAAAAAGGGATAGCGTACACCCCAATTATGAAACGCCCATTTTATTTCTCTTTTCCCTCCCCTCCCCCCCCATGATATCTGTGTATCATGTAACGGAAAAAGAAAAGGGCAAAAAACAGGGCGCAAGTCTTTATGCTCAGTAAAGCCTGCGGCCGAGGACTTTTACCCTACGAAAAAAAGGGACATCCATCCCCTTTAGCAGATTGGGGTCATTTGAGCCCCAGTAATTGGCATGTGGTGGTAATGGGCTTCCCCCCACCACCCCCCCTCCCCGGCCCCCCTTAGGTCACAAACATAAGCAAGAACAGAAGGCAAGGGACTCACTGGGTGCCATTGCAGACTAGGTAGTTTGGGAACTTTGGGAATTATTATCACTTGTTGCTCTGCACAAGGTATGTACCATTCCATGGCATAAAAAAACAAAAGAGTGGTGATGAAAAAATAAATAAAATAAAATAATACTAAGCACAAAAATCATGGCAAGTCACCAGACCTTTTATGCATATCTGACAACACCAGGTAAATATTGAAGAGGTCCTAAATTTGAAAACCTTATTGTCCTTCCAAGGGGGGGGGGGTCTAAATTTTCTAGCTAATGGTAAAATAAACAATTTATCCTTCAAACCCAACACGGAGTCACCCAATGGGGGAATCCTTCCATCTATACGGCACTTCAAAAAGGGTTTACCTTACTTACATAGTGTGTGACCAATGCCGTTCAACCCAAGTGTGAATATTATTACTATTATTATTATTATTTTGGCATAATTTCACAACCTGGAGGAAAAAAAAAAAAAAAAAGAAGGTGTGCAAGGTAGATTTTGTTTTTCTTCCTTGTTCAATTTCTGCCCCTGCATTAGCCTAGGCCCAAAATGGTGACCAACAATTTTGGAAACCAAAAATACATGCAGCCAATGGGTAGGCTGAAGCATGCACCCAAAGGTGCCTTGATTTTGTTCATTTTTCCTTTGTTTCCCAACGTGTTCCCTTCAAGTTCCCAACAGGTTCGCATCAGATTCACACAGTGTGTTCCCTAAGTTCCCAATGTGTTCCCCAAGGGTGTTTCTCCCATAGCATCTTGCTTTTATCCCATATGTTTTGCCCAAAGTCCTCCCCTTCTCACCCATGTAGGTGGGTCAAAGGGGAGGCGCTCTATCTTTCAATTGAATCTTCTATTTGGGGGGAGCCTCCATAGTTTCAATTTATTTTGGTGAAGTTTCAATCAAAATAACTCATTGCAAAAGAAGAAAAGTTGGACTTGTGAGTCACCCCCAACTAATTAATATCAATCACTTAATACAATAAACCCTTTTTGTATTCACACCCATTTTAAAGCCACTTTAGTCAAGGGTCCAAAGAGCAGAGTATAATAAAATCAAGCATTCCTATTCGTCAAGAGCTTTAAATTTGGTCCCAAGGCCTTTAGACAAGGGTTGAAAATCAAGACAAATCAAATTGTGATTTATCTTACATGGCATCAATTTCGAAGGAAAACCAATTAATTCAGACCCAAAAAAGTAGCTTAAAGGAGAGCTCGTGGTTTGAAGAATCAAAGTGTAAGTTAGGGTTCAAATTTTTTTGTTTTGTTTTTGTTTTGTTTTTTTTTTCATTGTTTTCTTATACCCTTGTTGCTCAAATTTTGTGTTGTGAGAATGGAAGATGGATTGAGGATATTGCTGAAAGCACACTAACTCCCCCATTTTTTTAACAATTCTAGAGTTAACATGGTGATTGCTAGAAAGAGTGCATTTTCAGCCCTTCCCAAGTGCAAAAAATGGAAGTGAAAACAAAAAAAAATTAAATCATGAAAGAAAGGAAGTTTTTGTTTTAAGAAAACCAAATGCTAACCTAATCCTCTCACATGTCAATCACACATTTTTGATATTGAACCCCCCAACTAGACCCCAAGCCTTTAAATACACTCATCTTATCTTAGGAAAAAATGTTCTTTTTAATGTGAAGAAGGGTCCAATTCAAGCTTCA
The DNA here is from genome assembly GCA_963921925.1 of Sphagnum tenellum. Classification (NCBI taxonomy): domain Eukaryota; kingdom Viridiplantae; phylum Streptophyta; class Sphagnopsida; order Sphagnales; family Sphagnaceae; genus Sphagnum; species Sphagnum tenellum. Next base: position 4,383,377 of record OY998160.1, on the reverse strand, counting down.
ATTTGCTGAAGCAAATTAGTCCTTGGGGTTTTGGTTCATGGACCTTGTTTAAAGTGGTCCTTAATCATATTCTTGTTTGTTTGTGTCACACTTCTTTTTTTTTTGGTAACTAGCTGTTTTTGAAAAAAAATCATTTTTTTTGAGTCACTATCACACTCATTAGTAGCACAAAACATTTACAAAGGAAGAGACAACAACTTTCTATTGTAGATAATCTAAACATATGCAAGCTTGTGAAGAAAACCAAAAATTAAAAATTAAAAAGAATATAATTGACAAGATACACAAAAAGCTCAAATTCAATCTAAATTGTCACATTAAAACATGTAAAAATCACAACCTTCTTTTTAAGTGTAATAATGCATAATAAAAGTTAGAATAACCCATGTAAAAAAATTTAACAATTGACACTTTTATGTTAACGGGTTTTAAAAACTATTTTGCAAAAAAATAAAATGTCTATGGTCACAATCTCGTAAGGGTTTGTATAGAATGTGGCTATACATGTTTGAATCACGATTCATTAGTGTCACCAAATACGCACCATGTATATTGAGATAATATATATATATATGATTTTCTTTAAGTTGGATAACACCAAAGGGGCCCCAAATATAAGTGTCCATCTACTAGAGACATGGGATGTGTGTTTTGGGAACACTCCGTTCCCATCCTCGGCCATTAACCTACCTACACACATAAATTGGTCTCTCAACTTACCTTACTTCTTTGATGTTGTAACTTCTTGTGTCCACTTTGACTAGCAGTGTTGTCTCTGAAAAGCCCTTTGAAAATTATTTACTGGTCTGATTTACACATTCTCAACTCAATAAATAAATAAAAAATTAATTCCCTCAGATGTCTCCAAAGAGACCAATTAAATGAAAATTTCAATTTCAGCACCTTACAAATGTAAAAGCCCTTGTGATGTAGTTTATTACCCAGAAATACGGTCCCCTTTTGGGAAATGCCTCTCAGATCTCCAATTTTGTAAATACCCTGGATACTTTGATAAAATGTGCATAAATGGTTGTGCGGATGAGCAAGTCGAGTAGAGCCGTGCCATGCCGTGGTGGATCACTATTTTATTCCGCAAAAAGAAGTACCCCCTTTGGAGAAATGCACCCCCAAATCTCAAAATTTGAGCAAAGAGCACCACAAACAAACAAACGGTGGATTTAGGGGGGCCAGAATCACACTAAATTTGCCCTAGTTTTTGGGGCCTAGACTCAGGGCCACTACAGCCTAAGGTGTTGAGAAAGGCAGGGGAAGAAAAAAAAATTAAAATTAAAATTTTAAAAATTGGGGGCAAAAGTGGGGGGCCAAAATCGGAGCTTTGAACTTGTTTGATCTTCCCCTGATTTGGTTTGGGTTTTTATATTATTATTTGAAGCTCTTTTACTGCATGGGGGCATAAAGTGACCGGATACAACAACAAAGGTGGCCTTTTCAGACCTGGATGGTATTATATTATTTTTTATTTTTATTTTGGCCTAACTTGTGTTCGGACTTGCATTTTTTATTTCCACTTACACTAATAATATACCAAGCTGACTCCATGAGCCCCCCTGGGTACCTACATCTTTGGACCAATATTCGGGCCACGTCCATTGCTTGAATCAAAAAACATGGTACCAAAAAGCGATACATAGATCGAACAAAGAACGGGTACACTGTCTCTCCAGAGTGAACTGACATGACTGAACACCCGAAAAAAGAAAGAAAGAAAGAAAAAGGGGGGGGGGGGAGGGGGGAGGGAGTTTTGTGTGATTGTGGCCACCCATGGGGCCGGCTGAACATTTAAAAGAATAAAAATTAAAGAAACCAAAAAAGACTTTGGAGTATTGTGTTGTTGTGGCCACCGGTCAATGGAAGGATGGATGGGGTCCAACGACGTAAAAGAAACCAAAGACTTTTTCACTCGCTCGCACCCCCACAATACCCGCAAGTTCACATGGTGGGAACTTCTCTCTTTGTTTTTGGCTCACAATCCCAAAAATGGTTGTAAAGTAAATATAGGTGGGATAAGTAGTAATGGCTTTTTCTTTTTTGGGTTCATTTGTATGACTCCTCCCTTGTGTGTATTATATATATTGTGTGTGTGTGTGTGTGTGTGTGTGTGTGTATAGTGTATAAATCATACAAGTCCCTTCTAAATAATACTAGAGTCCCAAGACAACCACCCTAACAACAACAACAACAAACCACCCACACACACACACATACTTAGTACTTAGCGCTGAAAGCAAGAGTTATATATACGGTCAGTATAGCCTACCAACTTCATCACTTGTTAATAATATCTAAGTGTTCCCACCTGGCCTCCCCCCCCCCACCACCACTTGGGACACTCAATCATGAGTTGAATGAACTTGGGGATCTAAGACTTCCATAGTGTTTAAGGGCCCTTTGTAATTTCAGTAGGTACATTCTTTTGTGAGTCAGGGTTGGATATCTTCCTTCCTCCACACCCGAACAACACCCCTTCCTTGGTCCCTCCCTCCCTTCCTTCCTTCCCCACCCCAGAACAACACTCCTCCCTTCTCCCTTCATTCCTTGCCTTCTTCAGACTTCTTCTCCGCCCCCCGCCCGCCCCCTCCCCCCAAAACCCTCCAAAACAAAATAATGTGTGGCAGCTGACACACATAATTCGTGTGTCTTTTTGAACATGAAGTTGGCCAGAGTGAACCAGCACCCACCGGCACACTACCATCCATGGATGGTAGGTACACAGTAAACAAATTTCTCATTGGGCCCATGTCCCCCATTTGTAACCATAGTGGTTCAGTTTAGCTTAGCTTAGTCTGTTGTTTTTAAATTTTCAGCTTCATTACTTATTTGCTTGCTTCTTTGCTTGCTTGCTTACTTACTTACTTCCTTATTATTATTGTGCAATAAACTAAAACAAAACAGCAAATTAAAGATAATTCTTGGCGTTTTCTCTACTTTCTAACTAGCATCTTGCACCTGTGACCTAGTTTACATGTTAACCACCTGCATGCCCTTGCCCTTGGCCTTACCCTTACCTACCTAATCATCATCATCGTAGACAAGCTTGAAGCAAAGTGACAATGATATGGACAATGTTTGTGATTGGATAGGATTATTGCAAAAAAAAAAAGGGGTTTTAGATCTACATAACCCTTATACTTACCCGCAAACCATTCACACATTCCTCTTTGCTTTTTGATCATTTACATGCCCCTATACTTACTTACATGATCTTCATCATACACACGCTTGAAAGTCATTGAGGAAAGATTTTTAATCTGTTTGTGATGAAGTTCCTGTTGTAACAATCGGTTTATACCAGTGTTGGATGGTTCTCCAGATATTTGGGTAATAATTGGCAGTTTTGATTTTATATACCTCACCTTTGCCCGAACTTCTATTTAAATACCCAAACTAGTATCTTACCCTAGGACTCACCCCATTCTAGGATCTGGGTTCAACTTGATTACTTTCAATTCCACAAAATTATCAAAACCTTGCAGACCTTCTACCACTACAAAGTTAACTACTTTAACTATTTTTTTTCATATTCGGGTTGTGACAACCTCTAAGTTAACTATTTTTTTTTCATCTTCGGGTTGTGACAACCTCTAAGTTAACTATTTTCTTTCATCTTCGGGTTGTGACAACCTCTAAGTTAACTATTTTTTTTCATCCTCGGGTTGTGACAACCTCTAAGTTAACTTTTTTTTTTCATCCTCGGGTTGTCACCATTTGTTTTGTGCAATTGCACTCTTATCAAGATGTGAATGTTTTCCATACTTCACCCAAAAAAAGGGCTTTGTTAGCATGCATAACCCAGCAATCATGCTTTAATCAAAGTTGGGCTCCTGATCCATCCTAATCCATGCAGTGATAAAAGGTTTTCAGACCTTCTACCACTAAGTTAGCTATTATTTTTCATCCTCGGGTTGTGACAACCTCTAAGTTAACTATTTTTTTTATCCTCTAGTGGTGACAACCTCGGTCACCACTTAGTGTAGTTAGTGGCGTTTTAGTGGGTTTAGATGTTTAGTGGTAGAAGGTCTGAAACCTTGTATCGATGAGTTTTTAAAAAAAATTCAAGGTTTTAGTTCTTTTTTTCCATCCCTAGGGTTTAGGGTTCTGGTTCCTCTTGTTGGACTTCGTATTCCCTCACTCCCTTCATAGCAAGCTCTTTCTTTCCCGTGACAACGAGTATTTTTTTGCTTGTGAGTTTTTTTCTCTTACTTTCTTATGCCTTTTAATCTCACTCTTATTATCTACTTTCCCTTTTCATTCTCATTGTTTGTTTTATTGTTATTATGGTAGTTGCTATGAATGAAAACTAGAATATCATTGAGGTTGTTGCAATGTTGAAGTTTTTTGTTGCATTTTTTGTCCCCAAGGTTTTCAACATTTATTATATTGCCGTCACCAAGTTTTTTGTTGCATCATCATCACCATCGTTTTTTACTATAGCAAGGCAAGTTCTTCTTGTTTAAGTTTTTTGGTGAAGTTTATGGTTTAAAATGTATTGCTAAAGTTTTTGCTACAAGTTTTGTTAACACAAACATCTTGTGTTCATCATAATGGTCATCGCAATGGTTATCAACCAACATGTTAACTTTTCTATCTCACAAGTTTTTCATCAAGGTCTAAGCTTTAAGACACATTGCCAAAGTTTCTACTACAAACTTTTGTTATAAAAAATCATAATCATCACAATGGTCACCATTTGCTACAAGCTTTTGTTATAGACAAAAGGTTGTAATTGTTGTGGACATCATCACAATGGTGGTCATCTATTGCAAGTTCTTTTTTCTTTCTCACCTTTTTTTGTTTTTCATTAGTTTTTTTCATCAACAAGGTTTGTGCCATGTAGCATCAACTTTTAATAACATTTTGAGATCAAAAGGATGTCATTGAGTTCCATAGGTTTAAACTTTTTATCCTTTTTTTTTACATGTAGCAATTGATAGAACAAAGCCCATATAAAAATGTTTACAATGGCATCCACAAATGCCACACATCTAGTGACAACAACTTCATATGATGAAAAAATTGACATTCATTTTATGTCTCAATCTAAATTTAAGTTTAGATCATGGGAGGCATCAAATGTTGACCTAAACATAACTTGGGAGACTTTTTATCCAAAATTACTAACCATTTGAAATGCACGGTCTCTTGGTCGTTGATGATCAGCCTATTGGGTGAAAGCATGTTATAGTGTTGTATTTTAAACAAAAAAATGTATTTTTTTGGGTACATTTTGTTATTTTGGGGGAAATGTTTTTTTCATTTCATCCACATTTTGAAAAACACATAAAATGGATTTTTGACACAATGCCTCCAATACAATTCTTGTTACTTTTCAAATGATAACAAACTTTTATGTATTCACACATTTATGTTTATTTGAAGGAAAAACCTCATCCAAATGTTTTTCTTGAAATCGCATGAATGTAACTTTTCATATATAATTGAAATGGGACAATGAACTCATATATATAATATATAATTAAGTACTTCATCAAGTTTGGTGATTATTTGAATAGTTTATGAAGTATATTTGCACTTTGCAATATATTGTGATGATCATAATTTTTTCATTAATATATTTTTATATCATTTAATATCAATTTCAAAGCAAGATTTTTTTTAATCTTTGTTTTTTGATTTTGAACTTCTTTATTCCGAATATAATTTGCCAAAAACTTTTTTAATATTATTTTAGCAGAGGTTCAAAAGCATGTAGAATCAAAAAATAGTATTTGTGATAACATTTTTTTATTACCATAGTGTGTTTTCATCTTATTGGGCCACTTTTTTGGTGAATAATGGTGTAGTAATGAACATTTCCAACTCATAAATAATGTAGTGTTTTGTTTGTCACCCTACTCAAAATTGGAACACATTGATGCCTAAAGAAAACATAAGTTGTGAACTACAACAAGAACCATGACACAAGTGCTTTGAAAAAATGTGCTTGTCATAAACATTCAAATATGTACAAAAAATGGGGATTATTTTTGTTGTAAAGGGTTTTTTATTTTTATTTTTTGGCACACAATAATAGACTTAACTAACAACTTATTAGCGAAGACCCCAAATCAAGCCCAATGGCAAAAGGCCAACATGAACTTTACCTACACACCGTTGGGTTTGAATCCAGTACCTTTTAAATCCCGCGATTCCAGAAAGGGATATACTAGCGAGCCATCACCCTAAGGGCCATAAAAGATAACATAAACCCTAAAGTGAAAAACAAGGTACAAAGAAGAGGAAAAATGTCCCCCCTTCTTAAATCATAAACTTCTTTGGCAATCAATGACCCTATAACAAATCAAATCTTTTATAACAAACATTTTTGGAATACTTGATTCTATATGTTACAAAAGATAATCGACTGTTGTTTTATGTTGAAAATTGTTGTTATGAAGTTTGGTTTTGCAACAATGTGGGTATGTGCAATTTCCATCCTATTGCCAAATGATGATTGAAGTGTTCCTAAATATCACTACTACAAAATGTGGGTGCAATTCACTAGTCCTTATTTAATGGACCCATGAATTCATTCAAAATCTAGTGAAAGCATTTAACAAACATGGACGCATTTTGTTCTAATGTATGGTGGAAAAAAGCAAAGAAAAATGCAGCATCTCAACCCTTGTATCTTGTATTATTTTTACATGTTCATTTAACCTTTGGATGTTTCATGCAAGATTTGATTTTTGCTATGGTTGTGAGCCCCATCAACACCTCATGGGAGCCCACCCATGTGATAATTGGGATTTTTGAAATACATAACATTACACGCGTAGTCATGGCCAACCAAATAAAAGTTACTTACTTGACAAAATAATTGCATATGCAAAGACTTAAGCATTTGATTTATGCATTTATTGACTTTTGTAATTTTTCTTGTTTTACACTTTAGTTATCATATCCATTTGGAGGGTCATGTTTTGGGCATGCCATGTTAAAGGTAGCCCAATATGCTACTATTGATACTAAATTTGTGTTGGATTTTCAAAAGTTAGCTTGAACAAAATTCAATCATTGTTGCAAAAGACTAGTACTTGGACAAAACAATTTGGGAAGAATAGGTAGGAATGGAAATAATCTTGTTATATTGCAATGCTACTTGCCATAATGTTGATGAACTCTAATGAAAATATAGTTTTTAATAAAAAAAATTCTACTCCAAGAAACATTAGAATATCATAATGTTATTTCCATTTGTTATAAACAACAACAAGCTACTCATTTATCCTCTAAAATGCCGATATTTCAAACATATTATTTTCAAGCCATTGCAAATACCCTATTTCATGTTGTGAAACTTTGTGTTCTAAACATATTGTAAGCTATTGGTTGTTATCAAATGCACTTTATTTTGCCATAATCTGATGCATTGTCATGAAGCTAATGTGACTAAGGTTCAAACTATAAGTCATCCACTAATTTGTGAAGACTTTGATTCAAAATTGTATGAATTCAAATTGAAGATGATGACACAAATCATCAATATATTGACTCTACTATGGTGTTTGTTTCAAGTTATAATCAAATCAAAGCCCATAACATGTTAGCTAGCATGTTCAACCTTCATTTCAAGAACATGAAGGTTATATGAAATTTTAGGGGTAGTGCACATGCCATTCAAATTGTGATAGATTATGACATTAATATTATGTGTCCTCTATAGGCATTTTTTCAATTGAACCTTGATAAAATAACAACAAATTAGGCAGTGGTAATTGAAAACGATGACCTATTTTTTGGGCAAGTTGTACCAAGTGATGATATCATCATACCCACCTTGAAAAGTGAGTTGCATATATATCCACAATTGTCAATGTGTCCAACAAAAATGGAAAACCTCATAGTTTGGTGGGTAAATCATGAATTATGCAATTTCCCTATGTTTATTTCATCATTTGTCAAGTCCTTGGCATTGTGGGATCACAAATCAAAATAGAACAGATTTTTAGTGTTGTGGATATCACCACTAATTTGATATGATTTAAGCTTGGGATTGAGAATCTAAATCGATTCATTTTCATCATTATGAATTGGTTTATTGACACCCATGTTGAATGGATTTTTGCTTAAAGCTTAAAAACATGGATGAATTTTTGGAAAGGGATTCTACTATGATTAAAGAACACAACAAATTGATTGAACAACACTTGTTAAAGAATATTCAAGCTTTGATTTTAAGTTCAAGCTTTTTCTAAATTTTTATTCTGTTCTTTTTGTTAACATTTATCAAGTGCACGTATTAAACTAATTGTGTTTTTATCTCACTGCATTTATAGCACTGGAGCTCAAGATTGAATACACATTTTGTGTAATACTATAAAATATTTCCTTGTACCTCACATTTGTTATAATTCTTATGATGAAATGGGTTGAACCAATGAATGGCTTTTTGGTTTGCAACATGAGTTTAATTAGGGCTAGGAGTTTGCCTAAAATCTTTTGTAAATTATCTTTCATATGTTGCAATTGATGTCCTTCATTTATTTTTTGGGTGTAAGGCTTTAGGAGATCAATGTTGTTTTGTTTACATGTTATATGTTGTTGGATTCAATTGTTGCATTTTATAACAAAGGTTATAGTTACGTGTTAATTGGTTTTTTATGTGGATCAATCATGACTCCATTGGAGCTATTGTTTTGGAGGTTTGTTAAATCCATTTTGTTATTAAATTTTCATGTGCATTATTGAATATTGTTGTCATTTGTTTTCTATAATGTTGAAGTCATATGTTTGTCCAACCAATTAGTTTATTTGATGGTTTGTCCAATGTCAAATACCCAAAAGCCCAATTATGAAAAAACATATTGTTGCATATATAAGCAGTGACTAGGCATTAAACACATAATTGTTGCAAGTTAAATGTGGTTTCATTATTTTCAATCTTTTTTTAAATGCATTTTTTTTGCAAATACTTGCCTTGTAACTACAATTTGACCATTTTTTGTTTTGACAATTTAATCCATAAAACTTAACCAATACAAAAATTGACCCCATATTAAAAAAAATTAATATTCAAGATACCCCCATGTTCGAGAAAAAAACATTACACTTAACTAGAGGTTTTGGATTTTTTTAAAAAATCCAAAACCTTACTGAAATGCTTTTCCAAACAAATTAATAAAAGTAATCAATTTAAAATTTTTCCCAAAAAACAAATATTATAGGTTTTTGATGGAATTCAATCCAAGTTTGATTATAAGAATTGAACTTGATACGCTAACATGGAACAAACCCCATCACAAGGCCTACTTCAATTATGATGCGAGTCCAAGGCTCAAACCCAAACCTAGCTCATGAAATGCCATAGTTGTTTAAACTTGACCCTAAAACCAACCCAAGGGTCTTAAGGCCCATTTTACAAGGTCCAAGTCTTAAGGGTCCTCCCTTCTCTCTTTTTTTGTCATTTTTGGGTTGCATCGAGTACATAAACTAACGACCAAACACTTAATGCATTCAAAATTTTAAATTCCATGTACATTGATCTTTTATTTTTGCAGTGTAAAAGGTTATGTATAACTTTTCTCAACACACCCATAGCCATTTAAATTGCTCCAAGTGGACAAGAAACTAGGAATATACAAGGCACAAAAATAAAGGGGTTAGTGTTTAGTGATGGGCATGTTAAACCATTTTTATTTGGACATGTTTGTTTTATTTGTGGTTTTGTTTTTTGCACCTTACCTCTAGAGTTTAAAGAGGTTATGTAGACCAAATCCTTTAGATATGTGTGATCCCAAGAAAAAAAGTTATGGAGAAAAAAAGTTTAATGGTGCACATTCTTGGTGTTGAATTGAATTTTTTTCTAATAATTTACTCGTTCACTATCACAATGTTCATGAGACCTTGGGATAAAAAAACACAAGACAAAGGAACCACCCAAGTGAATGGACACTTTTTTAAATTGCATTTTTGTGTGTTTGAAAGATCACAAGTGAAGTATAATAGTTTCAATTGTCATAATGTTTTTGGTATATTTTCCATTAATTGCAAAGTTTACATGCTCAAAGTTTGACACAAATTTAAATGTTTTTTATTGTTCAAAGCACTCAAACTTCGAAGGTGGTTAGTCATTGTTTTTTACAAATGTCCTTTTTTTCTACCAAATGTGCATCGTTAATTCAAAAAAATGGAGAGGGTTTGAACATTGATGATTAGAAGGGAGAAAGGATTTGAAGTGATGATTTTTTTTCTTATAACCCATTTGAGCACGTCTGGCTCAAAAGTGCTTTTGATCTTGAAAATTATGGATTTTGCAAATGTGTTTTTCACAAAAGTTGTTCACATATATATCATAGAAGGCATGAATGCATAACATACATGATATAAAATAAATTTTCAATCAAAATGTATTTATATCTAAAATGCAATGTTAAATAAGGTATTTGAAATGCTAAATTATAAACCAACACAAAAACAACACATGTCATGTCCAATCCTTCAAAAAAAGATTTTTACCTTGGCGCCCTTGGTTTCTTTGACCATGTTTTCACCCCTTTTGCAACAATTACAAAGAAGTGAACGCCAAAAATTTGTTCGAAAATATACATAACTTCTCAAAACGAGTTTTGGCATAAGACAATGTTTGCATATGCAAGTCCCACCGTTTAGTTTGTTTCTTCTGTTTCTTGATCCACAAAACTAGTGAGTTTGTACATAAATTGTATGCAGATTGCATGAATTTTTTTTAACAATGAAAATCTAGAATTAACTTGAACCCAACCCTATAACCATCCCAAGTAAAGGTTTAAAGCTAGTTCACCTTGAATTTGAAAATGACATGTTTCATGATATAGCCCAAAACCATTGACCAAAAAATCAACAATCCTAGAAATTAGACTAGCCCCAAAGAAAGAACGTTCAATTCTTTACAATATTAAAAATACCCATACCCAACTTTTAAAAAAAAAACCAATAACTAACCAACACTAATTTATAATACATGCCCCTACCTACATTATTGTCACTGTGGACATGTTTGAAGCATGTGATGACGAGTTTGAACATTTCAATATGGGTGATGATATTGTTACTAGTTACAAAAATATGCAATACTACATAGTTATTTACCCTTGACCTCATTTCATTTTCCCTTGAGTATCCATTAATCTACCTAGTTGTTTTTACATTTTAAACTTACCCAACACTCCTTTTTACATAATTTATTGCATAATGTTTCATTAATCATTGTTTTAAAATCATAAACATTGTTAATCTTCTTTAATTTGCAAATGTTATTTTGAGAAGGCCAAAAAAAATTATAATTACATTCTGGGTGCTAGCAGTATGAGGTGGGTCTCTTTTAATATTAGTGATATAAGATTAGTTATTGAATGCACAATTCTCATTATTTTTTACAAATTTAGAAAATTATACATAATTGTGATTTTATGATAAGTTGTCACTAATTGAGAAAATTATGTTCTTGGTGATGGTGATTTTTTATATTGCTTGGCACATTAATGAACTTCACCTCAGGAAACTAATTAATCACTTGCATTACCTTTTGTGTTTTGTGATCATTGGCCATTTTTGTGCAAATTTTGACAAACATTACATCTTGTGTGAATGTTTGTTTATTTAATTTGGTCCTTATGTGACGCACTCCCAAGTCCTGGGGTGAACCCACTTGAGGGTTCACCAAAGTGTAGTTGCGGAAAGTTGGGACTCGGAAGGCACTCCTAGCTTCCAACTCTAGAAAGGGGTAGAGGGTCGAGTTGGGAGCCGAGGGATTAAACTAAGAAGAGGTATTAGTTGATCAAGCTTGAATCTACATCAAAACAAATCACAAAGTGGTTAGTTCACATTTCCAGGACACCCTTGGGTGTTGGGATAAGCCATGGGCACTTTGGACCATAAGACACACCATGGACCGGACTCGGGGAAAGCCACCACCTTCCCCCATATAGTATTCTCTGCGACGCCCCGCCGAGACTACATCAAAATGACTTTTTTTCCCGGGACTCCCAAGTTGAAGTCTCGAAATTGTCCCGAAATGGTCCCGGTTGGAGTCTCGGGACGTTGGGAGCTCATAATTCCCGACTGCAAAGTCTGATCGCAACGAGGTTTAAACCAAACTTGTAGCACTCGTTGAGATCTTTTCAACGACGTATTGCACTATCAATTCGGAGGTTGGGAAGAGGTTGATTCCTAATTTATAGTGGTCGGGAGTCAAACTGCCAGTTTGACTCCTGGCCTTTCTTTTGCCCATAACTTGGGCGACAGATGTCCAAATGGCCAATACGAGGCCATTTTCGACATCTACGCTTGAAGATCTTTTCAATGACAGCAAGAACACCCCAATGTGAGGTGTTTTGAGTCCTGCTATTGAGCTCTAAACATTCGGGAGTCCCAGAGGACTCCAAATCCTCACTTTTTCCAAGTGTTGGGCTTCACCCCCACACTTGGCCAAAGTATGGTTGCGACATTATGCCTCTATTGTGTCCATTGCAATTTTTTTTCTTTCTTGTTGTATACATTTATGGAGACCCTTGGGAAACTTTTGATATGAAAATTTATAAGAAAAACATGATCATGGTGTAATCATTATTGATGGTCCTTTGTTATTCACTTGTAGTATTTGAATTGTTAAGTTTAGAACCCATGTTAATTAATGTACCCTTAAAGGTTTATTACGATATATTGACAATAAACTATTCAATACAATGTATTACAGAAACTTGTAAGCTTTGAGCATGCTCCCTAGTTCCTCACATTATGACAAAGGGTTAATGCAAAAACTCCAAGAATATTAGGACAAGATGATGCTCTTCATGAACACATTTCAATTTTATCAAATGCACAAACTAAATTTATAAAGAAAACAATTAGTGTAACTTTTTATAAGCTTGCCATCAAAGTGGTCATTTTCCTCACATTCCCAAAGTGTAGTGTTTCCACATCTAGGCCATTTTCTATCCCATGCCTTTGGATAGATAATTATTATTTCAAAACACATTTGTTTTGAAAACATGACCCCATTTTTTAATATTTCGCAACTTGAATTTTTTTCAATTAACCAAAGACCATAATACTTGGGCAGTTTCAACACAAATTATATCTTTTTAATTTTGCTAAATTCTTTTATAAAAAAAATTTTATGTTGAATTTTTTAAAATTAAAATAGTTGGACTTGAGCCCACATGTTTGACAAAGTAACATAAACTATGACCAATCTAAAGAAAATGACAACCAAAAACTTGTGCAATATCTGATGATTTTATTATATTTACTCCTCATTTGTGAAAATTTTCAAATAAAAATTCAAGTGTTGAATCAAAAATTTAAAATTATATTAATTATTTGACATAATAGTGGTGAAAGTGCCTATAACAAAAGCATTGACATTTCATTTACATACAATCTCACTTTCAAAATTGTGTTACAAACATGCAAAAACCCAAAAGAGTCCCAACTCCTAAAAACCCATGGGGAATTCAAACCATGAATCTTAATGTACTTACTATGGGTTCCCACACATTTCACACTAAGGGAGATTATTGCCATTTTTTTGGAAATAATGTACAAAATACTATAAGGGGCACAACTTAATGAAAAAAATTATCTTATAACTCATTTCAATGTAAATAGGGTGCCAAGATTTGGATTATGAAAATATAGCTAAAATATTTTCAATTTTATAAAAAATTAATATTTTAATAATCATGAAATATACAAAAAATAACCTCATTGAAATTTCATACGTTGTGTGAAATAGTGTTTCATTTTATCAAACCTATTTCCAAGGTAAAAGGCATTTTAATAGTAGTTCAACATTTTAATTGTTTGTAACCTTTGCATCAATATACGTGCTTGTTTCTTTGTATTTGAATGGCACCAAGTCTTTGGTTTATTATCTCGTTCTATTTTAATTTGAGTAACACAAGTATATGTGCAAGTGGAAATAGAAAAACATTGAAAAAATTACCATGTTAATTCTTTGTACCATGTGCTCAATGTAAATGCACCTTTTATATGTGAACTACATTTTAAGGAGCATGCGTTGTGCTTAGTGTCGTGCTTTGGTTGGAATTAACTATTCAAATTTAGAGGAGATGTTTTTAATCCTAAAAATGGGTCCATTATACCATTTAATGAAGGGACCTACATTATTCAAAATTGTTTACATGTGAGATTAACTAAAGTGCCTTCCAATGGTCACAAGGTTCGGTGGCTTTTAGTTCATGTTTGTTGAATACAAAATTGACCTTCAATTTTATGGAACATGTTTGTAGCTTTGAGGAGACGATAATATGAATATAATAATCAAACTTATATTTTGAAGGAGCAATTAATTTTTTTGATATCTTGTTACATTCAATATTTTAAGGTTGTTAGTGTTTTTGTATGCAAAAGTGAGATTTGAGTTACATTCATTTAGTCATTTGTATATATATAATTTTGTAACTATGTTTTTAGAATGTAGTGATGTATGTTGATTGATAATATGGTTAGTGTGAAAGCTAGTTGATGAGACTGATGATTTAGACTAATTCACTTATGCAAGTAAACTTTGGGCATTACAATGGTCTTTTGTGACATAACAAAGTCAATGCCAATAATTTTATTTGTTAACAAGTTTATATGCGCTTGTTTAAGCAACGAGGGAAAGAAACGATGTTTATGTTATTTCTTGTCATTTGTCATATTTTGCATGCTTTATTTGTTTGTATGCTAAAATTTGGATATGTAACTATGTTATGACATGCCCATCTCTGTATTCAAATTAATGTGGTGAAGTGCATATATATATATATATATATATATCAATAATGCAATTATTGTGAAAGATGGTACTTGTTGTGATTGACGACGTAAACTAATTTATTCGCAAAACTAGTAGATTATGGACAGGATGGTGATCTTTTGCAGGCTCAAGGAATTGATATCAACAACTTTATAATTGTTTTAAAAATGGCAAAAACATGATATTCAAAATGTGTGTAGATCAACATCGGTTCCAATATTATTTATTACAGAGCTTGTCCGATCCTCTAATTGAACACCACACCCAATGTTATAATATTGTTTAATGTTTTGTCTTTAGTAATATGGGTAATTTGTTATATATTGACTTCTACCTTTTGAATAAATGCATATATATAAGGTAAATCAAAACTATGCCAAAAGAAAAAATAACACATTTATATTTTTACAAAAAACTTGTAGCCTCTAACCTCATTTTCACATGAGTTGGTTAAAGCTTTATTCGAGGACATGATGATTTTTATTTATTTTAATTCCACTAATTTCACGATTGTTCTTTTTAGTCTATGGTAACATTTCAATTGTTCATATGTATCATATTTTCATTTTAGTTAACCAATGGTTCATAAGATATGTTGTGAAGAAATTGAATACCGTAATATTAAAATACAATATATTGTGTTTAAATAAAATACCACATGTAAATAAAATAAATAAATTATTATATTTGTTCTTGGTGCGGTGAAAACAAACGGTGATTATCATATGATTTCATGTACAATTATGAACTTGTATAGAATAACACGTTGAAGTTTATTTGTCGATTGTTTTATTTTTGGGGTTTAGGTTGTATGTATTATGCATAGGTACATTTAAAAAAAGTTTGTTTAGTTATATCAACTTTTCTTTGTTTTGATTAAGGTGTCTCTACAAAGTTTCATTAATTGGACATTGCATGGACCCATTGCATTTATGTATGTTTATTAATTAGTTGCCACATATATGTGCATGTGGCATCATTTGAAGTAAATAGTCTTATATCATTGATTTGTTTTCATTAATTGTTGTGCATTAAAATGTTTTTAATTATTACCAATGGTAATAATAGTCTATATTTAGTTTGTTATTAGGTTTAGTTTATTATTTCACATTATACCTTTATCATATTTTTTTATTAATTAGGTTTGGTGTCATAAGTGTAAGAGGACCAATTCTTAGGTTTAATTTGATATGTCCAGTAATTGTGATGTTATTTGTTTTCCTTAACAAACACAAATATTAAAGAATAACTTAAGAATTTAAAATTATGTCATAAAATATACAACTTGATTCAAATTATATATATATACATTCATTAAAAACATCATTTTTTATTAATTACAATATAAAAAATATAAAATGAGTTTAATAAAAAATACAATTAAAAATGAAAAACTTCATACAAGAACAAGCACAAAATAACTTGGTTTATATGTTCATTGTGATGGATGTCATCCCTTCTTGAGATATTTTGATTGCATGAAAATGATAAAATAAAATGAAGCAAATTGTTATATTGCAAAACACAACAATCATGTACTATGAAATTCATGATGCACCCCAACTTTGTTAAGTGGTATTAGTGGTAAAATATTCATCAATTTGGGTTTTGGCAATTAAATGTAAAAACTTGGTTGCATTTTTAAATTTAAATTTTAATTACTAAACAAAGTTCAAAGCAATAGTTTTGGGAAGAAACTAAATGAAGTTGATGAACAAAAGGCGACCTACTTGGTGTGGTTTCAAACCAAATGAACTACATGGGCTCACATGACAAGCCCATAAAATTCAACATGGCTTGGATTCCTCACTCCCCTTTAGTATATTTTGTGGTTCATCATGAAAATGAAAACCCAATGGATTTTTTGAAAAATATATAGAAATGAAAAACTCAAGAAACCCAAGTTTAATTACCAAAAGTATGGAAGTTCATAACTTTTTCAAAATGTATTCAATTTGAAAAATTAATGTTGTATACTACAGTTATTATAAAGAATTTTTTAATATTATACTAAGATTTTTAAATCAAAATTAGATAGACAAACCATTTGATTTTCCAAATCACATTCTAATGACAAGGAATTGAAAATTTCACTTCCATCACAATTTTTCAAATGGTCATAACTTTTGGGCGTAAGCATAGTAAATTGTATAATATACTTGTTCCTTGTCAAGGTTGGATGAAAATAAACATAGAATAATAAAAAAACACATATTTTTTTTGATGTACATTTGATTATTTATAAATAATAAAATAAAATAATTATGTATTAAATTTCAACTTTCAAATAATTTAAATTAGTTTTTTTTAAAACTTATTTGAAATGAAATTAAGTTCAAAGTCTATTTTTTGTAATGAAATATTCATGTAAAGTATGTGGTAAATATGTTTTAATAAATATTTTTAATTCTCTATTATAAAAATAAATAAAATGATATTTATATCCCTAAAAGTAAAAGAGTAATTAAAATTTAAAAGTAAACCTCAAAAATCTAAATTTACAAAATTTTCATCGAAGAAGTGGGGATACTTTTGGCCTACTTTTAATTCCTGGTTTTTTGGAAGTAAATTACTATAATAATAATAAAGGTGTGGGAGATTTTTTAATTTTATGCTTGGACCCAATTTAATGCTATGTGTTTGGTTTTATATGTCAAGAGTATTAGTTTAATCCTAGTTAAATCACAATTAATTTAGTGATATGTTGGATTAACATTGTTAACTATGTTTTAATTTAGAACCAATTCGAGTGTGAACATGGTTCAAAATATTTTGGCATTTGGGTATTTTAGTACAAGTTTTGTGATCTCAAATCACTTTTGGTGATTTGAGATTCTAGAGCATAATATTTCTATTTTTGTATGTTTTTATTGTGTTTATGCAACATTTCTTTGCACATGTATTTTGCATTTGCATTGTTTTATGTTTTGGGCTTGGATTTTTGCTTCTTGTAAGTGAGTTTTTTTTGGGCACTTTGGATATAATGTATCAATTAGGTTTTTTTTTTTAATGTGATTGCATGTTTAATGACAATGATGGTGGTAGGTGTTGACATAAATGCATGATACAAAATTAAAAACATCAATCTTTTATGTTAATATTACCATGTTTATACCTCTTTAATTTTAAAATATGTTTTTAGCAATTCAAGCCCACAAATTATAACTCAAATTGAAATGTTTGTGATGATTAAAGAACATTTGATTTGAACAAGATTTGACCCCTAAAAACTTGCCCTAGAAATCAAAACATTTATGGAAGTCCCAACTTTAATGAACTCTCAAAATGTTGGAATGCATTTGGGAGTTTGTGGGTTTCTTCTAATGTTGGTTGGATATATTGGTGTGTGCCAATTCACAACATGCATAATAGTTAGATATGCATAAATGCATATTGAAGTTTTGGTTACTCTCCCATATTTGGCATTGTAGGTAACTAACAAACCTAGGTCCTATGTATATATCCTTCAAGTGTGACCTTGCAATATGCATATTTGGTGGTAGTTTTAATGAAATCCTAGATATGAATAGTTATTTTATCTTGGCAAGCTATTATAGATGTGGGGTTTTTGTTTGAGGAAGGCAACTTGCACTTCAATGAGAAAAGTTCTTTAACAAGAGGTTTAATTCCCCCATAAATTATTTCAATTTAAGAATGTGTATGCTTTCATGTGATGTGAATGAAAAAAGATTGTGATCATCTAGATTTAGAATATGCATAACCTTTGTATATATACGTAGTTAATTTGAATTAAGAAAAAAATAAAAATCATATCCATTGAAAAATTTGAACTTCAATCCATATCCACCTTAACAAATAAATTGTTGGAATGTTTCAATGCACATTCTTGTGTTAATGGTTTTTTTAATAATCTGCCTTATTGATATTTTGGACTTAACCTTAAAATATGATATTTGGTCTACATTGGTTTCTTCACTTATATTTTTGAAACACACTTTGCGAGGACCTTTGAAGTTTGCTTGAGCCATCCCATGCTTTGACACCATTTTAAATTCATTTGCTTGTCTTGCATTAACCCTGGTTTTCAGACTATGACTACAATCCCAACAATTCACATGAACAAATACATTTAATCAAAATATAACCATTATTTAAATGAAGAAAATAATGGATAAAACTATTCATTTAGCAGAAAACCATTTAAATAAAATTTACTCTCAAACATTTTAATACTTACAAAATGTGGACAATTTTTTTATTCAAATGGAAACCTCATGAGAGAATAGTAAATTCATGATACATTGTTATAAATCCCAAGCCACCCAATTCTTAAGAAACATGATTGACCTAGAGGATTACAACTTGCAAGTCTTCTTCTTCTTCAAAACCATCCCTTCGACTTCACCATAAAAATCTTTCATGTCATATATTTACAAAGAAGAACACAATGTCAACAATAATTGGTAGTTCAAACATAAAAAAACCTATGCCACAATGTAATCTCCACGTATTAAGATCGACTTTAAGATGTCAAGGCATATACATGTACAATAATGCAACCTTCGACTTTCATGTACTCATGTCAAGTAACCAAAATTGAATCTTTGATTTATAAACAAATGTTAATAAGATGTGCTTATGTACAATGAGGGCATGTACGAAAGGAAAGCAACTTGGACCCAAAATAAGATATTCAAATCACACTTGTGGCTTGATTCATGTTTATCAACATTCCTATTCAAAACTTGATCTTGAATTGCATGTGTTACAAACTTCCAAAACTTTTTCTCCGCTTTGATTGAAAGGTCCTATGACCTAGTGGCCTAGTTGGTGAGTAGAGATGTTAAAATGACCAAGTTTCTAAAGGTAGAAAATGGGGGTTGGAAATATGAAATAGTAAGGGATCAATGGTTGGAAGTAAGAAAGTAAGAAATAACTACAAGAGGGAAACAATTTTTTTGAATAAGTTAAGATATCATGACCAAGCTGGGACCCAACGTCAGCCCCAGATGGGCCTCATTGACACTAAGTTGAGATGGGGCTTTGTCCATTTGGAGAGTTGGAGGGTGTTGGTTCATCCCAACCCATGAAGGTATGAATTATCAACCGATTTTAAGTTTTGAAAAAAACTTTCAATTTCAACCATGGTTTCTTTTTTCAATTTTGTGATGCAGTCTCATCGGCAATCATCCACAAGAGGAATTAGCCAAATTTGGCTATAGGTCAGGGAGGAAAGTTTCCATAAACAAAAAATTATCATGCGATGTTTTGGCAACATGCTGAAACCAATCATCTAAATATGCTGATGTCAAACAAATTTTCCTCAAATTCTAGCACTTTGGTGAATCTTTTTCACAAATCCTTTGTGTGCATTGCATTGGATTTTATTTTGTCACCAAGTGGCAAACTTCACCTAAAAAAAAAAACCTGCTGATTTCAACTAGCTCTTAAAAATTTGATGAAAACCAAAGAATTTATTGGCAACTAATTTTTTTGCATTGTATTGAACCTTTAATGTGGTTCTTTCAAATTTGTAAATGTCGAGTTTTTGTCCAAACTTAGATCTCTTTGGAAACCAGTTATAGGTCCAATTCCACAACCTCAGATTAGAAATTGTGTAGTAACAAATTCCAAGTAATACAACTGGGCTAAAATGGCCATGTGACTAAAAAGTACAACTTACTTGGTTGGGTTTTTTTTTTTACTAAAAAAAAAGAAGTATTAATTGATTGCATGGGTAGAAAATCCAAAAAAAAAAAAAAAAACTTGTGTAAAGAAAAGGTTGCAACAACATTCCTTCCTGGTTGGGTTTTGGTTTCCACAAGAAGCTGGTTGAATGGACCTGTCCAGCCCTGTTTTACTTACAATGGAATTAAGTAGACTAAAAAAACCAGACCCAAATACCCAAAAAAACATGGAATCAGACTAAAACACCAGACCAAAAAACCGACCCAAAACCCCAAAACTTGGCAACAGAGCAATGATTTCCAAATCAGACTAGACCTGTGCCTCAAGTTTACCCAGAACTAGACTGAAAACTGGACCCTTGTTGGTGGGTGGGTGGATGGGTGGGAGAGAGAAAGAGAGATAGAGAGAGTGAGTGAGTGAGTGAGTGGGTTCCAAATTCAAGATCAGAAGAAAACATTTGTTGGCAGGTTCTTTGGATTTGTTTTGGTGGGGGTGTTTTTTTGAGCTTGTGGGGGGCCAGTGTTTTTAGTTCATGCTCCACCACCTCTCTCTCTCTCTCTCTCTCTCCTCTGTTTGCTTGTTCCTTCAAATGACCCACCAGATCACACACAACAAGTCCAGCAGCAGCAGCCTCATGCTGGAATTAGAAACCTGAACTGAAAGAAGAAAAAACAAAACAACTGGGGTGGCCCTGGAATCCCACCAACATATGGTGTTGTGATTCTGGGATTCAACTTACTCCACGTAAACCCTAAACCCATCTAGGATGATGATGATGTAGTAGGAGGAGGGGTACCTAGTATGTAGGTTCAGCTCCACCCCCCTCCCCCTTCTTGCTGAACTTAAAAAACCCTAGACCAAAACCAAGGTACTAGACTCCTTCCTAGCCTACTTGGAACTATATAACTTGAAACAGAAGAGTATAGAAAGTAAGTAGCATCATCCTATTGGAACAGAAGACACACAAAAAAATAATATTAGTACTAATTCTTACACCTCCGTCACCTCCGTCACAGACACAAAGACTTACTGAATTAATATATATGATACATACACATTTTTTTTTCTGGTTTTGTGAGCAAAACAATTAGTACTTTTGCAAAAGTGCAATAAGTAGGCTGCTGCATTTTGAGTCTCATGGGTCTCCTCTTCTCATTGCTCATACAACCAGGGTTGGGTTTTTTGTTTTGTTTTGTGTTTTTCAATTTTGTGATGTGTAGCCTAGCCCACAATGGTGATCATCCACAAAAAGATTTAGCCAAATTTGGCTACAGGCCACACAGAGACAAGTAGACAAATTTAAGAGAACCTATAGAGTCTGGTGATTTCAGAACTTTCTGGCAACTTTGCCCCACGCCTCCCAACCCTTCTTATTTCATAATCTAGTACATAGCCAAATTTGGCTAAATGATTTTTTTATGAATGATCCATCAATCGCCACTTTGTCTACATTACAAAATCCATAAAACAAACCCTGGGCTGAACTTGAAGCATTAAGTTCAAAAGCTTGTGGAAAAATGAAAACCAGGAACTAGACAATGAATGGCATCAGCAGCAGCAACAGCATCCATCCATTCATCCATCCATCCATCTATCTATTCATCCACTCACCAGAACGCCTTCTTTGTGTACAATACTCTTGTTTGTTGGCCGTGCCTACCAAGGGAAGGATATTGTGTTTAGATTCATTACAGAGTATATAGTAGCTTAAGGGATTTTGGCCCCCTAGGTTAAAAATAATAATTATAGGTCTATTTAAAAAATAATTATACAAGGATATTTGAAAGATCGATATTTTGGCTTGTGTTGAGACTTGAGAGATCAATTATAGAGTTAATAATAATATATTGAAGGATTTTGGTTGCTTTTAGAGGATTTTTTGGTGAAGATTTGGTTTATTTTTGCAAGATGAAATAAATATTTGAGTTTCCCATAAACTCTTCTTCTTCTTCTTTTGCCTTAAACATATTTTTTCCATGTAAATGGCAAGAAGCCCCCTCCCCCCCACCCCTTCCCTTCTTATGCAATAAGGTAAAATTGAGGAGTGTAATATGGTAAAGTTAGTAGGCCTGTCCACAACAACATGCACAAGAAAACATCCCCTCGGCTGCTGAGCAAAAAGGTAAGCTCTGACTCGGAGGCCCACTCACTCTGCTCGGAGGCGGAAATGCAGGTGGGCTTGCATATCCATCCACTTGGCTTGTCAAAGTCTGTTGTGTTGTGTTGTGTTGTGTGTGTTGTGCTCTGCTCTGCTCTGCTCTGCTCCGTCAAGAACAACAAAAATATATTGGTCGGACGGAAGGGACAATAAACAACAAGGGCAAAAACCATAGTGGTGCTCGGACTCCACATCAGTGACTACTGGTGTGTGCGGGCAAAGCTTTTGCGGCTTGGCTTGGCTCGGCTGGGCCAGACCGGACTGGCCAACTTGTTTGCATGTGCACAGACTTAGTGTCTGCTTTTTCCGTGCTACATACAAAAGAAGTAGTAACAGCTGACCTTTTTTTTTTTTTTTTTTTTTTTTTTTTTGGGGTTTCTGGAGCCCACGATTGGCTTTGCTCAACAATTAGGCTGCTTTTCTGATTGATTTTGCGATTTCAGTTGGCCAGAGTGAATCAGTACCCCCACCAACACATCATCCACTGGATGCTAGTAATGCCTTAGCCGTGGATGAACCTCAACCAACTTAAATATCTGGTTTTGGCTTCAGTAACCGGTTCTGCAACAGCTACTAGGTCCTTAGCTACTAGGTCCTTAGTATAAAGGTAATTTAAATTACCAGGTAAGTAAGATGGTTTTTATTTAGTGTGTTTTTTTTTAACATAGTTAAAAGGGCTGTTTTTACTACCTACTAACAACCTGCTTGCAGGCTGCTATAGAAGGTAGGCAGTTCCAAAAACAAAACAAGAGAAAAATGAACTGAGATATAACCATCATGGTTAACTAGGGAACTGCAATCCAACAGAAAACTGTTTCCCGACTGCTTATCATCCATCCTTCATGGTGCACTGGTGGCTGCTGGTCGAGCAAGTGGCCATGAGCGCTGTCCAAAAATACTGGACGCTGGAGTGGCCACGTTGTTGTTCGTCCAGTCCAGTCCAGTCCCGTCCAGTCCCGTCCCGACGCGTCCCGTCCGTATTTGAGATCTTAAACGAGAATTTGAGACCTGAAGGTCCCTTACTTGTGTTTTCAGCCCATCAGGAAACCCTAAACCCAAATCTGGTACTTAGCATCAAGTAGGTACTCCATGAGCAAATAAAAAAGTCCAGACTTATGGGGCTGCCCAGACTCTCTAAACTTGGTATTGAATTGGTAGCCTAAATGCCAAACTTGATAGCCTAATTTAGTCCCCACCCCCCCTTTCCCCCCCTTAATTTCAAATTTAAAAAAAAAAATAAAAATAAGAGAAGAAGAAGAACAAAAAAAGAAAGTTGAAAAGTTTTTATAAAAGGCTTTACTGCAAAGAGATCAAATTTTGCACAAATGTAACTCATTTCACACATTTTGTTTGTAAAATATTAAGTTAGCCTTAAAAAAAAAGGGGCTACATTAACTTTAAAAGTGAAGGACAACAATGAAGTTGTGGGTTGGTGGGGTTGAGGATCTTATCAAAGTTTTCAAGTTTTGGTAATCCAAAAAAAATTGGTCAATCACAATTAAGTTAAATCTAAGGATTTCAAGGGGTATGCACTCAGCACAAAATTAATTAATTAATTAATTAACTACGGACCCCTATAGTATGATCCAGTGTTTATTTATTTATTTATTTACTTCTAAATTGGAGAAGTTGTGGTACTTGGTGATTTTTTGAAAGAAACTGAATAAAGTGAATCTTTTAAGGGTTTTCTGTTTCCAAATTGCAAAAAGAAATTCAAAAAAATTGCCACATTTCTATACCATTTCTATATAGGAGTATGCCTAGGGCTGGGTTTTTTTTTTTTTTTTTTCTCCTTGCCTTTGCCCCTTAAAAAATTCAATTATAGCCAAAACTTGGCTAAACATCACAATTTGTTTTAAAAATATTTAGAAGAAAGGAAGAAGAGAAAAAGCAGTGATAGGTAGATCATAGTATCATCCCCTTGCAAGAAAGCATCTTAGGGGCGCCGACATGGAAGCATATGTGCAGGACATGATAATTATGTGTGCAAAAAAACATGAAATACTTTCAGTACAAAGCTGGATTTCCCATCATGGTGTCTGAACTAAAGGACATGAAGAGCAGAAAGAAATCCTGGAGTCACAGTGCAGGTCTGATTTCAATGCAAACTTCTGTAGAACAGAATCCAGGCACCTCCATAGGGTGGTTTTTTTTTTTTTTTAATGAAAAACCAGTCCAAAAAACCCTAAGAAGAAACACAACCACCAAAACACAACAAAACAAAACAACACAAAAAGAGAGCAAATGTAGACTAGGTAAACAGCAACCTAATAAGACTCACCACCACCTATATTGCATGAGGAACAAAAAAAAATTCATTCCCTCATATAACTCAATTGCTCCTCAGGCATGTATCACCCTTTCATTCCTCAAAAACCCTAATTGCTCCTTTGGCATCACCCCTTCAGTCCCCACTAACCCTAATTGGTCCTTTGGCATCACCCCTTCATTCCCCAATAACCCTAATTGGCTCCTTTGGCATCACCCCTTTCATTCATTCCCCAGTAACCAAACCAAATTGGTGCTACGGCATCACCCCTTTCATTCCCCAATAACCAAATCACTGCTACTACCGTATCAACCCCGTCATTCTCCAATAACCAATTGGTCCTACGGCATCACCTCTTCTTCATTCCCCCAATAGCCAATTGGTCCTACGGCATCACCCCTTCTTCATTCCCCAATAACCAATTGGTGCTTCGGCATTAGGTATCCATCCCTTTTTGCTGTAAAATCTGCTCTGACTGACTATTATTACTACGAGTTTCACATTCACAGGCCATATCGCATCAATAAATCTTGCAACAGTTGCAAACTTTTGTAATAATACTACCCATAAAAATGGGGACTAAGTACTCATGCTGAATTTATTTCTCCAAGGACTTGACAGCACACCTCCCTCCTCACCCCCAACACAACACCACACCACACCACACCAGGTTCAGGTTTTCAAGCAAGCTCCAAATGACCTGGGGCTTGAAGACTCACTAGTTGATCAATAACCTGACCAATATATAGCACAAGAGAGTTGTGGTTATGGACTAGGTAACTGGGCAAGAGCTGCCAGTTTACTGCATATAATAGAGCTGTGGGAGTGTGAGATTATATGCAGTAATCTAATCAGGCAGCTTGAGCTGATTCTTACACCAGACATATAACCAGTTGTTTGCGAGTGATGAGAGTTATGGTGGCAGACAAATGGTGCCTCAAGGTGCTTCACATGTCTTCACACTCACTGAGTTATGGCTTCTAACCTGCATGCAACTGTCCACTGGTGTCCTGCCCCATGTCCTGATAACGGGTTTTGCCCTCCATGGGACTTGACCCCACTTCCCATTCCATGGTTATAACAAACCATACCTCCTCCTCCTCCTCCTCCTCCTCCTTCTATGCTCTTGGATTAATGTCCAATCTCACTTTACATAATTGTTTATAATCTTGGAACAATAGGTCCGTGGTGGACCTGTCAAATGTAAACAAGGGGTTTGTCACACTGTGGCCTTGCCATTTATATTAAAACTTAGCTTAAGGCAAAAAGATGAGTTAAGGGAACTCAAATATTTCGCCATGCGAAAATATAATCTTCAAAAAATCCTCTAAAAGAAAACCAAAATCCTTCAAGATATTATTAACTCTATAATTAATCTCAAGTCTCAACACAAGCCCAAAATATCATCCTTCAAAAATCCTCATATGAAAATAGACCTGTTATTTATTACCTAGGGGGCCAAAATCCCTTCAGCTACTATATACTCTGTAATGAATCTAAACACAATATCCTTGCCTTGATAGGCGAGGCCAAAAAACTTAGTCATTTCAGGCTCAACAAGCCAGGCAAAGCAGAACAAAAGCAAATATCAATAGGAGTTTCAAAAACCATTGAAAATCCTATTAAACCTTGGACATGGGTGATTTTGATGGGAGTTTTCAAAACCGTGAAATCCTACTAAAGCCTTTGAAATGGGTGATTGCAGTTAATGAGATGGAATCACCAGGACACAATTTTTGCATGATGGTGTATTAAGAGCCCCATGCCACCCTGTCCCATATTAGCACAAATTAAAACTACACAGAACATGCACTAGAGAATGTTTTCAGTCGGCACCTTTTGCCAAAGCAATTTCACCATTTGAAGGTGAAATCAGGGTGGGTACTGCAGCCTAGCCTCGACTTGAATTCTCAAATTTCAACAGTTTTGACATAGAAACAAGCAAGGTTCATTGATGACAACAACAATATTCACAAAATGTGTTGCAAGTAAGTATGCAGGCAGAAACACTCAATACAAACATAAAAAGCTTACAGAAGTTAAATGTGTCACTAGTATGAAGGCAGAAAGAAGCAGCTCCTGCTTGCTGTAACAGGTGGGGCGGGAGTTCAGATCCTGAGTTCTCAGCTAGGATGACAAGGGGATTTAACTTATTTCTTCAACCCATGTCTCCAGGATTACCATACTAAATGGCAATCCAGAGTGACATTCTCAGAGTTAGTTTGGAGCCTTAGACACCAAGAAGCCAATTGATTCAACCAGAACTTTTCTTTACTTCAACAGATTTCATTCAGATCACACCCTCATAGCAGTGGCCTAGGTGCACAAATCTAAACAAACTGCAAGACATCCAGCCAGGAGTTGAGAGTCTAAAACGGCTACCCATTTAGAGCACTACCTGAAGTCACACACATCCAATACACCTACCATGAGACCATATATTTCATATGAGAGAACTTTGAACATGGTCAGTTGTTCAAAGTTCTCATGGTAGGTGTATTGGATAACTGACCATGTATTGATCTTCCTGGAGTGGCTCCCACATCAAATTTGCAGACACACGCAAGTCACATGATTGGCTTTCATGCAAATGATCCTGAATGGGTGGCATGTCAGTCCAGTGACATTCCATAGTGTGCCCATTTGTGAAGCTCACCCTTTAAAGTGAGTTACTACACTGATGATCATTTCTACTTTTCTTGCACATCGCAAAGGTGCGCATTAAGTCAATACATCCCATATCATATATACAGCAGTCACAGATGCACACAATCAAGCACATGTACATGTGTGTTCAAGAGCAAGAAAAACAATATGTCAAAGCCTATCACAACTAACCCTCTCTCCCCTTTCAGAACTCTTTGGACAGGTGCAATAAGAAAGGTGTTCAAAGCACCCTCAAAGACAGTAGTAGAGTTGCAACTAGTGTATTTATAGTTTTTCCTCTTGATGAAGATCTATCTTCTCATACATGATGCCACACATACAAACTAGCACACACATCAAGCAACACTGGAACAAAACCGATTAAGGACAAGTAATCATACCTATAATTGTCATTTGCATTTCATGGAAAAATAAACTCCAGTTTGTGCACCCTTGATATCTCCTGCAAGACTTCAAATTCCATGTGAGGATTGTTGAATTGCATCAGAACATCCATCCTGCCACCAGCTAGAGTACCTTGCCTATCCTTTGCTAGATGCTCCTGGAAACACTATACCTTG
The DNA here is from genome assembly GCA_963921925.1 of Sphagnum tenellum. NCBI lineage: Eukaryota > Viridiplantae > Streptophyta > Sphagnopsida > Sphagnales > Sphagnaceae > Sphagnum > Sphagnum tenellum. The sequence goes on along the minus strand of OY998160.1, from coordinate 4,355,310 downwards.
CATGACTACCTACCTACATACAACCAGAGATCGAAAATTGAGCTAAAAAATCAATCAGACATGCATGCATTCATCACAACTTCATGAATAATGCACACTCTGAGCATTGTTGGTAACAACAGCAAGAATGTTTTGGCACTTGATAACAACCAAGCTAGAAAAAATAATTCTGATAGATAGCAAGAGTTTTGCACTTGATAATAATAACCAAGATATTTTATTTTATTTCTGAAACCTAAGCAACAGTTTGCACTTGTTAACCGAGAGGAAAAAATAACAATTCTGATAGCAAGAGTGAGTTTTGGCACCGTCCAACAAGAAGCTAGATGTGCAAGTGAAGAAGAAAGGATTTCTTACTTCTTACCCATCTGCAATTTAAAAAAGCTCAAAATCCTGGCATTTCTTCCTTCCATTATGCAATCAAGAAGGTTTTGGTGGCTTTTAGGGTTTTGATGGATCCATCCAGCAAGCGAGACTAGAGATTCCCCTCCTTCCTTCTTCAGAATGGATCTATCTATCGACCTAGATTCTTCAGGAGATTTTGCATTCTTCAGAGATCGATTCTTCTTCTTCTTCTTCTTCTGGGTTGAGATTATGATGGGTTGCTACATTTGATGATCCAGCTGCTAGCTACCGATGGGATGCTTCATGGCTGGAAGGATGTTGCTGTTATTGTTGTTGTTGTTGTTGGGAGTTTGATGCAAGAATTACAATGTTTTCTTCCAATTCTTTTCTCTCCCTCTCGAACGATTCCACCATCTTCTTCTTCTCGTGCTGCCGCCATCTCCAACAAGTTCCGCAGCAGCACCCATTTCTTACCCATTTCCAGCAAGAACAACAAGGAGTCCAGGGTCGTCTGTTGTCAGTAGCTGCTGCTGCTTGGAAGGGACCCAGACCCAGCGACCACAACAAAAGCAGCAGGAGAAGCAGAAGCATCAGAAGAGATGACGACGACGATGGTAACCATCCGCCGCTTGTTGGGTATGCGAAAGTCTTCACTACTGTCGAGGAGAAGATGGGTGTGTCGGAAGGGAGGGGTAGCAGCGACACAGCTGAGAGTGAAACCTGGAATCAAGGCAGCAGCAGAACACCAGTCTTGAAGGGCGGTAAGAAGAAGGTACTACTGCTGTATCTATCTCCAGAGACATACACACCCATCTTGTCTTTTTCAATACCTCTTGAGGAGAGAATTCACAGTTTTGCATAAAACACATGTCTAAATCCTGGGAGGTTCTTGGCAGTTGGGGAAGAGGGATCATGACAGAAGAAGAGCAAGCAATGGTGCAAGCAAAAGCTATGTGGAGGAAGAGAGGTCAGCAGCAGGAAGAGGAGGAAGGAGGGGGGGAGGAGCAGAATTAGGGTTTCCCCTTCAGAGGAGAAAACCCTGGAGTGCTGCTGCTGCAAGGAATGCTGCTCCTGCTGCAGGAGGAAATTCTATCCAAAGGAACAACCATGAAAGAATTTCTGGTGGTTCAGAGAAGAAATCCAGTTTCAGAACTGGTAGTGCCCATCATCATGACAACACTGGACAGCTTTTGCAAGAGAGAAGAAGAACAGAACAGAGTTCATCACTCAAGAGTTGTTGGCCCGACAACATCATGATTCCTGCTGCAGAAGTAGAGAAGTTGTCATTGTCAGCACAAGGCAATGCTGCTGCTGCTGCTGATGATGATGCACAGGTTGTTGCTGTTCTAGACAAAGAGGAAGTAGCATTGAGAGAAGCACTGAAGATACGCAGAAAGAACACTGCAGAAGCTTTATGTGCAGCATTACAAGCAGCAAAGATGAGTCCTCGATATTCAAGAGAAGTGGTTGCCAAAATGCCTGCCTTTGTCGATCAAATCATGCTTGAAGCAGTTGCACTCAAAGGCGACTCCAAATTTGCCACATCATCCTTTGCTTCCCGAGCTCGAGCCTGCATTGATCGAACCAAAGTGGTGGAATCTATCAAGTAAGCAGATGGACACAGAGAGAGTGATGAGAGAGAGAAAGCAACCCTATTGCTTTTAAAATAAAAAAATTGCACAGAGGGTTTTGCAACATCATAAGTAACGTATTGTAGAAATGTGTTCCAGGTGGTTGAAGCATAATAGCGTGACGATCCCACGGGTGGGGAAACTAGTTGATCTAAAGATGGAAAATTTGCAAGTTCTATGTGAGCGAGTTGCATGGTTGAAGCACATGCATGTGCATGGTCGGGATTTAGGTGTTGTCCTGACAAGGCAACCTTGTATACTAAGCCGGCCTCAAGCAGAACTTGATGAGCTTATCGGGTTGCTTGAAAGAGCAGGGATTCGAAGAGAGTGGGTGGGTTTTGTGATCAGTCGCTCACCAGCTGTGTTATCTCTCAGCAGCCAAGAGCTGATCAAGAAATTATTATTTTTTGAAAATCTGGGTGTGACGCCACAACAATTAGGGCCTATGGCATTCAATTTCCCTGCAAGCATTGGCCATTTTCATATTGATGAAATGCAGACAAAGGTACAACACGGTTATTTCCTGAATCTTATATTGTACTCATCCCCCCAACCCCAATTTGGGTTCCAGTATTTAGTTCCTTTCTTCTTGCAAATTGTTGTTTCAATTAAGAAGTATGGCTGCTGCAAATATGAATTCTGATGCATTATTTTGCTCCTTTTGGTTTTGGGCATGTATGTAGGTTGAGTATTTCCGGCGCCTAGGATTGGCAGATCCAAATATTGGGAGGGCCATTGCCACTAGGCCCCAGTTGCTTGCATGCAGCATTGATGTAGCATGGCGGCCACTTGTAAAGTATCTTAGGTTTCTGGGAGTAGAAACAACAGGCTTGCAGCGCATCATCTGTGTCAACCCGTCTGTCTTTTGCTTCAACCTGGAAAATAACATTGCACCAAAGGTATGGTTATATGGTCCAATAACCATGTCCATTCATTACATTTGCTGCTATATTCTCTTTTATCTTGTCCAAATAATCTCAATGGCAATGTGGTCTTTTAGGTTTTTCTACATAAATTTGGTGAATGAGTTGAAGCACTTGGGTGGGTTTAGGGTTTAGGTGTGTAGTTGAGTGTAAGTCAATTTCTCAACACAGTTTTGGGAGAGGCTAAGGATATTGGGTGGGAGAAGGTTCGCTTTCTTCGGGCAATAGGTGTGCATGAGGAAGCAATCGGGAAGGTCATTGTTGAGTTTCCTGCTTTTCTCAGCTTCAGCCTGGACCGGAAAATTCGACCAGTGGTAAAAGAGAATTTCCCTGAACTTTTACTCCTGTTTCATGTGTCTATTGAAAAGCCGATGGGAAATGTGTCACCCTTTGTAACTTGGTTGTATCATCTCCAGGAAGATTTCTTGCTGAAGGACTCATCCTCTTTTTCACAAAGATCTATAATGTTTTGCGCTTTGTACAACCCCTATATTTGAAGAGCATGCATCACCTCCAGGGAGGCTGATCGTCTCCAAGTAAAAGTCAATTGAATGAAAAGAGCTTGTCTAATTTAGATCTTTTTTTTTCCACTTCTTTGAGCAAGTTGCTTCTGTCAAACAGTTTGCATGGGATCAGTCACACAAGGAATGTTTGTTGTGGGGAGGGAGTCATGTGCAGGTGCGATTCCTGTTGGAGACAGCAGGGGTGACAGAAGCAAATGTGGGGAAAGTGATTGCACTACAGCCCCGATTAATTGGATGTAGTTTGTCAAACAAACTTCAGCCACTTGTTGAGTATTTTTTGAACCACCAGCTTCGGCGTGATCAGTTGGGCACAATGGTGGCAGATTTCCCTATGCTTCTCAAATACAATGTTTCAATCATAAAACCCAAGTTGGAGTACTTCAAGCGTGTCCTGGCCCTTCCCTTTGATGATCTCATTGCTTTTCCTCGGTAATGCTGTGGATTAGAAAATTTTCTCCTTTCTCTTAAACTCATCAGAAAGTCAACTCTTTGCTGCACGAGCTGGAAATGCTCAGAGGTCCAACGATCAGGGTAACTAGTTCTGGTCCTGAAATTTTCACTGTGGTGCAATGCAGGTACTTCAGCTATTCATTACAGGGTAGAATCAATCCAAGGTACCGGATATTGAGAGGAAAGGGCTTGATGTTCAACCTCCGCTATATGTTGGCATGCAGTGATGACTTGTTTAACCAGAGAGTGGAAGCAGCTCTACAAGGTCATGCTATTGAAGCTTCTGACGAGGTGGATGATATAGAAGGTGCTTATGAAGATGCTTCAGGAGCTCACTTTCCAACAGATGATGATTCAGTTTATGCATATGCATACCATAGTTGTGGAGATGATACAGAAGGTGATGAAGAGTATGGATCTGAAACTGAAGGAGATGAAGATATGTCTGGTGCAACCTTTTTGAAGACCCATGATTGATACTCAAACTTCATCAACTTATGAAACTATACCCAGTGTAAACTTCTCTGTGTTTTGATACAAAGGGACACAATTGAGAGGGTATTCTCTGCACTCAAAACCATTCTTGTGTAGATTTGACAGAGGGCTCAACATTGTCCAAAATCACGCTAGATTTTTGAAGATGTCCATAACAGTTGGTGGGTTTCCAGTTCTCGTCTTCCATCTGCTTTTGAATAGTTGTTTGAACTCTTGTGGCATTCAGATTTGTTGTATTTTGCAACAGCTTTGTTCCTGGAAGCGACGTTGCCCTCCAGGAAGAACGCATGTTATTCCACACAAGTGATAGATTGGCTTTGAATGTTAGGAAATAAAAAGAAAGACTTTGTAAGGGAATTTGTCAAAATGTAATAGTGCTACAAAATTAACTAAAGTGTGATGAACCAGATCCTAGAGCATTACTTGCAAAGAATGCCCTCAATGGACTCCTGCTGGTTTACCAATGTAGTTTTGTTCTCTAAGGGCATCTGGAGTGGTGCTCTCAGTATGTGTGACCTGCAAAAATATTTGTCACATCCAATTTTAGTTATTTACTTCTTTCCAACCCCATCCATAAAACTAAAACTAGGACTGCAAATAGGTGGGAGACTACTAATAGCAAACCACCTGCACCAATCATCATGATGGGCCAATGAGAAACACTGAAGGTCAAGTATATTAGACCTCCTAGAAGGTCACCCATCCCAATATTATTCTGGTAAAAGTGGGCTTAAAATTTAAAGTTCTTTGAGAACCCAATTGTTGAAAAGTCATTAAATGCTGTCAAAGCAAGAATTTAGAGATGAAAAGTATTGTACATTTAAACATGTGTGCTCCATTGATTCAAAAATTGTGAAACAACAAATATGCACACCATCTCATCAAAGGTTTTCCAATAGTTAAAAAACAAAGTGAGGCACCCCATGGTTGGGAAGTGTTATGACTTGATCACATACAAACAAGCAAACACCTATCTTAATACATAGACATCTCTAAAGTTCTAGACTTTCAGATAGCATTTGTGAAGGGTCCAAATGCTATCATCATTGTACATGTGTGGATTGTGGTAGTCTAATCACTGACTTTTATTCTATAAGGGACAAAACTTCAGAATCTCCCGCAAATTAATGACTATAAAAATTACCTGGTGTTGAAAGTGGGGTGACCCAATCTCCCAAAAACAAAATTTGATACATGTACTTGGATGCTAACTTGTAGCGTGCTCACCAAGTTATAGACAATGGCAATATGCATAAGGTCAAAAGGACCTTTTTAGATCATCCAAATTTTTAAAAAAAGACATGAGGAAATGTTAAACCCAATTTAGTTTAGCACTATTGTTGTACACATATGAAAGGCAATCTCATGAAATGGGATCTCCAATTCTCTTCCTTGCCACTTATTGACAAGAGTTCAATACATGTATTATTATTAGCATTTTATTGGACTTGATTCCAACTTGCCATGAAATTGGATGACCAAGTTGTTTTAAGACTTTTTGTTTATCAATACTATTGAGACAAAAGACCACCGAAGATGATTGGGTGATTTTATGTCTTGCATCCCGATTGTCATTAGTGAATAAAATGTAAGTTTCTATATGAACGTTTCTTTCTACATTCTTGTTCTTGGGTGTTTTTAAAAACTTTCTCAATTTTGTATTTACTTTGATTGACTAATTATGTGTGTTTTTTTGTAACGACCATTGTTTGTACAAATATGCACTACACATACAACGACATCAATAGAAAGAGCTCACATTGTTTCCGACTTGATTCTATCAATGTGGTAGAAAGCTTGATACTGTACATAGGACTAATGTTTCACATTTCTTTCACAAACATTTTATTTAGTTTACAAGATGAGGTTTCACCATTTCAAATTTAATTTTTTAAGAATTTCATGACCCTAGGCTTGTCCTGCGGACTTGGACTTTTGTTTTTTTGTTTTTTTGAGGGGGCACCCCTCCAAAAACCAAAGTTGGTGCTTGTGTAAAAACAACACTACACCCCTTTTTTCAATGAAAATACCAAAGAATTTGAGGTGCTTAAAAGGACATGAACAAGTCCCCACATTTATGAGCCCCAAAGTGCATGCAGAATTGAATAATATTTCAAGTTTTGTATTTAGGTTAGTCCATCTCTTTTACCCTATAAGGTTAATTTTTGCACAATGCTAATAATAAATCAATGTGCCCAATCAAGATCTATTGTCACAAAATGACAAATACATAGGACACACCTACTCAATAGAAGTCAATTGTCACTACCCCATTTTCTTTAGCACATCAAAAAATTTAACTTCAAAGGTGTTTTTTAGGGTATGATTGAATGGGAACATGGGAACATTGATGGGAACATAGGTGACAAGTCGTCATGAAGACCATAACAAATAAATGTAGGGTCAACACTTGTGGAGCGAGTGGGGTGTTGAGGTGTTGCAAAAACAAGGGTTGAGGTGGAGATGAGGGGGTGCTTATTTTGGCAACGCCTATATTTTGGGAAAAACCTATATTCTAAGCACAAACAAGATTGAGTACTAGCATGCTTCAGCAACAAAGGTGCTCTATATATTTTTAAATTTTAAATTTCTTTCTCATTTTCACTTGGTTGTAAAAATAATCATATTTATTTTACAATTTTACAATTTGTTATAACCAATGGTGATGTGCTTGAAAATAATGAATTCTTTGAGATTTTTGGCATGGGCAGGCAGGTTTTTTTTCCAGAATTTTGGGCAAAATTTCAATAAAAGAGAGAGAATTCTCTTAAATTAATTAATGCCTACCCAGACTAAGGTACTAGGATATTAAAAATGTATTGAGGTTTAGTTAAGTGGATTCCAATGTGGGGGAGCGAGGGTGGCAGGGAGACACAATCTTTTGAAGTTACAAGTTACTTTGGGAAGATCCATTCGAAGGTTCCACAAAAAAGATTGCTTGTACCTAATGTAACCCCACATCTAAGTTACATGGGACTTTGTTTTTGGCAACCTAGTTTGTGTAGTAAATGAAGAAAGATGCAAATAAGTTAGGTCTAACAAAGGGGCCACTATTTTGGGAATGCCTGGGGCCAAAGGGCATTGCAAGATGGCATAAAACACGACACATTTAAAAATTCTTTTTCATTTTTAAGCATCATTATACCCGATGGGTGTCCATTTGGGTTTTGGGGTGCTCAATGGGTAATCACAACTAAAATGAGTAAACATGGACATTTCAAGATAAATAAATAAAAATTTAAACGCCCAATTTGAAAAGGGTGAAGCGCCCTTACACAACAAAAAGAGAAAAACCAGCAATTTCAAATTTAATTCATTAATGAGTGACCAACTAGGCTATGCACTATGGTATACCAAATTTTTGTCATGAAAAAATGGTTGCATTCCCCCCAAAATTAGCAAAATATTCAAATTTACACTGCAATTTTTCCTTAGAAATTCCCTTTCTAGAAACTAAAATTTTCTTTAAAAAAATCAGAAGGAGAAAACAACACTGACTCCCACCCAGCTCATGCTTTAATTTTGTTGGATAATTTTCTTACAGCCCTTTCTATGGATATTAAACTTTTAACCAATCGGGCTTTGGATTGTTTTAATCCTAGTGATTATTGGGGGCCGCATTTTACTATAGTTGAACAATTTTGTTTTGTGCAAGCTCAAGGATTGAGTGATTTTTTTTAACATGTTCCCATTTCCAAAAGGATTCTTTTTACAAAATTTGTGTGATGTTTTTTATTCCTTAGAGTGTTTGTTAGGAGGCTTTCTTTTTTAAAAATATAAATGTTATATATTTACATCTTAATTATTGTACATAAATTGAGATAAATTAGTTTGGAATCAATCTTAGTGTGAACATGATTTTTTTAGCTATGTAGTTATGAGTTATAATCTCATGTTGTGCGACTTGCATTGCATTTTCTAAGCTCGGATTTTTGTAAGTGTGTGTGTGTTTTTTACCCTCATCTAAAGCCAAGCCTAGTGCCCAAAAGCTTTCTCAAACAAACCCAAATAAATAAATTTCGGAACCTGGGGGTTCAAGTAACCCAAAACCCCTAACCTAGAAGAATCTAAAGACTACAAATAAACCAAGAGCAAGATGAATACTATGTCAACCCAAAAAACAAATCCTCACAAAAAACCAACAAAACAAAAGTATCTAGAACAACCCAATATCGTGGCCCCCATGCTTTTCCACCGTAGAACAAGTAGGTTCTCACCATTCTCTTGTACTTTCCATCACGGAAAAGAGGACAGCTGGTTTTTACAATGCGTAATACGTACACTTCATCATAGACCCATGTTCAGCACAAATTGCATGTGGGTGTGTGTGTATATGTCACGTGCATATATATATATATATATATTTGTCTTCTCAATTGCTTACGTGAAAATCTTCAAGAGTGAGTGTGTGCCTCAAAACCAAAGTTACGAAAAATTAATCCTAACCCTAAAATCATTTTGTTTAAGGTTGTTTATGACAATTTTTGATAGAAGAAACACACACATATTTGCGGTGCCTTGTCATGGGCTTATGTATGTACATCACTCAAATTCTCCATGGTAGCATGGCCGGGAGTGCCATAGCTACCACTAGGGCATAGGCATCCCCTCCATGCCCCAGTCCAACTCCCATGTACTAGGTCACAAATGAAAGAGTAAGAAGAAGAAGAAGAAACCCTTCTCAATTATACTAACAGATGGAAACCCCAACGGATTCCATTGTGGATGAAACTCATCCACAAAAGAAGCAAAGCCATTAAAGAAAGACTTCATAGGAAAACTTTGTCAAGGATGGGGGGGATGGCTCCGTTGATGAGTCATTGTGATGAACTTAGACTTATCATAGGGGAACTTTTGTCAAGGATGTGGATGGACAAGTCATTGTGATGTTTATCGTTAGCTAGGCCGATATTGATTATTAAACAACTTGGCATAATTTCCATCAAATTTTTAGGGGGTGGTTTTAGGCCAAGTTGTGTTGACCTATAATTTCCCTAAACTTTAGGGTTTTTTAAAAACTAAATTAAAAAATTTGGGGTCAAGATGCATTTGAAGTTCAAGGTGTCCCACCCGTCCCCCCCCCCCCAATTTGAAGAGCACATAGTTTTTCAACCTCACTTGTTTGGCTTCACTTCGTCCCCAATTATGTACTTTCCAAGGATTTATGTGTTGTCCATGGATGCTACATTTGTAATATGGACCATGGCAAGCAAAGCATACAATATTGGAATTTAAGCATTTGTGCTTGGGTAGTGGTGCATTTACAAAACAACATCACTTGGGGCAAGCAACAAGTGTCTTTTATTCCCGACAATTTTTCTTTTTAAAAAATTTCCATGGGAATTTTTGGGAATTTTTTTTTAGTGTAAATTCAACTAAGTTTGCTAATTTTTTGCGAGAAATTTAGCCAAAATCTCCCCCACACCTTTTTTATAATTATAAAAATTATATAAAAAATATTTTTAAATACAATTTTAATTTCTTAGAAAAAGAAAAAAATCCCCTGCGAAGCCCTAACCAACCCCTGAAAATGAATGAAAAGTACAGTCTTCATTCCCCCCTCCATCTCATGCATCCTACATGATCCAGTAAGCCTAGGAAACAATCAACACGAAATGAGGATGACGTTCCGCCAATTCCGGAACGGCTTGGTTGGCGTAATCCTACGTGCGGTTGGATTATGACGCAATATTCCGCCTCCGGGGGGCATGCGGGTGGGGGGGCCCGGCGGGGCGGGCCGTCAGTCCGGTTGTGTTTTTGCCAATGAAGGCGAAACTTGGGTGCGCGATGTCTCCCCAATTGGCGAAACCTCACAAACGGACGGCGATGGTCAAATCCGCGCTCCCGCCCGCTCCTTCCGCCCGCTCCTTCCCTCTCGCCTACTCGCTCACTTGCTTCCAACCTTCCTTCCTTCCTTCCTTCCTTCTCCGTTTCTCGCAGCGCAGCGTGCAAAATCCATTTCTCACGTCAATTCTCGATCTCTGGCGTTGTGGGCACGCGCAAAGTTTTCAGCATGACTTCGACGCAGATGGGAGCCATGAGGTGCGCGCTTACCGTGCTCTTTTTGGCAGTTTTTTGTGCCGGTACCGATTGATTGATTGTCCAGCAGCAGTTGTTATTCTGTCGTTCTTGTTGTTTTTGTTTTGTTCTCCCTCTCCCCCCCCACACCTACCACCCTTTGTTGGTCTTAAGCAGATTCTTTGTGCAGCAGTGAGTGTGTTTCCAGCATTGGGTGCTTGCTGCTTCTCCCTTTTTCTTGAGAGGCAGAGGACTTTGAGCCATCTATCCGTCCGCTTCTTTTAGTATGCTCTGGGATTGCACAGTTTGAGAGTAGGTAGGTAGTTTGTGGCGATTTGGGGTTTGGGATTTGTTTACGAGAGGTAGGTGGAGCTTGCTTTCTTTTTTCATAGGTTTTTTTATTTCCGTCTCGGGGGGGGGGGCCGTGGTTTTCTTTTGGGTTTTGTGCAGGTTTCTTACGTAGTGGGGTATTATCATCATCACCTCCAGTTCTTGGATGCAAGCCCACTACTCAGGTAGGTTTGTTTGGTTCTCCTTGTTTGTTCTGGAGACCGAGAAAAAAAATAAAATCAGATTAAATCTTTTGAATCCACAGTGAGTGGGCACCCTGTGCGTGCTGCTGCTGCTGATCAAGTGTGGGCCAGTGGATTATTGCATTTTCCAAAGACTAAGTTCATGAGGTGGTTCTTGGTTGTTGTTGAAGAAATTTGTGAAGCACACCACACCTGCAGAAGTTAGAAAACTTTTTTCCCTGAAGTTTTAGTTTCCATTGAAGAGCTCTTCTTCAGCTCATCAGCTGTCTGTCTGTCTGTCTGTCCGACTTCATATACTCTCTTGCTCTACTAAATTGTTTGTCACTGAATTGTGCTTGAGGAAGAACATGGAAAAACCTGTCACCCATGAGCAGAGGGAATAATTCTTCTAAGGAGCTGGATATAAATTATAAAGCCCATGTTTGAAGCAGCTGGGGTTGTTGTTGGTATTCCAGTGAATTCTTGAGAAATTGTTGTAGGCACACTCTGACAGGAAAGGAAATAAAATCTGACACCCATGAGCAGAGGGAATAATTCCTCATGTTTCGTGTGAAGAAGTTGAGGCATCAGCTTCTTCTTCCACTATTGTTGTTCCAACTCTTGCAAGAAAGTTGCAAGTGCAAATTCTCAATTCTGTTGGTGTAATATGATGCCTCCTGTCTCCACTTTTGACACCAGTTTCTGGTGGTCCAGATGTTAGGCTTTTGTTTGCACTGCACACCCCACAGCAATTTCAGAGAGAAAGGATGTGTTGCTGGATGGATGCAGGTCCAGAACTGGGTTCCAAGCATTTATGGGTTTGTGTTTATCATTGCAGATTGAGAGATACTATAGTTGTTAAAAAGTGCAACATAAATACCTACATGTGGATCAGGGAAATAGCAAATCCCATTGGCTGGATTTTATTTATTTTTTCAACCAAATTTGTGTCGACAGTCAATGTGCTTGCTCTTCTTCACGAACACCTTGTCGGTGTTTGAAGGTTTCCATGTCTAGTATTTTTTTGTTGGATGGGTTGTTGTCAATCTTTAACAGTCAGTCTATCAAAGTCTGCAAGAATCAAACCCAAAAAATCTCCCTATGCATTCTTGCCTCCATGGATTGTCCACAATCCATCCATGGGTACATACACGTAAAGGAGGATGCATGACACCATCTGCTACGTGAAGTGCCTACCAGTTTCTGTGCTTGCAGACCTGAGCAACAATCCCAGAGATGCACTGTTTGAATCCAATCTACTGCTCCTTCAGTTTTGTTACTAGCTAGAATTACTTTTGTAAAGACTCCAAACAGTAAGGAAGGTTTGACATCAAAATTGCTGGAATGTTTTTGTCGTTGCAGGACTAGAGCTCAAGAGTGTTGTTAGTGGTAGGTGCACAGCAGCAGGCTGAGCATGCAACGTGGAAAAGATCCATCTTAAGGGGGTTCTGATCACTTCATAAGACAATTTGTGGAAAATGTCCACTGGGAATGGACATTGCTCAGCTTTGCAGGGCAACACTTCTTCTCCTGACGAGCAGCAGCACACCCCAGTCACTTTGTCTTCCCAGTCAATTGCAGCTGCTCATAAAACTGGTCGAGGCAATACACAGGTTTTGACATATTGTTGTCAAGGTGTGGTGGTCACTGAGAATCTTCAGAGAGAAGGGATTCAATATGAGAGCAGTGACAGCCACAAGGAGAACAGCGAGCTGCAAAATGGTTTTCACAAAGTGCATAGAACCTCAGAGGGTTTTGCTTTGAGGTCTGTTTGGCAACCCTTTGTAAATCAGGTGTCTAGGTCTGATGTCTGCTTAGAGGGCAGTGAAGAAGAGACAAGACTGATTTCATTGCTCTTTTGATGTAGTCTTGGATCTTCCTCCTCTTTGTAGAAGGCACAATGTATGTTAGTTACTGACAACAGATGTTTGAATGCATGGACAGGTCTGACCTTCTGAATGGGTTTGTCCCTGATTCCTTGAATGGAAACAGCATGGAAGATATGTGCAAAACTGCAACCTGCACTCTAGACCCTAAATCAGAAGAAGTCACCACTCCTCCTCACATTTCCAGTAGAAAGGAGCAAATATTGGAAGATCTTCAGAATTTCTCTGGCAATCCAAAGTCAATTGTTGTCTCTGGAAAGATTGCATACACACAGAGTGAACCTAATCTGTCAACTATGCTGGCTGCACATCAGCAACAGGAGACTGATCCCATTGGGTTGTTGTCAAGGTTGGACCTTTCTGAGCCACAGGTGTTGAAGAACAAGAAGGATTCAGAGGACCTAACTAACTTCAGTAATGGTCAATCGGTACATGCCACAAAATCATTTCCTGTGATGTCATTGTCTGTTGCAGTGTCAACAACATTACCAAAGGGGCAAGAAGAGGAACTTCTCTTTGGAGAGAAGCTTACCTCAAGGTCTATAAAGGCAGAGAGTGCCCATGGAGGTAATAATAGCTTCCCTAGCAGCGGCAGCAGCAGCAGCAGGGGTCTTTCTTTCTTTCTTTTTATCACTATTACCCATGTACTGCAATGTAGACCTGTTTTTTGAGGACTGAATATTTGTCAAGTCTGGATTCATAGACTGGTGGTCTAAGCGGAGTTTATTTTCTGCATAGATGGAGTTTTGACAAGAACAAAATCTATGCCAAGCAATTCATCTCCAGATGCTAGTCAAAGGGGGGGCTTACCTCGCTCCACCACTGAAAAGAGGAGAGTAAAGACAATTATAGACAATGCAAATGTTCGTCTTGAAGCAGAGGCAAAGGCTTTACATCGGAAAAAGGTTTCTCTTTCCTACCCTCTTTCACATTTGTATCAACTGCCATTCTCCCCACCCATCCTCTCCTGGTATTTGATGTTGAGCTCATCATATGTTTTTTATGCTGTCATCATCAGATTTTCCTTCTGATTTGCTGTTGTTTTCATATTATGTAGCAAAAACTTGTGAGGAGGCTGGGTACCATCCAAAGAGATGGAGCAGTGGAGTTTGATGTCGGACAGAGTGCTCGTCTGGCCAAAGATTTATTTGGGTCAGATGGAATGGATGAAAGAGATGCACTTGAAGTGCCAGCAGCAGTTGAAGAAGACGACGAGGAGGAGCTTGAGCCACAGCATATCCCACCACTCAGAATTGTCATGTTGATTGTGGGCACTCGAGGTGATGTGCAGCCATTCATTGCCATTGGAAAGAAATTGCAGGTTCTTGTCTGGCCTTTCTTCCCCTCCATCCATCATTTTCATTATCTTGTCTGGTGGTTCCACTTTTTATTGTAAATGTATCAATAGATGGGTACACATGCGGAGGCAGCACACAACCTACCTACCTACCTACTCTGAAGCATTGGAAGGAATCCTTAGTGGGTGGGGATGTGACTGTAAGACCATAAACCAGTTTGCCTTGACATGCCATCCCTTGTTGATTTTGGTTCTTCTACTTACAAGGAAAAGATTGGGGAGCTTGTGTATGATGTGCAGGAGCATGGGCATCAAGTGAGATTGGCATCACATGCTAACTTTCGTGATTTTGTAAGGAAAGAAGGCCTGGAGTTTTATCCACTAGGAGGTGACCCAAAGATTCTAGCTGAATGTATGTCACCTTTTTCTACTGCCCTTTTGGTATCAAAGCACTCTAGCTAGAGCTCTTTACATGTGTGTGTTCCAGAGGTTGAACTTCATTGAAGCTTGCCTAGTTGAACAGGAGGAATATACGTGTTAGTGTATTAGCTCTTATTTTTTCAGTTTGTGACCAATGGTTCATGTGCTTTCGGTAAGGTGACTGCTTCATGTGTGATTCTTGACAGATATGGTGAAGAATAAGGGATTTCTGCCTTCTGGACCATCTGAGATTGCAACACAGAGGAAGCAAATAAAGTCAATTGTCCACTCTCTATTGCCTGCTTGTATTGAACCGGACATGGATTCTGGTCTTCCATTCCATCCTCATGCAATCATTGCGAATCCTCCAGCCTATGGTAAAGGCAGTGTCTTCTGCTCTCATTGGCTAGACCATTAGGGTGATGAAAAGTGTTTCATTGCTGTAGTTCCCACATATTGCCTGCCCTGAAGGGAGGGAGCGAATTCCTTTTGAACTTTCTGTTTGTGAGCTTTTTGGGCATACTTTCTTCATTAGATCCCTGCTGGGCCTGGTCACAGCCAGTAACTCTCTTCATGTTCGGCCCACGCCCCCTGCCACTACCACTCCTGCCATTTCTTCTAATGTACCATCATGCTGTTTGTTGACAGGACATGTACATGTGGCACAGTATCTCAACGTGCCATTGCACATTTTTTTCACAATGCCCTGGACGTATGCTTTATAACCATTCTCTGGGAAATGAACTTGAGGCTGTTCCAATCCCAAAGATCTCATTTTTTATTCAACTTCTTAGTTGCAAACAATCCTCAATGAATGTTCCAAACAATCCTCAATCATGACTACAACTTGGAGCACTGGGGTACACAAGGGAGTTACCTTATGTGGTGTATTGTTTTGGCATGTGCAGGCCAACGGGTTCATTTCCACATCCACTGTCCCGTGTCAAGCAGCAAGCTGGCTATCGAGTAATGGACTGACCTGCCTTTGTCATGCTTTTTCATGATGAGTAGTGTAGTGCATGTGTCTGTATAAAGCTAGGAACCATGTTCAAGGCATTGTCTTTAATGGGTTATGTGATTGTGTTGAATGTCAATCAGTTATCATACCAAGTGGTGGATTCACTGATATGGATAGGCATATCGGGAATCATCAATGCGTACCGGAAGAAAGAGCTAAAACTGCGTCCAATCACCTACTTGAGCGGGTCACAAGGCTCTATCAATCAACTGCCGACAGGATATATCTGGAGTCCACACCTTGTGCCCAAGCCAAAAGGTGCAGGTTTGGCCTTCCTTTTTAGGGCATGATGACATTTGACAGATATGTTTGTGTTCATGCTTCATGTGTCAAAACAGCACCCTTGGCTTTCTAGCAACTTTCACTAGTGCAGATAATGTGAGTACATCGATGGCACCAACTCATTTAAGGAGGAGTTCTGAAGCCAGCTCAGACAACAGAAAAACCAGACTTGAATATTAGACATGAGAGGGAGTTTGAGAGAAACTGCTTTGAGGTGAGGCACCAAGACAGTAGCTGAAAGACATTTGGCTGCGATTTTTGTTGCAGATTGGGGACCCCTGGTGGATGTGGTAGGGTTCTGTTTTCTGAACCTAGCCTCAGGTTACAAGCCTCCAGAGGATATGGTCAAGTGGTTAGCTGCTGGGAAGCCACCGATCTATGTTGGGTTCGGCAGCCTTGTAAGTTTCTTTCTACTCGCAAGGCACCCAATGATGGTAACATGCTGTCAGTGTATTGAAAATACTGCAGCAGAAATTTGTGGCAGAAATCTATGACAAAACCCAAGATTGATTTAGGGTTTAGTGTTTACACAGCAAATTTCTAGTGTTGTATTTTTGCAGGCTCTTTTATGCAGCAATTAGGTGCACTTAGAATCATAATGGGTGAACAGAAAATGGACAACTTGAAAGCATGATTGTTTCTTACTGTTGACTACTTTAGTTACATTTTGAGTCCTGTGAAGAAGTCCATAGGAGGAATTATATGAGTAGTGCTCTCCGAACAAGACGAACTTGCTGCTGTATAAATTCTAGTTCTATAGGGGTAACAGGCAATTGAGTCTGATGGGAGGTGTTTTTTTTCCTGGCTGGATGACTGTTGCAAAAGCCTGTTGAAGATCCAGAAGGCATGACAAAGATCATTGTGGAGGCCCTCCGAAAGACAGGGCAACGTGGTATAATCGGCAAGGGTTGGGGTGGAATTGGCAACAGTGTGTAGTCTCTTTCTTTCTTTCTCCAGCTGACCCATACCATTCCATATATTGCATTTGAAAGACTTCTCTCGTTGTCCCTAAAGTCGCATTGCATCATTTTTTGTCTGCACCAACAGCTTTGATATTTTTGAGGGACATTGAAGATTGTCTTGATGTATCTTTTTTTTCTTCTTCTTTGTGAATTATTTTTCGGTAACAGCCATCTCTTGACCTACAAGAGACCAGTCAATTTTCTCACCCATCAAAGAATTCCATCTTCACTTTGAAGACAATTCTGAAGGTGAAGGAAGGATGTAAACTCTCTGTCAAATTGTCTGATCACAATCTGATCAGTGTTAGAAGAAATCTTCTTCTCAGTGGCTTTTGGATGCTTTTGTTTCTTGACTCTTATTTTATGTATGTGCAGTGACTGTAACCCCTGACTTCGTGTATCTCGTCTCTGACTGCCCCCACGACTGGCTATTCCCTCAATGTGCTGCTGTGGTCAGTCCTGCTCAACCATTCTTTTTTTCAGAACAAGTCGCAACACAAACATTGTCTTGCTTCCATAGTCTACAGTTGTTCCATAACAGGAGATGTGCTGACATGCTGGCTTGGAGAGCTCAGAATCTTTTACACACTTCATTGGATCTGTTTGTGGAGCATGATGTTGCCACCCTTTTTCGACAACTCTGGTTGTAACAGAGTGATAATGGTATCTGAATTCTTGTGCAGATTCATCATGGTGGGGCAGGCACAACAGCGGCAGGTCTTAAGGCTGCAGTACTATTCTTTCCCTCTCCCAGTAGAAAGTTATACTCTTTCATATACCAAATCATATTCTTGGCCATGTTGACTGCTGAAAGTGATTGCCCCCAAGCTGCTGCCAGTACTTTAAAAATACTGTGTGACATTTAGCTGTGAAAAATCTAATTCAGGAAACTTGAGTTGTTGATCACCTGGATGCAAAACCAGATCAGCTGTATCATGATCACATCAAGAATGCTATGTTCATACTGGGTGGAAGGTATATGGTACCCTAATGATTGAAAGTGGTGGCATCAGGAATGAAGTTTTTCTTTGTTAGGACTATGTTGGACTTCATCAAACAGAGGTTTTTTTTAGTACTGATGGTTTTACAACATGCACCTGCAGTGCCCAACGACAATTATCCCATTCTTTGGTGACCAGCCATTTTGGGGTGATCGTGTTCACGAAAAGGGTGTGGGGCCACCACCAATTCCTGTTTCTCACTTCTCTCTGGATAAGCTTGTCAATGCCATTGAGTTTATGCTGGACCCAGAGGTAAAGCACAAGCCACAGATGACCAAGAATGATCCTGGAAAATGCCATGCATCTTCTGAATGTAGAGCTGCAAGCTTCTTGTTTTGAGGCTTTGTTTTATGTGCTTGGGATTTATTTTCCAGCTTGAAATATGCTTTTATCAAATTGTTGAAATTTTCTTGGTGAGTGATTTGCTTAGTGGGTTGATGATTTTATGATTGATGCATTTCTTCTATATGTTTTATTTGTTAGTAAACCTGATGCTACTATGGGAAATCTCTCTTAACAAGCAACACCATCCATAATCTCTCTCTGCAGGTGAAAAGGAAAGCAGTGGAACTAGCAAGGAATATGGAAATGGAAGATGGTATTGAAGGGGCTGTAAATGTTTTCCACAAGCATATTGCAAAGCATTTGCCAGATATTACACGTGTGAAGACACCCACTTCACGGCCCCGGGGTTTGTTTAGCTACTTGTACAATAAAATACAAAAGAAGCGTAGTTGAGTTCTGTGCAGGGAAAATTAGTCTAGTCATGCTCCTTCACATTCCCCTGTTTTTCTCTACAGAAATGAGGGTGTCACTTATAACCAGCCTCACAGCAAGGTTGTATTTTGTGTAGCAGCCTACTCAGTGTGTAACCTAATCAGTGGGGTCCATCATTTAGCATTTATTATAGATCCCCCAAAGGAGATTTTCCCCCTTGGTGAGTAATTGTTCTTTGCTGTGAAGGTATCTAGATATCTAGCTGTGCTATTCATCAATCAGTTTCTGTGTATAGGTGGTAGTGGTGGCTTTTGCACTCCATGTATAGGTGGTGGAGGCCTTTGCACTCCGTGTATAGTGGAAAGAAGTCCTGTGGAATTCTCAAATAGCTCCCAACTGCAGAACAATCTCAGCAAATCAATCCACTTCTTGATTTCCTACTTGTGTCCCAGATATAGATGTGTGGTGTCAACATTATTCAAGAGATGTAACCAGTGCTCTGTAAAAGTTTAGGAATGAGTCAGAGTGGACTCTGTGCCAACTCATGAACGCAGGACAACCAACTTGGCAATATTGGTGTGGGGATTTTTTTGTATACTTTTTTTTGCCCCCAATTCTTTAAGTGTGGTACACATTCACTCCACACATCCAGGTTTTGTCATCACCTATTTGCCAAGACTGTGGTGGTCCGGATTGACCAACTTGCTTGCAAGTGATGGGTGGGGGCAAGTGATGGGTGGGGGTGGTGGTTTTGGAGGTTCTCCAACTCTTGCTGGGACAATGCCTATTCTCATCCAAAGGGAGGAACAAAACATCTTCAAGGTGCACTGAACTCACTTTTAACTCCAGCAATTGAAGAGAATAGTGGTCAATTTCCATGTGGATTGCTCAACCACTATTGTTTGGCAAATAGTGGCAAAGTAGCACTTCCCTACAACAGCTGCAGACACTCCTCCATATGAAACTTTGGAGGAAAAATGTAACACAATGCTGTAACTATCTCTAGTGGTGCTCGGTATGTGACATTGCATAAGTATCTCTCAAACCCAAGTTTAGTTGTTTACTTTTATCCAACCCCACTCATAAAACTAACACCACAACTGCAAATTCTTGGGAGCTTATTAATAGCAAACCACCTGGACTACCAATCAGAAATAGGGAGTGTCAGTCAGATCATATTTTTAACACTCCTTTCTGGCAGGTTGTTAGGCTCTACTGTGCCTATTATGAGCAGCTTTTTTTGGGGGCAAAATTTGCATTGGGGTCCATTAAAAGAACTCCTTAAATTAGGGTTTTTTTAATATCATTTTTGTTGTAATGCTACTAAAAGGCTCTCGGATTTTTGCCATCATAAGGACTCAAGCCAACCATGTGGCGCACAAGGTTCACCATCTGGGGTGTATGTGTCATCATCTACATCTTAGGTTGCATAGTTAGCACATGATGACCATTTAGCTGTTCATTTCAGAGGTAAGCCCCCTTGCTTGGACTACCTATTTTGGTGGCTAGTTTTTCTCCATCATTCTCAAGTTTGTTGAAGTTGCTCATCTCTCTTGCCTTTGAGTCTTGACCTTTACGTCACAATGGACTTTTATGTTCGTTGTCAATGTATACATTGTACAATGAAATTTGAGGGGATCTTGTTTTCATTGTGCAATGCAATAGACTTTGGAGTGACCTTCTATTACAATTTACAATGTTCGTCAAGGGTTGTTGCCCAAGCATGTTTTTCAAGGCTCTAACTTGATGCCTTTCAAAGAAAATTAGCAATTCCAAACTCCTAAAGTCATGATTATAAGTTGTAACCCTAATACTTACATTGTTTGTGTTAAAAACCATTCCAGTTTTAGATTTTAAGGCAAGTGGACTTGATTTTTGTTAGATTTGGATTCTAATTCTGCACATTGTTGATTATAATGTGAAATTCAAAATCTAGATTTGATTCTTGAGTGAAGTTTTTATAGTTAGTTTCTAAGTCTTGAGTCACAACCCTAAACTTATTTTTGTTGATCGTTGTGACTAAATCATTGATGAGTTGTGCACACTTCATTGAGAATCATTTGAAATCAAAACCATGAAGATCAAAACTACAAGTTCCAATGTCAAATTGTGTGTACTAATGACTGCAGTGCCCCAATTTTAGCATTCATTAAGGCTGAAACTTTAGAGATAGGGGGACTAAATTGGCATTTAAGTTGGAACTTGGCTCGGATTGTGTGCATTGTGTAGTGTGATTACCCAATTCGAACAATCATCAAGGCTTGGGAGTTGAAAGTGGGGGTACTAAAAAGGCAACTTAGTTGGCAACTTGGCTACAATAAGTAATGGGGCCAATGGGCAACTAAGTTTTTCCAAACCCTAGTATGTAAATTCTTCCATTTTCCTTTCTATTTTTGTTTTCCATGCTTTGTAGCCAAATTTTTGAACTTTTGTAGGTTTTTCGTTAGTTGTCCATTAATGTGCATTATGCATTGTGTTGAGTCTAAATTGTGTCAATGTAAAAACCTAGATGGCACCCAAAATCTACCCACTTGCAAATTCCAAGTTCATATTTTTTTGAGAAAGGTTTAGCCAACTTCAAACCGAAAAATTGTCCTTGGGCTTCATGAAGAAGAAATTTAGTGGGCAATGAGAATTCAAAAACTATCTTACACAGATCTTTGAACCTACGCCTATTATTGTAGAGATGGATATGGAATCAAGTTTTGTTTGCTACCTTTGACCCTATTGTAGGCATGCTTGAATCCATCCCTATAGATCCAATTATCATACTTGCTAATATCAAACAAAAACCTAAGAAAATAAACATTGTTAAAAAGTTTCAAGATGTCTAATTTGTGACGATGCTTTGGGTTGAAACATTTTTTAATGTTGGTGGGAATTTGACAACAATATGATGCAAAGATTGTACCAAAATAGAATGCAAGGATAAATATTCAATACACAAGTGGGATTCATTAAAGAAACATGTGAGGAAAAGGAAAAATGAACAAGGGATGTGTTGTGGATCCCAAATGTGTTCATGCCAAAAATGAAACAAGATATGTTTCAATGAATTCATCTTTTATTTTGGAATGGGTTCAAGGTGGAAGTGAATTAGACAACACTTGCATTTATTTTTATGTTATTCAACAAAGGAAAGCTAATGATTGACTGTGAAGATTTTAAACCTTTGTTTAATTTTTTTAAGTTGAAAAACAATCCCAAGAAACATTAGAATGACATAGTCATGTGGGAAATTGCCAAACATGCTTACAATTAGGTTTTGGCAAGTAACAAATTTGCTATTTAAGTAGCCATGTTTGTAGCATTGACTTGTGACGAGGTAATTATTTAAATAATCACAAATGGATTTCTATCCATGGCTAATGTGTTCAAGACTAGTGCAAAATCCCTATTTGCTTTATGTTGAACACATTCTTGAAGGCTCCAATGCCAAAAACTTGATGAAGATGCAGATAATGAACTCTCTATTCGATGTTGGAGGTTTAATAGAAGTTGAGGTGCCTTTTGAGGTGTTATGTTTTGATGCAAATGGTATGAGCGCCTTTCAAGCTAGGGTCAAATTAGAGACTTGTAGGTTTTTTTTTGATAGGGATGGAAGACACATAAGACTAATTTGGCAATCTGAATTCTTTTTGGTTTACCTACAGTGGCACACCTCAAAAACTTGTTATTGTCTATTTACATTTTTTTCTCCCAAATATTCAAAGCCCCACTTAGAGTTCATTAAATTGGCCCAAATCATGGAAACAAATGCAATAAGACTTGATGTAGTCCATTTACACTTTTTTATTTTTTGCAAATTTTCAAAGTGCCACCTAAAGTTCATTAAACTAGCCCAAATTATGGAAAGAAAAGGCAATAAACTTTTTTGTAACATAAAGAGCTAAGGATCAATATGTTGAGTCCAATGGAATGTGTGCTTGAAAAATACTACCTTTTGTTGATGAAAATAGTTTTTGATTCAATAATTGCGGCGTTGGTAACAAGTAATTTGGATCAACTCTATGATGTCCAAATGATGTTGATTGTTGTGCATTTCCTCATCAAATTTGCCCAACTCCATGATGTTTTCATGTGTGATGTCAATGTTGCAATTTGCTTTTGTAACACAAATTTATTTTAGATGTATTTTGACTGATCATATGGGTTATGAGGAAATGCCTCCAAGCATTTCAATGGGCGAGTGGAATGTGTCCATGATACCATCTTCATGACATGGATCACAAATTTGAATATTAAAATTGATCACCTAGCTAACTTTTGAATTGGGGGGCCAACACGTTTGGGCAAGGTATGAAGACCATACCATTTCTAAAGTCTTTTTTGTTACTCAAGTTGTTTATGCCAAGGCAATGGCAGAAGTGAAATTGCAATGTGCATTTACAACTAAAAAATTAATCTTTAAACTTGGTAATTGTTTCCCCTCTCATGAATTGATGGATGCACTTGAGGTGGTTTATCCCCAATATTGGTTGGGCCTTGATTATATAAAACCTCCTTTTAGCTACACCGAAGTTTGTTGTGTGCCCAAACAAATGGTCCTAAGGAGGTATGGATTTCACTAGTTTTAGACCCTACTACCTTGGATATGCAATGGTCTTTATTTGTTTTGACAATGAAAAACAACTCCAAGAGTGCAATGGTTGAACCTCATCTTTCAAACCCTTTCATAAGTGTGTGAATGCAATTGATCACATCCCAAATTGTTGTGAAAAGGATGTTAAAATACATCAAGTTGATTGAATTGCAATTGTGCAAATTCTTGGTTTTGTGAAAGATGAACATTATTTTAGTACATTGAGTTTTATGAAAACCAAATTCAAAAATCGTTTGACAATACATTTGGATGTTGTCATTCATATGTTTGCTCAAAATTTTGAAACTTTCGAAATTTTCCTTATGATCAAACTATTGAAAAGTGGAAGGTTGCCCATAGTTAATATGCAATTCATGTTAAATTATTTTTCTTTGATGTTGGGAAACAACATTTTTATTTTGTAGGTAGGCTAGTGGAGAATGGATATGTAGCCATTCTCCTAATGTTTTTTCGGTTTGTCATTTGTTGCAAATTTTGAGGTTTTTATTTTAGTTTTGAAATCTTATTAGTTTGCTCTTTTGTAAGGTGTAAGTTGTAACTTGTGGGATGATGAACTTTCAGGTTTTGGTGACAATGTTAGTTTATGGTGGCTTTTGTTTCCATGATTCTAGTCATTTTTCCTTGAATCTTATTCAATTGTATAATGAATATATTAGATTTCAATGTTGAAGATTTTACACTGACATCCTTGCAATAGGGTGAATCCTGACTTTTGGAAATAATAAAAACTATTTGATACTAACCTTGTTGTTTGTGTTGTCTATTAATGTTGCTTGTATGTGTAGATCCATCATGCGTTGTAGTGGGCAAGATCAAATTGGTCCAAGTTTTATTCCCTCGCATGATTTTGTG
This sequence comes from Sphagnum tenellum, assembly GCA_963921925.1. Lineage (NCBI taxonomy): Eukaryota > Viridiplantae > Streptophyta > Sphagnopsida > Sphagnales > Sphagnaceae > Sphagnum > Sphagnum tenellum. Next base: position 4,331,374 of record OY998160.1, on the reverse strand, counting down.
ATGATAAAAAAAATTCAAGTCATTTATATGTCTAAGAAAAAAAATGCAATTTTGTTAATAAAAAAACTATTAACTATTCAACTTTACACATACACCTCCTAAAATTAGGTTCACCTTACTAACACAAAGCTAAGGGGGCAAAAAAGAACAATCACTTAAAACTTTTCTCCTTATTTTGCAAGTAACCAAACATTTTGACAACTCTTAACTTCATGTAGCCAAATTGCTGACTAATGACTCCACTAGGTATAGCCAATTGGGCAACACGGGGAATATGAGGAAAAAAAAAAACACTAATTACTTAACCTAACGTTGGTCATAATCATATTTCATACTCTAACGTCTTGTTTTACAAGTTGATGATTGGCACTGAGCTAAATTGCTCATTCAAACCTTTGTGAGTAAACCTGGTCATAACTCATAACCAGTGCTTGAGTTTTTAAATTTCTGATATTAAGAAGTTGGCCAAATTTTTCCAACAAAATTGCAAAATTAGTTGTATCTTACACTTGAAAAAAGAAAATCCCAATTTTTTTATTAAAAAAATGTTGAACTAAAAAAAATCATGTGAACTTTTTCAGCATGGAATTTGGCAAATTTGGGCTATTCTTTAATTAAAACTCCTTTTATTTAGGTCAATTTATTATTATTATTATTATTATTTGTAGTGGGCATAAGACCTCCAAGAGTAAAATACTAAATCATTCTTGAGATGCTCCCTTGCTAATGATGCTACAGTAGACACTTTGCAGTGTTTTCCTTTGCATTGTTTTGACCTAAAAAATTCTGATTTCAACACATACAAAGGATTTTTGTGAAAGATTTGGCCTTGATTTGCTCCAAAATTTTAAATTGCCAGAGTTCTGCAACAGGTTCCAGCATGTACCAAAAATATACGAAAGATTCTGGATTTTTTCTACTTTCACATCTGGTCTATAGCCAAATTTGGCTAAATCTTCTTGTAGATGATTGCCAGTTTGGCTCCACATTATTAATTATTTTATTTTATTTTTGTGGCAAAGTTTCACCACTTGTAAACGAAACAAAAGGGGGGAGGTGCAAACTCACAAAAAATAATTTTTCTTGGATACAATCCCAAACTTGCCATATTTCGAGGGTGACAAAATTGTTTTTTGAAATTGCCAGATTTAGACCCTAGGTTTTATCATATCACAAAAATATAGCAGGGTTTTCAGAAAAAAAAAAAATCTACTTCCTCTTTGACCTGTAGCCAAATTTGGCTAATTCCTCTTATTGGATGATCACTAGTCCACCTAGTAGCCCTAAGACCTACCTCAGAATATTGAGAAAAATAAAAATTAAAAATTAACCACCTTGTGTACATCATCACAATTTTTTTAATAATATTAATCATTTGACTAAAAATTGAAATGTTTTGACACTGTTTATAACAATCTATTTGTGCTCAACTTTTTGTTTGGAGAAGAGAAAAGAAGGGGGTGGTGTGTTTTTGGCTTTAGAAAGCTTTCTCATAGCTCAAGAATGTGTCCAACTTTCCAAGTGAGAATTGAGAAGAAAGGGATGACAAAAGCTGGTGCCTTGTTGCTAGAAGCTGCTAACACTTGTCTTTGTCTTGTTTTCCAAACAAGCAAATTTTAACTTTTAGTTTTTAAATGCCAAGAATTTTTTTTGCCAGGCTCCAAGACCAATCAATCAATCAATCAATCAATCATCCCTTCTTACGAGCTTCACAAAACTAGCTTCTGTTTTTCTGTGGTTTTTTCTGTGCTCCTCCCTCTTCCCTCCTATGGTTTTTGTTGTTGTTGTTATGATTTCACAACTAGGTACCCACCACCAGCACTAGCACCAGCAGCCCTCCTCCAATTTTTGTAAGTGCTTCGGGCTACCTGTTGTTTTGGTAAGTGGGTTTGTCAGAATAAAGTTTTGCAAATCTGTAAGTAGTGAGTCTAGTGTAGTAGTAGTAGTGTGCACTTTTTTTTTTGGTCTTGTGTGCTTTAAAAAAGACCTAAAGCTGGGATGTTTGGAGGAAAACTCTTTCTTCTAAGAATGGGATCTTTTCCAGGAATTTCACTCTTCTTCTTCTTCTTCTTCCTCTAAAGCTGGGATCTTGATTTTGAGGAAAGGAAAGCCTCTGGTATGGTGTTTTTATACACGAGTTTTTTTTTGTGTGTGCTGTTGTTTTGGTCTCTCTGTGTCTCTCTCTGTGTTTGCAGCATTGGGTTCTTCCCAGATTCTGCTGGGACACAACTGGAGGGAGGGAGGGAGGCAGGCAGGCAGGGGAGACACACAGACTGACAGACAGTGGGAGGGAGGGTGGGATAAAAGTTTAGGGTTTGATGATGAAGAGAGAAAGGGAGAACGTGAATCTCTCTATTGACTCCACTCCACACACACGTAGCTACAAGCGTTCTTAGGGATGAGAAGATTGTGAATTTTTTTCCAAGTTTGAGAGTTGCACAAAATCTTTAGAGAAAAAGTAGTGTACAGCCAAAAGGAAGAAACAAAGGTGTGAAGGGGGGGGGGGGATGGGGGATGCTGAACCATCATCTGAGAGTGGATTAGAAGATCAAGTCAAAGATCGTCACATATTGTATGTCTCAGCAGGTGCCAACCACACTGTTGCACTTCTCTGTACGTACAAAGTACCTCCTTTCTCTCTGTCTCTGTCTCTGTCTCTGAACTTTTGACTGACCCATTTCACAATATGTGTATTTGTGCACAGAACTGATGAACAATTCATTCACAGCTCTTTGATCCAAACTCTGCATCAATTTGGGGTACACAATTGGTTGAGGGGTTTTGTTTTTTTGGTTTCTCAGTTCTCAGAATTCTGTTATGCTATGGCTGATTTGATGTTGCTGTGTGCCACATACACAGCGGACAATTTGGTATGCTCATGGGGACGTGGAGAAGATGGGCAGCTTGGCCATGGGGATGCTGAAGAGCGACATCTACCCACTATAATCAGTGGCCTCTGTGATGCTGAGATCTCATCAATTACATGTGGGTCTGATCATACCACAGCATATTCTAACTTGACCAAGACCTTGTACAGCTGGGGCTGGTAAGTGTTGGATTTAGCAAGACCTATGAAATTTTTTATGCTCTTGGCATGTTGAACTTTGCCTCACTTTGCCTCTCTGGTTGTTGTTGTGTTTTAGGGTTTGTGGTGACTAGGTGAAGGTTCTACCCTTTTGTTCTCTGTTTTGCACAGTAACAAGTGAAACATGTATGCATTGATAATGATTTTGTAATGATTTGTGGTTCCTTTCACATCATGATGATACGAGTTCATCACATCTTCTGAATATGTAAATTTTGTAACCTATTTTTGGTTCAGGGGAGACTTTGGACGACTGGGACATGGTAACTTGATTGATCTGTTTATACCACATCCAGTAAGAGCACTGAATGGGCTTGAAATCAAGCACATGGCATGTGGTGACAGCCATTGTATCGTCCTCACTTCAAATGGTGAAGTGCTCAGGTATTGATGAATGAATGTGGACTGGTACTTCTCTTATGCACTCCACATAAAAGACTGGGAGGAGGTTGGTTGCCTTTTTTTCTTTTGAGTCGATTCTTCTCTCACTTCAATGGGTTTTGGTGTTTGTAATAGCTGATGGCATGCCGGGGCGGGTTTTGTGTTATATAAAGCTGGGGTCGAAATCAAAATGGGCAATTGGGTCTTGGTCACAAGGAGGACTCACTCATACCCTGTAAAGTGCAGGCTCTTGAGGTGCATTTTCAAGCTTGCCTAATAGGTTACTATTGTGAATGATTTCTAAACATGCTGAACTTCAGGAATTTTTTGGGGTTTAGGGGAACTGGTACAAAACACACAAATTGTGCAGAACTGAATTGGATCCGAGGGGTTCTGTCACCCATCTTAATGGTCCCCAATGTTGACAGTTATTACTCTAAATGCTGCCACACACAGGGTAAAGCTGTGAAGATGTTGGCAGCTGGTGCAGAGCACACAGCTGCTGTCACAGAGAGTGGAAAGCTGTATGGATGGGGATGGGGTCAGTATGGAAACCTGGGTTTAGGTAACCGCTGTGACCAAATGGTTCCTGTTGAAGTTGTTGCAGTTAATGTAAGCCACAACCCATTCATGTTCATGTATGCCTCTCTCTTTTCTGCATTCTGCTTCAATGTAGCTAGTCTTTTATCATGTTCAATCCTGAAGGTTTGATTGGAGTGTTCATGATCTGCATTCCATTAAGAGTTTGTAAAGAGAGAGAGAGAGAGAGGACTGTGCCTGAAAGGTGAAAAGGAAGCAATCAATGCAGAGGGAGAAAATCAAAATGGTGGCATGTGGATGGCGACACACAATAACAGTGGCAGAGTCTGGCAATCTGTATACATTTGGGTGGAGCAAGTATGGCCAATTGGGCCATGGGAACTTCCAAGATCATCTTGTTCCACATCAAGTTCATGCCCTAAGAAACAAGAAAATTCGAAGTGTGTGTGTTCCACTGCCCCATTGTTCATTCTTTCATGTATTTTTCTTCTTTTGTTCGATCTGGTCATTATCAGACATCAATCACATGAAGAAGGAACAAAAAAGAAGGAATTTGTCATGTATAACTCAAAGAGTTATGGGCCTCAAATCTCTTCACAGATTGCTGGAGGCTGGCGGCATACAGTTGCTGTGGACGAAGATGGCCAAATGTATGGATGGGGCTGGAACAAGGTCATATCAAATCAATCACGTACTCAATGCATCATCTCCCCTTTGCAAACTGTATGTAAATTGTGGGCAAGCATAGTGAGTGTGACAAGGTTGACAGATGGCTCTGGTACTTTGTTGCAGTTTGGACAAGTTGGTGTGAATAATACAGAAGATCAAAATTATCCCCAAATTGTGAAGGGTCTTGCAGATCAGGTAACTTTCAAAACCATACTTTCCAGGTACCACATTGTGTTGAGGTAGAATTTCTTGTGTTTTTGTAATCTGCGAAACTCTTTTCCCTTAATTGTTGCACTCCAGAAAAATTGAAGAAAATATGTAATACTTGCCTCAGTTTATCACATGTGCAGAGAGTTACACAAGTGTCATGCGGATGGCGACATACAGTGGCACTTACAGATAGAGGCAATATTTACAGCTGGGGACGGGGCACCAGTGGCCAATTAGGGCATGGGGATGCACTTGACATGTACCTTATTTTGCTCTCACGATTGTGGCAATTTTGCAATGTTTGATTTGGTGCAAATGATCAGTCTAGATGATTTTTAATGGATATCTCATTGACTTGTCATGGCAACTTTCATTAATGGGTTTGTTCATTGCTTGCTCATTCATTGGTGTGTGCAAAGATAGTAGAGTTGGGAATGCAAGGAAACCCACCCTGAAGAGAGAAAATGGCTGTTGAGGGTTAAGATGCTCTACTTCAAGGAAAGATCAGTCTTGGCAACTGAGATTTTGTCATGGCTCTTCAATTTAGGGTTGAAGCAAAGTTGTTGCCTGTGCTAAGATTGTGTCCAGTGATACTGTAAATGGATATCCTCATCTTAAGTGATCATGTGGAAGTATGTGATTTTGTGCAGAAATGAACCAAAGAGAATGGAGTTACTGAGTGTGGATGGACTTGCTTGTTGGCAAATTGAGTGCTCACAACCAGATAATGCCACAGGTAAACCTTTCGACAGTCTCATGGCAGGCAACATTTGGCATTGTAATAATACTTTTACAAACTTTAGCTTCATCTGGGGACCTAAATGTTGTTTAAAAACAATTTAAATAAAGATTAAGAAAAGTATGTGAGGTTTCAGGGTGGGGTGCAGCTGTGCACTGGATACCACCTTCCACCAGATATGCCATTGTGCCAGACAAGCCATTTGGTTTGTATTCTAGGCAACGGCACCAAACTGCAGACGTATAAATCACCCCCAACACCTCTTATCTTCTGAAAACCCTGGAAATTGGTAAGGATGGATCACCAGGAGAACAATCAACTTTGAATTGCATCTGTAGAAAGTGTGTGGCCACATGAGAATTACCTATGAGCTTGCAGTTATTATTGCTGTCTTAAAATATGCTTTATGAGAGGTTTGGGTGACTGAGTTTACACATATCTGCCAGTTTGCATTTGACTCAGGAGGAAGATTTTCATCTGTTCCAAGTACAGATGATCAAGTTGCAGCTACAAGGATTCCAGCTTGTGACGATGTGGAGCCAAACAAAGATGCTTATTGGAGTATGCAAAAAGACTCAACCATAATCCAGATGCACATATATGACTCCTGTATTACAAGTAGAAAAAGAGCTAAGAGGTAAACCGTGCAGGCAAAGTGTCCCGCATTTGTGTGATGGTTAAAAAAAAGGGGCAGCAGATACACCTATTTCAAGTTATTTGTTCCTATGAGAAACATATTATTTCACACATGGTTGCCAAGCAGGTATGGTGATGAAGATGTTGCATTCAGCATTCAGTGATGCACCAGTGATTCTTGTTGCTATATTTAGCACACTGGGAAATGGGTTCTTGGTAAGGAATTCAGACTTCATAAGATTTGTTTTGTTCCTTTCCAAGTTGACTTTCTCTTCATCAATTGAACTCTACCTCACAGTGCTTGCAGTTTGTTTTGCAAAGTCACATTGACGGGTATTCTGTCTAGTATATTGCATGTCATTGATTTAGGTTTTCTGGCCTTGTTTCAGTCAGGAAAACCTCTGACAAGATTTGTAGTGTATTTGGAGGAATATCTAGCAAGCTGAAAAAAACCTGATGGGTCATTTAAGAAAATGTTTTGCAAAATGCCCTATGTTGTTTTTCCATTTTTCCTTTCACTCATGGGCATTTTGGTTTGTAAAGCATGAGACCAATGCTATCATGAGTATGAACAGATGTAGATCAGAAGGCATAGGCAGGGGAGGGTTCTTAGTTTTAACACCTACACCTTGAACGGGAGATTTTGCACCTGCAAGTAGGTATAAGTTTCATAAAACTACCCTACTATCTTGTCAGTTTATATTATTTTCAGATGTGGAAATTTTCATGTTAAAAACATGTTAAATTTCACGGGAAGGAAAGTATTGAATTTTCAAGAATGTTTTATTTGTCAAAATAGAGTTTTCAAATTTTGATTATTGATTTGATATCTCTGTTCTAGTAGGGGATGTTTATGGAGATGAAGTATCCTCCAATTACACTGAGTGGAGGAATAAGGACATGCCTGAATGTTGTAGAGAGAATTGCAAATTCAGCTTTTGTCACTAAATCTGTGGCTATGGGTGTTGATAGCTGTGGTGGGGTAGTAGATGAGGGTGTACAAGCTGAGGCATACAATAATGCCTAGGACCTTCAACACTAATTATATTGCTTCCCCAGATGTTGCAATTTTCCAAAAACAATTTTTCGAAATGCCAATTGTTGTTAGTGAAATTAGGAAATATATTAGAGTACTTGGAATCATTGTATTTTCAAGTTCCATTAATAATTCAACAGAAATGTGTTGAAGCTGGCCCTGGACTTGGGTACCTTTCATAACCTCGTGCTTGGGTAGGTATTCGTTATTTGGACTCTTAGACGACAGGGCAGACCAATTTGGTAGACCTTTCAGTGCTATGTTTTCTTTCCCTTACATATAGAGGTTTATATATAACAGGTACCACATTGTGGTCTGGGATGCATCACATTTTCTTTTCTTTCAAAAACTGTGGAAAAACCCTCCAATGTGGACAACAACATACACATATTTTAAGACTACAGATCCCATCTCAAAAACATGTACACACATTCCCATGTAAATACTTCACTACAATACCTCCTCATTGCAGTAACCTGTCTGACAATTTTTTTTGTATGACTGAAGGTTTTGGGATTTGCATTTCCACCAAGAACAGGATAGACATAGCATACTAAGTATAAAGTTGACAGGTTTTGGAATTAGTTCTTGTGCTTGTGCACACCCTCCAACAACACACAAAAAAATGGTAAAATGATTTCCTAAGTGAAAGTTGAAATGCAAATCAACAAATGCCACAGATAATCAGCAGATGTGCACACAGACATTGCACTGAGGGATGACACATTGGGATGAATGACAGATATGTCTGTACAAAGAGTTACAGGCCCACTAAAGAGCCTCAATACTTGGAATTACATAAGGGTGTGATTTTAAACCACCAGAGAACTGGAAAAAGGAAATGTGTGCACTCTCCCAAACTACCACTGAACAGGTTTCAAAGGGTTGATTGATGTCTAGAGAATTGACCGTGGGATGAGAATATTGGAAATGTTGTTGTGCCATGGGTCAGCCAAGTGGGAGGCCAAATTTTCAAGAGGACCTGTTCCAGGATATGCAATTGCCTGTACCACGAACCCAACAAAAGCCAAAAGAGCCAGACGACCTGCAGCAACCACATTGACAACCCTTTCAGCCAAAATACACCCATTACTACTACTACTACTCAACTCGCCAAGTCCCTGAAAAACAGGATAGAAGCAATAATAACAAACAACCACATTTAGAAACTGAGTAAACCCATACCATTCTTGATTTCCTTCAGCTTGTACTCCTCAAAGCTGGTAGGGTTTTTCGAGAAGCCCAAAGGATCGAAAGCACCACCTGGATACTTCCTCTTCTCAGTATCAGGTTCATCATTCCTCTTAGCCTCTACAAAGGCGATGGCAAAAGCTTCAACAGCCAAGATGATGGGCAGGGTACCCCATGGTACAGGTTGGCCCAAGTATGTTGCCTGCCCATTAGGCACTGCTGCCCACTTCTGTGCACTCACCCAGTTGCCCAACCCCAATGCCTCTGGCAACAATACTCCAGGCTGCCACCAATATTATCCTTAAAAAGCAGGTCAGATAGATAAATGATCACCAAACAAACCAGAACTTCCAACTCCCACGTTGACAAATGCAACAATATATTCAAGTTGATCAAAATTGCATTCCAACTACTTTCTGTGTGGGAATTACTGAAGTCCAAGTAGAACAACCCTAATAAGGGCAGGCAGCAGTTTATACTGAACAAAAGACTTACGATAGCGAGCATGGCCCAGCGGCAGTGGATGAGCTCAGATTCCTTGTACCGTTCAAGATTTTCCGGCACCTCACCCAGACCCAATGGATCAAACCCAAAATCTCTGCACAGTTTTTTGCCAGATTACACATTGTGCGCTTGTGAAGATGAACCCCAAACAAAAGAACCCAAACAAACAAAAAAAAAGCAGCAGCAGCAGAGTGTACTACTGACCCGGGTGCAGAGCCATCGAGGTATGAGGGTCTGGGCTGTCCCGGCAACCATTGGGCTGCCATGGTCACACGACTCCCATTGCTACATCCCAAGCTCCTTCCACCCGACGCTGCACTACTACTACTACTTCCTACATAGAATCTGGATGGTTGTGCTCCGCCCACGATTGCTGCAGCTGCCACTCGGGTACATGCCGTTGCTGTTGCCATTGTGCTATACTAGAATCACAAGTGCGAGTTCCAGTTGCGCGTTTCCTGTTCTTGAGGGTGCGGTAGCGAGCCAACGAGCCAGCCAGAGGGTAGGGTTTAGGGTTTAGGGCAGAAACGGGATAAGTCTGCAATCGCATTGGCGGTGGTGATTGGCCCTTCCGGCGCGCTCTGGATTGACGTCCCGAATCACGTCCTGAACCATGTCCCGATCGACGAACCAGATGAGGACTCTCGATCCCACCGTTCGATTCAAGCGCATCTGAGCCGTGCATATAAGTTAGTGAGTACCTACTACGTATACGTGTACTACAACAGGGGCTGGGCGGGTTATTTGATTTCCCAAAGAACCTCCGGTTCTATTCTTCTTTGCAAAGGACAGAACCAAAGAGCCCACCTGGTCTCTGGTTATTTTCAAAAACCCTTAAAAAGAGCCTGCAGTTTTCATGAAAGAACCAGGAATAATTGACAGTTTTCTGGCAAATTTTTTTAAGGATTGTGGGTATATACCAGAATCCGTTCTTTGAGATTCTTCTTTTGAAAACCGCGGTTATGAATCCTAAGAACCGTCCTGTTGGCTGGCTGAGGCCAATATTGTTTCTAATAACCACTCAACACTGGTAGGGTAAGGGGGCTGGTGTCCAAACAAGAGCTGGTGTCTGAACACCCTTGCCAAGTAGACAAACCCCCCATTGGCATACTCCCATTTCGTGACCATTGTTCAGCAAGGGACCTATAACCAAATGTTCCATCTTGAGGTTTTGTGTTTGGAAATCTTGGCTTTTAGGTTTGTTGATGGGTGTGAATGACAACCCAAATAAAAGATTGTTGTCCCACCATTGCATGTGTTATGTTTGGTCATGGGTGTCAACTAGAACTCTCTAGTGCACACAATTGAAGGGTAGGGTGGGCGAGTTGGAGGGAATGGAGTTTTGGGTGTTTGGTTATAGGATTTTTTAGATCATTTTTAAAATTTGTTCAAAGAAGAGTCCAAGCAAGTGTTTGGTCATCGGAATTTTTTTGGCCAATTCAAGAATGGCAACCTTTGGTTATAAGTTGGTTTTGGTCCAATCTTGAAAAAAGTTTGAAAATAATCGTCAAGGCACCATGTGGTTATAGAGGACTTTTAATCCAATGTTTAGAAAAGTGGCATGGGGAAAAGGAAAAACTCAACATTCGGCTTGAACAACCTTGCTCAAAACATACCATCAACACATAATGTATAGTTTGGTTATGGGGGAGTTTTTGTCACATTTAAGGGCATACAACAGTCGATTAATGTGCATAAACCCTTCCAACATTCCAATGCACATAAATGTTAATAATTATTAAACCTAGAAGCATGGAACCCTAAAAAGAATATGGCCTTTAGATCTCACATCATAATAGTTAATGAGGACCCCAAAGAAGCACACCTTGCAACCTTGTGCAATTTGCATTTCCCACCAAAAAACCCAAAACCCATAATAGATCTCAACATAGTCCCTCTCTCATTCCACCATTCTTTTAAAACATCCCAACTATCAAAACATATCTTCCATACCAAGTAGTGTAGAAAATAAGTTGCATAAGTTATTCGAGTTCCTCGTTCCTAGTGGAATTCTATTGAGAAATAGAATAGAACCTCCAATTCCTAGTGTTAAGGTAGAGCAAGTAAAAGATGAGTTGCAAAAACCAACTTTAGATGTGAAACTAAAGTAAATAGAACAAGGAAATGGATATGTGAAAATAAGATTAGCAATAAAAAATCAAATTAGGTTCTAGTTTTGAAAGTAAAGTAAGTAAAAAAAGAAAGTGGATCTAGGAGAGTTGGGGTATACTTGCAAATTTTATATTGTATTTCAATTGTGAAAGTAGACCAAGTAGAAGAAGTAAGCAAATTTGCGAAAGTAGGGGTACATTTGTAAATCTCAATCATATTGTAATTGTGAAAGCATAACAAGTAGAAAAAGGAAGTAGATCTATACAAAGGAAGGGTGATTTGCAAAATTTAGATTTGAAAGATGATGTAAGGATTAGGGTCATAAAGAGACTTTATAGCCAAAAGTTCAAGAAATATATTTATTACCATTGTATCCAAAAGTCCATCCACAAAAATTACAAAACAACAACACTAAAAAAGGGTAAATATTAGCTAGCTCACACAAATCACACTTTATAATTTGTCCCAATAACTTGCATAAACACATCTGATGTCAACTTATAATGGGATGAATTCTCTCGTTTTCATGCTTTGATCGCCTCATCTACAAAATTAGAATCTTATGCATTTGATACTTATCCTGACTTAACAAACTTCTTATATTCTTGGTTTTTGTTTAGAAAAAATAAAGGCATACCTCTAGTGGGCTTGAAACACATAGCCCCTACTTGTTGCAAACTTGAGCCAAGGGGATCCAAACCATCATGATCTTCATTATACCTTATAGGTGGTGCAATGTTGTCATAAACCAAGTAGCCTTGGACAAGGAGAATGTGCCCCCATAGCCTGCATTACAGACAAGGTGGCCATGTCAAATAGTTAACATGACCCCACCAATAAAATAAAAAGGGAAATGGACAAACCAAACATTGGAAGAAACCATGGAGGCTGTTGAAAAGGGGACACATTCATTGAGAAAGGCAAATAGATCTTGGAACATACCACCCAGTTCCCTTTTCAACCATTTGAATGGGAAAACAAGCAATGGGAAAATGGGGCTTGCAAGTGTGTTAACATAGTAGGAAGATGTGATGGTAGTTGCATGGATTCTAAAAATGTAGGAATGTGGATTCTCAATAACACTAGAACGATTCAAGATGAAAGTTGAGAACTCACCCAAATAAGACCAACAACATTTAAGCATAGAGTCATGAGGAAGACCTAATGGTACCGGTTTGGTTAGAGGCATGTAAAAATAAACATTAAAGTTGCAAAAGAATTGGAGGTCTCCAAGGCACAAAAGTTAACTACAACTTCTTGCAACTCCTTTTATAATAATTTACAAACATTGTACATGCAACATAGTAACAAATCAGATCATATTTGGAATTTAAATGAAATTGGAATTCAGGCTAGCAAGCAAGCTAGTGATAGGATCCTTGCCAAATGAGGGTCATATGTAGTCTATAACACCATCCCAAAGTCGTGGGAGTGGTTAACTATAAACTATGTACTAAATGCTACAACATTAACTATGTTAAGGTTCTATATTTTCAAAAGAGAAAGGTTAAAAGATGATTATATCAAATTATGCAAATCAATAACATGTACGGCAATGCAAAACAAGGCATGGATGACAAGTTTCATGTTCAAAATTTTTTTATCATTCTTCAATAAGATTATTTTAGTTGGGATATCACAAACTAACCATCATTTATTGATTTTGGATGGGCATGGTTCACACATAACATTAAAAACCATAAAACAAGTGTAGGAATTTGGGTTAGATATAGTCACCTTGCCTTCTCATACCTCCCACACACTCCAACCTTTAAATGTTTATTGTTTCAAACCCTTCAAGGCTACATTTTTAAAAGAATGAAATGTAACCATGGTTAAAAGTAGATTTAATGAACTTGATAAAATTACGTTTGTTGGATGGGTGGACAAATCCTTGGATCAATCACTAACCAAACAAAACAATAAAGTTGGTTTAAGAAGGAGAAAAATATGACCTTTCAACCTTAAAACTATGGAAAACAAAACACAACCAACAAGGGTTTATGCATCAAGGAATTCAAATGGTGGTCAACAAGGTGAAAATCATTATTCATCATATGACCAAGCTAACCACAATCATTTAAAGGAAGAAGAATTTACAATTGCATTGTTAGTTAACATTACAAGAATATATAGCTAAACCATCAACCACTGAATACAACCACGTGGAACATGAGCATCTGTACTATGTTGAAATGCCTCATAGCCCTTGTGTGATAGATGATATTGAAGTAGGACACCTACCAATCAATCTAGCTAATTCAAATCCCAACCTACAAGAAGAAATATAAAGCTCACCAAATTTAACCCATGAGGCAATGAGGTTTCACAACCTTCTTTCCTTGCCACATTTGCCTACAAGACAAACAATCGAGAAAGAATCATTGGTAAATTACTCACAATCTCATGTTGTCACTTTAGATGAATATTTGGTTATCATGTAGCAAAAAATATTAAACATGGTAATAACGTTTTTTTATAAAAAAAAGGCAAAAGGAGCAAAAGGAAAAGCAAGTTGCCCAAAAGGCAATAAAAGTTGTGGCTACATCAATACAAACAATACAAAGATTAGTTGAAAGATGTGTTAAGGCATAGTTTGACTCAACTTAGTCTACAACAATTGTAAAACAAGCATATGAAAAATTACAATGGAAATTCATGTTGACTTGCTTATGAATTTGTACTAAGTTGTAAATGTTAAAATCACATGTGTAATGGATTGGTCAAAAGCTAAAGAGGTTAGACAACATGCAAGATGTAGAATGTAGGTACGTGGGCATGTTGTGGTGAGGTTCAACTTCCTAAACTTTTTTCGTAGATTAAATATAAGAAGAGGATGATGATTTAGACAAAACAAGGGTTCACACCCACATAATTTTAGTCGCTTCATGTGCGTGCAAGTTGTTAGCATTTGTTGAACTCAAGATCTTTCATAACCGTTGATCTTGTAGCCCTAGTTTTGGTAAAATCTCAAGCGCACATGTTGATATGAATGTTTTCATAATGAACTTTGTTGAACTACTTTTAGTTTTCATTTTTTTAATGGGGTAAGTGGTGTCCATGATTTGTCAATGCTTGGTTGATTGGTTACCAACTTCCATGTGTTCTTATATTTTCCATTTTGCATTTTTCTACCCCCTTATTTTGGGGGGCCACAACTTTTTCTATTTTTGGTGATTTTTGGTGCATTAGATGTGCCAACAAAAGGGCTACCACTCCTCTTGGACAACATCAACAACAAAATTTTCCCTTGGGATTTGGCCTCTTCTTAACCTTTAACCTTTAAGTGTTCATACATTAGCCTCCTTACCTTATACATACCACATAGAGGCAAGCTATCGCATGAAACATAAACAACAAGCCTATAGCATAAAGTTGGAACTTAGGATGGTGAAATGTTTTTTCCCTCATATACATGCAAGGAAAACCCAAGAATTTAACTACAAAATGAAAGTTGTACCAATAAACCTAAAATGATGAATGTAAGCATTCATCTTCACTATGGATGCATGATTTTTTTCATTATTTTAATGTATGGATGAAAAAAAAAACATTTAATACTTGTTTTTAATAAACAAAATTTCCATCATAATTATGGACAAATGTTCCATTTTTATCATTAGATTTTTATGAATAAATTTTCTCCATAAATTTAATTAACTACAACTTCATGAAACACAATCTAATTATATATGATATAACATTTGTTGAATAACATAATGTAAATTCCATTATAGATGTATTTCATAGCTATGGTTTTAAATGCCATTATTTTTTTTAAAAACTATATTAACATCATTATGCTAACACCCACTCCATGGTCATTATTGTTTTTTAAAATTTTAAATGAAGTTTTCTTTTTGGGAGCAATTTGACCTAATGTCGTTGACAAGAGCAAGTTTTTTCCTCCACAACTTCTAAAGGTGCCACAACTTATCTGAAACCTATTTATAACTATTATTGGCAACAATGGGTTTTTTTTTTTTCATTTTTCGTCAAAGGTACCATGATTTTCTTCAAATTTAACCAACTCTTGTTGACAACAATGAGTTTTAGATATTTTCAAACTATATAATGTCATTTGTGATAATGGTTTTTCGAAATAAATTAAAGTTCAATTTTAGGCACCTTAATTAATTTTCTTCAAACAACCTCTTATTATATATGACAATGGGGTTTTTTAATGATTATTTAATTTTAGGGCACATCGGTTTTCCACTAAATAAATATATAATGTTGTTGACAACAATTGGGTGGAGCAGGGGTGACACTCATTCCATGATAATATTTCTTGAATTGGTGAACATTGTTCATGAAAATAATTACATAACAAAATTTTAAAACATTTTGGTCCAATCATCATATTTTCCCCTATTATCACAATTACATTATCCATCATTATTAAATGACATCCAAGTTTGAAATATTAATATTTGAACAACAAATAAAAATGGACATAAACAATTTTGAATTTATTAACCTTCCAATCATGGATGAATTTCATCCATTCATTTATTTATTTAATGAAAATCATAAATGACATCCATGCAAAATGACATTCATCTATGGACATATTCATCCATGTAGGTGGATTAAAATCACATTAAATTCCTAATTCCAAGTTCAAAGTTCCAAGCTCAAGCTTCATGCTCACGCACAAGCCATCCTCGTACCACATGCACACTTTTTGGTAACAAGGGGGAGGAGGGGGGGTGGGGGGGGGGATATATAAAAAAAATGGTTTCTTTTCCCCAAAAAAAATCAAATTATTCAAGTTTACACTGAAACTTTAATTTTCCACAACTTTTTTTCAAGTATATTATTTGAATTTTTTTGTGAAGAACATTTTATGGGTGACAATAAGGTTCTTAAAAGTTTGTTTGGTGTTACATTCCATTCCTCCTTTGCAACAAATTTGCAAGAGGGGAAGAGAGAGGGAAAATGAAAATTCCAACCTAAAACTAAAATCAACATTCCTTTTGTAGTGTGTTATTATATATTGTACTTGTGCCTTGGGTGAACCAACATCTGCATGGAAAACATTAATTAAGATTAATTATTTAAATGTGACATTGGGTTTGACGCAATTATAAGACAACGCCAAGTAGGAAAATATTTTTCTTAAATTTGTTCTTAAAATAATAGGACAAGAAATACAGTCATAATTCATAGTTTAGGTATATTTTTTTAAAAATCAAAAATAGTTCTCCTACTTGACATTATTTTACAATTGCATTGAACTCTATGTTACATTAAATTTGTTGCTCATGTTGAGTGTTTGCCCATCTACATTCATGTTAACACTTGATGAAAGATTGTGATTACTTCAAATGGATGAAGACATCAACACCTAGACTACACCTAACTAACATGTGCCATTAACTTGTTCATATTAATGATAACTTAAAAATTGGCAATCATCATAGAAAAGTAAGTTGGTGGGATATTTTCAACATGTTATGTTATACAATGTTCACATGAACAAGAAATTGGTTTTTAACCAATAGAAAACAAAACGAAAAAAGATTTTACATTTTCCAAATTGTGATAAGGGAAAACCTTGATAAGTAATATTGTATTTGTATTTGTTATATATTATTAAGAGCATATACCTTGGATCCCCATGCCTAGTTCCTCACATTGGTTTTCATTCCCATGTGTGTGGCAATCAACAATAAAAGGTGACATATAAAAGTTAACCTATTTTAATTATAACATTGAAAATTATCAATATGAATACTATCAATAGTTAAATACCCTAGGTTATTGGTGATGTGTTTGTTGGGAGGTAGTTAATGAAATACATGTGACTAGAACACGATGTCAAAACTTGACATTTATGACTATGACAAATATGACTAATGATCATTTCTAGTCATACAATCATATATGTCATGTTTTTGTGCCTAGTCATATTTTTGTAACCATGGATATATGATTAAATGACTAAAAGTCTTCATGGATAGGAATGCGTGACTAAAAATATTATTCACAAACACCATGTAATTATTTTATAATATAAAATTTCAGACATTAAAATCAATTAAAAAGGAAAAAAACTAGAAGGTAAACATACGTACCTAGTCAACATATTATAAGCTTGTAGATGATCAAACACATAATTAATGCACAAGTAAATAACTAATACTTTATAATTTTCAAAACTTTTGCCTTGGAGTCATTAACTATTTAATGTGTATTTTTTGATAGTGGCTAAAACAAAAATTGGGGAAATTTTTCATTAAAAAAACTTCCTGAAAAAATTGAATTTTTTTTGCCAAAGTTTTTGAAACCATAAAATTAAATAAAAATTTGATGCTTAGAATATAAAACATTTAAGTTAAGATTTGTACTCAAAGGTTTATTTAAATGAATATTTTCTTTGGATTTTTTGACACCAAATAATAAAATATATTATTATTAATGATATCCAATGAATTTAAGAAGAAATCCACATGCCCCAAAATGACATTTTTTTCATGTTTCCATGTGATGGGTAGCAAAGAATAAAAAAAATGGTCTTTAGTAATTTGCCAAAATATTTGGTCATAACCCTTGGAATTTTTTGATCTTATATATATAATCACATATAATGAATTAAAATTATATATTTATAAAAAGATTAAAACCTACTACTCATAATAAAATTGAAAATAATAATGAAAATAATAAATATAAACTAATAAGTATGTGACATTAAATTTTTTTAAAAAAAAAATCAAATGTTGAAAATAATATTATATGTTTCGTAGATAACATATTTTATTATAATTGCAAATAAACATAACACAAATTTTATACCAATATTATTGATTCATTAATTTTTAAAAGGTGCGAACATATATATATACCAAAAAAACCATGTTGATTTAAATATGTTTATTTACAAAAAGAAATTATGAAAAGAAAAAGAAAAAGAAAAAAATATCATTCTTGTTCAAATGTATGAAATAATGAAGATTCAAATACATTTTCAGTCAAATTACTTGATATTTTTGTTAAATTTCTTTTATAGATGTGTAGATCTTGGAAAAATATTTTAAATTGAAATGTATTTATTTTCATTTGGACAAAGTATGAAAAATATAATAATGGTTGAAGTTGGGTGTTTTTGTATGCAACAAAGGATGATGTGAGATAAGGTTGTAAATTTATCCCATGTCCTTTGTCAACAAGTTCAAATTTTGAAACTATACAAGTAGGTGCAAAAGAATCAATCTACACACAGTATGTGCACCAAATATATTCAAAGTGCAGATATTACTTGTGATGAACCAATAAAAAAGACGTGTCACCAAAAAATAAATAGGATCTTATTTACCTACCTACTTAGGCCTACCTACCAAATGGTTGGAGCAAATTGAAATTAGTATGTAATATATATGATGGCATTTACAAATAGGACAAAAGTGCGACTAGTGGACAAGCGATGTGTCCATATGGACTACATAGTCATGAATGACATTTACAACTATAAACCCACTCATGGGTGTAATCATATTTGCCATATTTTGGCATAGTGGATCTTCCATACTTGGAATATGTTTTTGAAATTTGGAACAATAAGTTGGAAGTTGGTTTTATCATGTAGGGACACATTTGTCCATATTGTTGTCCAAATTGTTTGAGTTTAAATCATCCTGTAGGTTGTATTAGCACTATCTCATAATCAAAATTTTTTATATTGTCAATATATTGTCAGAATGAGAAATTTTAAAAAAAAATCAAGAAATAAGTGAGTTTAAAAGTTTTCAATTACCAAAATTGTGGGGGGGGAGGGATACCAAATTTATATATATGTGTTTTCATTGTGTAATTAAACATATAAAATGATGATCAAATATTTGTATTTTATTTATCATTCATAGCCAAATTGTAGTAAATGATCATAGGGACAATTTCCACTTTTTCTGCATCTTCCAATGAATGATTGCCACTTTAGCTACCAACAAATATTCTTTAAAAAAAACGTTGCTCATAACTGCACTTGGGAAGTTGTTGCAATTTTTATTTTATTTTATTCTAAAGATGCATTTAACATTCTTTAAGATGTGTTTTGTTTATTATTTTCATTTCAATCACCCTTTTTCGTTATAGTTTATAAAGATGTGAACATGTCCATATCAAAAATAATCAAAGGCATTATGGTTGTAAGTTTTTTATATACCTCCTTCCACCTTTGGGGAAAGTGCACAATGGGGGGAGGACAAACAAGCCCCTCACATCTTAAAAGAGTCAAGGAAGTACATGGTAAGGAGGAGGCACCATTTGATGTGTTGTCATCTTTTGCAAAGAATGTTCAAATGACACCAAATAAATCTAAAGTTTTATTCGAACTTATCATGTTCATTAGTTTTTCTAATTAATTTATGTTAATTTAAAGCACCCCAAGTAGCCATCCTAACCTCAATGATAGAGATCTAAGACCACTTAAAAAATTTGGTAAGTAGAATAAATGTTTTTGAATCTACAAAGGCATACTTTAGTCAAAAAATACAAAATAATGAATGACCTAAAAATGTCCAATTTTTTGCCCATAAAAAAAAAAGTCATTTTGGTGAATGTGAGAGGAAGGGGACCCTCTTCCCAACATTATGTGAGGCTAAGAACAAATTAGGGAGTTTGGACCACCCCGCTTGACCCAAACCTTGTGAAAGGCCTACCAAACAATGACTGCCATGGGGTAGTCCATAAGGCAATAACAACAAATTGTAAACTGTGCAAATGGGGTCAATACCCAATCCAAGATCCCATTGAAAGCGCATGGTTGAAGGTTAATTAGATTAAAGTGGTAACCTTATAGGGCCTTGAATTGTGCCAAATCCATTGAATAACTTGGGAATTAAAGTCTTCACTAAAATTGAAATGTTTGATAAAGGGAAGTAGAGGCAGGCCTTGAAAGCTTTTTCCTTTGTGGAGATGTAGCCCCTTTTACATGTGGAACAACAAAACACATCTCTCAAGTGCACAATAGATCGGTAGTGCCTTTCACTTCAGTCCCAAAACAAGTGTTTACACACTCCCAAATCAAAAAGCCAAAGTAATGTTTTAAGTTCTTGGAGATAGGTACCTTGAAAGGGCTACCAATTTCATTTTGCATTAAGAGCCAATAAAGTTTAAGATTATGATGAAAAGACAACAAGACCTCATATTAGCTAGTTTACATAAGATGGTTTAAACCATTAGATCTTTTATATTTAAAACAAGCCGCAAAATCTGCAAAAATAAAATTGATTCAATATACCTCTAGGTGGGTGGGCAACATGTTTCCTACCCAATTTGACATATCCAATCTCCAACATTAAAAGCAAAAGGGACATTCCTTAGGTCCCAAGGGATCAACAACAAAATTTTCCTATATGCTTCAATGTGAAAAAATAAAGTGGGGCATGTAAAGGTATGAGATCTTTCCAATAGGCTCCTTTGCTATCCCACAAATCCTCAATTTTGGTACAACTTCATTTAGAGATCCAACACTTAGGGCCACTTTAAACAAGGGTCCAGGGACCAAAAGCTAAAGGACCAATTTGAAACAAATTGAACCTTGGATTGGACCTTTTTTCACGTTTTAAAAAACCTTTTTTTTCAAAAATACAATGAATATGTCTAAAGTCCAATATTGAAAATGTGCGATTGCATGTGAAAAGATTAGGTTAATTTTTGGTCTTTTTTTTTTTGTTTTTCTTTCATGATTTGCTTTCAAATTTTCTTCTTTTTTTAAATTCTGAAAATGCACTCTTTGTTGCAACCACCTTCTGAAGATTCACAAAACCAATCATGTCAACTCTAGAAATGGTCAAAAATGGGGGTGATAAAAAATGGGGGAACTAGTTGTTCTCAACAATGTCCTTTATTTATAATATGTTTTTCATTCTCACAAAATTAGCATCAAGGGTTGGAAAAGCAATGAAAAAAAAAAAAAAAACAAAGAAGTGAACAACCTTGGACCTTAGTTTACATTTTGGTTCTCCCAACCATTAGTTCTCCTTTAAACTTTTTTTTTTTTGTATGGACCAATTGGTTTTCTTTCCAAAATGATGCCATGTATTAAATCACAAGTTGATTTGTCTTGGTCCTGAACCCTTGTTTAGAGGCCTTAAGACCAATTTAAAGCTTTTGATTAATAAAAACGTTTAATTTTATTGGACCATGCTCCTTGGACCTTTGTCTAAAGTGGCCTTTAATAATAATTTTTGTTCGTTGCAAATGAAAAAGTTTTGTCGTGATGTGTAGTGTCATAAGGGTGTAAATCCATAGTAAATTCTACTGAACAAAAGGACTTAAACTAGTCAAAAGTAGAAATTAATCAGCCAAAAATAAATGCATGCACATATATGTACAATGTAAAAGGAGGTCAAGATGAAATTCTCATGTATCCCCCCCCTAGACCCGAGCGGGGAAAAACGAGGCATGGTCTGAATAGAAATCAAGGTGCTACAAGAGAACATGATGAATAGTACCAAATGTTGATGACAATTTGAATGAGCTCCAGCTTGAGGTATAATAAATGGTATCTGCCATTATAATTATCTCAAAGTAGCATCTGATTAACATCATCTATCCTCTAACATACTTGAGATGGATAGTCAAATGGAGGAATCCAAGTTGACGTGATGATGATAGGATCCAAGTTTGGTAAGTGGCAGGGCGCACAATTTTTGGAATGATTTTGAATTGTGCGTCCATCAGCTCCTTGCAACTCTAACACACTTGAAGGCTTGATCACCTTAGTCCTCAAAATAATGTGACCGGAAGAAGTGTTTAGAGTATCATTAGGTTGTTGTTAAAGATACACAAAGTCACCAACATCAAATTGTTTCACTTTAAGTTTGTAATTGCCACTTCATGTGTGCATACTGTAAGGTGTCTCGATGATGTGCAATGGACAAGTTCTCCATGGCCATGGGCATAACCCTCTTAAATAGAGCAACCATCTTTGCGATGACCCTAGCCCAAGTGGTTGGGACTCTAAGTCCACAACTTGGTCCATTTGAGCAGTAATGGAAAAGGGTGGAATGGGATGTTTCCCAAAAAGTAGAAAGTCAGGAGAGAAATGAAACAAAGAGGCGTGTTTGGACATCTTGCAACCCATGGCAATGTAAGGTAAGGCCAGGTCCCAATCCTCTTTGTTCCCAGTGCGGCAAATATTCCAAAATCCCTTCTTACATGTCTGAACCATCCTTTCTGCAAGGTCATCAACTTGGGGATGATCCCTTGAAGTTTGGCGATGGTCAATGAGCGCATGGTTAAGTAGGTATTGGAATTATCTTCTGAATTTTGATCCTTGATTAGCAAAACACTCAACACAAGCCCCAAATCTACTTAGGACATGTTGTAAGAAAGCCTGGTTGGTGTTGTGTGATGATTTGTCCAGTAACGCAACAAGCTTGACCCATTTTGAAAAATGCTCAATCATAATCATGGTGTAGACATTACCCCTGGAGGTTTGTGGTAACTCTCCAGTTAAATCACATGACCAACGATAAAACATGCCCTGAATAGGGAGTGAAGAAAGCGTGAGTTGTCGAGAGGAGAAATTTTTTTTCATTCTATCATATTGTTCATACCTAACAATGATGTATTGGACTTAAGCATATATACCTTTCCAATGGTAATGAAGAAAAAAGAAGCTATAAGTACTTTTAATTCCAAAGTGTCCAAGCTTTTAGTGTACGTTCTGAATGAAACCAAGCTGTTCATGTGGTGGAGGAACCACTATGTCGCCTTGTGGTAAGCATCGGACAAGGTGATTGTCCTTCCATGAATAGCGTTTGGATTGTTGTTGTATGTGATCTCGTTGATTTTATTAATTTGGGGACGGTATTTCCCATGTTGAAGAAACCTCAAAGTGTCCAAGTCCTCCCATATATCCAGAATGGGATGTTCAACCAGGGTACATTGCAATAGTGCCAAATAGTTAAATGCATAAGATACATGTGCTGTTAGAATTTGGTTGAAATCTTGCTTGGCTTCTGAGAAATCTTCAGAGGCAATGAAGGATTTTTGTGACATGGTATCCGCGTTTTGATGGTTAATATTAGGTCAATGAATAACCTTGAATTCATACTATTGAAATATAAGCGCCTAACCAGCTAACTTACTAATAAGCTTGTCATTGGTCATCAACCACTTGATAGGCTGGTGGTTGTATACAAAGTGAACTTGGTGCCATAAAAATAGGGCCTAAAATGTATGACGACCCATACAACAATAAGACACTCCCCTTTGTATGAATAGTAGTTGCTCTCAGCCTTCTTGTTTTGGGATGCATAGGCGATAAAATATTCCTTGCCTTCTTCATCAAGTTGGTTAAGAATAACACAATACCAAGAGCACTCCAATCAATGTGTAGAATGAAAACCTTGTTGGAATCAGGTCTTTTTAGAATGGGGAACTTTGAAAGCTTTTTCTTGAATGTGTTGAAAGCTTCTTGAGCCTTTTCACTCCATATCCAAACAACATCCTTCTTTAATAATGCATAGAAAGGATGAGTAATAGTACCAAAGTCTTGGACATAAATCCTATAGTAATTAGTCTGATGAAGCTCTTCAAAGTGTGAACATCAGTAGGATTGGGCATCTCTAAAATGGTTACTACTTTGGCCCAATGAGCCATAATACCATGATTTTGTGTCTAAGTAGACTATTGAAGTGACAACAAACTCACACTTTTTAGGATGGATATTCATATTAACTTCATGGAGCCTCTTGAATAACTCCTCAAGATGAGCCCAATGTTGCAGGAGTCTTTTGTTATGCATTAGGACGTCATCTATGTAGCACTTTAGGAAACTTGCCCTTTTAAGAATCTGGTCCATGACTTGTTAAAATAAGATATGTGCATTCTTTAATCCAAAAGGCATCATAAGCGATTCCCACAACTTGTTGATTCTATGGAATGTTGTTTTTTTGCGGTCCTTTGCAGTGAACACAATCTGGTTGAAACCTTGCTTCAGATCCATAATTGTGGAGATGTCTAAATCTCCAATGTTATCAAACAGTTCTTCAAGGATGGGCATGGGGTACCTACCATGAGGTGTAACCAAATTCAAAGGCCCATAATCCTCGCACATCCTTTTCTCAGTCCATAATCTAGGTGAATCCTTTTTTGTTGGCATTATTATAGTGGCTGCAAATCAGAACTTGATGGTTGAATGAAACCAACATCATGGAGTTATTTGCATCTTTCATCTACTAATTCCCATTCATGCTTGCTCAACCTATGCCTCCTCCAATAGATGGGTGTCTCATATGTAAGGTCTATAGAGAATTGCATGGTCTTACACCTACTTAAGTCTTTCATTGAAAATGTGAACACATTTTCATATTTAATTAGCAAGTCTATGACTTAGTCTCTCTCCTTCTTGGTGAGTTGGTTCCTCATAACGAAAGGGTAGTTGGAAACACATGAAATGGAGTTGGAAAGTGTGTTCGAAGAACTTGGTGTATTAGGTTCTCCACTATCCAATTATGTAGATTTGTAAAAGGTTGTAATTGTTTCTCTAAAAGTTGATGTAACTCTAGGTGTATCAGAAACAACTTGAGTCAAATTACATGGTACCTCCTCCCCCCCAACACTAAGAGTGAATGTAGAGTGTTGAAGATAGGCAAGTGTACGTAGTCGGGGTGCCATGTAATCACATCACCAGAATTGGAAGTTGATTGAATCAGTGTTGGTGTTATCTATATTTGAAAGAATATGTAGGTTACCAATAACCATGTAAAGGAGTTCAGGTCCCTGCCTCTCCCCAATAAAGCGTTACACTCCAATCTAGTCACCTTGGCATGACTAGTAATATTAGTTTGGAACCCCATAACATTTTCTCTTTCTTTTGAGCTTGGTTCATCCCAAGTGGCTGAAGCATGATGATACACCAAGCTTGATCCATCTCCCTAAAAGGCGTGTCCTCTTGGGCAGGAGACAAAGGTGGGCCAAACACTTTTGGTTTTCTTATTTTGTTCATAAAAAACCAAGGAGGTTTCTTTTGTCTTGTAACTAGTTAGCAAGAGCTTTAATCATCCAATATGTGAAAAACTTGCAGGTTGGGGTCTCTAATGGTGTATATTGGAACCAACTATAGAACTAAGAGTGGTGCAAGGTCGGTCCACCAATTGCACAATTGGTGTGCATAGGAACCACATTGTGCCACATCGAGTAGGAATGACTTTTCAAGGTAATGTTTGACCAATTTATAGTGTTCATGGACTTTCTCCTTCTAATCAAGTTGAGAAGGGGTGTTTTTAACTACATAACCAAGCGTAGGAGAAATGGATTGAGCCTAGGTGATCAATCATACCATGTTCGTGAAGAGACCAGATCATGTGTGATTCAAGCCTTTTCTAAATCCACTTGTTGAAAATCTTTAACATTCCCAACTTGAAATGATGAGGTCCACGGGGCCAAATAATTCCATATGTTTCTTCTAAATTAGTTATATGTCAGAGGGCAAGAAAGTGAAATTGACCTTCCATGTAATGATTGTAAATTGTTGTGGAAATCTGGCTGTGAACTCCATCATTTTTTATATTGCCACTTGCCTTACAATAGGATCAATGTTTACGTAAAAATAATTCCGAACCACCATCCTTGAATGTAATAGGGCTTCAAGACTTGTACCAATACCACCAAAGAATTCTAGTAATGTAATCCCCTCCTTAGGCGGTGTCCAAATGATTAGCTAACGAAATCTTGGCTTAATTAGTTTGCCATGGCTTTCCATGTTCTCAAAACTAGACAGAGCTTTGACCAAGGGCTTGTGGATTGCTTTGAACCTTTGTAAAAGCTCTAATGTATGTTGAATGTCAGTAGGAACCACCTTCAAGCTTTCAATAGCTTGGGTGTAAGCTATTTCCTCTTCATTTCCCTCTATCCACTCATGGCTAGCTTGTTCGATGTAGGAAATGGTGTGTGTTTCTTTAAGCATACAATGGTGAGCCATAGGACTATGGTTCCCATGTAAATCAAGGGGTATGTATCCTAGGTGATGACCCAATCCAATCGGTAGTATGCATGTTCGAATTAGTTATCAATTGTGAAACTTAGTGGAAACGTGGCCTCTTGCCCAATGAGCACATCATAACTGGTGGCATTGGTGACTAAACATCTAACATGTAGGCAAACCTCCTAATCTATACCTCATTGAAGTTAAGTGTAATAAAATCCGAGCTTTCCCCAAGTACCTCCTCTACACTCCCACTAGTAATGCAAATTTTCCACATAGATTTCTGTAGTTTGGAGTTAAGCATGCCCATCTTCTTGGCAAATTGAACTCCAAGAATCACTGGTTGGGCACCTATATAAAAAAGAATCACTTTCGGTGTATGTCTTCCCACCTAGATTGTTGACTCAATATTGTTGACAATGGTAATTTCGGTGGTGATGGAAGTTCTATTACTAGGCACCACCTTCGAAAATGAATGAGAGACTTTGTGGAGAAAATGGCTATCCATAACGCCTTTGCTGAGTAAAAAATCCACAAATGAAGTGTTCTTAGCTCCCTTCTGATATGTGAATGTAGAATCAAAGGTAGGAAAGCCCATTAATTTAGCCATACTAAAACTAGTGACTAGATTATGAACGCCATATGCAACACGTGAGCTAATTGAGTGTCTCTCCAAGGTGTTAGATGGAACCCTTATAACATTTGGATCAAGGATTGGTAGAGGACTTGATGTAATGTTTAGGGTATCCTTTAATACTACAATTATGTCCCTGGTGCTTAGCTTCAAATCTTGAAAACTAAATAACAATGTATTCACAAGCTTTTGCACCACTTCATGCATTTGAAGTTGGCACTCCATAAGTTGATCAATGGAAAATTGTGTGTTTTCCTAATGTACATGTTCTCATGGGACACGAGAATTCAATGCCCTAACAGCTTGTGGTGTATGGTTTCCTCCCCCCTAGCCAACAAGATGCATTCCTCTTTTGTGTTGAGAGGACAAAAAGATTGTGGCACAACCATTCGAGCTTGTCTAGCCCTGGTAATAGGAGTTGAACCAGATGCAAGTCCATTAGTCTGAATTACCTACCTAGTGGCAAAAACTTTGGGTGCCACACTAGCTTCTTGTGTTGCGAAGTAAAAAAGGCAAAACAAAGTAGCAAATTATGGTGTGAAACTAGAATTATGTGCACTGGAAAAAACATATTCCCTAACCATGGCATCATGTGAGAGGCCATAAAACGACCTAGGAGGTCGTTCTTGTGATCCTGAACGCCGTATAGGTTGGGCATGATTAGTTGGTTAAGAAGACATGCCTTTTAGATTAGCAAGTTGGGCCCTCAATGATTCAAATTCATTTTGCAGAGTTTTAACTTGAGCGACATGGGCTTGAAGCACCTTCTTCTTGTTAGCATTGTGCTATTTCTTCTGAGCATTCTTACTGGAATTACCCTTGGTGGGGAAAGCCTGAGTGGAAGGCTGAGGCACCTTGGCTTTTGGTTGAGGGGCAATGGAAAATGCTAGGAGATTTTGTTGTGGTAATTAGAGTTACTTCCGTTTCGGGAACTTGGCAAAACAAACTACTTATTGATGTCCCTCTTTCCCACAATAATCACAAAAGAGATTTTCGGAAAGAATGTTGCACTCACTAGCTTTATGTTTAGGATTACCACATTAGTTGTAAGAAAGTAGGATGGGTGAAGTTGAGTGCACCGCTTGTGATGATTTGGTTGGTGTAGTTGGTGGAAGCTATGGCCTTGAACGTGATGGAGGCCTCATGGTACTGGCCTCATAGTGTGCATGAACCAATTCTAGTTTTTCGGAAATGTTGTACACATCCAATAAAGTGTATGATTTTCCAAATTCTACAAAACTCATTGCAAAACCTGCAAATGGAGTGTCGAAGTACTTTCCAATGAACAAAAATACTGATGGGTAGCTTCCAAGTCTGTGATGCTTTGAGTATCTTCTTTAAGCTTGAGAAACCTTTTGTAAAGCAGCTTGAGGGTTTCATCCTTTTGTCGAGAGAAGGTGGCGAGCTGCAAATTTTTTTCAAAACTCTTGACCAAAAATTCCAGCTCAAGAATTTGAGAAAATTCCCCCACTAGATCAATAAAAGTTGGTGCATTGATGGTGGAGGAATGTTTACGATAACAATAATGAGTTGTTGAGAAGAAAGGTTTATCGAAGTAGGTATTATATTTGGATTATTAGGTATAGTCCCATGATGTGTAATGGTAGTTTGTAGTGCATCTTGAGAGCCAATGGTGATGGTTGTGGCATAAGCTAGATTGGGGAATTTGAGTGATGCCCAAAATCTTTAGAGAATGTTGCTCATAGACATCCAATGCCTCATAGTGCACATAATGGGTTAGTTGTTTAAATGCAAATGCTTCGGTGTAATTAGCGCCATACTTGAGTTCCAATTCACAAACCATAGTTGAAAAAATTGCCTTAAATTCCTTCAAAGAAATGGTACTTGGCCTTTCATTAAATTTTTCAATTCTCCCAGGGGAACTATTGACCTCCATGGTGTATATGGGTGTAGGGGTCAAGGCTTGTAACGAAATATAGGGTGATGGTGTGAAAGTTGGTGCCACATCAGGCGTACCCCATTGATTAACCCCTCCAAACGGACTCTAATGTACCATTGATGTAGTGTAACCTAAACCTAAATTCTTGGTAGGAGTTGTACTAGATGTTGGCAGCGTTGTAAATGTTTGATGGTACCATCATGAAAATCATGAGCTCAAAGAAATTGGCTCAAATGATTGTGTTATTTTGTAGTTGATACCTTGGTTTTGGTTGAACAGTAGTGCTTTCATCATTCGAGGACATGGCGTTGTCCCACGCACCAAAATTTTGTAGTAGTATAAAGCACTAGTTATAAAATTCTAACACAATGTACGGTTTGAAGAATATGGCGGGTTGATGGGGACGAATGGTGATGGACAGATGTTGGTGGACGAAAGGGGCTAGATGGAAGGAACTGGATGGTCGGAACTAGATGGGTGGACATTGGATGAAAGTCAGACAAATGTCAAACATTTATTATGGTGGTCGATGATGCAACATACGCATTGTTGTGGACGTAACGCTATAGATCACTCGGGAACTCTGCAACAATGGCGGGTGGCGATGCAACGCTGTAGATCGCCTAAGAGCTCTATAGCAATGGCGTGTAGAAGAATTTTTTATTTTTATTTGATGCTGCATTTAGCCTTGTAGTTTTCGAAAGTTTTCAAGGCTTCTTTCGCCTTTCCCTGTGCACAATGGATGATGATCCATGTGACGTCCACTAACACACAAGAAAGGGGATGAAAAGTTAGCCGTAGGAGGGAGAAAAACTCACCAATAGAATGTTGTCACCAACTGATACGACATTGGTGTTGCATCCATTGAGACATCCTTGTCATCATTATAGCTGCGACAACAACAATAATAAATTAGTTCTCCTGCGAGTAACAATGCCAGAGTCCAACTTCAATAAATTCTTGAGCTTATTCTCACAACAAACATTTGTAGTTGTAGAGAGGTGCTTGGTGTCACAGTTGTTTCCTTCACCCTTGGTGGAGCCGTGGCAGGAAGAGGAGGAGCCGAGGTTGCTACCGGAGCTGCTCTTGTTATGGAAGAGAAGACGACACTTATGTTATTGCTAATTCTCCTTATTTTTTAACACTTGTATTGTAGCTACAATAAGAACACAAGAAAGGAGAAGTAGCACCAACAACACCAACAACAAAAGAAACCTAAGAAACTCAAAATCAAGAAAAATCTGTTGCTTTCAACATTAAATGACAGAGAGGAGTTTTTCTATAATTAAATTACAAAGAAAGAAAGAAAACGTAGTTTATGTAAACGGTGGCCGTGTAATAACCGTTGTGAACATCTCAAAATCCAATTTGACTATGGAGGAAATTTTCCTTGACAAAAGAATTCAGTAAAAACTAACAAGAGAAAGGAAGAGCTTGGCCTTTTATATTGCCGCCAACAAACTAAGACCTTAAGCACCTAATAACATACAAAAACCTAAGAACGTATATTAATTTTAAGATCATACATTAACCTTAAAAGCATGATTGGCATGTCTGTAACTGGCCGTCATGTATGAGGCCATGCATACGAACATGATAGTTTCCAACGAAAGGTTGTTTCAACTACCTTCCTTAAACCTTTAAGTTTAAAGAACTTACAATCATTTTACTGTTTTCAGATAACAACCTTACCTTTACGTACTTTGTCCTTTCACACATGTCAACACTTGTTTTATCAAATACCCAAGGAATCTATTATGGTCTATCAAATCTCTAAATAATTTCTTTTGTCTCAATTGTCATTCAACTTTAATTCAACTTGTTTCTTTTGAGATTTCAACACCCATTGTTAGGAAATTTTTGTTTTCAAGAAAAGGAAATCACAAATCTTAAGAAACAACAAACCTCAAAAATATTTGACAAATAAAAGAATGTATGAAAAGGAGTATTATTTGAAAATCAAGTCTAGAAGGTATGTCATTTTGCCTACATTGCTTAAGTTTTTTTCAAAAGTTATTGTATATATATATTTTGCAAATAAATGACCTAAAAATACACTACAATTTTCTTTTTTCATTTTTTACAATTCTTGTAATGTAATGTGTTTTGATGTGTTCTTCAATTACTTCTTACAATTTACTCTTTAAATATTTCTACAATGCACTATAATGAAATGAAAACAATACCAATATGGATCACATCCAAATTTCATGTTAAATGTTTGTCTCTCTTTCAGGGATAAACAATAAGTTTTGGACAATATTACACTAAGGGAACATTTCCATGTCACCGGGGAGCCCAATCCCTATGATTCATATTTATCACATCCAAATTTAATGTTAAATATTTATCCTTCATTACTCATGAATAATAATTCTTGGACAATATATATTGAAGGAGCATTTACATGCCACATGTAGACTACCATACCTATAATTAATGTTAGGCATAAAAT
Source organism: Sphagnum tenellum (assembly GCA_963921925.1). Classification (NCBI taxonomy): domain Eukaryota; kingdom Viridiplantae; phylum Streptophyta; class Sphagnopsida; order Sphagnales; family Sphagnaceae; genus Sphagnum; species Sphagnum tenellum. The sequence continues at coordinate 4,300,341 of OY998160.1, read as the reverse complement.
AATTCACAAAAAGTCTAGCCTATATATAAATACATGTCAAAATTGTTGAAAGTTGAAAACCATTGGGTTACTATAACAAATTCACAACACAAGATATATTTTGCCTACTTATTCCTCAATTGTTAAAATCCTGAAAAAATAAATTTGAAATTGCCAAACCTTGTTTTCTAAAATAAAGAAACAAGGGGTGTGTCACACTCTAGCCTTGCCATTTACATTTAAAAGTATCGTAAGGCAAAAGAAGAATTATGGAGACTCAAATCTTTCGCCATGTAAAAAAATACCTAATCTTCAAATAATCCTCTAGAAGCAACCAAAATCCTTCAGTGTATTATAACTCTATAACTAATCTCAAGACTCAACACAAGCCAAAATATCGGCTTAAAAAAATCCTCATATAAAAAAAAAAAGACCTATAATTAATTTTTACCTAGGGGGCCAAAATCCCTTAAGCTAATATACTCTGTAATGAATCTAAACACAAAATCCTTGCCTTGGTAGGCGAGGCCAATAAATAAATGTTCAGCAAAGAAGTGCCAAACATCAAACAGTGTCTCCCCCTACCGGACTTGTTTCATAGTAGGTTATGTAAGAGTTGCAGGGAAGGAGGCTAGAGGCAGAGAGTGTGTGTGTGTGTGTGTGTGTGTGTGTGTAGCAGGAAGAATAAACCCTAGTTCCAGAGTTTCAGCGCATGCTTGAGAAGATGGCTGAAGACTAATGCATCCATTTGAAGGGCATTCAGTTTGCTAATTGACGTGGTTTTTGAAGGCAATTGCATGAAAGGACCTTCCATTTTGCCATGAGGAAAGCCACCCAATTGGTCTCCGCAACCTTACTTCCCTCATGAACATTCAGAGAATATCTGCAGCAAGCTGTTCCAACTACAGTCTTTGACTAAGAAACAAGTTACACTCGGCTCTCCTCTCGTCAAAAACTCTCTCCTTACTTAAGCCAGATGAAGAGAATGAGCAATCCATTGTACTAATCCATGATGAGTCTAGGGTTTAGGCGCGCCAACAAATATTCTAGATTATGTAGCTTGAATGATACCTACATGGATGACTCACATCCAAGACGTCATATTATAAACTCAGATAGGATCCTACATGGATAGTATAAACTTGGACAGGTTCTTCTATTGGATATTATAGACTTGGATAGGTTTCTACATGGATGGTGAATTCACATCCAGGAGGAACTGACATCCCGGCACGGCGCACATTCGTTATTGTGCCTAACCCTAACCCTAATCCTGACCGGGGGTTTTGGACCGTCGGATTGTGATCGTTTGCAGCCGTCGGTGGCTGCAATTCTTGCGGACAAAGACGAAGGGAGTTGTATTCTCGTTCCTCTCTTTTGCGCTTGCGGCCGCTTCTTCTTCTTCTGTTGCAATATCGATTCGGAAGCCGCAGCTGTTGTTGCAGGATGGTGAAGCACAACAATGTTGTGCCGAATGGCCACTTCAAGAAGGACTGGCAGTCGTATGTGAAGACATGGTTTAACCAGCCGGCCAGGAAGAAACGCAGACGCACAGGTATGTATGTATGGTTTTTACGGTGTTCATCTGGCATGTGTTTTTTTTTCTCGAAACAAACTGATGTTTTCTGGGGTTCGGATCTAGTTTGTGGGAGTGTGTTAGGTTTCTTATTTGGCAGTAGCAGCTGCACTTCCTTTAGCCGGAGGGTTTCGTATGTTTGTTGGCTTGAAGAGTTTTACTTTAGGGTTTGTTGCATGGCGGTTGTTTTGCATAGATGCTCTAGGATCCATGGCCTTCTTAAATACAACTTCCCTAAGTTCACTTGAAGCCTTGCTGCATTTGGACTTGGTTGATGTAAGGTTACTACGCAAATAGGCATGCGTCCTCATGAAATTCCTTTCTGATCTCTTGTTGTACTGTTTGCAGTGCGTCAGAAGAAGGCTGTTGCAGTCTTCCCTCGGCCTACCGCTGGTCCATTGCGCCCGGTGGTGCACTCGCAGACGTTGAAGTATAACTCCAAGATTCGAGCTGGACGAGGCTTTACCCTTGAGGAGCTTAAGGTTTTTTTTTCTCTTTGGCACAAGCCTTGTAGGGTTTTGTTCTTTGTTGTGACTTCTGTTACAATGCTTGGTTGGTGTAGTCCTTGCCCTGGATTTGAGTCTAGGGGTTTCTGTCGGGTGTTTGATGGTTTTCGCAGCGTGCCCCATGTTTCTGTTTCACTTGAATAGGCTAGAGAAATATGATTCTGTCCCATATTTGGGACTACTGAGATCGGTTGTATGTTTTGCTGACGTTCTCTCTAAGATCATTTGACTTTTGCAGGCTGCTGGGATCTCAAAGAAGCTGGCGCCCACCATTGGAATCGCAGTGGATCATCGCAGGAAGAATCGGTGCCTTGAAAGCCTACAGGTAAATGTTGCCCGCCTGAATACTTACCGTGCAAAATTGGTGGTTTTCCCAAGGCGGTCTAGGAAGTCGAAGGTGGGAGACTCAGGCCCAGAAGACTTGGCTAGTGTTACCCAGGTTCTTGGATCTGTTCTGCCTATTGTGAAGCCCAGGCCAACTGCAGAATTGATTCCAATTACTGATGAGCTGAAAGCTGTAAAGGGCTACCAGAAGCTCCGTCTGGAAAGGATGAATGCCCGTTTGGTGGGTGTGCGTAAAAAGAAAGCAGAAGCTGCTGAGAAGGAGGACAAGAAGTGAGGGACCTTTTGTGTCTGTTTTTATTGACAAGCAATGATGAACTACCATGTTATTTTGCACTGGAATGCAATTATCTTTTCATGAATAGATGGATTATAGGTTTGTTGAAACACCGTGTGTGAAAATTGAGAGGATCTTACGTCAGCAAGTGTGTAATTTCCTTCATAATGCAATCTGTCATCACATCTTAACTGGATAAGAGCATTTCAAGATATTTTGGAGCATGATTGGCTCATGAAGCTGGTTCTGAGCAGGGACTAATTTTAATTTTTAAAAAAGTATGACCATATGATTGGGTGTGATTCAGTGTTATGGATGGTAAAGCTTGGGAATGGGCAGGGTTGTTTAGTGTAGCAGTTGTGCTTGGTACAGACTAGCCATATCCTAGTGGCAATAAATGGGAAAGGATCTGCAGGTTTTTGAAGTTGGAACTGGCAACTCATCATTTGAAGAAATGAAAAAAAATTTTGGAAATTCTCCTAGAATTCCTCTATGAAAACCAATAAAAAGACCTGCAAAATAATGTAATCTAGCATTATTTGGCAAATCTGGTTTCCGAAGTGCCCAATTTGAATTCACCAACATTTAGTTTGAAGTTTCACTTTTATTTAGTTAAAAAGCTATCAGCTACATTGACTAGCAGTCACCTAATCAGTAGCAGAAATGCCTTTGGCGGTCTTAAGTGTGGTGTGATCTATTGAATGATGGTGATAAAATGCTTGTGATAAAATAGTCATAAGCCCACACAAACATTCAGTACTTTGAATGTGTGTATAGTATGTGCCATTGGAAGTGTATAAGGGGAGGAGTTCAAAATTGTAATGCAACAAGTAAGATTGTAAGTTCTGAGTTTGTATGTACTTAATGTTTAGAACCATGTAGAATGATGATGTGTTTAGCAACAACCGTAACTCATACTTAGTTGTGGCCTTCTAGTAAAATCCCTCCTTTTTGGAGATGAACAGAGTCTGGAATATCAAGCTCTTAGTTAATCCCCTCCTCAGATTTGCAGGCTCACAACTACCCACACATTGGACAACATGATCCATTGTGTAACAATTGGAGTATCAGTATCCCCAGTGGTGCTCAGTATGTGACCTTGCAAAAATGATTTCTCACATCCAAGTTGAGTTATGCTGTTTTTCCCAACCTCACTCATAAAACTAAAACTGGGACTGCAAAGAGGTGGGAGACTACTTATAGCAACACACCTGAATCAATCAAACGATCTAACCAATCAACATCAGGATCAACAGCAGGTGTTAGACTTTGTTGTGTCCTTTCTCAGCGGCAGCATCATGTGCAAAAATGATAGGCCAAAATCATTTGCTGAGCAAAACCAGCATGTTTTGACTTTTTGTCATCCAATTTTCTTTTGCAGGGCCACATACTGAGCGCCAAGGGAGCTGCTCTAAGTTGATATTTTTTGTGACATGTTGCATAGGTTACACCCTTTATGATTATTTATTGCTACTTTCAATCCTTTTCAAAGATGTGATGGGCCTAACAACCATCGACTCCATGGAAATACAAAAATTGGAAATGGTTCCCTACAAACTTTTGCATCTATGGGTGCTGCCTAGAGTTGGATTTCTAATGTTGTCTTTCCTCATAGTCATGATAGTATTCGAAATTACAATGTGAGGTATAAAAAGCTTCAAATTTCAAAACACTACACATGACTACAAAAGTAGCAGTTGGGACTGATTGCCCACACTTCTAGATTAGCAGTTAAAGAGTGGCAAATCATAATAATAATAAATTAAATTTCCAATAGTGTGAGACTTGTTTTCTTAATTTGATGGGAAGATGCATTTCTATGCAGAGTGAGTTGTATTTGTTGAGGAGATTATGGACCAAACTTTGGACAGGTAGCATTTCAAAGCTCAGCTTGGAGAAAGTAAATAGTTGAATTTTCCAGCAGTACTCAAAGAATAACAAACAGTGTGTCACACTGTGGCCTTGCTGTTTACATTAAAAAGTATGTTAAGGCAAAAGAAGAATTATGGAAACTCAAATATTTCACCATGCAGAAATGTAATCTTCAAAAAATCCTCTAAAAGAAACCAAAATCCTTCAAGATATTATAACTCTATAACAAATTTCAAGTTTCAACACAAGCCAAAATACCATCTTTCAAAATCCTTGTATAAAAATAGACCTATTATTACCTAGGGGCCAAAATCCCTTAAGCTACTATACTCTATAATGAATCTAAACGCAATATCCTTGCCTTGGTAGGCAAGCCCAACAAAATACTTGCTCTAAAAATACTAGGTTAATGACTAAAGGATGTCTTCACCATAATATCAATACTGTTGATACTTGATACCCAGTCAAAATGGACAGATATTCATTATCAGATTAAAAATCAGCTCCTGATGAGCTTTAGAAATGCATCTATAGAACTTTTGAACCATAGAGTACACAACAAAGACCCTGTGGGTGTTGCACAGGTCGCAGCACTGGACACCAGCAAAGTTCTAGGCGGGGTTTAAACGTCCTGCAATGGAGGTGGGGTTGGGCTGATATCCTTCACTTGTATCTTAGAGCATTGATTATGCTCTTCAAGGAAGTTGACAATTCTACAACGAACTCGGCCCCTCCAGAATCCCAGCTCGTGGGTTGTCTTGCATTGTTAGCTTGGCACCCATTTAGTGGTGGATAGAATCTCCAACCTCCCAAGTACTCTCATTATGCAAAGCCTTCAAAACCCAAGGATCCTTCATGGCCATACTATGCATGCAAACATTCCTAGCTAATAACTTAGTACGTTTTTTCTTTTAGTTATGCCGACACACTAGATACATGATGTTCATGGCAGCCATGCAAACCTAACTAACAAGTAGGTTAGCCCATTGAAGGTAATTCCAACATAACAAGGATAATCAAGTGCTTGCTTTGAAAGCTAAATTAACAATTTCACCTCCAACTCTTTCACACGGATGAACCCATTGTGGAACCCATTAAATATTTAAACTAATTTGAGAAACATAATGTATGCTTTAAGGATAAAATATGTTAAACCCCAATGAATGAGCTTTGTAGAAGGGAAGAAGTTGAGAATACACATTGGGCTCTTATCGAATCATTGCATTTGAATCACATCATAAACATTGAATCCATTGCATCTTCTAAAATGAGAATGGGGGAGAAGGGGTGGGTGAATACAAATTTATGAACATGTTTTACAATGATTTCAAAATCATTCTTATAAATTTAAAAATCTTAATTTTTACTGTGAAGGAAACACAACATCAATATCCGAAGTTTGGTCATGAAGGGGGTGAATTATTTTTTAAAACAATAAAACATACATTGTTATTAAACAAGGCGTGAAATTCAAGTTACCACCAAATTCAATGGTAGTCTAAATTTCACTCCCTTTTTTCCTATGTGCCTTCATTGTTGTTTCATGTACTACTATTATAATTATTTTCAAATTATGTGCATTGGATGTATTGATGTTGTGTTTTCAACATTTTGTTTTTAGATTCAATAATGTGTGTATGTATATAATACATATGTTCGTTGTTTGCTATGTGTATAGTGATATATACTGAAATTATCAACATAATTAATCTTATTATGTTTCTAAACTATAATTCCAAAATAATAGTTCACCTAATTATAATAATAGATTGGTCATGCAAAGTTTTTGGAATTCAAAGTTTTGAAGCCCTTGGAAATGAAGTGCACCATGATGTTTGTATTCATAATAAAAGTCTTGAAGATTGTGAGTTTTAAAAATTTTAAATCATCATTTCAAAATTGTGAAAAAGTCAATCAATTAACAAACTTTCCACCAGTCTTGCTTTAGAAATTTATTAGAAAAATTAAATTAAAAATAATGTTAGAAAAATGTCTATGGAGAAATATAAATGTTAAATCAAAACTAATATACAAAATAAACACTTGAAATGTGTTCTACCGATCCAAAATATATTGTTTGAACTTTGCATTCAATGTACCAAGTATTGTTGAAATGATGAAAATTGTTTCCCAATAATGTACTATTTTCAAGTATGCTTTCAAGGGTTTGGTGGAAGACATCCCAAAAAATTAAACCCCCTAGTTTAATTATTCAAAGATGTAAAGTGAAAGGCCAATATTATGCCTTTCTACACTTGAAAAACAAAATCAGCATTGAATGTTTTTCAATCAAATAGTTGAAGTGACCAACCAACCTAAGATACATGAATTTATTTTGAAAGGATTTATACTATAGTTGCTGAAGTTTTTATTTATGTTTATTTTCTAGTTATTGATAAAAATATTGATTATTATAACTAGTGATAGCTATGTAAGTGAGATGAGTGATGTTGATGATAATAAAATATTATGACCTATTTTTTATACATTTATAATAATTGATATAACTAGTAGGTAAACTAGGTTAATATAATATGGGTACGAAGGATCACTTTAAACAAAGGTCTAGGGACCAAAAGCCCAAGGACCAATTTGAAGCAAATTGAACCTTGACACCTTTCTTCACATTTTAAAAAACTTTTTTTAAAGGTACAATGAGTGTGTTTAAAGGCTTGGGGTCCAATTCAAGGGTCCAATATCAAAAATTTGTGATTGATATGTGAGAGGATTGGGTTAATGTACCTTTGGTCTTTTCTCTCTTCTTCTTCCTTTCTTTCATGGTTTTTAAAATTTTATGTTTTCACTTTCATTTCATGCATTTGGATTGGAAGGGCTAAAAATGCACTCTTGCTGACAACCACCTTGCAAGGATCAACAATACCAACCATGTTAACTTTAAAATTGATAAAAAATAATGGGGGAGTTGTTGTGCTCTCAACAATGTCCTCAATCCATAGTGAGTCTTCCATTCTCACAAAATTTGAACAAGGGTCAAATTTTTTTTGGAAAAAGAACAAGAAATGAAGAAATGAACAACGTCGGACCCTAGCTTACACTTTGGTTCTTCAAAGCATGAGCTCTCCTTTAAGCTTTTTATTTTGGTCCATACAAATTGATTTTCCCTCCAAAATGATGTTATGTAGGCTAAATCACAATTCGTTTTGTTTTGGTCTTGGAGCCTTGTTTAGAGGTTGCTTTGAAAACCCCTTGTCAGAAACCCTTATGCTTTGATCAGTGGAACCATGGCAAATTTCAAATATAACACAAAAGTGGTCACACATTAACCTGCGACTTCTTGCTTGCAAAGCATTCTATGTTACAAGCAGTCAGCCCCTTAAACAAAAAACTTGCACGTGTTGTGATACTGGTTCATCCCATCCATTACCTTGTTTAAGGTTTAGGAGATATTGAGAGAAGGTGAGTTGCACCGTGACATGATGCTCATAATATGTACCATTATTGGTGTTCCATGAGATTGGTAGGTGAAATCAAATGTGTGTCCTACAGGTCTTTGAGCAAAAGGAATTGGAAGAATGTTATTAGGTGGCATAACGTGCCCACATGAGAATCTGTGGACCTACAAACGGCCATATAATGGTCTAGTGGAAGCTTTTATCAGAACCCTCCCTTCCACACACACTGACAAAAAAATCAAAAAGATCCATGGAACCTGCTAACTATTCTGCCCAACTTAAAATAAAGAAGGCCAACTGTGTGACTCAAAGCAGATGGATTGGGAGGACAATAGAACCTGCAGAACTAGAACAAGGTACTAACATACATACTTTCTCAGGAGGTAAGTGTGGAAAGAGGCAGTCATACAGCTGAGAAACAGGCTGCAGGGTGCCTCTTATTAGTACAACAGCTCTGGCTTCTTTGACCACTTGCATCAAACCACTACATGTGATCATCTTGGTTCTTCTCCAAACATAGGAATTCTGCACCAATCACAAATCCCATGTCAATATGCAGTTCTACGTGCACACATGAGCTGACAATGGCTAAGTTCTGGATACTTGAGATAATTTTATGAGAATAGATCTAGAGATAGATAAGAGGTCAGATATACACTCTCCTATTACATATTTTGAAATGTGTGTTGTGATGAAATTAAATGTTGCTATGAGTTTACAGCATGTTAACCTTACTCTCAAAGTCTATTCTACCTCATGTCAGTTTCATAAGAAAGCTAAGCCTGTTGAGGCCAAGACCTTAATGAGTGTAGACATTGGCAAACATGTCACCCTATTTTATACAGAATTTTGTGGCTTACAGTCACACCTCCACAAAGTGCTTGGCAACATTCAACATTACAAACTTGGCATATCCATCTGTGGCTCTTTCCACTATTTGGCACCACCAGAATTCAGCCATCAGTACTAGCATTGGTGAAAGCAAGAATAACATTTGCTAAGGGATGGAAGCCAATCATGGAACTGCTGCTTTGTGGCACATACCCTTTTGCCAAACCGTTCCTTTGTTGCAAGGGAATGATCTGCTCCAAAGCCATATTCTATCCATAGCTGCTCACCGACACCAAGTCCTCAAATATGCTCACACATATACTCCAAGATATAGGGCTTCCAAAATTGTAGGAATGCACCAATTTCAAATCATGACAATAGCAACATTGAACATCTTGTTATGATTGAGACCAGAAAACAAAAAGATACAGGAAGTTAGAACAAATAAGCTATAAAATGCTACTTAAGATAATTGAGGAGGAAAATCAGACCTCGTGGACAATGTTACTTTCTTTGATGTAGTGTTGGAGCTTGAATAAGTTGATGCTCTCTATTCCAAGTGAAAAGGAATAATCATTGATGTTCATAGTGACAGCCTTCTTTGCACCAATATCAGGCCCATTTGAGTTGCCTTGATGAGATGGGGCACTGCTGGTAGCTCTAGGAGCTGAGAGACGGTCCAGAAAGGCCTTAATGAGCTATAGCAAGGTCTCAATGTAGTGGTGATTCCCGTCAGCCAACCAGGCTTTGAATTTTTCAAGGTACTTGGAGGGTCAGGAACTAATTTGTTGCGAGCTATAGTAGGAGAAGCTGATCTGAGTAATGGAAACAACTCTTTGGTCACAGTCTTTGTTCCAAAATAGTTTGTCTCAAGGGTTGCTTGAGCATCCTCATAAACCTGTGAAAACTTTTGAACTGCTGCATTGTTGATATGTTCATCATCACCACCAACCATAATATCAACAACCTCATGGTCATCATAACTTCAGATTTGCACACCATCTAGCAATTTGTCACATGTGCCTTTTGATGCTACTTATGCACTAAGATATTTTGTTGAAAATTTCTGCTCTCTATCTCTCATCAACATCTCCAACCCTCAAACTCAGAAGCTGGCAACTAGCTTGTTCATGTGATCAGTAAACTTCCAAGTTTTGAAAATTCATTCCTCTGTCTCTTGTAAGAATGTTTTTGCAGTGTGGTGAATTAAGGATGGATCACATGAGGTGGGTTTTTCATCATCTCTTCTTAACAGAATATTGAAACCTGTAAATTCTTTTTGCAACCAAGCTGCAAGCTTCTTCACATAATTTGTGTCAGTCACATCCAATTGGTGGAAATGAACTGAATCAAAGCCTTCAGCTTGGAAAGTCTAGGGTGCAGTAAGTCCTCTTACTAGATCTTGTGCAGTAAGGACTATGGTAAGGCCTTGCTCTGCATGCTTTGCAAGACCACGAACGATCTTGTACCCTAGACCCTTATTGCTCCCTATTAGTGCCACCACCATATCCTTTGACCACAATGACCTAGTATCACCATCATCATAAACCATTAAAAGTAACAGCAGTAGTTCCAGAAACCCAAAAATTGTGAGCTTGATAACAAAAAACAGGACAATGGATCGGACACGGGTCCCTAAACCCTAAAATGCTGCAAGCTGTGTAACAACAACAGCAACCAAAGCTCCAATAACATCATAACCAAAGCTTCAAAATCTCTCTCTCTGCGTTGCCAGCGACGATCATGCATGTTAGCACAACAAACCAAAAGCTCCAGGTTCTAGGTACTGCGTTACAGAACCTTACTAAAGCTCAAACTGAAATCTTGCCAGTATCCCCGAATTGTTGTTCTCAGTAGATTCTTTCACACAATCTGACTTGCCAGGATGCATTTGAATATCTTCAAAAGAATCAGTCATTCCCCTGTAGCTAGCACGCCCAACATCATGATCATTGACCCTATTATGGGGGAATTGGACATTTTCTATACTCCAATGCCACTATTTCTAATACTGGGCAGTGATCATGAATGATCCAAATTTGGTAAGGATAATTGAACCTTGGAGCCTCCACCTCAATGATAGAGGTTGCATGGATTAAGAGAGGTGGATGCCTGAAAATGAAAGAACATGATGAAGGATAGAAAAGCTTTACTCTGATCCATTGCAACGAAACATGTACTTGGAAACTGCCGTCGCTTAACGCCTTCTTTCTCTTCAATATAGAGTTACACTCACTACCCCCGTCGCTCCTTCTATTTTTTTCTTCTCCCTTCGTCTTCACTATCCGTCTCGTGACTCCAATAATCTGGGACGCATTTTACGTACCCCACCTACCAAATCACACCAAGCTGAAACAAGCGGCTGGTGGAAGCTGCTCCTCCTCCACCTCACACTGCTGCTTGATTGCCCATCGCCTCCACCATCGCTCATTACGTCGCTACAACAAAAGATGTGAAATGACAAAAATTTAAAAATGAAGCGACTTTCTATAATTTCATTACGCTGCTACAACAAAATATGTGAAACAACAAATTCCAAGCGCGCATTCCACGCTATAACTATCTAGTGTATGACGACTTATGGAATTTAAAGTTGTCCTACCTAAACCAGATCCAATGAAAGTCATCGTCACTGGAATTTTAATAGTTTCAAAAATAACTTTAGTAGATTATTTTGACTATAACTGAATGTGAAGTTGAACTTTCATTGAAAGTGAAATGAAATTAGGGCATCATAAATGTGGTTCACTTTTTTAAGTTTGTAGTGATTTCGGTTAGTGGATTATGTTGTAGTGCATGTTCCCATTGGTCAATGTTTTTTTATGTTTCATGTTCTTATTGGAGTATTCATTAGTTTTTTTGTTTTTTGTAAAGTGGTTAATAAGCATTTAAGGTGAAGCACCTTCAAGTGAAAATGTTGAAATCCTTACATCACAAGTTGATTCTTCCAAGCTTAGGTTGTTTGGTTCCTTATTGCCTTGGACAAAAGTTCAATTATGATGATGACATTATCACAAGAAAAAATCTTGTCCTTTTCCACTACCCAAATTCATTAGGTTTTTAATGAAATGAAAGAAAATTCACTAATACACAACTTGTATAGTTTTGGTAAAAAATTAGAACATTTTTATTGAAATGTTTTTTGGTTGTTTTGAATAGTCACATGTTGCACCAGAGAATTTCTAATTTAAAAGTTATGACATGGATATATGAGGTCCCAAGTTAATATGGTGTGGAATAACACATCACATCATCATATAATTTGTTTTTCTTTTCTTTTCTTGTTTTGGATGATGGAGTCAACATCACTGATTGTATTTTAGTCATGGCACTTCGTGACAAACTTACATGTTGTGAAAAAAAATAAGTTTTTTTTTCCCTTAATTTTGTTGGTGAATTTTTTTTGAAACCATTTTGCCATGATGTACATGTTTATAAATTACAATTGTACAAGATACATTAAGGCACACATCCATTGAAAATTGAACCCAAGACTTTATGAAAGCACATCAAAATCCTAACCACCAAACCACTTCAAAACTCTATTAATAAAGAAGAAAAGGCCTAAGTTTAATGTGTTTGGCATGAAATTGTTTAGGAAATGCAAACTTTAACATACTTTTTTTTTTCAAAATTTATTCAAATGCTACAAATTTAAACATGATTTTAAAGTTTAATCAATAATGTATGCAAAGAAATTACTATAATTGACAAAAAAAATACATTTAAAGGGATAAAAAAAATGATCTCATGCATAAATATACTTTTTAAAAAAATTTAAAAATTGACCTAGAATATTTGTGAGTTCAATGTGAATTCAAAAATGCATGAACAATAAGTCTTTTACAATTTTACTTTTATTACATAAATAGGTTCATTTTAAAAAGAATCACTAGATTTTACTTTTTTCCAATATGATTAGTTACAAATGTTTTTATTTATTTTGGAAATGTTGTTAAAATGGTAATCATCCATGAGTAGATTACCATTTGGTTATAAACAAATGGTGTAGTTGGGAACTTGTTTTAAATCCTTCAATATTATGGTTATTTGTTATATATTATTGTAAACATTTGACAATATATATTCTAAATTTGACCACAAAAAAAATCTTTAAAAATCCTTTCTTGATGTTGTTGCCCCCTTAAATTGGCAAAAATTGATCACAAGAATAAACATTAATTAAATGGTCAATATAGCTAATTAATTATCAACACCATTTTTTTAAACAAGACAAATCATATAATAACACAACTGATTAATTACACAACTTTGAAAAAAAATGCAATTTTCATTTTTATTTTTGATGATGTATTTTACATTTTTTTCTTTTATGAAAGTAAAAATTAATTAATTTGCTAAAATTTTGGGTTTAAATAGTTGGATTAACTACCCCTCCTCCCATTAACCACCAGTTTTTTTAGTTTCAAATTTCCTAACTTGGCAATTATTATTGGGAAAAAAATGGAAAAAATGATGCATATTATTAAAAACTTAATTCCAAAAAATTGAAAAAAAAATCTTGAAAAAAAGAAGGTTATTCCTAATGAATAAAAACTTTATAGTAATTTTAATAATTCCAACCTTAAACAGAAACAGTTCCAACATCAAATTTATTTGAAAACATTTAAGCTTGATCTTTGAAATCATTATAAACCTTATCCAATTTTTTTGAAAATTCAAAATAAATATTAATGATGTAATGGATGGTTTTTTTTGTGATGAATTTCCACCATTTTGCAAACATTAAAAAAGCCATCAACATCAACAATGAATTAAATAGAAAATTTTAATTTTAATTTTTAAAACATTTACATTTTCAATTTTTTAAAAATGTTATAATTTTACAACGTTTTTTATGATTTGTAGCCAAAATATAAAAATATTTTTTAAAAATTGTACTTCCATATATGGTTTATAACCAAGACATGGCTAAATTTCCATGTGGATGATCTTGAAGAACATTAAAAAAAAATTAATTTTAAAATACTAAAAAAATAATTGACGTCATTATTATTATCACCAATTATAATTCATTCATTTATTTGATTCATTAAAAAAATAATTCCAAATTTATCTCTAAATATTTGAACATAAACTTGTAATAAAACAAGTTTAAATTTGTTGATAAATCATGTTTAGAATTGCCATGGTTACGGAAGCGATACTAACATGGGGGGAGCTTTATTCTATGGTAATAATTTGTTTAAAAAATCAATTAAGATGGCATTTTTTAATACAACAAAAAAAAAAAAAAAAAGGATTAATTTTGGGGTTTTTTGGTGTGGCATCATGAACATTCATAATGAAAAACTTATCCATGATGCCTAAAACAAATTAGGAGGAAAAAACACACATTCTAATTTATATAAATGTACATGAATTTAATATATGAAAAAATATATAATTTAGAGGTTTACATGCATCCTAAACTATGCATGCATGAATATTTTGATCTTATCATTAACCCATTCAAATATAAATGTGAGACTTGCCAAGTTTTATATATCCATTTCAAAAAATGATGGTGAATGCAAAACATAATTCATGAGTAATAGATTTAACACATCCAAAGTGAATGATTCAACTTATGTACAAACGTTAATAGTTCAAAAGATGTGAAAAAATACACTAACATGTTCAAATATAAATGTGAAGCATTAAGTTGTTATGTGTGGCTCAACATATATTAATAAATGCAATATGCAACATTTGAATAGTGGTTTTAATAAGTTCAAAGTGATTGATTCAATTCATGTAAATATATTATTAATTTTTAAAATGTGAAAAAAATCACTAAACCATTCAAGTTTAATTGCATAATATTGAATTGCATGTGTTTCAATATATAATAATAAGAAAAAGATGCAATTTGTGAGTAATGATTTTTTTAAATTAAAAGTGTTAAGTTCAATGTATAATTGAAGAGATATGAAAAAAATCATTAATTCATTCCAATATAAATGTGGGGTTTTTAATTGTTAAATATGTTTTAATAAAAGTGTAAAATGCAATTCATAAGTAATGGTTTCGACATGTTAAAAGTCAATGATTCAACTCATGTACCATGTTGATAGTTTAAGATATGTCAAAAAAATCACTAACCCATTATAATGTATTGTGTGAATAAAATTGAAGGCTACCTCAATTTCCACGTCAACAATTTAAAATGATTAAAAACAAAAATATAGTCCAAATTATACTCATAAGTACAACATAATGAATGTAACAACTATGAATAATATTGACCATTGATTAATGCAACAAGCCACTTGCAAATTTAAAATGGCTAAATGTAATTGAAATGTAGTCAAATTGGACAATAGTCATAATGTGTAAGGGTGGAAAAAGAGAAGTTTTTTTCTTGTGTGTTATTGTTTTGCCGAATAAAATCCAAAGGAATTGACCATGTTTTGGAGGATATGATGAGGGCAAATTCCATTAGTCAACTTCCACAAATGTTGAAAAATGACAAGAATGTGACCAATGTACAAAAGATATCCCTAGGGGTGGCCCCAAGAAAGCAAGGTTGGAAAGTTGAGTCAAAGCCACCAAATGCCCCATCGAAGAAACCAAATGCAAACTACACAATTAAGGCAAGCTTAAAATCTCATTATTTGGTTTCATGTTTCAAAACTCATGATATGTAATAAATGTAGAAATTTGTTTCCCATTTCTTTTTTTCATTTAATGTTGAATCTTTTTGTATGGTTATTTTAGCTTTTTATCTTTGTGTTCACCATTTTTTTGAATCAAGGATATTCTTTCTATTTAACATTGCCTTGAATCCAAGATATTCTTTGTGTTCAACATTACCTTGAATCCATGTTTTCAATTTGATCATGTTTCAAAACTAACCACAACATTTAAAATTGGCAACTTATTATAGTTTTGATTATTTCATTTATTGTTATTTCATTGAATTTTTTTTGTTTTGTTTCATTTTATTTTTTAGTTCACCATTTGCATTCACCATTCCTAAGGAGAAACAATTATTATACCAATATATTTTTATCTGCATCCTTCATTTAAATGCACCTCGATTGCCTTTGGTTTTGATCTCTTGCAATAAACTAGACAATTATCCCCTCTATGTTTTGGGAAGATGAAACTACCATGTTTTGTCAATGTCAAATTGGCAGAAATGCGTGTTTCGAGGAATTCATACATGATCAAGGAATAAATGGAAACAAGATTGTTAAATCTTTTGTTGAAAATATTTTTCAAAATTATCTGCTACTTATGTTTTGATGGGAAAACATGTTTCTTGTGACCATGTTTCGATTTGGATATGTTTATGTGTGTATAGGTTTTTGTGTAAATTTACAACTATGTTTCGGTGTAAAAATGTTTCTTTGGAAATATGTTTTGACTCTTTAACTTAATTTAAATATAGTGTAGAGCCTAAATAGTTCTAACTAGTATAATTCAGGTTATTTTTTTTTAGTGCATGGTTAACCTAGGCTAAGTTTATAAGTAGTTTAAGTCAACACTTAAGTCATCCTTCATTAACCTAGGGAGCCCTAGGTTAACGTCGGCTAGGTTGGTAAGTAGTAGGTAGATAGGTCAACCTGAGGTGGCCTAACTTAATTTGAGGTTAAAAATTTTGATCTTTATAATTTTGTGTGTAATAGAGTTTGTATAAAAAAACGTGGTAATGCAATGGATGAGGATTTGAACCCCAAAGTGGAGGTGAGGGGTTCAAGTTCTTGTTCTTGCAACTTATGATACCTAGGCCACTTAATTTAGTTTAAATAACCTAGTTTAGGCTACCTAAGCTAGGAGATTGAGGTTTGGTTTTAATTTAGGCCATTTAGCCTAAATTAAATAACCTAAGATAGCTAAGCTAGGCTAATTAGACTTTTGGTTAGGCTAACTACCTAAGCTATTTAATTTAGGCTAGGTTGATTTTTACTTGTAATTGAACATGTGTTTATAGATTTTTGACATGTTATCCATCTATGAAAACATTTTTTGTAACTCTTAATTGAGTAAAATGATTAGGTTGACTAGCATGCACTTTACACATCAAACCAAGGTCAATGATGACATGGAATTTCAACATGATAAGAAAATAAAAATTCATAGTTGATAAGATGATTAAGTTTTACGACTATATATCCTTTATAACTAAATGGGTGAAACAACATGGGTTTAACAACTCAATAATCACTAATTGCAAATGCCCCTTTTAACTAAAACATATCCATAAAAGCAAGTTGCAAAACCCAAAATGTGTTATTGTGTGAATAATTACACCCTTCTAACTTGGGATGTCCAAGGTTGTGTAAACACCATTGAATTGCAACTTTGTACACTATCAATTAATTACCTTCAATGTCAAATAATCATCTTGAATTTGGAAAAATAATGTCAAGTAATCACCATTTATTTGAAACAATTGGAAATTCATTATTTTTCCTATGGGGAAAATCTAGGTTTCAAACATGGTGAAATTTACAAGTTTTTTCATTTTCATTTTTCCATTCCATCCCAAGTTTCTAAACTCAAAAGTCTAGGTTTTTTGCGCAAATTTCTTTTGCTTTCATCCTATATTGCAGAATTTGTTTTGCTTCAAGTTTTGAGACCAAAGAATCAATGCATCCAAATTTTTAAAATATAATGTTATGTTTCAATACATGTGGTGCAAGTTGTTTTCAATATTGCCTTATGTTTCAATGTTTGTTTTGCAAGTTTCTATTCATATTGTTTTATGTTTCATACCATTCTATGCAAATTTCTTTTCGTTTCATCTTATGTTTCAAAACTTGTTTTTTTATATTTTAGCTCAAGTCTTCATTTATTTCCGCAAAGCATTATAGATAGGCAAGTCGATCATTTCTAACACATTAAAGGATCCAATCCCTTAATTTTCTTGCAAAAATAGATAGGTTATTTAGATCACCTCTTTCCTTAAAAAGAAAAGAAGGTCACCTTCATGTTCAATGATATGGACTTGCATCATTGTAATGAAAACAACATCAAAATAATTAGTCTTAGGTTGTTTTGTGTAGGGAATTTGGGAAAGTCCATTCAAGAATGGTGAAGATGGGGTCAATAGGTAGTGTATGAATCATCTATTCATGAACTTTATTTACCATGATCACAAAATAAGAAAGAAATTATTCATCAAATTAATCTCTTAAGGCAACATTACATTTGTGACATACTTGACCACGGTCTTAAGTCATGTGTAGTTCTCAATCCAAATTGCATAACCTCCTCACCAAAGTGACAACAAGATTCTTCAACAACTTTTTGGTCCATAACGTAGTTGAGTCCATCAATTGTAAGAGATGCAGTCCTTCAAAATACAACTTGCAAAAGGACTAAAGACTTGCCAAATGATGAACTATGCCACATTATGATTGCATGTTTGATCAATTTTCTAGTTAAAATTGACACACTCTATCAATTGCTTGTGATCTATGAAGAAAACAAGAATATATGCCTCAAGTGAAATGGATGTACATTACTACAACATGGGCATTGTCAGGATAATCAACCTCTAATTTGTTTGTATAGAGGATGTCCCTTTGGAAAGTTCATCAATGGATGGCAAAGATGTGGTAAAAGATGGTTTAATATAAGTTTCAGAGAGTGAAACCTAATTTCTAGGAAATCTACCACCTCCATGCTTATTTTCAAGTTTCACAAAATGATATAAAGTTTTTTAGGGAATCAAAAACGTTTAGGATTATTTTCATTTGATGTTATGTTTCAAAATCTATTAAATAGTGCAATTCAAACACAATGTTCTAGTATTCAAGTTTCATACACATAATTGTCATGTTTCATTCTTTTATGGGATATCATGTTTTTAGTATCTAGTTTTCTTTGTATCATGTTTTGTACATTCCTAGCTTTCATTATTCATGTAGTTTCAACACACATGTTTTTACCATGTTTCATAAGGTCCTAGCTTTTGCTATGCTTGTAGTTTCAACACACTTGTTTCTAGGTTATTTCTATCATGTTTTGTACATTCCTAGCTTTTGTTATGCTTGTAGTTTCAACACACATGTTTCTATATGTTTCTATCATGTTTTTACCAAGTTTTGGAGCTTATGTTTAATTGAAACATGTTTTTATTTATTTTTATGTCATATTCTAGGGGTATGTTTGTTCTAGCCACCTCACTTCACCCAAAAGATGAACAAAAACGACCTTTGCATATCAATACAAAAAAGTTGTTCATGTAACCAAGTTGCAAAACTTCACCCAATGCCCTTGGTTGTCTAAGGGTAAAATCAATGTAACCTTTAGACATTATCTAGAAACACCCAACAGTTGTGGAAGAACATTGCAATAGCATAAAAAGTCATCCTTTGCCGAAAATATATTGGAAATAACAGTTAACCAATTGTAGTTGGATGTTTGAAGGCAATGTCTAGGATAGACCACAACATTTCCTTCAAACATTCACTTGCTTTCAATTGATCATTTTAAGGTCTTTACAATTGAACTTCATGTTGATTATCAAAATTAGAAACATACTATATTTAAACACATAATGCTAATTGAAACCTTGGGTTTTGAAAACCTACACCATACAAATTTTGAAATTATCATGCAACTTGATAGTTGAAACATGTTGAAACATTTAAAAACATGCTTACGAGTGTTAGATTCATCATATCACCTTGCTTAACTAAAAACAAGAAGAAAAACAATATGATCTTTGCTTAGGAATGTTGTAGGTTCATTGAAAAGTTACATTTTTGCAAGACTTTTCCAAATGCACCTAGATGTTCGAAGGTAACATTACATAGGAATACCCAAGAGCTATGGGAGGATGCAAGATTAGAACTTATTATCCATACTTAAAAAACATAATTTCTTAAACGTGTTAGTTAATTGTTACACATAAATGTTTACAAAAACATTTATAAACATGTAACTTAGAAACTTTCTACTTCAACAAGAACATGCACAAAAATGTTTGGATTGTAATATTTAGTAATGTAACATTTATTGTTGGAACATATAGGTGCAGATAAATTAGAAACTAAGACATGAAAAAATTTATGTAATGTTATATTTAATCTGAACTTTTTAATAAATTGTCCAGTTTTTAAAACGCAAATCATAATCGTGTAAACTATTATGTTGGAACTTTACATCAAAACTTTTTAAATGATAAGTTGTGAATTTGCATGGGATTTACACAAGAAGCTTGAGTAAAAAACATGACAAGTAACAATCACTATAAGAAAACGTGACTTTTTAGAAGATCCAATTTGATTAAAATGTTCACATTGACCAAAGGGGATGGTCATTTTGCCTAAAGGCCTAAGGTATGAAAGACATCAATTACTTTTGACTGAAACATATGACTAAACTAACATTTTTGACCATGCAATAGACAAAACATTTGGTCAAAAAGGCCAAAGGTCCATCAAGATGACTAGGATTCAATAAAATTGGCCATTTTGATTTGACAATTGGTTAAATCAGCCATATTGTTATTTAACTTACCAATTTATGTTGTTTAGGGTATATACCAAACTTAAGCTCATAGCTAGTAGGCTTTAAGTTAAACATATTACACCTAATATGTATTTAAAAAGTTTAATATGCTACTTACATGCTACTTCTAGGCACATGTAGGTACTTAAACTTAATACATTAACTAACTAATATTTAATAATTGATAGTTAATACACAATAATTTATGATTAATTAATTATATAATTAATTAGTTACCAAATAAATGTTAATAACCAATACTATATTTATCCATCAACTTGTTGATTGATTAATTATTATCGAATTTTCAATTTTATCTAAATTTTTGGTTAATATTTGATAATATTTGATAATAATTAATAATAATCTATATATATATAATTATAAATTATAAATTAATTTTGTGTTTAATAGTATTTCATTATATATTAATTATTAATTCATAGTAAGTAATTAATAATTAATATTTGTTATTACAAAATGCGTCCTCATTCACTCTATGTTTCATCAGATTTTGAATGAATTTGGACATTGATACCTAATGAAATTGTTTAACCCCCTAGTGAAAGGGGACCAGTTTCCACAAACAATGAATTATTTCACTAGTACCTAATGAAACAAGGTTATTTTCAAGTGAAATACAAATTTACCAAATCAATCATTTGCTAGTTAATTTATTAACCAGCGTGTAAATTAATCAAATTTAATTATTTAATATATAATATTATTGATAATTTCATTTTTTTAATCTATGATTTATTCACACATGTCAATACCTAAACTTAGCCTAAATAAATAAGTCATGTAATCAACCTAAGCACTTATTTTAAAAATTAGATAGGAGATTATTTGGTCCACATACCATTGTTGACCACACACAACACCACTCACGAGGTTTAATCTCTTGACTTTTGGAATAGAAACAAACACCCTTACCATCAAGCTACCCCATTTATTGTGGTAATATGTTACATTACATTTTATTTATCAAATATTTCATTTTAAAAATTATAAAAACATAAACTTTCAAAATTCATATTTTATTGATATTTCGTTCAAATGAAATGATTTGAGTTTTAAAAAAATAAATTCAATAATGTACATAATTAGATTTGTTTCTTTTTGAAAGTTTGAAATCATTTGAATATCATTATTCAATAACATTTCAATGACCATTATTTTGAAAAAAAACAAAGTTTAATAAATGGATAAGATTTTTGTTAATATAATAAAACTAACTATTTTAAACTACATTCAATTGTTATATTAATATTTTTCATTAATTTAAATTATTTCACCTTACATTATTTACGACTACTTATGGTTATTTTCAATGACTTTTGGTTATTTTTTGTTATTTCATCTTAAATTACTTTTGGTTATTCGAAGTTACTTTTGGCTATTTTAACTTATTCACCTTAGATTTTGGCTATTTTAATTTTTTTGGTTATTTTATGTTATTTTTTACTATTATAAATTATTTTAGTTTACGCTATTTGTAACTATTATAAAGTACATTTGGCTATTGAAGGCTATTTCACCTTATTAAAATTATAGGTTATTATAGGTTATTTCACCTTAAATTATTTTTGTCTATTATAAATTATTTCGCTCTAGATTATTTTTGGCAATCCTAAGCAATTATAATATATGGATTTTAGTTGTTTTTTTATTAGGGCTATTGGTGGTTATCAATGGCTATTGGCACCTATTTTATTGGTGGCTATTAATGCCTATTAATGGTTATTCTATTAATAATTATTGATGTCTATTCTATTATTGGCCATTCACAGTTATTTTATTGGTGGCTATTGGTGGTTATTATCTTAATAACTATTGGTGGTTATTCTATTAATGGCTATTGGTGGTTATTTTATTAATGGCTATTGATGGTTATTCTATTAATGGTTTTTGGCGACTATTATCTTAATGATTATTGTGGCTATCTTATTTATGTTTATTGTGGCTATTGTATTGGTGGTTATTGGCGGTTATTATACGAATGGCTATTTGTAGTTATTTTATTAATGGATGTTGATGTTTTTTCAATTGGTGGATATTGGTGTTTATTATTGGTTTTTATATTAATGCCTATTAATGACTATTATATTGGTGGTTATTAGTGATTATTATATTAGTGGTTATTGATGGCTATTATATTAGTGATTATTTGTGATTATTCTATTAATGGTTATTGGTGGTTAATATATTAATGGCCATTCGTGGTTATTATATTAATGATTATTGGTGGTTAATCTACTAATGGTCATTAGTGATTATTCTATTCATGGTTATTGGTGGTTAATCTACTAATGGTCATTAGTGATTATTCTATTCATGGTTATTGGTGGTTAATCTACTAATGGCCATTAGTGGTTATTCTATTAATGACTATTGGTGCCTACTCTATTGGTGGATATTTGTGTTTATTAATGGTATTATATTAGTGGTTATTGGGTGCTATCTATTGGGGGATATTGATGTTTATTAATGATTATTTTATTGGTGGATATTGGTGCTTATTAATGTTTATTATATTAGATTATTGATGAATATTCTATTAATGGTTATTGGTGGGTATTTTATTAATGGTTATTGTATTATATGTTATATTACAATTATTAGTGATTATTTCATTATAAATTATTGTTGGATATTTTATGTTATAATATCATGGCTTATTAGTATTGATGATATTGTAACGTATTAAATTTTTTTTTTTCAGGTTATTGTTTTATATTCTAAATTATTTTTCCCTAGTTCATTACAATTTATTTTAGATTATTTTAAGTTATTACATTTAGGATAAAATAATTTATAATAACATAAAGTAGAATGACCTTGAATAACTTAAATATATAATTTGAAATAACATATTAAATTAAAATAACCTAAGGTATAGCTTAAAGTTAATTGAATAATTTATTTAAGAATAATTTAAAAGTTTATAATAAACTAGTTAATATACCTTAAGGTAAAATAATGAATAAGAGTTTAAGTACAATAATTTATAATAACCTATTTTAATATAAAATATAAATTAGAATAACTAAAGTAGTTTACAATAATATAAGGTATATCATAAATAAAATATTAAAAAACATAAAAATAAACCTATTTACTACAATAAATTATAATAGTAAATTATGTTAACTAACAATGGAACATGATGTTTACATAGTGATATTATATTAAAATAACTTCACCAAGGTGAATGAGAAAAATGCAATGCACTTACTTTTAAGGTTCCATAATGATTTAGGCGAGGAAATTGCACCCCACTTTTGTAGTAGTGATTAAATATCAATTAATAATAATCAATAATTAATAATGAATAAAATATAGGAAACAATAAATTTATTATTTAATCATTTACAATTGATAATAATTAATCAATCATTGTTATTTATTTATTTATTTATTGAGTTAATAATATATAATAACCTATTATACATAGGTACTTACATGTTATCTAGGTAGGTATTTGGTACATGTTATAACCTTTTATTGGATAAGAAATACAAAAATATTGAAATTCATTGATGAATGTTACAATATGTACATGAAATAAAAAAATCAATCAAATTTATTACAATATGATGACAAAAGTTTTCAACTACTGAAGTCAAATGATAAAAACTTGATTTTCCAAAGTGGAGGTGAAAAGTTCAAATCCTCACACATACAACATTAGCTACTTAAGTTACCTTGGTTTTACGTGGTTTATGTAATTAACCTAGGTTGCTTAAACAAATAGGTCTATGGTTGGCCAATTAACTTAAGGGGTTTATGTTAAATAAGGTAGCTTATGTTATTTTATTTATACTAAATTATTAGGTAATGTTAGTAGTTAAATTTATTAATTTAATAATATTATTATCTTAGAATTAAATCATATATAGTTTTTGTCAAAATATTGTTGATTATTAAAAGGGATAACCAAAAAAAATTTTTTTTAAAAACAACAAAAAAGACCTACTCAAAATGGCCATGTCAAAAATGATTTATCCAAGATGGCACCTTCATCATGTCAAACATGGGCCATTTGGAGTACCTTTTGACCAATTTTCCTAGTAAAAAACAACCTTGTTTTCTTGTAATGAATGTTCGCATTTATTTCTAAAAATTAGTTGTAGCTAAAAATGAGACAAATTGTATTGTATAAGAAATCAAGTTTCTTTAGGAACCCATTATAAGCTTTGAGGAAGTTTTTTTATAGACAATACCAAGACAACACAAACCCAAACAAACAACATGGAAATGTTCACAATAGAAGGAGACAACCCATCTTTTTTGCAAGCAAATATTTGATGTGCAACTTTTCAACCTTTGGTACATGTGTTAATCACCAAAAAAAATATACAAACCATTGTGAATCTACAAACAATAAGAAGCTTTAACATGTAAAACAAGACATGCTACTAGTTTCTAAAACAATTCCTGCATAACAATGTTGTGCTTCAAAGGGAAAAATGAAAGAGAAGGAAACTATAGACAAGATAATGGGAGTGAAGCGATAGAGGTCCTTTGTTGTCGCCATCTGTTCATTTTGTTATCAAAACCCTAAGTTAACATCTATAACAAGAAAGCGGTGATGAAGATGACAATGGCAAATTAGAGTCTAGGGGAAAAATATATGACAACAATGTGAAAGTCAAAAAATGTGTAATGTGCTATGGATGGGGCATGGAGGGGTTTTGCATGGAGCATGGGTGCATGGCACCAAAACATAGCTCTTGAAACTTTACATATTTCTATGGGCGATATGTTTCAAGGCTTAGACTGCCTTGGAATTGAAACTTGTGTTGGGTTCCCATCTAAACTTGACATGTTTTGGTGGGTGGTAGGTTTTGGGTGTCTCTTTGCTTGGGCATTGAAATGTGTGATAGTGGGCCCTGAAAGCTGCCATATTTTCAATAGATGTTATGTTTTGAGGCATGCCACTTTTGGGTGTTAAAAGTGGCACCAAGTTGCCATCAAAACATGACATGTTTTGGTGTCGGTTTACTCAAGGGTTCATACTACCTGTGCATCAAAACTCACACTAGACCGCCAGAAAATGAATGACACATTTACGACTTGTCGCTGAAATAATGTCAGAGACTTTTGCACATACCCTCTTTTTACTTGCCTCAAAATAAGTATCCCCTATGAGGGTGAAAATACTGGGAGCATATATCTAAATGAGGCTCTCCTCATACTTGGCCAAGTAGGGTGAAAATAATGTAAGTTTGAAATATTTACCAATGTCAGCCTGATAGCCTAGCCCTGGTCCCAGTTGAACTGTACAAGGTACTGCAGTGTACAGTTCCCTTGGAACTAGAAAACTGCTTTGCAGTCAGTCAGGACTCAGTCCTGAAACCAGATTGTACTTAATGTCCCTCCTCACTTTTATTTCACAGCTGTGAACTGATCTTCCCCAAACTAGAGTTCTTGATCTCATGTTGCCAATCACAATGCACCCCAGCCTTACTTCCCTCCAATGAGAACTAGAAAGAAGAAGGATATGAAGTGGTCTAGTGGACAGGCTTTTTAAACCAGTAGGTAAAGGTACCTACTTCATCATAAACCCTGTCCTTAATCTGCTGGTCAGCAGTTCGGACCTCTGTTCCAGATTTCCTCACAGTGTGCCCTCCTCCCATGTGACTTTGAACACCCTCTCTTGGGCTTTCACTCCATTTTGGTCAGGACTCAAGTGGAGTTTGAAGTACAATTGCTTAACTGACTTATAATTGTTATCCGTAAAGTCACCACCTTCTCTTCACCCTGTCTTTGGGCCTCCTTTCACCTACTTCAGTGGTATTCGCAAAGTCATGAAATTTTTATTGTATCTGAGTATGAAATGTTAACACTCAGCATTTAATGCACAAGGTTCGAGAATAATTATAGTAATTGTACACGTAGGAGCAGTGAAAATATATGTACTTAGTAGCAGTGGAAGCGCTCAGGGAAAAGGAAAGATAGGATGAAACTCAGTTTATCACCAAAATTGATAGTTTTCTGAGTTTTCCTTTCCCCCCCTCTTTAATGTAATGTACTCTTTTGCAGGTTCTTAAAATTCTCATCCCGTGTATGACCAAACTCAGGGTTTTGGTGCTCTATTTTCCTTACTCCGGATAATTCTAATATACTAGACAAGTAGATGGTTTATACAGATGTAAGGGCTGTTTTTACTACCTACCTACTAACAACCTGCTTGTGGGTAGTTAGTAGGTAGGTAGTAAAACAAAAGCAACTGAGCCTACAGAAAAACAGTTTCCTGACCACTTACCATCCATCCTTCTTGGTGTACTGGTGGGTGCTGGTTCACTGTTGCCTCTCCCATCCCCTCCCTTTGCTTCATCCCCTGTGTTTCCAGATCTCTGTAAACTCCCCATAACTGGGGGTGAAATGCCGAAACTGGAGACTAGACTTGCAAAATAGGGGATGAAATAGGATTTGAACCCTTTTGTTTGGCATTTTTAAAATTTGTTTGGGCACCCTTGAGGGACTTCTTCCAAAGTTTTGTACAACACTTTTTTTGGAGGACAAACTTGAGGGATTGCTTTGAAGCTTGTTTACAACACTTTCTGAGGGCACCCATGAGGGATTTCTTTGAAACTTTTTTGAGGGCAAACTTGAAGGACTTCTTTGATTTTATTTTTTTAACATTTTTTTTTCAATGGGCACATTTGAGGGAATTTTTAATGTTTGCACTTTTGGGTGTTTTATAAAACAAACATTAGAAAGATATTTTATGATTTATTTTATAGACTAAATAGGATGACTTTTTAAAAGTATGTTTTACACATATTTATGTAAATAGGCTTTTTTGAATTTTCATCTTTTTCTCATTTTCATTTGTGAGAGCTCCATTAATTTTGGCCTTCACTTGAGGCTCTTCTAACTTGCGTTTTTTCTTAAGCTTCCTCATATGTTTTGGGGGAGCTCCTTTGATTTTCATGTGCTTCTTTGACTTCCTTTTTGGTTATTTTATATTTTTGTTCTTTTGTAATTTTTCATTTCCTCTTGCTATTTTTAGGGTTTCTCATTTTATAAAAAATTTAGGGATTTTTTTTCCCCCTTAGTTTCTCACCAAGCAACAATTATTTTAGTTCATCCTATGCATGAAAAATGACAATGTAGTCATATATGATGCATTCCTATGAAATTGGAATAAAAATGTGATATGTGACGATGGAATTTTCATTGCATCCTACATCAATGAAACAATTAACAATAAAATTTGATGGCCTGTTGTTGAGGAGTGGGTGACCTTTAATAAATTCATCCCTAAGTTCTGGGGTTGTGTTAAACTCATCAATCAAACTTTCATTGAAATTTGCAAACCTTGGAACAATGTTGCCCATAAGTTGTAGTTCAATGGGTGGAAAAAATGTATTGTATGAACAACATGATGGTCATGGTGGATTATTCATTTTCTCAAATAATAGGTATGTTGACTCTTTCCATGATGTGATCATCTTACACACATTAGATCTATACAAAAATTCACATTAATTTTTTTTACATTTAAATGATTATTATGCATACTTATTAAGGACTTACGTCACAAACTTCCAATATTTGAAATTTCAATAAAATTAGTGTGACAATTGTAAAACAATATGTCCATGCAAAATCCATGGGCTTCAAAGTATAAAAATGTCATGAGAAATGTATATATTATTTTTATATAAATGATATGTCTTTTTTATTTATGATGTATTGATGTGAAATATGTACAATTTAAATTTTAACTAAATCCATGCAATTATCGTGATATAATTTTGCATAAAATTATGTGATTTTTCTGAATTAAACATGAACATCCACGTATGTCATTCAAAAACAATGTCTCATATGTTTGAATTTTGAAAATATTGGATACATACAAATATCATTCATATTATTAAAACACAGAATTCATATAATTTTTGTATGAACTTATGACAAAAAGATTTTGTACAAACCTATGAAACTTAGTAAGTTTGTGATGTAGGTTATTTTAGTGAGGAAATGTTTTTTATGTGGTGGCTTTGGAGGCACATCAAAAACTTCATGGGTCATAATTTGGCAATAATTGTTGTGTGAAATTCATTTTTCATAGGTTTGTATAGAATAGACACAAGTGTCATGCATTTTTTAATATTGTTTAAACATCAATATCATGCACATTGTTTATACATGAATATCATATGCCTATTCGTATTGCTTAAACATAGATGTTGTATGTTTATTTGTGTTGTTTACACACAAAAGTCATGCACATGACTTTCATGTTTAAATAATGCATAACATTCATGTTTAAACAATACAAACGTATGAAACAATAGATTTTGCATGGATTTGGAACTAACCCATGAAGCCTATAAATTTGTGATGCATGAACTTGCGCATGGATTTGGAACTAACCCATGAAGCCTATAAATTTGTGATGCATGAACTTGCCCCTACGCATGATAACATAATGAATGTTTACAACAAAATGCATGATGGTTATAGGGTGAAGGTGGAGTGGGGAATTAGGGGGTTGAAGCGAAAATGTAGATGATTAATGAAGCATTTTGATTCCACAAAAGATAAATATAATAGTTTATTCCTAGCTACAAGTATTTTGAATAATTTGCTACAAATATATCACTTACTAAATTTCACGTATGAAATCACTAATGACTAAATTGATGACCCAACTAACTACAACTAAGACAAGGACTTTCAACTACATGTTTAACAATTTTTGACCTTGGATTTAATTTTGGCATCTATTAGAATTCCCATGTTTTTAATTATTTTAGGATTTTTAACTTTCATATGTCTTTTTTTTAATGTTAACCTCCATCTTGGCCTTGATCAAAATTATCGAATCATCATTGTTGACATGTATCTCCCATGCCATGGTGGCAAAATTGATGGACTGCAACTATAACATTTTGACCTTCATTTATGCCTTGCCACTTGATGAACATGTAGAATTAGGGCATAAAGTAGATGGAGTAGATGTTGGAATAAATTATGATTCTTGTATATAATCATTAAATGTCAAGGGAGTAAATAATAGTGGCCTTGGTATTTTGGATGGGGTACATAAATATTACCAATGACATTTTGCCACCTTAGAAAACATTTTGGGTGGCATGTCCATATGTTGTTTTCAATTGTGTTAAAACTTAATCAGTTTGCAACACAACTTTTTTGAACTCCTCTTCAGTGGATATGTTAGTTTTAAATTATTTTAAGGCATCTTGGAGATGGTCCTTCAAGGTGTCCTCTTGGAACATCAAATTGAAATAAATTTCCTTTTGTTTGCCATATATCACTTTCCACATAAAGCAAGGTATCAATTGGATGATTTTATTATTAATTTTGTCTTTAAAGTACACAAAAAGTGTTAATCATAACTTGTAACCATGGTGTTCAAATGGAAGGATTTACAATTTGTTGTGGTTGTTTCTCCTTCTTAACCACCTTCAATTTTGGTTGGCTAAGAAAAACATCACTTTCATCCAAATCATAAAACCATGGTCATTCTTGGTTTTCATGTTCATTTGCCATGCTTGGACAATTTCACATCACTCAAACCTCTCTCAATAAATTATACATCCTTTTTAACAACTTTGTCCAAACACAAGACTATTATAAAGTTGTCACAAGTTACAAAGCCACTAGATTTTTTTGGGATTTAATAACAAACTCAAATCATGAACCTAAAACCCTAAACCTTAAACCCATTTCCATGGGTGAAAATGAAGCCTAATGATGTACGTACAAATCAATTTAAACCTCCCATGTAGATGATGAATTGCTCGACTTTAACTTTTGATTGTAGAGCCCTCGTTATGTACTCACATAACAAAAGTGGAAAAAACCCCCCATGGGAATAAAGAAAACCAAATTGGGTGAAAACAACCTTTTTAATGACATTATCAAAGATCTAATTAAAGCATTCAAAGATTAATGCATGTGTAGAATATGTACATTTAAATTGGTGTCCATTAGTAGCTTCAAAAATATCCTTAACATTTTCATTATACTTAAAATGTTATGGGAATTGTATTTTCATTATACCTCAGAATTGGGAATTGGATTGGTAGCTTTCTTGAAATTGCAAATTGGAAGGCGCACTACAATTTCAATGGTCTACTTGACAACTTGACACAACTCCATTGTGATTGCAAAAAAAATGGAAAATGCTCACTAGAGTGGGCATGTATTTCTATGGTGGTTGATTGGACACCAACATCACCACCTTGTGCTTCAACAACGTTTTCAAAAATGCTCTCTAGAATGGATTTGTGGGCATGCCTATGAGCTTGCTAAAGCGTTTCCAAAAAAATGCAAAAATAGAAAAATTGAAACCTCCTAGGTGTTTACTTGTAGGATATGTGGGTGCAATTGTAGGCCTATCAAGCCACTTGAACAAGAAAAATCGCAATTAAAAAAAAGGGGGAGATGAAGGTAGCTTGAACCACAAGAACCTAAAGAAAGCTTGTTGGAAAGCTCACCAATGGAGGATACTTAAAGAGGTTGGGTAGCTTCATCTAGGCTCAAAAAGCACACTTGCAATGATTTTGTGCTAACTTGCATTGCATTTGGAAAAAAAAGGGGAAGGTAGGAACATGGAACGCCTCCACATAGGCACAAGTGAAACATGCATGAGTGGAATGGGCGTGAGCAAAACCTCAAACTAGGGATCAAACTAGTTTTTGCACCAAAATTGGTGCAAAACCTAGTTTGACGTTATTTTCATTTGCTAAAAAAGTCACCCGTTGTTGATCATTGGTACCCTATTCGGCCCAAACTGGGCAATCCAGTCCCCTAGTCTACCGGACTTTACAGATAAACTTATTATATTACAACTCACTAGTTAACGTGAGGTTTTAGGGTTCATGATTTGCTGTGATGGATGTGATAATTATATAGGCCAGAATGAACCAACAGCCCACCATGAGGGATAGATGGATGGTGAGGTGGACAGAATATTACTTTTCCATTGGATTCCAGTTCGCTGATAACTACTGGGGTTAGCTCAGTGGCTATTTTTACTACTGACAACTCACTAGCACTTTACCTACATGCTAACCACATGCATCTACTTAACTAGTTTTCTCACACACCTACCTACCCACTTATCTACTTAAAAGGACTTAATCTTATAGCATAAGTTACCAAGGTGAAACCTGACCTAAACTTTGTTAGGGTTCACCTAGAACTAACTAAGTTATAGCAGTCTTCCAATGGATGGTGAGCTCGTTGTTGTTGGTTCATTTGGTGAACTGGCATTAAGGCACTTGGTGACCACTAGGTTGATAGATGCATTGTGGATGGTTAGTTAGTCCATGGCTAACCACCATGTTTCTCTTGGGGATTGGAATACAAAGAAACAGTGTTTCTTGTCTCACACACACACACACACACACACACACACACCATCCATCACATCGCAGGGTGCGCTGGTGGGTGCTGATTTTCACTCTGGCTGTGTGATGGACAAGGTCATCTTTAGATGATGGTTTAAGTCACCTGAGAGTGTGAAGAAGCATTATCACTAGCCTAGCTGACCCCCCACGTAAGTAAAAATTTGAGGAACCACAACAAGCAGCAGCAAGAAGCTTGAAGCAAACTAACCCATTTGGGTCAGATCAAGTAAGTTAAAAGTACAAAACTGGTTCTACTGACTCTTCAAGTATTTTTATAATACAGGCTTTATGTTTACTAGAGATTTTATGCATGATACTTTGGCGTGGTGGAGATGCTCATGATCAGGTCCTAGATTGGTAGCGTGAGTGTGAAGCGTTAGAGATGATCACTCACTCACTACTACTGCCCTCACTCATTACAAAACGGTCCCATGATGGATAATGAGACAGACGACTGCTTTTGTGTCTCTGCCGATCTGCATGCGGAGGCTATTGGACTGCTGGCCAGATGGGGTTTCTTCGACCCCACTTTCCAATGCTGCACACACTCCAGATGCACTGCAATCAACGTCCTTCAGAAACCTTCAAAAAATTGTGTCTCCAAATTACACGCCCCTTCTCTCTATTTGGGGCCTCTTTTAGGATTTACCATATCCAACGTACATATAGTGTTTTAATTATTCTCCCATAATTCCCACTCATACACATGCAAAAGTAGACAGTATAATAAACGTGAGAAACTATTTAAATGTCTCTCACCTGGGCCAATAGCGAGAAAAAAGTCATTTTCCTTGTACTCTACATTCTCTTAGATGGCACTGTATCATGATCGTATCTACAGGCCCCAACTGAGTTTCACACTATTTGAGCGTGATACTTCATCCAAAATATAGTGTACATTGCTAATTCACTGTTTTGGGTAGTGATGCTAGAATAGATATAATTACCTCTGAGAGGAGCAGTGAAAGAAAATTACTGTTTTGATCAACCAATAGGTGGTGACATTTAGGGTAATCTCTTATGTTTTGTAGTCTCCAATTTTTCATGTTTATGGGTGAAGATGGACGAATCATTAACATTGTATGTTGGATGTCACAAACATTGGTAGCTTCAAATAATGCGTGTG
Source organism: Sphagnum tenellum (assembly GCA_963921925.1). NCBI lineage: Eukaryota > Viridiplantae > Streptophyta > Sphagnopsida > Sphagnales > Sphagnaceae > Sphagnum > Sphagnum tenellum. The sequence goes on along the minus strand of OY998160.1, from coordinate 4,267,551 downwards.
AAGTGGAGTTGCTCTAACAAAAAAGAGGCCACATTCAACAATGCTAATTTGGGTTCAATTTCTTTTCAAACCTAATTCCCCAAACATCTTCTTCTTCACAAGAGTATCCATATATATCAGAATTGGGCAGTTCTTTGATTTGTCAAAGAACCGCCGGTTCTGGGTATTTCAAGAAATTCCAGAATCCAAGAACTGGCTTTTTCCAGGGATCTGAAATCCATCAGAATCAAATCATGGCTGGTTCTTGGTATTTCAAAACCTTCAAAGAACCGCCAATTTCCATGAAAGAATTCCCAATTCTTTCTTGGTTCTTTGACTGTTTGAATTTATCTTTTGGGTTAACTCCAGTGGGCGGGGTTTCACAAAATGGGAATTGCTGGTGATATTCCTATCTATCTATCTCGTCTGAAAACGCCAATTTGTGGTCAGATCAAAACAACAGCCAGTTGGAGATCCAACACAGCTGAAGATCCAACAATTGGATCCTTAAAGAGTCTGAGGAAAGATTGGCAGGCTGAACTTGTTTCAACTAGATCTAAAGTTTAAAAGGGTGTGATCTTCAGCTGGATTCAAAAATGATCCGTGTGGCCCTCATGCCTCTTTTTCAGCATCTAGCAGCCCCTCCTCTTCCAATGGCACAAGAAGCTTCATTGCCTCTGGACTGATATCATTCAGAAATCATGGAAAAAGATTATTGGGAACACACACTTGAGAGGGAAGGACAGAAATTCCACCAAACTTCAAGAAAGCTAGGTACACATTTTTAATAATAATAATAATAAAATTTTCAAAACAAAACAAAACCAGTGAGTCCACCACCAGTGCTCATTGGCCCTCCTTTATAGTTTATATCCTGGAGTACAGGGGCAGCTTCAGCATATGTTTGTTGAAAGAATAATTAATTAATTAATTTTGAAGATTCCATTTCTTAAACAGGAATATTCTTCTCGAATATTCCCAAAAAGATTCTTCAATTTTCCTTTGTAGCTTCTTCTTCTTTTATTTTTCTTTTTTCTTTTTCCTTTGAGGAAAGAGAAAATTGAAAATTTCAGCATCTCTAAACATAATGTAATTTGTGTTGAAGATGCCAAGGTACTATAATATATCAGAGTTCTCAACCTTTGGGCAAAAGCTTAAGGGATAAAAGTTTGGTGCTATTGCGAACATCTTGGGGAACACATTAGGAACATGGGAAACCCTTAGCGGACTTGAGGAACCATTTAGGAACTTGATGTGAACACATTGGGAACAACAAAAGGACAAAAAATCCCTTGGTGAACAAGTTGCTTTTGTTGAACTAGTGGTGTAGGAGTTGAAAATATGCAAGTTTGTGTCTTAGTTGGGTGTGATGAAGCAATTTTAGAAGCTACAAATGAAATGATTGAAAATTGACAAGATTTGTGGAAAACAAGTTTAACAACTAGGACATCAACTTGTATGTTTGTATGGCAACTCTTAATTTGAGCTTATAACAAGCCCTAACTTGCCATGATTATGTTTTTTTTAAAATAAGGTTTGTAGGAAATTCGAAGTGCACATTGTTTGTCTTGTAAGGAAAAACAAAAACGAAAATGCGATCAATAAAAGGAATTGCAAATGGTTTTTTTTTAATGGAAAGGGAGGGAAGGAAATTGGTCATGGGAGTGGGAGAGATCATGATGCTCTTGGTTTTTATCATGGCATTTTGCATCATCATGTTAATGGTGATCATCCTTTTGATGGTCTCATTTGTGGTCTCAGTTTAATTGCAAATGAGACAAAAGGGGGTTTGCCTTAGAATATTAGGTAATCTCAATTTATCCAAAAGCACAATTTGTTAAATAAATTTGGTGTTTATCATGAAGTTGGAAGTGTGGTTCTTTGGTGAATAATACTTGACAATCAATGGCAAAATTGTTGCCATTTTTATAAAAAAAAATTTCAAGAAAATTCATAGAACCTAAATTGATATTCTAAATGTATGAAGGATCCAATACATCAATATGATGTTAATTTGATTTTTTTAATTAAAAATATGAATGTTATTTTGATTAAATTATGGATCAAACAAAAAAGGTTTTTTTAACAATTCACAAATTTGTGTGGTATCCCTAGGTTTGATGTTTCATTGAAATTAAAGAGTTCAACCTAAGTGAACTAATATTGTTCAAATATTTTCATTTTTCTTTTCCTCATGGAAAAGTACATCTAAGGTAAGCTACACTACTAATTGAACTTCAACATGACAATCTAAATCAAATTTTGTTAATTGAGTGGGAAAAAAAAGAAAAAAACCTATAAGGTCCCATCCACAAGGGATGTTCAATGCCTATGATGAGGTTATAGTAGATGAAATCGTGGTTATCAAAAGTGGCAAATGTTGTCATGTACATTAACTTAATGAAGGACAAAAGTTTGTGCATGGGTTGATTGTTGTACATGTTACATATGAACCTATAAACCTAAAGTTTAATTGTCGCAACCCCACTTTGAGGGAAGTGTGAAGTCGCCACCCACACTCCCGAAAATGGGACTTGGGAGTCCTCTGGGACTCCCAAAAATTTACAGCGTGATCGCAGGGGTCAAAACACCTTACATTGAAGTGTTCTTTATATCGTTGGAAAGGTCTTGAAGTGTAAATGTTCAAAATGACCTTGCATGAGCCATTTGGACATCTGCGGCATAAGTTATGGTTGAAAGAAGGGTCGGGAGTCAAATTAGCAGTTTGACTCCCGACCGCTAAAAGTTAGGAATCGACCTTATCCCGGTGCGTGCAGGTGAAGTGCAACACACCGTTGGAAAGCTCTTGAGGAAAGCTACAACTTTGGTTTAGACCTCGTCCTGATCCGAGCTTGGGGCGAGAAGTTATGAATGCCCAAAGTCCCAAGAGTCCAAACCGGGACAGTTTTGGGACTCCACTTTGGGAGCCCCGTGAAAAAGAGCCATTCGGATGTGGGTGCCACAAAGTAACGCAAAGAATACTGTATGGGGGAAGGTGGTGGCTTCCCTCGAGTCCGGGCCGTGGTGAGTCAAGTGAGTCCAAGGTCGCCCGTGGATTGTCTCAACACCAAAAGGGTGCAGAATGAGTTCTAACCAACTTGTGGTTGGTTTTAGATACAGGACCGAATAACTAAGTAGCTTGACCCTCTTCCTAGTCTAATCCCGGAGCTTTCAGCATGCCTTTCTCACCCCTTTTAGTGCTGGAAGCTGGGAGTGGCACCAAGTCCCATTTACTTTCGCCTTTGACATAGTTGGATTCTTTTGAGTCTACAAGGGACTTGGGGGTGCGTCATTAATGGTGTGAATTCAATCAAATTGGCCATTTCCAGTTCCCTTACCTTCCCCAATCACTTGTCCATTTTGATTGTTGAATTTTGTGAAAGGGATCCTAGTGTGAACTTTGGTTATGAGTTTTTTATGTCATTAATGTTGGCATGATGATGAGGTTAAAATCTAATTAGTTTGGGGTGAAAACTAGTCTTAGGGTGTGTATCTTTTGTAGGACATACATCTTATGTATGTGTGAGTCATGTAGTTGGGAAATTCATGTACACTCCATTTAAGTGAAAGTGTATTATAAATTCCATTAACATCCATGTAAGTCATCAAGTTTTTGGTGAAAAATATTCAGTTTTCATAGGATTTGGTCTATATGTGGAACTTAATTTAATGTGGATGGAGATTCAATTATTTTGTGAATCTAAAAAAATTGTTTTGAAGGTGTGGTGGTTTTGTGTCATTTTAATAATAATAATAATGTTGGGCATCAATCTACTTTACCCTAAGGCCAATTTTGTCACTAAATGACACACCCCCAAGCTCTTTGATGGACTCAACTGCAAGTCCAAAGGTGGAGATAGCGAAAGGAAAAGGAGTTGAAGCGCGCTCCTTGGCTTGCAGCACTTCGGAGGTAAAAGGGCGTGTTGGAACTCTGGGATGGGATTAGGAAGATTGATAAACACTTCACTTACTCACACGAACCTACACAAACTAAACAACAAGTTGGTTAATGTGTAGTTGATGCATTTTAGTGCACAGATGAACCATGGGTAAATACTGACTCAAAAGATTCACCACGCCCTGGACTTGGGGGAAGCTACTGTTGCAACCTTACTTTGAGAGAGTGTGAGGATGAGACTCACATTCCCGAAATGGGGACTTGGGAGTCCTTCGGGACTCCCAAAATTTCAAAGGTCGATTGCAGGGGTCAAAACACTTCAATTTGGGGCGTTCTTTATATCATTAGAAAGCTATCAAAGTGTAGATGTCGGAACTGGACTTGCATGAGCCATTTGGACATTTTCAGCACAAGTTATGGCAAAAAGAAAAGTCGGGAGTCAAATTGGCAATTTGACTCCCGACCACTAAAAGTCAGGTATCGACCCAACCCCGATGCGTGTAAGGGGGGATGCGACACACCATTGGAAAGCATTCGATGAGAGCTACAATTTTGCTTTAGACCTCGTCCAAATCGAAGGTCTGAGCAAAGAGTTATAGTCATGCAAAATTGTGAGAGTCCAAATCATGGCAGTTTCGGGATTCCTCCTTGGGAGTCTCAAAACAAAAAGCCATTCGGATGTGGGTGCCGCAGGGAGGAAAAGAGAATATTATATAGGGGAAGGTGGTGGCTTCCCCTGAGTTTAGGCCGTGGCGAGTCTTGTGAGTCCAGAATTGCTCGTGGCTTATCCTAGCACTAAAGGTGTTCCAGAAATTATATTAACCAACTTGTTGGTTGGTTTGGTGTAGGTTCGAGTAAGTAACTAAAGCTTGTCACTTTTATTAGTCCCATCCCGGAGCCTTAACATGCCCCTCTACCCCTTTTAGTGTTGAGAACTAGGAACGTGCCCTAAGTTCCTCATAATTTTGTTATTTGAGTAACTTAGACCCATCTTGGGTCTAATTAGGAACTTGGAAGCACGTCAGCCACCACCTTCCCCTTGTAGTATACTTTGTGCCTAACCACGAGACCAGCACCCAAATGTCACTTTGTCCCGGGACTCCCAAATGGGAATCTTGAAATTCCCACAACTAGGTTTCCTACAACTTTGGGGGCCCATAACTTTGCATGAAAACCTCCGATTGAAATAAGGTCTAAAGAAATGTTTAGCCCTTTGTCAAGAGCTTTCCAACAATATGTCACACGCCACCTACACGTAAGGAAATCAGGGTGATTCCTGACTTTTAATGGTTGGAAGTCAAATTGTCTATTTGACTTTTGGCCATTCTTTTGACTATAACTTATGTGTTAAGTGTCTAAATTTGTCATGAAAACTCGTTTTAGACATGTACGTTCCAAGAGGTTTCCAATGATATAAGGAACTCCTCCATCCCATGGATTTTGACCCTTGCAATCATTCTCTGAAAATTTGGGAATCCACTGGGATTGTCGTAACCCTAGCCTTGGGCTCATGACCAAGGCAAGGGTTTGCAAGGTTACGGGCCAAAAAAGGAAGCTCGGGAGTGAAAAACAATATGCGGGAATGAACCTTCACATTCCCAAAGGAGTTTCCACCTTGGGAATTGTAGTTTCGGTGGACTCCCAAATGTTTTGAGAATGATTTCAGAAATCAAAACCCAATAGATTGATAAGTTCTTTATACCATTGAAAATCTATTGAAATTTCAATGTCTAAAATGGGCTCATATGACTCATTTGGACACAAGTTATAACCAAAAGAAAGGTCGGAAGTCAAATTGGCAATTTGACTCCTCACCATTAAAAGTTAGGAATCACCCCAAATTCCTTGCGTTCAGGTGGTGTGCGACATATCATTAGAAAGTTATCAACGAGGACTAAAACTTTGCTTTAGACCTCATTTCAATTGGAGGTCTGCACACAAAGTTATGGGGCCCCAAAGTTATAAAAAACCCAACTTTGGGAATTTCGGAACTCCCATTTGGGAGTTCCGTGACAAAATGTCATTTGGATGTGGGCCTCGTGGAGACACACAAAGTATATTATAAGGGAGAAGGTGGTGGCTTCCCCCAAGTCCGAGCCGTGGTGAGTCTTATAAGTCCAAGTTTGCTCGTGGCTCATCCTAATACCAAAAGTGCTCAAACTATGCATTAACCAACTTGTTGTTTGGTTTTGTGTAGGTCCGCGTGAGTAGTTGATGTTTGTCACTCTTCCTAGTCCCATCTTGGAGTTCCAACATGCCCCTCTACCCCCAAAGTGCTACAAGCCAAGGAGCGTGCCCCGATTCTTTGTTCTTCCATTGTTTTCTGTTTCAACTCACATTTGAATCCATCAAAGAGCTTAGGAGCGCGTAAAGGACTCCAACTCCCGAAGTGGGAGCTCATTTGACAGTGTGATCCTTCACATTCTCTTCCACTCCCAAGAGCATGAAAAGTTGACTCTTGGGTTTCATACTTGGCCTACACCTTCGCAAGCCCTTGCCTAAAGGCTAAAGTTGCAACATTAAGTAATCTTTAGAATAATGAAATGAATATTTTTGAAGATATGAAGTTGAAGTGTTGAAAACATTTCTTTTTTTTTTCTTTTTGCAATTATTATATTCCACTCGAGTGTTTCTTGAATGGTCTTACAATGGTCTTGCATAGTAGGTTGTTGTGAGCTTTCCCCATCTTGCTTCCTTTTGTTTAGGTTTTTTGCAAGTGTAGGTGGTGGTGTCATGGTTGTCTTGTAACTCCTAAAATTGTTATAAGTTTTGATAACCATTAATTTTAGGTGAATTCTTTCCCCCTTTGTCATTACACACTCCCATTTTTTATGGTCATTTTACATGTACCTCCATGGTCTCACATAAAGTTGGGGTAAGCTTCGCCCCATGTTGCTCCCCTTCAAAGGTCATGTAAATAGTGGCACAACTCTTGGTGTTGTTTTGAATTTTATCAACAAGTTATTTCAAATGAACTCCACCCCCCAATCATCTTGCACACCCTTTTATCCTGGTCTTGGATAATATATTGTCGCAACCCCACTTTGGGCTAAGTGTGAGGATGAAACTCACACTCCCAAAGTTGGGGATTTTGAGTCCTCCGGGACTCCCAAATGTTTAGAGTTCAACAATAGAAGCCAGAACACCTTGCATTGGGGTGTTCTTAATGTCATTGGAAAGGTCTTGAAGTGTAGATGTTCAAAATGGCCTCGCATTGGTCATTTGGACATCTGCAGCCCAAGTTATGGGCAAAAGAAGGACCGGGAGTCAAATTGGCAGTTTGACTCCCGACCACTAAAAGTCAAGAATTGACCTCTTTCTGACATCCGATTCTAAAGTGCAACATGGTGTTGGAAAGCTCTCCAAGAGAGTTACAACTTTGGTTCAGACCTCATTTTGATTAGACTTTGTAGTCGGGAGATATGAGCTCCCAAAGTTCTAGGACTCCAACCCGAGACAATTTCGAGACTCCAGGTTCAGACCTCGTCTTGATCAGACTCTGCAGTCGCGAGATATGAGCTCTCAAAGTTTGGGGACTCCAACCCGAGACGGTTTCGAGACTCCTCTTTGGGAATCCCGGGAAAAAAAACCATTTGGATGTAGCCTCCGCGGAGTAAAGTAGAAAATACTGTATGGGGGAAGGTGGTGGCTTCCCCCAAGTTCGGGCCGTGGTGAGTCTTATGTGTCAAAGTGCCCGTGGCTTGTCCCAACACCCAAGGGTGTTCCCGAATGCTAACTAACTCTTTTGTGGTTGGTTTTGGATGCAAATTCAAGCTTGATAATCTAGTCCCTCTTCCTAGTCTAATCTCGGAACTTCTAGCACGCCCCTCTACCCCCTTTTAGTGCTGGAAGTCAAGAGCGGCCCCCAAGTCCCAACTTTCCGCAACTCTACATAGTTGGACCCTCAAGTGGGTTCAACAAGGGATTTAGGAGCGCGTCAAATACCCTTGTTATGAAAACACATCAATGATAATGAAAGTGCAGTATTATCATTTTGTTGCAAACCATAATCATCAATAATAGGGGGACACATAATACCTTTGGTTTTCTTCCAACCATAATTGTCATTGATATAAGGAGTTGCAATACCTTTATTTTTCAAAATTTACACAACTTGCCATTGTTTTACACAATTTTACATTATGTAAAATATACATTTGTTTCACACTTACATTTCATTGATTTCACGTTACATGAAATGACCTTATCGCATGGTTATGCATTTACATATTAACTGTTATACACTTTGTCATGTGATATAATGATAGCTTAGGGTTAATTTCCACATGGACCAAATGAACAATGTTTGTTAACAAAAAATCATTTTCATGAAATTGAAATATTATTCTTTCATGCTTTCTATGATATTGTCATATGACATGTGATATTATAGTTTACTAAATGATTTGTAAGTTTAGAAGTTGGTTGGACAATTATGTAGGAGAAAGGAAAATTGAAACAACATTTTTAAAATCATAGAATTTCAAATAGAGATTTTGTTATATAAAGCTCAATGGTTTTTACCAAAATAATTTGGTAGGTAGTGAGAAATACTTGCAAACTTCAAACTTTAAATAATTCTCAAATCAATTTACTCCAAAATTTCCTTTTATTTTTTACAATTCTCAAGTATTATTTTTCAAATAGATAAACAAACCTTGAGTCCAAATGAAACCTCAATTGATGACACAAAAAATAATTCTATAAACTCCTTCTATAATGTTAGGGTAAAAGATGAAACAAAAAAATATATTAAAAGTAAATTGTACTTTATTTTTGAGCTACAAAAAACCATCCTTCACAAAAGCAAAACAAGATTCATTTAAGTTTAGGGTTTACGGTGTCAACTACCTTGAAGAGCTACCAAAAGATTATTAAGTAGAAGTGGTGCCAACAAAAAAACTTGGGGCGAATACCCCTCTCATAAGTTTTCAATAATTCTTCAAAGGGCCAAGACTTCTAAAAACATGTTAATTCTATAGACCTATCATCTACCAAAGCATAAAACATGTAGAATTTGAAAAAAATTCTACTTTTTAACAATCAACAATTGCAGTTGTGCAAGGCATCACTCAAGTGAAAGCATAGTGCACCACACCAATATGGATTGTCAAAACCATTGTTTGCACAAGTGACAAAATGAAATAGAAGGATATATGATAATTTTATTGAATATTTGATGTTTCAACTAAAATACATGTGGTAGTTTATATGTGTAATGTTATGCATAAAGAAATTATGCCTTTCAAAATGAAAGAGATGGATATATGATAATTTTATTGAATCTTTAATGGTTTGAGCTCAAGTATGTGTTATGCATAAAGAAAATATGCTTTTAGAAATGATTAAATAATATTTTTGAACTCTTAAATCTATTGATCTATTTCTAACAAGCTACTTGGATTTTTTCCCAATGGAAAATATATTTTAATTTTTTTGCAATAACGTATTGAAACATATTGTATATGGCGTTCAAAAATAATATTTGAGAAAATTAAAGAAAATTCGAATGCACACTTTAAAATAAAATATTTTATAATATCCATTATAGACATAAAAATGAAACATTTTTTCTAAATTTTAAGAAAAATATGCTGGTTTTATTAATATGAAGAATGACGTGAAGCCAATGATCCCATTCAATAAAATCAAAGGCAAAATAAAAAAAAGGGGGGCTCATTATAGTGTGCCTATAATGAGCCAAAGGTGCCCCCTTAGGTGATTATTTATTTATTTTCTATAATTGGAAATAATATTTTTTTTTAAATCCTTAAAATCTTCATTATACTATTATATTAGAGTTTGTGTTCACATTTTGTTAATAATATATCATTTTCAAGTCTTTTAAAGTTCATTTACAAATATTTTAATTAGCTTACTAAATCATGTGTTACAACTATTATTAAAGGTTTTTTAGGAATTTTTATTCATTAGATTGATTCAACAATTTTAGGATATGTATACCAATATATTGAAAATAATATTGTATGCAAAAAATTCCATTTTTGATTCTTGTTTCTCCGAAAATGTCATATACAACAAATTAAAGATTAATTATAATTGCTTTGGTACATGTTAGCAAAATTACACCCAATTTTTATATTCAAATATAGTTATGCTCATGAAAAAGTAATAAATAAATGGATTGAAAATGAAAGCCCACATCGATATTAACCATCTTAGTAGGCTCATATAAGAAGAAAATAATTTATGGTTCACATTGATTGAATCATTTAGAAGGTACGTTGTTTCAAAATGAACATATGATTAGGGCTTTGAATCTTGAAAAGGCCAACAAAAGGATTGCAAAAGTTGTGTGCATATGTATGGTCTGTGGACTTTGCATTTGACCAAGTTCCATTTCCATAGTTTTTTTTGGAGAATTATGTGGAAAGAGAAAAAAATAAAAGATGAAATATAATGTGCATATGCATGCAGAAGGTATTGCATTCATTCTCTCACAAAGAATCATGTTTTGTAACAAAATGAAGGTATTGTACCTCCCATTGCCATTGAAAATTATGGTTTAAAAATATATTTTGCATCAAAATTTTATATACATGACCTAATGGGGTCATGTAAATGCATCATATATATAACCTTGTGTAAATGTAATTGATGACACATACACAACGTGTAATGTAATTGTACATGTAAAAAACTTGTGCATGTACATGTAAATGGAACATTTACACAATCATGTAAAATATTATACATGAACATTTTCATTGAGCATAATATTAATAGAAAGTTGATGTTGTTGAGTTGATTTAACCAATTTGTTGCAACTTTAACTTGGGGTGCATGATCAACTCCAAGGATGAGCAACAAAGTGTCCTTCCCAAGATGAAAAAAGTTGAATGCTTTAAAGTAGATTCAAGTCTAGCAAATGATTGAAACTTAGAGTGAAAAAAAAAAAAGTGAAAATATATTCCCAAACGTGCAACTCAAAGGGAGGCATTCCCAATTTCAACTCTCACTATGTGAAAGTCAAAAGTCTTTAAATGCCATGAATATTTGCATCAAGGTTTAGGGACCATCCTTTGTTTAAATTGGATCCTCTTTACACCATTATAAATTTCTTGAAGAGTAATATATTAGAATAGGGTTGTATTCCCAAAGCAAAGCCATGTAACACAAGTTATGGCCATTTAAAGGAGTGCCATCATTTGGGTACCAGTGCGAAGGGAATAACATTATATACACCCTAAATGCCGCCCCCCCCCCCCCCCCCCCCCCCTCCCCTTCTTGTTGCACCCCAAATAGTAGTCCCGCATTTGAAAGGTTAAAAATTAAATTGTCAAAATGACTATAAACCATTTAATTGTGATGTAGATCAGCTTTGATAAGAAACCTTGATATGTCATTTGAAAAATATTTTTAAGGATTACAATTTTTCCTATGAAAGATCTTGATTTGGAACAAAAAAAAATTCAATTTTGTAATGTTGTGACATTGGTGATCCTCCATAAGGAAAATTAACCACATTTGGGTATATCTACACTAATTTTGAAAGTAGAAATTTTTTAAAATATTTTTATATCCTAGCTATTTTTTAAAACAATGTGTGGATATGTGGCAATTTTTTAGAATTTTTTTTCCATTTTTGGTAAATTTTTCTGAATTTTTTTTGACATAATACATATTTTAAAAAATGAAATGGCCAAACTAGGAAAATTCACCACAAAAAATTGCAACATGCAACCTGGTGAAATGCATAATTTGGTAGTTTTGGGGACTCTCACTTTAAAGTCCCAAGAAAAATTAGACCATTCAAATATGTAGCCTACATGAGAATTATAAAATATGTTATAGGGAGAAAATGATGACTCCTCCAACATCCAAATGTGGTGGGCCTTACAAGTCCATGACTTGTTTGTGTATTCCAATTGTAATAAATGCCTTTTTATTTTTTTTTGTGCATTTTGATTTGATCATGAGCTCAATTGGAAGAGCTTCTCCTAATCCCACTTTAAACTCCATGTGAATCTTTTGTTTTAATTTATGAAGTTATAGAATGCATTCAAGGCTTACAAGTTTTTTATAGTGCATCATATCAAAAAGTTTATTTCAATATCTTGTGGCAAACCTTTGGGGGCATGTCAAAATTGAAGATTATAGTGACATGTTTATGACCAATGACTTTTTCACTTTGGAACTATGATGTTTCATAAGTTGTTTTGTAGAAAGGTTTAAAACATGACTTGTTGATAGAAAGACTTATGATTCAAGATCCACATGTGGAAGATATTTATTGGGAAGTGGATCAAGATTATCAATATTTTTTGGATTTACTTGTCTTTATGCAAGCAAATCCATTATTTTCTTACCAAAAATATTTAGTTAAAAGCATATTATGAATTTTTTTGGTGTGCATTTTGAATATTTTTTTGATATGTATGACATATTAAGACAATATGAAGGGAATCCAATGTGTACTTTGTACAAGCTGAAAATGAAGTTAAAGTGGTAACATTGGTTGTTTTTCTTTGCAGTATGGACAATGAATTGATGAATGAGGATTTTCACCAATTAGGATATAGGTTTTAATTTTTTTTAATTTTAAATCACATAGAATTTAAAAGGGAAAAATCATGTTCAAATGGCCATGTTTATAATCATGGGAAGTTGTGTTAAATTGATTTATATGAAGGTTAATGAATTAGAATTAGAATTAATTTAATTTAATTTCAAGTTTTGGTTTCAATGAATAATTTTTGAACTCAAACAACAACTGCATTAGTAAATGAAATTTTTATAAAAGATTAGTTAATGACTCTTTTAATGAAAAAGATTTGACGATAAAAAAATTGGGATGATAATAACCTAGTATTACCCACATTGAAAAAGGCTCACAATTAAAAAGATGTGGAATTTGAAATTTTTAGAAATTCAAATTAAATTTATGATAACAAAATTTCAAGAGCCATTTACCACATATAAATGGGGGGTAATGTATATGGCATATAAAACAAAATTCTAGCTTATATATAAGAAACTAAACCCTAAAATAGTCAGCATATTTTGGTATGATTTGAAATTATATTCACTTTTCAAAGCAGAATGCAAATCTACACACTTTTTGAAAATCCATATATATTTAACAATGATCAGAACATAACATGTGATGTATTAACACATTGACTTTTAAAAAATCTAATAACAAGTTGCAAATAAATTCATTGAAAATTTCCTTTCTATGAAAAAGCCAATGTAATTACAAAAAGATCCCGTAGTCCTTGAAGGTTAAAATCAGTAACATTGTTGATTCACTTAATTTTGATTTGACCCAAAAAAGGTGAAGGTGTTGATTGATTTTAGTCTAAAGTGGGGTTGAATGTTGTGAAATCTGAAAGGGTGAAAGCATGTTAAAGTGAACCAAAATGGGTAGTTGGTGTCCATTTTTGAATCATTTTTAATGTATACTATGGATATTTTCAAGAAACAATTCAACTGATATTACGGATATCATTTTTTTGCATGTCCAAGTTCAAAATACCTTACTTTAAACCTGAACACTTTATGAAAGATAAGTCTTGAAAAACATAAATATAAAATTTGAAATGGACTTAATTTGCAAAAGTCAATATTATGTTTTAGAATATTTTCACAAATTTTTTTTCTTGCTTGGAAAGGCCGTTCCAAGTGTTGTAAACCTTTAAAATGTCATGTTTCAAAATTGTGGCTTTATTATCCAATTCCGGTAGAGCCAATAAATCCATGACCATTGTTTTATGGACTGTGAAATACATTTGTTTAAAATTGTAAAAGTCCACCTTTAACAAAATTATATTAATGTTTTCACTGTAATTATTTCAAAGAAGGGAAGGATTAAGAGTTAGGCGTCATTCTTTTGTACTATTCGAATGAATTTGGGTTCTATACAACAACATTTGTTTAACCCAAAAGAAATTGCCTTTGTGACATCCATAAAAGGTTAATCACCTAATGTTTCACCCTAAATAACATGGATAATTTTTTCTTTAAATCTAGAATAAAATATGTTGGAATCAAGGATTTTTAATATATATAAATGGTGAATGTTTCCAAAAAAATAGAAAATTTAATCGAATTTACACTAAAAGAACAAAAATTTCCAATTTTTGTGTGCTTAAAATGTGTTTTGAAATTGACCACATTTGTAAGATGTAAAAGTTTAGAATTTAGGTCGACCTTTGAAATGTGATTTCAAGGTGCAAATACTTTGAATCACCTTAATGTGTGATTAATTGTAATTCCATGATATTGAACATGACATTGGAGACTTATTTACGATTGGGACCTTTTTAAGTTGGGTCAATTGGTAGATGTGTGCAATTCACACTTTTGTAAGTATCATTTAAGGTTGTTCAAATACTTCAAGTGTGGTTTATTAATATGTTTATAAACATTATCACATGGGGGCCTACATAAATATTAAACATGTATGGCATGTCACATGATGATATGTGTTATAAAGACTTATTGTCCCCTCATCTTTTTACGGACATAATTTAATATTGTAAAAATCATGTACCATTGTATTTTGCCAAGTTCAACACATGTCTTTCAACATATAATTGATTAATTTAAAGAGTTTAATTTTCAAAAATATTCTTGAAATTTTAATATTTTCAAATTGATCACAATTCTTTGTTATTTCAATTTTTGAGCATTTTGATGATTCTTAGGATAATATAATTAATGTCAAAGCTACTAAAGTAGCAAGGTATTTTTTAACAATATAGTTGACACATATTTTGCATGACATATTGCACATGGAATTTAAATTATATGGAGTTCCAAAATGATTGATTATATACAATACTATAACACTTAGGCTAGTTTGATAGCAAGTTGCTTAATACTTAATTTCTTTGCTAGTTATTCTCATAGTAATAACCATAATGAATCTATTATCTTGAGAAGTTCATTTACATTTTAAGCATGGCACGCACCTTTTTAAAGCATTTTTAGCAATTTCAAAAAATAATTAGTGCCTAACTAGCCCATGTAATATGGATTTTAATTTGTATAAAGTTTCCAAATTGATGAAGTGAATTTTTATGGTTCAAACTTCAAAACCCCGCCTATGTTCCATGCTATTTAACAAAATGTTGACAAAGGTTTTAAATGTGTGATCCAAAGAATATGGTGAGGAGAATTTAGGGTGTAATAGGAGGAGGATGGTAGTTAGTGGTTGAATCATATTGGGGTAACAAAATATGTTCAAATTCTTATATTTATAGTTTTGAATTCTATTGTTAGTAAATAAAATGAGAATTCATAATGTGTGTGATGTTTCAGGCACAAGTGACAACCATGATAGAAATAATTTTTTTTGCAAGCATGTGAAACATAGTTATACTAATATTAGTCTTTTCAAATGCAATTATAACTTTTCATGACCCTAGAATGGCTTTGACATTGGACAAGTTGATGCAAATCCTTTAAACAAATGACCTAGCACCTATTTATATTGTTCTTTCAATGGTACTTTATATTACCCTCTTATAGGGGGCCCACAAGGCACAATGAAAGTTGGGGCACAATTGAATCAATTCCTATTATGGGATTGAAATAAATTACAAAATCAACAATTGTTTTGAGCTCATTAACTTTAACAAGTTTTTATTGTCAACCATGCATCCAACACACCTTTAATTGAGCTTTTAGGTGGGTAGACAAATATCCCCATGTTATGTACATGCCTTCCCCTCCTTTTGACACCATTTTAACCCTTGAAGTCCTTCACCTTGAATTGAATGGTTGTCTTATTCATTATGTGGAAGATCATGAACCTAACCAATATTGAGCTTTCTTTCAATGCAAAAAAAATTGGTCTTTGATTACTTATTCCACTTGTTGGATAATGGTCCTGATATGTTTTTTGAATATGGAAATAACTATTTTTATCTAAAGGATTATACTTGTAAAGGAGGATGTGGGGTAGTCATTCATGGCATTTGATGCACTCTTAATCATCTCCATCCCAAATGGGTGATCCTACAAGTTGATGTGGCAAAACATTCAATTTGGTGTTGTGAAATGTGCAACATAATTCAATTGATCATTTTTGTTGCAAATTTCATGCATTTGAATCTCTTCTTTATTATAGTCAAAAATGAAAGGTGAGGTCACTATCATCCTTTTGGCCATTAGTAATATCGATGAAAGCAACCTACTTGGTAAGCTTTTGTTTGTCCCAACTCGTTTCAAATATCTTCATTCTATAACAATTCATGTTTCCTATTGTATTTCTTCCCCACTGTGTGCAAACATGATTAAAGCAATTAAGGATGCCATGGATCAGCATAATGTTATTTCAATTCTAGGCTTAGCCATATATTTACACATTTTGCTATGAAAGTTTTAGATTTTAATCTAGTTTTTAGCAATGTCATCCACTTGGGTAATTGCACACTACTCTCACCCAAAAAGGGCGGATGAAAGTCCACTTTTACAATCCAAATCCAATGATTTTTCAAAAATAAAATAAAAATGATAGTGAAGTTCACATCTTTTTCCATTTCCAAGTTCATATCACTATAATTTATTTATTTTTTACAAAATCTCTAAAAATATGGGCCCTGAAAAAATCAATTCAAATATTGAAATGGATTTTACAAATTTGAAATTTTCATTTTAAATCTTAAAATTTTTTAGAGACTTTTTCGTGTTTGATTTTTTCATCTTAAGTGTTATGGTACTTCAATGTGTGGTGGTAAAAAGTTGTAGAATTAGTTTCCAATTCCACTAGAAGAAAAAAATCCATAATGATAATGTTCTTGGAGTAGTTTGGATTGTGACATTGGATGTACCATCATTTGTAAAGTCCACCTTGAATTGAACATTCATCCTTTTGGTAAAAAAAGAAATTAGTTTGAAAGATTAGAATGTAAGTTTCAATTTTTCATCTTGCTTTTGTCAAATTTCTCAAATAGATTTGAATACAATGCAACAATACTTGACTCACTAAAAAAAAACCACCATTGTGACTTCCAAAAATGTCCATTGTAATGAGATTTTTTCCACTTATATTCATTAATGAGTTTCCAGTATAAGAAATGGAATGTGCATATTTGTAAAATGATTCTGCTTTACATATAATGAACGAATACATTTCTAACATATATAAAGTATGCATCCCAAAATTATATGTTAAATTGAATTTTTCATAATTTGGAAATATATATAATGTAAAATATTAAAAATACACAGTATCATGTTTTGAGTATACAAATCTGTGAAAGTAAAGCTAATTTACTTGTTCTTTTATAACATGTTGGAAATCAATGAAAAAAAAACTTCATGGACATTCCAAATTATTGCATCCCATGTTGTACTTGCTACTTCAAATATATAGAAGTACCAAAAGAATAGTGTTTAGCCCCTTGAATGGTTGTTTTAATCACGTTTCATGTGCCCCAACATTGTTGATTGCATTCACATTTTAGATCTTCCTTCCCTAATCTCCACAATGTTTGAATATTTAACCTCCCAAGTTAATGCATTCATTCTTCAAGCCAATTTCATATATGTGTTACTTAGTCCCCATTTGGCCTTCCCAACAATTAATTCATTCCACCAACTTTGTTTACTTCCAACACAAGTCCTTTCACAATGGATTCAAAGTTTTGGTTGTTTTAATTAAATCCCCTAGTTCTTCACATCTTGTTTTTAGCGAGGAATCCTTGTTAAAAATAAAACATGTAGATTTGTTTTTAGGTGGATGATGTACATGTAGCTTTTGGGATTTTAACTCAATGTTTTATGCAACACCCATCATACCTACTTCAATACATCCATCTTTGTTTTGAATTATTGCATCTTCTTACATCCTTTGACCTAGAGCTCTTTTTTAAATGTTTAGGTGTCGTATTGGTTTAGAGTCTTTAGATAATTCAAAAATGGACCTAACTTTTTGCCAAGTTTTTCTCCTCATCTCTTGCGAAAATCAGATTACAAAGTAATTTAAATGTTTTTGAGATTTTATTTCACAATTTCTACACCATTAGATAGTCTTTTCCAACCATGACATTTGGGTGAAAACACAATAGGGACCAAACAACTTAGGCAAGAAAGTGTATTCATTTAAAAGTACAAAAAAAATCACTATGGGGGTAATTTTCCTTTCATTTCATATATTGGTTTAAGAAACACATTAAATGGATTTTTGACACAAAAACCTCTAACACAATTCATGTTACTTTTCAAATGAAATCAAATTTTACACACTTATGTTAGATTGAATTGAAAACTTAATTCATATCTTTTTGTGAAATCATACGAGTGGAACTTTTCATATGGGATTGAAATGGTACAATTATTTCATACTCAATATTTATGTTAGGACTTTTTTAATATACTCAAATATACTCAGATAATTTAATTCTTTGGGTTTTCAACTACCTTAATATATGAACATAATTTATGAATTTAGACCTTTTAGTATTGGCTTGGTGGAGGTTCAAAAACACATAGTTTAAGAAAACAATATCAATGACAACATTTTTTGTTCACCATATTTGATGATTAAAAAGCTTGTGCATGAATTCATGCTCAAGCTTGGGCTCAAAAGCTTCACTTGCATTTGTTTTGTGGTACCCATGTTCAACCTATTCTCAATAATATTTTCCACGATGCATTGAATTTGGCTCGGGGTAGTCTATGTTTTAGTAGGAGTCTTCTTTTGTTTTGTTAATATTTACATTGACCCATTGGGTGTTCATCTTCCTGATGTGCCCAATGTAGTGAATGGGATGCATAATGTTGTTTATAATGTTTTTGCATCAATTGTAAAGGAAGTTAGTTTCCATGCGGTTCAAGATTTATGACATGTTATTCTTTCCTTGATAAGTATTAAAATCCAAATGACAAATTTAAATTGTTCTATGCAAGGATTTGTTCCTAACCTTAGCATCCATTGTCAATGTTGATGTACTCATGTATGATTTTTTCTCAAATAATTTTACATGTGAGTTTTTATCTTCAAAGACATCCCAAACAAAAGAAAGGAATGACAAAAAAATTATGAATATCAACATCCAAGAGATGGATTCCTCCTTGTAACAATATAGACTTACAATTTTTGTACCCAACTTCATCATTTCTTACATGATTGTGTGAGTAATGATTGGAATATGAAAGGTTTGAAAGGTATCCCTTTTTCAATCCTAATTAATTTCTTAATATAACAAGTTTCAATATAAAAAATCAAAAGATGAGAGCCTTTTCACTTTTTAGTGGGTTAATGTTTAGTGGTGGGGCTAAGTTATACCTTTCAAGTTCTACCCCTTGGAGACCCCTCATTGATTATGGTTGAAATCAAATATCTTATAAATGTTGTAAATAAATGAAAGATGTCCTAGTTTGATTTTATACCATTCAATCATACCAAGGGCTCACCCCCACCCCCCCCCCCCCCCCCCCCCCCAAATTGCACAACTTGCTTAAATAATCCAAATCAACACTTTGGCAAAAAAATATTTTTGGTTTTACCTCAAACTTATTTTTCTACAAATGCAAGAAAATTCAAAACCTACTCCACATGAAAAATTGTGAAATTTGAACTTTTGTATAATTAATTAAGATTTCTTGATTTCTTGAATAGATTAACTTAATTTTAACCCTAATCTACTTTATGAATCATGCCTCAACACCCCCCAACCCCTTGTTAATATCTTAATGTAGATAAATAATTTCATTAAAAACCTATAGCACATGTGTCAAAGGTCATGCTTTGACATGTGACATTAATTTATCACAATAAAATGCATTTGATTTTTCCACATTTAGCAAGTGGTAATGGGAGGCCATTATAGACATGTTCCTAGATTGTTTTGGGTGCTTTTATTTGAGATTAATTTAATTTTGGCATTAACTTAATCAACTTTGTGAAATGTATTGTGAATGCACCAAACACTTGCATTTAGGGGTGAAAGCACACCATGATGAATAAAAAATGTTGTCACAAATACTAATTTTCAAAACTATACGTGTTCAAACTTCTACCAAGAAAAAATAAATTTTTAAAAATAAAATTTACTACTAATATGGTAGTTCAAAATCCAAATACTAAAATTGTCAAAGGAAACTACATTTTTATTAATAATAAAAAATAGAATATATTTAATATTATAATAATAATATGTTGTAAAGTGCAAATATATTCCAAAGATCATTCAAATGATTCTCAAACTTGATGAAAACTTAGTCATCATATATTAAATACAAAATTTCAATTAATTGTATCATTTTAATTCCATAAGAAGAGTTCTAGATTCATGCGATTTCATTCTAAAAGAGTGTGTTAGAGTGATGTGAAAAGACTTAAATGTAATAGTTTAGTCATGACATCCAAAGCATTGGATTTCATATCTACCTTGAACATGGATTGTTAAATGTCAAGAAAAGATGTTCAAAACACCTTAAACACCCAAACATCATTGTTGCCCATCTTCATGGGGTGGTAGTATGGACCTTAATTGTCACCTTTAGATGTTTTCTGAATCTTTCTTCTACATTTGATTGTAATGAATACTATGGGTACACCATGCCCAAGTTGTCCATGGTCCCATGAATAAAAAAAATTACCACCTTTGCAATTTTGTAACAATGCAATGTTTATGTCAATCACACAAATACCCCACATCAATGATCAATAATGAAACATGTCAAATTCAAATGCCAAACTTGAAACACCTATGAAAAAAACAAAATGTAGGAAATGGGTAAAGGTGAATTTGTGGGTGAAGGCATGATAAAGTAGGCAAGAAAAAAGGTACTATTTCAAATCAAATTTTAAAATTAAATCATTTTGACATAAACATAAGAAAGTAAATTCAAAATTTGTATGGTGTTCAAATTTAACTTGCCATTATATATATATATATATATATATATATAGCATACTTGACAAATAGTTGAAAAAAAAGCTCACATCTACTTGCATTTTAAAAACCTATTTAAAACTCACTAAAAAAATTAAATGTACATCAACTTTATGATCGGATATGTTGTTATTTAAAACTTATTTCCATCCTACTTTTTAGGGGGCTACTAAAATAGTCCAATTGTTTACTTTATCTTGCTTACAACCCAACACAAATTGCCTTCACAAGAGTAATGGTTGTAGCACACATCTCCCATATCACAAATGTTGTTTCATTAATTTACACATTCATGTGAATTGCCCAATTGTTGGTTCACAACAAAAGTCAAATGTTCCACACAAATGTTCAAATATGTAATTTAATACATGATAATCAACACATGTAACATCCAACTCAAGGATTTGTAACCATCTTGAAGACATTAAACTTTAACCTAATCTTCACATGTCATATGAGTTTCTGTACAAAGAAAATATTTTGCCTTGGCACACTTTACTTGCTACCACAAAGTCACATATGGACACATCCATCAAGTGGTTGAACTTAATAAAGTTAACTAACTGTAGCAAAGGGAGTATGGCCATAAGCCCAAACAAGATCTAGACATCATGAAAGTGGTTGCAATTTATCTTCACCTTAATCATCATTGCCTATATGACTATTCATGGCCATTTTCATTAGCAATATTATGTACTTAAACACAATATTCTCACAATGACAACATAGAAATCAACGAATCTTCACATTTTTCAAGATTTCATTTCCATCTCCATTTTTTTAACAATCTTGGAAAACTCCAAATGTTGTTTAACATTCCTATTTTTGTTTAATGTAACATTGATAGTAGACCTTCAATTCTACCCACCATCTACAAATGTGACAATGTTTGCATTGCAAGATTGGTTTTGTGAATCATACAAGGAGTTCTCACAAAATGTGAAACCCACAAGCTTCAAAAAATTGTTTGGAAACCCTAGTTGACTTCATACCTTGGAAAATAGAAACCCCATTTACACCCAATGTCATAATTAATTCCTACCAATTATATTTTTGGTTAAGCCACCTTGGTTCATCAAAGCTTACATAAACACTTGAATTAAATATTATCATGCATGAACTAAATATTCACTTCATAACAAGTCAAAGAAACATATTGGACTACTATAACAACATTGGTTATGGTGACTTCCAACACAATGTTATGCACGTGTTTAACAATTACCCACTCTATTATGCCCATCCAATGCATTTTGGGGATCTCCTCAAGAGTAAAAAAATCAAACAACTATTTGTGAGCCTTATATTCAGGAATCGTCTTGCCATGTTTCAAAAAATGAAACAATGTGGCAAATTAAACAAGTTTTTTGTGTTTTCCCCCACCATCCATTAGTAATTAATTGCAACATTGACTCCCTACCCTTAAAGTTACATGCAACTTCATTTTTTATTTGTGTGTAGAATCACTACTAGTTTATCATACCCCCTCCCCCCTCCCTTCACACCTTTGGAAGGGTTTTTACATTTTTAAGGGACACACATGTTTTTCAAATGAATCCTAAATTTAAGTGTCAAAAATTTGTATATCTCTTGCACTTGACAATGTGCACACAATTACCATAACACCTTGGTAGATTTAGCACAAAAATGTTGAATAAGTAATTTAAGTTTAGTTTCTTGGTTCAATGCCTAAATTTTTACAACTTAATTTTGAAAAGTTTGACAATACACAATAAACTTATTGTAAATATGTTGATTTCAAATGACTTGAATTATTGAATGAAATCCCACCTACCAATAATGCATGTAGGTAGGATGTATTACCTTTACACTTGGTCTAGGGCAAAAGATCTTAAAAGATAGGAACTCAGAAGGTTGACATTCAATTGTTCAAAATTCATCGTATAATCAAAACATCTTCCCATGCAAAACTTCATCAACAAATAGTTTTGCATGAATACATGATCATGACACTTGAATACGTACTAGCAAGCCTTCTTTCAAGGTAATCTTCTTTTAACATTCAAGAGCTAGAAGTATGGGCCTGCCAACCACCAAAGACGTCATAGGTCTTCAATCTTTTCTTGAAAAAAAAGCATATTACCAAACCATGTAAATGTAGAAAGTGAATTGGTAGATCAGAAGTCATATTCACAACAACTAATTTAGCACTTGGAATCCCCAACATGCTGTTGGGCTTATTTCTATGAATATTTTTTTGTTGCAAAAAAATGATAATAATTTTGGAATTTGACTTTCACCATGTTTTGCGCAATCTTCAAAAACATCATGCGAGTTTTGAAAGGTAGTTCATGACCCACCACTAAAGTTTCATTTTGGGCTACCTCAAGTGCTCTTTCAAAACTTCCTTCCATTCATCCACATCTTCCATGGTCTTTGCTTGCACCACACATTTCCACAATTTTTTTTTGGATTTCCTTTTTCTTGTATTTAGGAGTTAAGGAAGAAAGAGAAAGAAATAAGTTTTTGACATAATAAAACTAAATTGAAAAGAATAGATTTTTGCATCAGTACTTTATGACAACACAAACATTTTCCAAAATTGAGAATTATGGAGAAAATGGAAGATGCAAATGAATGATGCACCTTGAGAATAAAGGCATGGCCATTAGGAAATAATATAATAAATAATTTTTTATTTGCTTTAATAAGAACATTGTTCCATATGATCACACTATGCTAGTTAGAAATTTCACCTTCACCTTCCATGTCCTTTTAGTAATGAAAAGAAGGAAATATGAGACCTTATAATCAAATCAACAACAACAATAAAAACTAGTTTGTAATACATGCCCAAGTTGTTCAGGTCAAGGCCACCAAGAGTCAAGTTCAAGTCATTTGCCTTTTGAGGAACAACATTTAATGACACTAAATACCCTAAGTGACGTGCTCCAAAGTCCCTTGTTGAACCCACTTGAGGGTCCAACTATGTGGAGTTGCGGAAAGTTGGGACTTGAGGGCCGCTCCCGACTTCCAGCACTAAAAGGGGGTAGAGGGGCGTTTTAGAAGTCCCGGGGTTAGACTAGGGAGAGGGACTAGATTATCAAGCTTGAATTTGCATCCAAAACCAACCACAAGAGGATTAATTCACATTCGGGACACCCTTGGGTGTTGGGACAAGCCACGGGCACTTTGACACACTAGACTCACCACGGCCCAGACTCGGGGGAAGCCACCACATTCCCCCATATAGTATTCTTTGCGTTACTCCGCGGGAGCCACATCCGAATGGCTCTTTTTCCCGGGACTACCAAATTGGAGTCCCGAAACTGTCCCGGGTTGGACTCCCAAAACTTTGGGAGCTCATATCTCTCGACTACAGAGTCTGATCAAGACAAAGTTTGAACCAAAGTTGTACCTCTCTTCAAGAGCTTTCCAATGCCATGTTGCACTTTAGAATCGGATGTCAAGAAAAGGTCGATTCCCGACTTTTAGTGGTCGGGAGTCAAACGGCCAGTTTGACTCCTGGCCCTTCTTTTGCCCATAACTTGAGTTGCAAATGTCCAAATGACCAATGCAAGGCCATTTTGGACATCTACACTTCAAGACCTTTCCAATGACACCAAGAACACCTCTATGTAAGGTTTTTTGGCCTCTTCTGTTGAACTCTAAACATTCGGGAGTCCCGGAGGACTCCAAATCCCCAACTTTGGGAATGTGAGTTTCATCCTCACACTTAGCCCAAAGTGGGGTTGCGACACTAAGGCCATTAGTTCTTCCCCTTTCCTTCACCTCTTCTGACTCCCACCCTTAGCCTAAAACCTCCTACAAACAAGCAACTAATTAACAATGGGTTAAAAAATCATAGAATAAAATAAAAAGTTAAAAATTTAATGATTATTGGTTTTTGGGTGATTCATTATTATTTTTTGAAAAAAACCAATGAAGTGTGTGCGAGGATAAACCATATGTGTTTCCATGAATACCAACCCAATCCTGCGTGACCCATTACCCATCGTAACAACAATTGAAAATCCATCCATTCAAGAAGATTCTTTTAGGTCTTTGATCTAGCACACCATTGATTTTCCCCTTGATGGTGTATGGACCATGTTGAAGTTTCTTCAGAACTTGAAGAAATTCTATCCCAACAACTTGGTAGTTCAACAACTAGCGGCCATAAAAAATTAAATTATTCAAGCTAGCTATTAATCCTTCAAAATAATTCCATTCTTTTGCAAAAATCATGTGATGGGGAAAATCTTGAGGTGCTTAGGGAGCATGATTAGCATGATTAGCATTTTAAAATAAAAATTTAAAAAATCAACACTTTCAATTTATTTTTTAAAGAATATTTGACATGACCAACACTTGATTTTTAAACAAATGATCTTTTACTTGATTTTTTAAAATTATTGCCAAAATGAATACTAAACATGCATGGTCTTTATTTGCATATTAACCAATTTTAGACCTAACATGTTTATTATGAATAACTTACTCTTGAACTCAAGTTGATAACTATTTTTTTTTTCAATAACAAACCAACGTTAATGTAAACCACTATGAATAACCCACCTATCATGACATGTGAAATCTATATAATGAGGTGTGGAATTTGGCCTTGGGTGAACCAACACCCACATTGGTACCATCATGGTAAAAACCTCCAAAATTCATCTAAATTGCTTTTAAATATTATAAATATCCCATACTTCGACAAATTCAAGGTTGATGAGTCCAAATATAATATTTTTAATATTTAATTTGGGCACTAAGACACCTCATTCAAGAAGGTGAAGGGACTTGTGTTGGTAGAAATTATCTACATTGGGGGTGCAAAAATTGTGCGACAAAAGGGAGATGGAAGTATTCTAGTGTATAGAAATTTGAATACAATAATGTGTTTTGACGAAAAAATCATTCATTATTCAAGATTTTCTACATAGTGAGTCCAAATGCCATGAAAATGCACCCATCCTCCTCAAAAGTTTTATAAGAAGACTAAACACATGATTTGAAGCATCATGTTTTATGAGATTTTGTTGGCAAAAGATGCATGTTTATTGTTGCCCCTTGGCTGATTGACGCACTCCCAAGCTCCTTGATAAACTCAAATGAAAGTCTGAAATGAAAATAATAGAAAAGCAAATAGTTGGGGACACGTTCCTTGGCTCGTAACACTTTGGGGGTAGAGGGGTGTGCTGGAGCTCTAGGATGGGACTAGGAAAAATCACAAGCACTTAATCACTCACACAAACATGCACGAAAATAAACAACAAGTTGGTTAATGCATAGTTGGAACATTTTTGGTGTTAGGATGAACCACGGGCAAATTCAGACTCATAAAATTCACCACGGCCCAGACTTGGGGGAAGCCACCACCTTCCCCCTTATAGTATACTCTATGCTTGGTCACAGGACCAACACCCAAATGTCATTTTGTCATGGGATTCCCAAGCGGGACTCTCGAAATTCCCATAACTAGGACTTTTGCAACTTTGAGGGCCCATAACTTTGCATGCAAACCTCCAATTGAGATTAGGTTTGAACTAAAGTTATAGCCGTTGTCAAGAGCTTTCCAACGGTATGTCGCACGCCACCTTCATGCAAGGAAATTAGGGCAACTCCTGACTTTTAGTGGTCAGGAGTCAAATTGCCAATTTCACTATTCTTTTGGCCTTAACTTGTGTTTCAGATGTCCAAATGTGTTATGCGAGCCCAATTTAGACATCCACGTTCCAAGGGCTTTCCAATTGTCTAATGAACTCCTTAATCCATTGGGTTTTGACCCCTTACAATCACTCTCTGAAGATTCGGGAATCCACTAGGACTTCAATTCCCAAAGTGGAAGCTCCCTTGGGAGTGTGAAGGTTCATTCCTTCACACTTTCTTTCACTCTCAGGCTTCCTTTTTGGTCCGTAACCTTGCAAGCCCTTGCCTTAGTTGCGAGCCCAAGGCTAAGGTTGCAACACTGGTTGATTTGTGGGAGAGGAGAAGAAAGGGAAAAAAAGATGAGATGAAATTATTAGTAGCTTACTAAGCTTTTGCGTGGGACAGGTACCTAAAAAATTGTGTAAATGAGTTAATGAGAAAGAATAATAATAATAATTTGGAAGGCAAGAAAGCGGATTAACAGTTTTGTTGTTGCATTTATGCAATGATTGGGCTTGCCATTATTAATAACTTTTGTAATGGTAGGAAAATTTTCATCTTTTTTTTTTGGCTAGCAAGCGGTTGTTGCTTCTTAAGGGCTTTAGGTGTAGTTTTTTTTTGAATGGTTCCCTTTTTGCGTTCCCCGTTGGATTGAGATACCCCTTGTCCTCGTTATTTTAACCTTGACATTGTAGGCGGCTTCTTGAGGCATGTCAAGAGTGCTCACCCTCCTACTAGCCTCGTTTCCGAGGTTAGCTAGGTTGTTTTAGCTTTGTAGGGGTCTTCCCATCCTATGTTTTTCCCTATTTTTATTCCTCTTGCTTTTTGGGGTTGGTTTTGGGCTCAATTTAGTTCCATTTTAGGGTTGTTTGAGTCTCGTTTTGTGTGCCCTTGCTTGTTTCATAAGGTCCGTCAAACCATCCAAAACGAGGTTAAGTAGGCTTTTCGTTTACCCCTTCATTGAATTGCTTCAAATTTGATGTATGAATTAGCATGGTTCCTTTTCCTTCTATTATCACGTTGGGTGTTTGCACTATACTCAAGGAGGTTGTTTAGGTCAACAAAAGGTTTCCATTTGCCTCAAGAGGTTTATGGCGGATGATTGGTTTCTTTTCAAGAGGAGTCTTCAAGTCCTTCATGTGCACCATGTTCTCACATGTTGTGGGAAAATTCTTCGACCATTTGTTTTTTCCAATGTTTCATTTTAGGGAGAGTCGATGAGTATAGTTGCACTACCAGAGCTCTTCAGCCCATGACACCAATTATTCATTCAAAGGACACCATTATTGCCTTGCGCCAAGTGCACCCCTCCTTCAAACCTTATCCCTCCACCTGTTTTTAATTATTAACCTAAACACATTTTTTTCTTAGACATGATTTTGTTTACCCAAGCTTTGACAGCTACTTCCCATTTGTTTCGAGTGGGCTTTCTGGGATGGTATATGAACGAATTTTGAGATGCTTCATATCAAAGGACCCATCCTTAGGGTTTTCATAATTATTTTAGATTGTTGTTATTTTTGTTCTTGGGGTCATCCCTATGTTGGTGGCCCTAGTGCTGGGGGGCTAATAGATTATTGGCAATGGTAAAGGACATTGGTGGTTTTCGTCCTATTGCCATAGGCAAGGTGTTTCTTCAACTTATTCATCATTCCATTGTCTTATAGCTTTGGGTGCCATTTTAGGAACACATTTCCCCCCATCAGTTTGGAGTATCAACCGCTGGAGGTTGTGAAACCATCCTTTTTGGCATTCAAACCTTTTTTGACCTACACCTTGATTAGGTCGTGTGTAGGTCAACATTGAAAATGCTTTTAATTGCATCTTTTGAATGATTATT
The DNA here is from genome assembly GCA_963921925.1 of Sphagnum tenellum. Taxonomy (NCBI): domain Eukaryota; kingdom Viridiplantae; phylum Streptophyta; class Sphagnopsida; order Sphagnales; family Sphagnaceae; genus Sphagnum; species Sphagnum tenellum. Next base: position 4,239,347 of record OY998160.1, on the reverse strand, counting down.
TTTAGAGAATTGTGTGATGCCGAAGGGCCTTTGGTGAGCATTATTATTTACCAAGTTGTTGTATGGTGCTCATTCTTCTCTTTACCACCAACATGAGTGGCATGTGGAAGGGGCCACGATTATTGAATCATCTTTAAGCACAAGGCAATGTGACTTCCTAAGAGGTCATTTATTTACTTTGGCTCATTATTGAGCTTTCTTAGAGACCATCACATGGGCCTTTAGTTGCATTTTTCCATCCCTATCAGATAATATTCACATCGTGGAGCCTATGAGTGGGATTACCCATGCTTTTGAGCACCTTTTGACCCTATTACCTTTGTTGGGCTTAAGGTTAAAATGTCAAAGTGCAAGCTTTGGAGTCCATTAAACATCTCTCCAAGCATAAAGATTTTTCAAGGCTACACTTTGGTCACAAATGGTTTACGCATTTTGGGTGTGCCAATGGGTTTTTAGGACTTTGTCATGCATTTTTTGGACGAGGTTTTATTTTAGGACGTGGCGCATATTGATGATCTTCCTCTCGTAGGAGATGCCCCTAGGTTGTTTTGGGCATTTTGTCTTCATGTGTAATTCATTGACTTTTTTATTTCACATGGATAATACCTTTTTTTTTCCTTCTTCTTTCCTATTTCTTTTGGTGAGTTTCAACAAGAGAATTATATAAATATGTCAGGACATTATGGGTCTAGGATCGTGGAAGTTTTTTTAAGGCCCCTTAACAACACGTTAGGCTTGAAAATCGATATCCTTTGGTGGTATAGGCCTTATATTTGTGGAGGATTGTGCCCCATCTATTTTCTTAGGGAGTTTCGTTCTAATGGTTTTATATTTGTGATCTACGTTTTGTAATTTTTGGTAGGTCCATTTTGGAGGAGTACACTTCTCAGGTTGAGGGGGCCACACCTACTTCAATCATGTTTACGTGTAACTCGGATGGCCTTCCTCCTGCAACTAGGGAGATGCACCCTTTTTTTATAGAGTTTAATAGTTATTAACACCTTAGGTTTTCATGCATTTTTGATGGACTTCCACCATGACACATCCCTTAGGTTTATCTTGGAGGATGACTCCATTTCCTTAGCATCCAAAGCTTGCATTTGTTCTTGTTCGGACAAGGGGGCAGGGCTATGGTTGGTTGCTAGGCATCTATCCATTTGTTTTGCATCGCACATTTTTTTTCACCTTAATGTTGTGTTTTTGTTTTGGTTTGATTCAGCCTTCAACACTTAATCTTTTCATGTGTGAATGTGGATAGAGGTTGGATGCATTTGAGACGTATTTAATTCGTTGCCCATATGGTACGCCTTTACGTTAGGGGTTTCATTACAAGCCGATCTCTACATGACCCAAGAGGACCAAGTTTTTGTTGTTGATGTGGTGGTTATTAACCTGACACAAGAGACGATGGCTTCGAGTGTCATAAATTAACCAAGATGTACATTTGTGAAATTTAGCGCCATTGCTACGATCCACAAATACATAGGGCTTCATGAGAGGCACCACTTTATTCTGATGGCCATGGAAGTGCACAACAAACCCGAGCGTGATATGAATCGTTTCATCAGGGAATGTGCCTTTCTTTTACATGGTAAACAATTGAGAGGTCATTTATTCTTGTTTTTTTACATTCAATTTTTCAGGTAGTGTGTTAATATTGTTCTTCAGCATGCTTTAGCCTCTACCATGGAAAGGAAAATGATATTGGTAGGTGATGCTTGTTCTAGACCTCCCATTACTATTAGACCTCATAATTTGCATGCATGCGACATTAGAGGGGATGTGGGTGAAATAGCTTCCTACCACAAGACGGATTAGCTCTTTCCCTTTTTTTAAAAGTTCATGCATGTTGTTCATCTTTTGGCCTTCCCTTTTGTTCTCCTTTGCAATGGTTCTAGCCATTGATCTTTTATTGGTTTTTTTTTCTTCAAAATCGTCTACTCATCCTGAACCCAGTTAGACAAATTTTATTGAACATAAGGATTGGTAACTAGTTTGACCGATTTTCTTTTAGTTGTCATGATTAATGGGAAAATATGCAAGATATCCCAGGTATTGATTTTTTGGGTTTTTTTCCCATGATGCCCGGTGTATTTTCCCAGGGTATCATGGGAAAATATGCTGGATATCATGGGAATTTTTGTGGGGTGTCTGAAAAATGAAATGCTCTCCAGAATGGGTAGTCTATTTTTTAAACACCCTTCAAACAGAAGAGGACAAAATAACATGCCTTCCAATTGCACTCAAAAACTTGGAGCATGTCTTTTATGTGAAGGCAATGGCTTCAGCCGGAGGAATTATCAGAATAAGGGCCCATGTGCGATGGAGTTGAGGCAAGCCTGATTTTGGTAATGCCCATGAGCAATGGCATTACATGGTGTAAAAATTAACAATTAAAAAAAAAAAAATTTCCCCTGTGATATCCGGCAAGTATCCAAAAGGGTACCCATCAGGTATCATAAGAAAAAACAATGTAAGGCATTTAAAAAAACAGATGCCTGCAAGTGCAGCAGGCGTTTGATTTTTAGAAATGCTTCGTGGGTTCTTATGCTTTGTAAGCATGTGTGCACACACACTAAAAATGTGGGTGAAGGTTCTTACAAGTCACAAAATTGAAAACCTAAACTATTGATAGTTAAGAGTTGATGATGAAAATTTATAAACAATTGTAAATTGAAAAAATCAAATACCTATGAAGAAACTCTTTGTCTGATGGGTAGGAAATGATTATTTTTTATTTTTTTTTAATTTTCAATTTTGTGATTTTGCTCAAGTGGTGATCATCTATAAGTATATTTAGCCAAACTTGGCAATCTTTAGAATATGAAAGTAGAAAATCTTGAGCACCCTTTTGTATTGTAGGTAATTGTGGTGAGCAATAAGCAATGCATATCACTCCCAAATGATTCAATTATTCCTCTTGCTATTGCCAAGACTAGTTACATGAAAATTTGGCCCTTAGTCCCCACATGGGAACCCATGTGACTCAACTGGTCCTTGGTGTCACATGGGTTGTTTCCCATTGTCATTTTGCTACCATTTCCATCTTCTTCCAAAGCCCCTATGTCTAGCTTCCACCAAATGACCAGAGTGAACCAGCAACTACCAACGCATTAGTTGGCCGTTCTGTCCACTGGATGCCTTGCATTTTTTCATTCTGTGCCGGATGGGGTTCATGACAGTCCATTTCTTTTTGTTGCTGACCATTATACTTTTTTTTGGTTCTTGGTCGTTTTTCCTTGGACCTGACTTCACACATAGCTACCTTGCTCACTTTTCTACCTTCATAAGTACTGCACCAACCTTGGTACCTTATTATCCCCTACTGACACAGCTACCCTAATAACTAGTTATCGTATTGACCTAGCTACTGTACTAACCACCTACCCTACTAACCTACCTACCCTATTAATTACATACCCTACCCTAAAAACCCTACCCTAAATGCAATACATGCATTTTGGGCCATTTCGAAAGTACGCATGTGGGTTCAAGCTTCTTTATACAAAGATCCTACCCTAAATGCAATACTTGCATTTGGGCCATTTCAAAAGTACGCATGTGAGGTTTAAGCATCTTTATACAAAGATCATACCCTAAATGCAATACTTGCATTTTGGGTCACCACTAATCAAGCTATTGTACTAACCACCTACCCTACTAACCTAGCTAGTCTATTAATTACATACCCTACTAACTTAACCATTAGGTTTAGGGTTGAGACACATAAATTAATTGATAAGTTTTTCATAAATGTATAGTAATTAATTTAAAGTAGGCTAAATTTGGGGGGAAATTTTTAGGGTTTACACATATGTGAAGTAATACAATAGCATTATATACATTCTTCAAAAAGAGTGGAAAAATTAGGTTGGAAAAATCACACAAAGGTAAAAGACATATCTTCTTTTTTGGTTTTGTACGAAATTTATTTGATTATTTTAAAAGATTAACGTATTTTCTTTCAGTTAATAAATATTTATAATTTAAAACCTATGAATTTTGGTTTCTAAATATTTTCCTATGTTCTTTTAAATTTGTTTATTTTGCATTATATGATTTGTATAGTTTGTATAATTTTTTGGGTTTAGGGCATATATCACTAAATCCTTTTTTTTGTTAGGGTTTGTATAGTTAGGGTTGTAGTACTATGGCTTATGGCAAAATATCATTTGGATTTGTAGGGTTGTGCTTTATGATTTAATGTATAGGAATTTGGTTCATATATTTTAAAACTAATATTGTACCTCAACAAATGTCTCAATTATTAATCAAAATTGTTGCCATTGGCACTAAGAATTTTGTTTTATAATCAATTTTGTATGGAGGAAACCATAGCCCAAATTCTTTGAACATCATGTATTCAACACACACTTGAAGTCTAATATGGCACAAATGTTATTATTGTTTCCAAGTAATAAACACAAAATGTGTGAAATGCAAACACACAAGATAATGATAATATTAGTGTCAAATGCAGGTATTATAACTAGGCCCCAAAATTCCAGTTGGTAAAAGTAAATACAAGTGCCAGTATTGCAATTATGCCCCAAAATTCCAGTTGGTAAAGGTAAGTATGGGTGTAGGTATTGCAATGAAATCCAAAATTTTAGTTGGTAAAGGTAAGTATAAGTCTGGGTATTTCAAGTTGAAATGAAAAAACAAGCCTAAATGCAATACCCATGTTTCAAAAAAACCCATATAAATAGTTTGGATACCTTTAAGTGAAGACCTAGCCCTAAACACAATATGCATATGCAAAATCACTTTGAAATAACCCAACCCTACATGCAATACCTACATGTTGGGTCACTCCAAAAGGACACATGTAGGGTTTAGGGTTTAGGGTTATTGGCTGTACTTCTTTTTTTTTTGTTTTTGGCCGTTTTCCCCTAGACCTGACCTCACACATAGCTACCATGCTCACTTTTTTACCCTCATAAGTATTGCACCAACCTTGATACCTTACTTATTATCCTCTACTAACATAGCTACCCTAATAACTAATTATCCAATTGACCTAGCTACTATACTAACCACCTACCCTACTAACCTAGCTACCCTATTAATTACATACCCTACTAACTTAACCACTATACTAACTACCTACCCTATTCACCTACCTACCCTACATACACAACCACCCTATTGACATAATTAATTTACAAACCTAGTCACCTTGATAAGGTAACTTGTTTCTTATGTACTAACTTGCCTATCTACCTAACTACATATCTATCTATGTTTTTTACATAACCAAATACCTAATTAATTACCTACTCACTTTTTCCACCCCCACCCCCCCTCCCTCAATCCTACTAAATTTTGTTTAACCAAATTATTATTGAATGGACATTACAATACTCTTTTCATGTAATTACTATAAGTATGTACTATTGAATTATGGTTTAGGTTTAAGGCTGAGACACACAAATTAATCAATAAAATTTTCACAAATGTATAGTAATTAATCTAAAGTAGGTTAAATTTGGGGGGAAATTTTTAGGGTTTACAGATATGTGAGGTAATACAATTGCATTCTATGTCTTCTTAAAAAAGAAAGAAATTTTAAGTTGGAGAGATCATACAAAGGCAAAAGATATCTTCTCTTTTGCTTTTGTATGAAATTTATTTGAATGTTTTTAAAGATTAATGTATTTTGCATATAATTTGTATAGTTTGTATATTTTTTGGGCTTAAGGCATATATCATTAAGGCTTTTTTTGTTAGGGTTTGTATAATTAGGGTTGTAATAAGGCTTAAGGCAATATATCATTTGGATTTTTAAAGTTATGCTTTATTATTTAGTGTATAAGAATTTGGTTCACATATTTTAGAACTTAAGGTTTATACTCTAAACTTTGTTCATTGTATTGGTTTTTGACCTTTCACTTGTTTAAATCTATACCATATGATTTTCTTTTGTTTTCATATGTTCCATAGTTGCTAGAGTTCAATATTTTCTAACCCATTTTTGTACAAGTTATGATTTTTTAGGGTTGCATTTTAAATTGGGACTATAAACTTTGGTGGAACATTGTCATCTTTTATTCCTAAAGGTATATATTTTTTTGTCTTGTTACTTTATATATATATATATATGTATATATTCACAATTTAACCTCTTTTCATTACCAAATTATTGGATATAGAAAAGGCATCAAGTTTCATGAAGAATACAACCCTAAATAAGGTTTTATACTTTTACACTGATATTTTGTATTCAATATTTCTTTGTATTTTATTTTTTTCATACCCATATGTATTGCAATTATGCCCCAAAATTCCAGTTGGTAAAGGCAAGTATGGATGTAGGTATTGCAGTGAATGCCCAAAAATCCAGTTGGTAGAGGTAAGTATAAGTTTGGGTATTGCAAGTTTAAATGAAAAAAAAACCCTAAATGCAATACCCACGTTTCAAAAAGACCATAGAAATGGTTTAGATACCCTTAAGTGAAGACCTAGCCCTAAACATAATATGCACATGCAAAGTCATTTTGATATCATTGAACCCAAAATGCAATACCTGCATTTTGGGTCACTCTGAAAGGACGCATGGGGGGTTGAAGCCTCTCAATACGAAGATCTTACCATACATGCAATACCTGCATTTTGGGCCACTCTAAAAATACAGATGTGGGGTTTAAGCCTCTTTAAGTGAAAATCCTACCCTACATGTAATACCTGCATTTTGGGCCACTCCGAAAGTACGGATGTGGGGTTTAAGCCTCTTTAAGTGAATATCCTACCCTAAATGTAATACTTACATTTTGGGTCACTCCAAAATAATTAATTAATTTCAAAATAATATGTTAACAAAGGTGTGAGGTTGGTGTTGTTGATTAAGAGTACCACGATTCTTATTTTGTTTCATGAATTTGAAAAAAGGTTGTATTGTTTGTGGAACAAATAGTATAATGACAATTGTGATCAAACTTATCTTGGTGTATGAATTTTTCATGAAAAAGCTGAACTTGCAATCTATAACATGGAATAATTATCTTAAATAGTGATTTTAATCACTTATTAAAATAAAAATATATTAAAGTTAATCAATCAAATATCAAATTAATTAATCTGATTTTTAGATCCAACTTTTTATTATCCAAATAAATAAAGTTAATCCAAATGATTAATTAATTATTTTAAATAAACGAATGATTATCTAGTTCTTAATAATTAATCATTTAAATTATCTGAAATAATGGTCTATTAATTATTTAATTATATGACAAAATTTGTTGATAAATCATGTATTATCAAAAATATTTTATATTCAATTGGGGGAAATTTTTTAGGTTTAGACATATGTGACATAATACAATCTTATTCTATATTTTTTTCAAAGAGATTAGGAAAATTAGGTTGGAGTTATCACACAAAGGTAAGAAGCAAACCTTATGTGAAAACCCAACCCTAAATGCAATACAAAGTTTGTTGAGATCAAAAATTAAAAAGTTCAAGCTTAAAATTTCTTCAAAGATGTTCATTTTTTCTTCCCCCCTTTTAAAGTTGTATCCTGATTTCAAAAAACATAAATATAAAGTTTCTAATTTAGTAAGATTTAAAATTATGCTAAAAAATAAATCAAAGCACATAAAATTCTACTTTTCCTTTCATGTTTCACATAATAATAAAAATGATCTCTCCCACATATTAATCCTATGTTTGATTGAAATTTTATTATATATTTTTCTGATATATAGTAAATAAATTTTTGGTCAAAATAATCATATAGTGGGTCACAATTATACGAAACCTTAACTCTAAATGCAATAGCCATATTCAAGTTCATTTCAAAATAACCCATAGGTGAATAAGGTAAAACCTACAATGAAAGGGCAACCTTAAATGTAATACCCACATGTAAGGTCGCTTTGAAATACCCAATATGTAGTTTGGGTGCGCCTTTGAATGAAGACCAAGGCCTAGATGCAATACCTACATGCAAGTTCATACTGAAATAATCCATAGGTGATTGAGGCAAACCTTATGTGAAGACCCTAAACCCTAAATGTTATACCCACATGTAACGTCATTTCAAAATAACAAATGAGTGCTCTGGGTACCCAAAATATGTCTTTTTATACACCTAAATTAATTATTATTATTATTTTAAATTTTATGACAAAAATGTAAGTTTTGCAACGAATAAAAAAAATCAGTAACTATTATGGACCTATATGCGGGTATTGCAAGAGATGCCAAAAAAAACCAGCGGCTATTATGGAAATTATATGCGGATATTGTAAAAAATGTTAAAAAACCCAATGAAAACCATGGACCCATATGCGGGTATTATAACGAATGAAGAATGTCAATTTATTTGTGGCCCATATGCGGGTATTGCACGATATGCCAAAAATACCAGCGACTATTATGGGACTTATATGCGGGTATTGCAATGAATGCAAAATGCCTGCGACTATTTTAGGACTTATATGTGGGTATTGCATATTTGAAAATCTCCTTATGGAATCTATAGGTATTATATGTTTAAAATGTGTATATTGTTTCAAAACTGTTTAAGTGATGTGAGTCCTATTATATTAGATGTAAGTATTGCACAATGTTCATTTTGATCTTTGGTTTGATTCTTACATCTCAAGTACTAAGAAAATTATGACAAAGGAAACATATGCTTAACCATATACCCATAAAACAAGTGTGAGTAGAAGATACTATTATATTGATAAAAGATGTACAAAACTGGGTGCATGAAAAATTACTAAAGAACCCAGTGAAAAAAAAACTTTGGTTCTCTATAACATATCAAAGGATTGAAATTCAAAATTAGGTAGTCCAAAAAATAAAAAGGCTATAAAACCTAACTAATTATATAGAGTGAAACCCTGACCCATATCAGTATTTATAATCTCATGTTCAGCTCGGTATGCAGCTGTTGCATTTGCAGCCTTTGCTGCATGACAAGCAGTGTAAAAATGGTGGCATTGCATCTCAACCTGAACTGCAGTTGCCACAAACTTTTCCTGTGTTTGGCCCTAAACCCTATAAACACCCAAAAACCACCAAGTTAAACCCTAACACACCTTGGAAGAAATGCAATAAAAAAACAATAAACATTGCTTATTATTGTTTCATACCTTCCATGAATCATTCTAGATTCATGAAAATCTAAAACATCTACGAACTGTTTGTCCGACTTGTTTTACAGAACTCTCGACCCCAATATTTGACATCCCATGCCGTCTTCAATTGTCGTGCATATACACAACGGGTGGATCGGATCATCCCTTGTAAATCTTCATCCTTCTCCATTCGTGATGTTGCATCTTGAGGCACATTGCCCACGCCCCAGGCATTAAGGCCCAACACTTTCAACAATTGCTCTGAAGCTAATTTGACCAAAGGTGGTTTTGGGAGTGGTGGACACTGTTTTGCAAGAGTTACCAAGTGATTCCACTCGCGTTCTGCTTTGGCACGAGCACAACTAACAACTTTCTGATCATTTCGCCTTTGCACAGCCATCGCATTTCCCAAAATGCGAGCGTTCATCTTGGCATGGTCTTAATGTCGAGGACCTCCTACAAAAGTTGAACGCCTCCCAGGTTTGGACTTTTCTGTCACCAAACCATGCAATTTTTTCAAATGCTTGGTCAACAACCATTTGGCACAATATGCGACAGTGCAAGTGCCAACTTTGCACTTCCATTTCGACCCAATCTTCGTCCATTCCTTGTCCTTTCAAGCTAAATTAGGTGGACAAAGAAGTGCAAATGGCTGAGAAGCCTGCTCAGTTTCCAGTTCCGGACCTATACCCAAAAATGAGAGTTCAAAAAACAGAATGCAAGTATTACAAAACATAAACTTACTTCATCACATACTACTCCTATAAACATGAACTATTTTCAAATATTGCAATAGAAAAATTCTGATAAAAAAATCCCACGCCTTCTAACAAATGATGGAAGGTGCGGATATGATTACACTTGAAGAGACTTGTACAATTATTTTAATCTATCTTTAATCTAATGTCCATAAATTTTTAAACAATCTATATCAAACTGTCATCCTTGTCTTTCAATTATGATAGAGCACCATTTTGCTCACCAATTGGCTGATCTGTTGCAACATTATTTCGGTCATTAGTATCTTCATCTCTTGCGGCCATATTTTGCTCAGTAGTTACATCAACGTGTGGCTCGGCATCTGCTTCGTCTGACACAGTAATATTTGGCTGAAGAATTGCCTCGTCTGACACAACAACATTTAGCAAAAGAATTGCCTCATCTGACATAATATTATTTGGCAGAAAAATTGCGTCATCTGACGCAATACCATTTTCCTTATTCATTTCCAACTCCCCACCAGCACTCTTCCTCAATCTTCTTCCCCTGGCCATCACAACCCTAAAGAAAAAACCACAAATTACTATAATGTTAATTTTAAGGAACTACACCATGAGCCACAACAAAGAAAAAAAAAATCCGCCACCATAGAGGAAGGTGACAACATTGTTGCTGTCACCTTCTTTGCAGCAAAACCACAAAAGAAAGGCAAATTCGCCATTTCCTTGTAGCAAAGCAAAGAAGGTGACAACAGCTGTCGTCTTCTTCTTCTTCAATACAAAGTTGTAGCCTTCTTTGCTATGCTACAAGGGAAAAAAAAAAAAAAACCAAAACAACAGAAGAAGAAGAAGGTGACGGTAGCTGCCATCACCTTCTTCATGAAGTTGCGCTTTCAGAAGAGAGAAAAGAAGGCGATGGCAACGTTGCTACCATCGCCTGCTTCGCTGCAGCGCAGTTCCACAACAGAGAAAAGAAGGCGACAACAGCTACCGTCGCCTTCTTCGTGGAGCTGCGTTGCAACGCAACTCCACAGCAGAATCGCCTTCTTCTGCTGCGGTGCAGCGCATCTCCACAAGAGAGAGAAGAAGGCGACGGCAGCTGCCGTCGCCTTCTTCGTGGAGCTACGTTACTCCACAGCAGGCAGAGGTCGCCTTCTTCTTTGCAACTTCTTGCGCTGCACAAAAAAGAAGAAGAAGAAAAAGAAGGCGAGGGCAGCGTTGCTGCGATCACCTTCTACTTCTTCTTTTTTTCTTGCAACACAAAGAAGAAGAAGCAACCGTTGCTTGTGGAGCTGCACTGCAACGCTGCGTATCTTGTGTAGCGCAGCTCCACAAACAAACAAACAAAATAAACAAGAGAAAAAAAAATGCTTACCTGGGTCCCGCGTGGGTCCCACTCCGGCTCCAACTGCTCCCCTGCTCCAAGCTGCCCTGCTCCAAGCTCCTGCTCCAAGCTCGCTCCCGCTCAACGTCTTTGGAGCTCTGGCGATGGAATGATGGAATGAGGGGGGAGGGGTTGGTAGGTGGTAGGTAGGAGGGGGGAAAATTTTGGGGTAGAGAAGAGGTGGAAAATATACATATATGCGGGCAGGGAGGATGGGATTTTCGTTCATCCGAAAAACGGCCTCAACGGGCTCATCCGCAACTGGTGCATTGGTGGCTGCTGGTTCACTCCAGCCCCACCAAACAACCAACCCACATGTGAGTGAGTGAGTAAGTCTAAAGATAGAGAGCTGAGGCCAGTGGGCACCCAAAGCAAAAGACTAAGCTTAAAGGGTCTCAGACAGATAGTCTGTCACCAGTACATTGTAGACACCCATTTCCAAAACTACAAAATAGGTCACCCATTTTCAAACTACAAAATATTCGAAGCAACCAGAAGCTTTAAGTGAGAGCTGCCAAGAACAGCCGCCCATTAGGGCTCTCTCTGGGGAAGAGATTGTGCCAAAACCAACTGGCTCCATTTGCAGTTAGTTCTAGGTGACAATGGCAGCAATATTTTATCCCAGCTTCAAGTGTTGTTGCATGTAATGTACAAGGTCCTCCATTCAAGGGCATGTCAGTCTTCCTTTGAATATAATTGACTGCATCACCTAATCAGATTGACCAGTGAATTCTAAAGACCCAAGAAATTTGTTTACTCCAACAAGCACTAGCCTATAATTATTATGAACATTGGGAGGGGGAGGTGCATCTAATTAACAACTTTTTTTAAATGGTACAGAGAGAATCATGGATCCAAACACGCAACAATTTGCAGCTACACTAATTAATGTGCCAAAGAGAGAGAGAAGTTAATTACAAAGCAAGTGCAACATTAAAGCTTTTTAATTTATTTTGAAATAAACAATGATTTTCCTTTCCTATTCTTCACTCTTCCTTGTTGTGTTCTCTTGCAATAAAGTTTGGCAGACTTTTTCATCATGGGGGTTTTTTTTTTTGGGTTGTTGTCTTCTCAACTTTGCATGTGACACTCTTTCCTAGGAAATTGCACGTGGGCGGTATTTCTCTTCTTTACGAGGAAGCTGTAGAGAAGGAAGCAACCACCACTAGGGCAGATAGATGGATGGATGAATGGATGGATGAATGGATGGATGGCCTTTGGACATGTAACAGTTTTTCATTGTATTCATGTCCCGTAAGTTCACCAGGGTAGTTAGCCATGTACTTACTATGTATCCATCCACATGCATCTACCTTCTTAGCAGCCACCAAATGTCATTAACCTACTCATGTACCTACTTCGTACCCAACTACATTTTTATATTCTTACATATGGTGCTCACTAGCTTACTTACATAGGCAGTTAGTTACCTAGGTAGTGTGAGGTTAAAGTAGCAAGGTTTTAGGGTTTAAGTTACCGAGGTGAATGAAACCTTACCAAGCTGTAACCTTAATAATTTACCAAGCTGTAACCTTACTGACTTACTGATTATACCTACTTATTTTCATAGGTGAGAGTTCCCTAAGGTAATATAGGATAGGTTACCAGACCTTCATAAATAAGTTGTGTTTCATCACAAATGCAGTCACAAGGGTTTCGCATGGATGGTGCACAAGTGAGTGCTTGGTCACATGATATTCCAAGTAAATACAATCAGCACAAGTAATGTGCAAAAACCCTATTTGTTAGCCTGAGGAGGAGGTTGCAAGGTTAAAATTGTATAATTCATTGTTAGGGTTTGTGGACCCAAAGTAAATAGTCAGAGTAGAATCAGAGAATGACGTGTTAAAATCCGTTCAAATTTGTGTGTCTTTTGCATGCGACATGTAACCAACTAGTGTGCTAAGGCAAGGCTTAAGAACAATTCAAAAGACACAAATTTGAACAATCTCATCCAGGCCACAATTCTTTTTCTTTGCACTTAGGCATGCAAGCATATGAATGAGCTAAATTACAACATTTAAGTGCTGGGTTATCTCTACTCAATTCAAGGCTCCTATTCTAACAATCTGATTGACCATATAAGCTTTTAATTTTTTTCATCCCTAGGCACAAGCTTATTTATGAGACCCTATATATTTGTGTATTTTCTATACTAAACATATAGCCCATGTTGTCTATCTAAATATTGAGAGCATGTACAGTGGTGCTCAGTAAGTGATCCTGCAAAAAATACTTCTCCACATCCACGTTTAGTTAATTACTTTTTCGCAACCAAACTTACACACTCAAAACTAAAACTGGGATTGCAAAGAGGTGGGACACTACAAATAGCAAACCACCTGAACCAATATCATTATGATTGACGAATCAGAAACAAGGAGCAGCAGTCAGATCATATTTATTACACTCTTCTCTGACAGACGTTAAGTTTTGCTGCGCCACTTACGAGCCTCAGCAAACTAAACTCTGGGAAATTGCAAACCTATTTTGTTGATCAAAACCAGCATCGTTGACTTTTCTTCATCCAATTTTAATTTGCAGGGTCACGTACTGAGCATAGGTGGATTTGCTCTGGTAGGGTTTTAAATAACTAAAGTGAATTTCTTTTGCTTTGGTTAAACTCAACTGAACTAGGTATTGCCCATTGCCCTCTTTCACCTGCTTTGCATCATCCCTCATTTTCAGCCACAGTGAACCAGCACCCACCAGCACATAGTCCAATGGATGCCTGTTGTTACTCAGTTATGGATGAACCTCAAATGAGTTAGTATATGGTTTCACCTCGGTAACCAATTATGTAAGAAATAGGTCTCATACATAGGTAGATAGGTAGGAAAGTAGACAACTACTAGATAAGTAGACAGTTTATACATAGGTAAGGGCTGTTTTTACTACTTACCGACTAACAACCTGCTAGTGGGTTGTTAGTGGGAAGGTAGTAAAAAAGAGCAACTGAGCTAACCACCATGGTTAGCTAGGGAACTGGAACCCAACAGAAAACTGTCTCCTGACCACTTACCATCCATCCTTCATGGTGCCCTGGTTGGTGCTGGTTCACTGTGGCCCTCCTTTTCTATATAATATTGCTGTGTCGTTCAAAGCAAGACTCCATTCTTATCTATCTCCAATGCTCAGCCCTCTGTACAGCTTTTGTCTGTTTGTGTTGTGTTGTTGCGAAGGAAAGTTCTTGTGTCTTAGCTTAAGTCTTTTTGTGTTGTTGTCAGGACTGCAGCTCATGCAATGCAGCAGCAGCTTCCCAGCTCCAAGCAGTGAACTGTAATGACTTTGTGTGGTTGTGGGTCCACGAATGATGCAGCAATCAATCAATCTGGTCATGGGTGTTGGGATTTTGTGTGAAGTATGCACTTGAACAAGTTTGTTGCACTCAGGGAAAACCCAACCTGAACTCTCATGATCGATATGGGAGCTCAAGCTTGGGTTTGCTTCCAGGAAATATAGAGTAAAGTCCGGAGGTGCAAGTAGTAGTTGGGAGTGGGTTCTTTTGCTTTTCTTGGCTTATAGACTCTGCAAGCTATGATTAATTTTTGAGTCTGTTCTATGTGAGTGTGTACTTGGTCTTTCCTCTAGCTACAAAAGAAAAAGTAAAGATATTTTGAGTGTGTAAGTGCTCTCTGCTCACATTTCGTGCTAGACTTTGTTTTTGTTTTTGAGTTCCGTGGCTTACCTTCCAAGAATATTTTGATCCATTCCAGAGTGTGCTCTTACAACAATATTTTGGTCTCGGTGGATTAATGGATTGATTTTCTTGTCATGGGCAGTAGCTAGCTGTCTGGCAGCCTTCATAAGCAGCTGCTACAGGAGCTTCCTTCAGTTCAATAGTGGCCAGAGCCGGCTATGCACAGCTGCAGTCTCAAACATCCGGCTGCCCTACCAAGCTGGGGAGTCTTGGTAAGATAGCCGAGCGTTTGATGCGGGAGCTGAGAATTCCCGACTTCAGCAGCTTCTCTTGGACTGAAGGGAGCTCCCTTTGCTGCTTCTGCATTGAAGAAGCTCAGGGCAAAATTGTCGTCTCCTAGAACTAGATCTCTTGATCATATTGTGTGACCTTGAGGCCCAGCCTTCCCCCAGAAAGGAAAATGGGAAGTTCTTGTCAGCAAGGAGTTTGTTAAATAAATCACGGGATGCAGTATGTTGTAGGTTAAGGCCCTAGAGGTCGAGGGCCTTACCAGAATAAAGGGTACTGCACCTGGAGGTGGCTGCCAAGGTGCTACCCACAATTTTCTGGTTACACAACCTCGATCGAGGGGTTCTTCCTGTGCATAAAGCAACTGTTTCCCCTGATTCATTTGTTTGTCCTCATCAAAAAAGGGAAGATCCCTCTGGTGTACACTAGTGAATCCTACACCTCTGTTAAGGTGTGCTCCAAATACACTGAAATTTTCTGGCAGCTATTTATTGTTGATGACGCCCCCAGAATGTTGTTGGTTAATACTCAGGGTCATACGAACCAACAACCATTGCAATCAGATTTTATCACTAATTGCCAGCCCCCCTCCCCCACCCAGCTAGTTCAAACTTAGCTACTAGGCTAGCAGCTGGGTTTTACTCCAAAATAAACAAGAGTGACTTGGTTGGGTTCCACTTCGTTAGTCCAGGCCATAGTAGTAGTACATCAAACAACTGATTTCTGTCCGAAGCAGTTAGTATATGTGTACACAAATCTGTTTGATGGTTAGGTAGGGAACTGAAATCCAACAGAAAATTTGGTAGCTAGTAGGTAGGTAGGTAGTGAAAACCAACACTTTACCCTTCTTATAAACACATATACTTACCTTACCTTGTAGTCACTTATCTTCCTTATTATGGGTTGACCTCAGATGAGGTTCATCCACAACTGAGTTTTAAGAACTTGGGCTGTTTGTTTGTTTCTTTTTTTTCTTTTTTTTTAAAAGTTTCTTTTGGTATTGTTGTTCCTCCAGGCTCCTATCTCCTATCTGTTGATGAAAAGCTCAATATGCCCTGACATACATACTGACCTACCTTTCTACCTACCTACCTACCTTGAATAAGATAATACTTGCCCCCAGCTTATTGCATGTGGGCTGCATTGCTTATTACAAAAATATTTTCAAAGTAGTGGAATATTTGACTGAAGATTTAGTATCTTTAGTTTTCATTACTATTGTTTTCAAAAACAAAACATCTCGTGTCTTGTTGCATGAAATACTATTAATATTTTAACCTGCAAAGTTTGTCCTTTAAATTGACCCTCAAATTTTTTGTCATTCTCAATAACAGTAAAATCTCAAACTAATCAACCATATTAAGTATAGTCATTGCAAATAGTTGTTGCAACAGCAAATAGCCCCTTTTTTTTTTTGCAAATAAATTCAAATATTGAGAACATTGCATGCACTTTCAGTTGCATAGTAAACACAATTCCACTTTTAGATAGGTGGAACAGTGTATTGAGGATAATTCATATTTGTTCAAAATCAATCAACTATATAGAAAGATTGGAACTTTTCAACCCTTAAAATACAAGAAGAGTCAACTAAATTGCAAGCAAGATGAAAAACAAAATGAATGAAATTTGGGAAATTTGTAAAAGAATGCAATGTGAAATTTTCCTATGCATTTCACATTGCATAATTTTGCTGTTGAATTCTGTTCCAACATAATGAAATGAAATCTCGAATTCATGATCCATACAAAAGAACTATGCTTTTAGTTTGTTTACATTATATGAGAACTTTTGAGTTCTTGGATTGAAGCATTGTGAATATGACATTTGTGTGTGTGTGTGTATACATATATTCTTCTCTCTCTTCTATGTTTGAGCCATAGCTTTTTCCAATTGTCTTGTTTCTAGAATTTACTTTCTAGGATTTTTTTCTTTAAAATACACATTTTGCCACATTGTGTTTTTCTAATAAAAGAAGTCACAACAAAGCAAATTTTTGCCACAAAAAAGATGAAACAAATAAATCACAAATTCTCACATCTAACATGTATATTTAATATCAATTGACTTTCCCAGAGGTTGAGTTGTTGGTAGTGGACAAGGGACGCTAGATTATAGTTAATAATTGAACTAGCTATGATTCAAATGGAATATGTTCTTATTTCTATTTCCTCATTTTGGTCATGTATTTCCACAATAAAGTAACCCTAAATTGCTATCGCTTGCATAGAAAATAGAACCCCAAATACTTCTCCCAACTACATGGTGATACCGTAAAAAATGAATTCAGGGTATCACCAACAAAATACATATGAATACTATTTCAGTTCAATACCAATCAAATAAAATAGTTAAACCCCGACCATGCTGGGGATCGAACCCAGAATCTCTGGTTCCGTAGACCAGCGCCTTATCCATTGGGCCACACGGTCGGCTCTCACTCAATCCCCTTAGATATTCTATTTAATCTTGCCAAATTGACAGTTGCAGAAATATTACCCCAAAGGTTGTGTACCTTTTTCCTGTTATTATCCAAGCAAAAGATAATTTTATGAATTGGAAAGGAAAACCCTAAAATTCCTTCCTAACATACCATATGGGAAGTAGATACATGAAAAGGAGCCTAATGTTTGGACAGAAGCTGGATTTTCAGAGAAGCATTTTGTTACACAAAACAGTGGACATGAGGTGTATTTTACATGGGTCTACCGTCACACACTTGGGCAAATTTCCTACTTTAGATTCTTTATTGCTGAATTCTCCCCCATGTCAGTTTCACTTCAATGTGGCTTCCAATGATGGCATAAAAGGTTGGAGTAATTCAGCTAAAATCACAAACACACACCATAAAGCTTGTGTCAACCATCTAGGGTTTTTTCCAAATAATTTGATAAGATTGAATTCTACTATGTTATGATATTGAGATGTTCCCATAAATCCTTGATAATGCCTATTCACTAGTTACAGTGTCTTCATTTTTTGTTTTGCTTCACATCACTTACAATTATCTTGTAAGTCATCATGTATATTAGAGGGGTAGGGCTCCTAATGTAAAGACCTGCCCTAATTTTCAGAGGAAGTGCACTTCCACAACAGAAGATTTCTTGCATTTCATAAGTTGCTGGAAGATCATTGCTGAGTTCTTGCTCCTGACAATGGTCATCTACATAAACTTGGAAAAACTAGGGCAGGTTTTACCTGTAAGGCACGACCCAAGAATGGGGCTGTTCTGGGAATGAGGACCCCATGTGAGGCCTGAGCCAAGTGCAAGACCCAAATTCTCAGAGCAGCCCCATTCGAGTTCCTTAGCTGGTATTAAACACCAGTGGAATTTTACTTTCATAAATGGGCAGCTGTAACTCATTTGAGAGGAGAGGAGGCACCTTACAGGTAAGGTTCCAAAAAAATGAGGAACCTTACATGTAAGGTGCCATCCTCTGTTGAGGCAGAATTTTACTGAAGATGAGGCATGCTAACCTGCTCCTACTCACAATGCCTTTCCAGCACTTGTTGACAACCAGGTTGATGTCAACCCCACCTGCAACAGCAACAAGACATCCTGCCAATCTCACTTCAGCACCTGATGCCACTCCTGGACCAAAAACCCTCACAACACCCTTAACTCACCTCCTGTTTCCAATGCTCTCACAGCACCAGCATACCCCCTCCCCCTCCCAGTGGACAAACAATCCCCCACAAGCCTCCTCTTCTGGTGCCTTCACAAAGTTTTTTGCCACTCTTTTAGAGTTCGAAATTTTCTCAAGCTCCTCCACAAAAGCATGTTGTTGTGTGTGTGTAAGAGGACAAACACAAAAATATAGTAAACAACTCTAGTCTACAAAAACCTAAGGCCCACTTTACACAAGGAATGAAAGTCAAGTTTGAACCCAAACCAAGCAACCCTAACTACCTAAACCTTCCCAACCATGGGTAGGATGTCTCATTCTGCATGATGGCACAGCCACAAGGCATACTAGCCCAAATCATGCCATGCCAAGGGTGCTGAAACACTGAGACAGAATGGAACACAAATTTATAAGATGACTTTCCCTGTCAATTATGCCTTTTCACTTCCAAGATAATTCCTTTTTAAAGCAGGTCAAACTAGACTCCCTATGCTACTATAAGCACATGGAGTAAAGATCTGGTGCACAAACTGTGCTTGGGCAACCCATCCATGCAGCTAACTGTGCAAATTCTGCACACATAACAATGCAACTCCTTCAACATGGAGATCAACAATCTGTGTCCAAGAAATCAACATCAAGCCATCAGCATAATCAGTGGTAATAGCATAACCAACTTTTCAAGAGGGTGGCAGATCAAATCTTCACCACCAGATGCAGATTCTAGATATACCCAAAGTGTGTAGACCACCAATTGGGTCAACAACATCATCAAAAGCACAGCAATCTGGAGGGGTTGAATCCAAGTAAAGATCTGGACAACCATGCTGTGTGACTGCCCATAGCATACAAAAACAAACCTACAAGATTTATGTGGATACTGGTGCAACTGCACATCCACAACACCTGTTTGAAAGGATTCCTTACCTTTGAAAGAAGCTAATAGCCCCAAGGATCCAAGATTCTCAATCAATAACAAAAGCCTCACCTCTACTTCTTTTGCAAGGAAAACTACATCAAAGAAATCTTCTCATGTTCATTCAAAGGATTGCCTTCTGACACCATTAACAGATGATAGAAACTCAAAAAGTTCTAGAGAAGAAGTCATCTTTGCATAGTTGTACAAGAATTGCTTATGACAGCTCAACTCAACATCCTGAAAAGAGTAAGCTGCAAAGCAATTCAGTTAGGTTAGAGATGTTAATCATACCTAGTTCCATCCAAAACTCACCAGTTTTCTCAGCCAAAAAGCATCACCAATTGACAGAGTTATGCTCCAACTACCTGAAATTTCAGCAATTAGTACCCAAAAAGTATGGTTGGCAAGGGATTGTTCAACCATCCTAAATTGCAGGGGCATAATGAACTAATTAAGCAGCCTTGTTTCAGCAGCCCTATTGTCATTTCCCATTTGCATATGGCTGTCAACCAGGCCCCCCCCAAATTGTCTCATCAATGGGAGCTTGCATGACTCACAGCATATCATTGTGTGATGGTATGGCATAGACTTTCGAAAAACTCTTGACTAATGTCTCCAGAACTCAAATCAAAACATCAGGCATGATCCGACCTTGAATTTACTCTAAATTTTCAAAATCTGGACAAGCATCTTTAGAGCCAGAATAGCTCTGTCAACTCATGGTTCTATATACAGAAAACCTGTACCACTCAAACACAAAGGCAAAAGATGTGGCTGGACACAGCCATAGAAGATGTGCTGCATTGAATGTAGCAGAACTTAGACATGAAAACCTGTGGAAGAAAGACTTTACAACATTCTGTTAGTGTGCTGTCTGCCAGCTTCCAGAGCTTCCCTGATTTCACCATCAGCTCGTGGCCAGTTCATTATGATGTCATCCATAACACCAAAAGGTGATACAGTGGGACAATGGGGATCTCCAGGCAAAGCATTAAGAGCTATAACAATATCAGACATCGCAGACCTCAGTCTTCCAACCATATCTATTGGCTCCTCTGTTGCAACACCCTCATTGCTGGTGTCCAAACGTGCATTTTCAAGCAACCCCTTTGCTAATGCTGACTTCCCCTTGACTAAAGGTCTTGTGCTTCCTTCCATAGCCATATCACCTGGACAAGTTCCACAACACTGATTCACTAATAGGCAAACTATGAGGTGGGGCAAAATTGGCATCATGAAAACTACTGCTCAGGATGATCCAGAACAACACAGTCCATCACCACTACTGGTTCTACATCTGTAATACAACTATACCTTGTGCTACTTCGACTTGAGCTCCATTGTCAGCAACAGTCAGTTTTTGAAATACTGATGATGCCTGGACTTCATCTGTGATTTGGTGCAAGGTATCAGGCTCCAACAAGATTTTCAGCATCAAAATACATGGAGAAATTGGCTTAATTAGTTGGAGGAGCAGCTGTTGCAGGATTGCAGCACCTCCATGGCCAGCAGTGAGTAATACTTGAATTCCAAAGAGACTATTCAAAATTGAGGTTTCTCTCTGTTCTGAGATATCAACAGGAATTTCTTCTAACAGTGTTTGGCCACAAGGGAGGTCGGTGCCTATTGAAACATGGATTTCCTCTTGCATATTTGTTTCCTGCAGATCAACCACTTTGCTAAACTGCTCAAGTTTTGCTTGTGCACATATAGCCCCTGCCCAACTCAGTAATGGCTGAAGTAGTGGCCTCAGCAGACACTCCTCAGAAAGTGCATGTTCACGAGCAGTCAACTTACATGCCATGATAACAGCTGTATGGTGCATGTTTACACACATATGAGCAGCAGAACCAACCTGCTTTGAATTCTCTTGTTGTGAAAAAGGGAGAAGAAGAAGAGGTAACAGCTGAGGGCACACTGCTTTGTAGTACTGAGGGACAGTGGTGACATACTTGGGTGGTTTTGCAAGATGTGAGGCTATACGGTCATAGACCCTCACATTTCCCTGCAAGCCAAAATTCTTATTATAACTGCTCGCCAATCCCTCAAACATGCAGGGGCACACACAAATAGAACAGGCCCTCAATAGTTTGCAAAGTTTTGTTGACCTTCAAGAGCATGCACATGGTTCAAAAGGCTTTCATATAACACATGCAGACAAGATTAACAAACCACAGTAAATTGAAAGGAGTATCTCTACCACCTCCCTCCAATAACTTCATGTTGAGTTGCTCACCCCTTGAGTTCCACCAGCCAGCCTCCCAATTGCAGCAGCTACACCACCCTCTCGCATAATGAGCCTTGACAACAACTTTCCCGCTTCAGACTTGAACCATGGTGGAGGGGCTGGACTATCCTGTCCAAGTAAAGTCAACAAGGCTTCAACCATGTGGGCAACTGGGAGACACTCAACCATAGAATCCATCCTTTCTGATGAAAGCTTTCTCCAATCATCTCGACCTGCCAGCACTAATCCATTCTTGTGAGACTTCCCAAATATTACAGCACCAATTGGGATGATGCAAAGGAAGCACATAGTCTTCCCTACAACCCACTTCTGACAGCCTAATCAAAATCTTACCAGAATGTGCAAGCTGCAGATATGCAGCACACAGATCAGGGAGATGGTAGAACATCATGAGATCTTGTAAAGCTGCTTCTTGAAGCCTCCTCTTCCCCTTCAGCTCCCCCAAAGTTTCTTTCATGCTCGGATTACTATCCAAGCTTAGAGGTTGATTACCGTCAATCTTAGCTGGACTATCAATGGTGGCACCAGGAGATGAGACACATGGTTCACAACTTGGAGTGCTTTCCAAAACAAGACATGCCAGAAGATCTGCTGCTTGAAATAAATTGGTACAGTCCACAGCAGAAGATTGATGAGAAGGCCCAGGTACAAGTGCTGAAGCATGTTGACCCAATCCTATACCTGGTCACATGAAAATCCAGAAGAAACAACATAAAGTAATGTGCCCCAAGCTCAGAAGAATCAATTGTAGTACAATGCAACCATGTGAGGTCCAGCACACAGTACTAGCCTCACCATCTCATCAAGTGCATCCTTTCAGAACCACTGCAGGTCACCTAGAAATGCAAAGAGAGATGTGGTGAATTAATCTTACCTGGTATGTATTTGGAAACAGCCGCTGCTGCTGTTATTGCACCTTTTGCTCCAAACCGTTTTTCCAGGGGAATGCCAACCCCAGGGTTCAAGGAGGGGTAAATCCCCCATCGTACTACAAGCTCCAACACTGCCTTCACCACTGTCCAATCAGGGGAATTGAGGGTGATGCTCTTGCCATCTTCTGAGTTTAACAAAATTGCTTCCAACAGCCTGCAGCAGCAATCCAAGGCTTGACGAGCTGATGCAGCCTCTTCCAATGGTTGGACTGGCATAGGAGAAACAACAGCCAACCATGCAAGAAATGACACCATGCAATTAGACGTGGTTCAAAATTCAAATCCAAATTCCTTGAAAAAACTGGTCAACAAGCAAAAGATTCATAAAACCTACCTGAAAAGATCCAAAAGAAAAACCTGATGTCTTCCTGATAGAGGGATTCACTTATCTTTGAACAAATGAGCCACACGGAACGCAGATTTCTCGGAACTAGTGCAACGAAGAGGACCTTTTACCTGATGTCTTCTTCCTGAAGAATTCATTTGTCTTTCAACCATAAACCCTAAACCCTAAACGCAGAATTCTCGGAGTCTGGTGCTGCAATGAAGATTTCACCTTCGTTATTGACGGACGACAGAAACACGCGGGCGTCCTTCAGAGCCTCTGTCACAGGTCGCTTGATTGTCACCGGCATCCCCACACCTCGTACGCAATTCCTCAATCCAGAAGAGCAACAACAACAACAACAACAGAAGGGGACGAGCGTTTAGGGAAGGGTTTGTGCGCCCTACAAAATCCTCAAGCAGAAATACAATCCGAAAACAAAGACGCAACTCCACCGAGTAATCCTACACAACAGCCTCGCAACTTTCTAACGCGCAGGTATCTGGGATGCACCATGCTGCTGCGATTCAAACGCGAATTCCAACTGCACCCCGGCAATCTTGTAACAAACCAAAACTCTAATCGGAAAACAGCTCGCCAAAACTGCAAGAGTGTCAGAGGCCCGCTGCTTGTACGGGATAAAGTATTCATACCAAAGAATACAGTATCGGTACCCTATCAAGTACGGATACGGTACTCACTACACAGTAACCAGTGTTGTGCGGTTATTTGAATTCTCAAAGGACCTCCGGTTCCTGTTACAGAACCAGAGAACCATATGTTCCGGTTCTGTACAAAATCAGAATGCAAAGAACATCCCACCCCTCCCTTTCGTGGATATTTCAAAACCTTTAAAGAACCGACAGTTGTCATGAAAGAACCGACGGTTTTCATGAAAGAACCAGTGGTTTTTTATACCAGTTATTTGTTTTTTCAATCCTTTGAGAACTGTGGTTATGAATCTTAAGAGCATCCTGATAACCGCCAGGGGTCTGTTCCTGTTTATAATAACCGCCTGACACTGAAAATAACCTCCCAAAATTAGGGCTGCAAAATGACTTTGTTGTTCTGACCTTGGAATGGCCGAGGGATTGCTTTTTGGTGTGATCATGGAATGGGCTGAGCTAAGCACATTCCTGCATTAACCTAGCTGGTGTGGATTATTTCATGGGACAGTCTTATTACAATGATAATTATCTTCTTGAATGGGACCATTATAAAAGAGTGTGCCTTTTGCCAACTCAGGCCCATTACAAGGGAAAATAACCTACTGACTTGGACCATGTTTTAATCCACCTCTAGGGAATTGGAGAATAGTTTATTTGGAGGTGAGGACCCAAGCTGAGTGCTGAGCAGGATCTAACCAAACATAACATAATTTGCACTTCTGAGAGATTCTGCCACAACAGTAGGTTCTTTGTAGACTATTCTGCTCAACCTCATGATGTCCTTCTGTGCCAGTCACATTACATTTGAGAGAGCAGTTGACACTAAGAAGCTTAACGTGGAGGGTGAAATCTTTCCTGGGTGACAATTTCATACTCTGGAATGATCAAGCCATTGCCCATTGTGTTGGGCAAGGCTCCAGCAGACCCCCTTAGGGCAACCTACCTGGTGCATCCAACATAATGGGCAAGGGCAAGTCCATTCCATGGCATTAAGGTCCAGGGAGGCAGATCCAACGATTTAACACAAAATTCAAGTTCAACATTTTGACACTTTTTTGGTCATTATTACAAATGTTTAATCGTCACTGGAAGATTATGTCGTATAACAGAGTCAAGAAGTTGGCATAATCTGCCAGCCCAGACCCTAATGTAAGGTCAGACCCCAGGGTTGGGGCATTCTTGAAATAACAAGCCCCTGAGGCCAGAGGGCCTGTTATTTTGGGTCTGGCCTTGGGGGCCACTGGAATGCCCCAGCTTTAGGGCGTTGCATGGCATAAAAATTGATGGAATTATGTCCTTTTTCTTCT
Source organism: Sphagnum tenellum (assembly GCA_963921925.1). Classification (NCBI taxonomy): domain Eukaryota; kingdom Viridiplantae; phylum Streptophyta; class Sphagnopsida; order Sphagnales; family Sphagnaceae; genus Sphagnum; species Sphagnum tenellum. Next base: position 4,214,202 of record OY998160.1, on the reverse strand, counting down.
TCTTTTTTTCCCATGATGCCTGTATGGTACCCGCAAAATACCCATCAAGTATCATGGAAAAAAAAAAGTAAAAATGACATGGGGGCATATAAGCAAACAAAGTGCTAAACCCTAACAGGGAGGGAGAGCCAATAAAAACCACCTTTGAAAGGGGGCAAACACCATTTGATTGCACAATGGGAGAAGGTTTTCTTAGTCAATCTTGCTCCCCTCAAAGAAAAATAAAGCTCGCCTTTGAGAGGGTGCCAATACCTTTGATTGCATTAAGTTTAGTATTCATAATTGCTCATCACAAAGACATAGTGTTGACATTTTGAAAGAAAGGTAGTATCTTCTTTGAATGTGTTAGAAGTCGAGGTTCTCTTTAGTTGTGATCTTTTTATTTTAGAGCTTGATATGAATTTTTTTTTTGTTATATTAGACTTATTTGTAAAGTCAGGCGATTAGGGGCCGAGAACGGCCAGTTAGGTAATGAAAATTTTACAAAACGAAAAAAGTGGGACCCAAACTAGTTTTGACTTTTATCCTGTTTTTCCTTTTTCGAAAGCGCTTCCACTGCTGCTACATATATTTTGACTACTATAATTACTCTCAAACCTTGTGCATTAAATGGCAAGTTTCAGCATTTCACAGTGAGATTTAATAAAGTTTCCTTACTATGCATATACCACTGAAAAAGGGGATAGAGGGTGAAAGCAGGCCCAAAGACAGGGTGAAGACAGGGTGACTTTACGAGTCGTTAAGTCTATTATTTTAAAGAAAATTTTAAGAAGTTATCATACAAAAGGTTTGAGAGCTAGCCAAAGTTCATGTGATTCAACACTCTTTACAAAACTTCAATGCTATAGGGTTTGTGCCATGAGCATGAAATTTGAACTTCTTTCTTTGGTTTTCTTGGAAAGCTAAAGCTTTATTACTTTCTATATTAATTTTTTTTTTTTAAACGTCATTTTTGGGAATGTGTGGATTGGAAGCCTTTTTTGCTTTGGCATTTACAAAAGTATTTATTATATGTTTCTATGTTGTTTGTATCTTGTGAGGTCAATTATCCCCAATAATATTTTCCATAAGGTGTTTAACCTTAGTAATTTAAGTGTAAGAAAAAGGTCTATCTTTAGACCCTTCTACAATTTGAATCACTTGTCACAAGCTCAATAAATAAGTGTTTTGAGCCATAAACCTAGTTTCAAGCCTTAAATCTAATCATGTTTGTGGACCTTAAGCTTATTTGGGTTGATTGTTAAAGTCATTGCAAAAGTTGTGTGATCTTGCAATGTATGTGACCTACTGAAGGCCACCTAAATAAATTGGTTGTACCAAGGTTTAAAAAGCATAGGAAAGCTCATTTGTAGCATAAATTTGTTTATAATCACAAGTCTCCCTTAATCTATAAGGACTTTTTTTGACAATTCATTATGGGCAATAATCACTTGTTAATGTCATCATCGTATTCTAGTTGCTCAAATCCAAATACTCCAAACAACATGTGTATGCAAATGAAAAAGATATCTTTTAATTCAACAACAAAACACTACAACAACATGGGGCTATTTTGCGATCCGAATATCATCGCAAACAACAAAGAAAGAAGTTTCCAAAAGCTTGCTATTGCGAACCATAATTCCTCGCAAACTCTTAAGCTTTTGCGATACCATAACATTTGTACCCGTACAATCGCAAGTCCTTCGCAACTCCTTAAACTTGATACAATCACAAAACTTTCCGATTGTAACTGATCCTATACATTGTTTGCAATTAACATTGCATCAGAAACTATTACAACACACCCATCACCGCAACGACTTAGCGAATCGACTCAAAAGTCTATTGGTTTCCGATATAAGATCTAACACAAACTTTTTGGGATCCTCAAAATGCCGTTAAAAGTTTGCGAAACTTGATACGATCGCAAAACTTTCCAATTGAAACTGCTTCTATACATTGTTTGTGATTAACATTGCATTAGAAACTATTTGCAACACACCCATCACCGCAACGACTTAGCAAATCGACTCAAAAGTCTATTGGTTTCCGATATAAGATCTAACGCAAACTTTTTGGGATTCTCAAAATGCCGCTAAAAGTTTGCGAAACTTGATACAATCGCAAAATTTTGCGATTATAACTACTTCTATACATTATTTGCGATTAACATTGCATCAGAAACTATTTACAACACACCCATCACCACAACGACTTAGCGAATCGATTCAAAAGTCTATCGGTTTCCGATATAAGATCTGACGTAAATTTTTTAGGATTCTCAAAATGCCGCTAAAAGTTTGTGAAATCGTAGATTTCGCAAACCTGTTATGGATTGATTTTACCCTTAAGAGTGTAGCGATATCTATGACATGGTATACTCCATACTAGCAATTGTAAGTGCGACTGCATGCAACTATAGGGGTTGCGTTCACACTGCATTACATGTTAATTAGCTGACCCAATTATATGCGAACACGTGTACTTTTATTTTATGATTAAATATTTAGTTTTAAGAATTATTTTGATTAATCTAGACCGTCCAAATTGTAGCCCTTGGGGTGCGGACACGTGTTGGGTTTGAAGCCTGATCAACCATGCTATGTCATTGTACATGTGGCACAGATTAAGGTTAGGGTTATATGGTTTAACCCCCATTGAATTATCAGGATGATGCGATATGGCAACCTAATGACTGCACGATGTAGTTGCAAATGCAACTAATATTTTGGTAGCTTGAAGTGCCATTTGTCACATGGTCCCACTTTATAGGTGTTAGGGTTAGGGTTAGGGTTAAGGTTTTTCATCTTATCGTTTATAGTGTGCCACATGGCAACACAACAACTGTTAGATTTGGTTTCTCTTATCCTGTAGCTGCAACAGCTGCTCCTAATAGTACATGAGCTGTCCCACAGTTAGCTTTAAGGGATGCAGTTATGCCTTCAAATGATGAAAACACACTTGGATTTACCAACTTAGACACACATGGGAACTGCCCAGCAGGGAGGCAGCAGGAAATGTCACCCAGATGCTTGGATGAGGACACCCTAGGCCTATCTCTTGTTGCAAAGCTTGGCTCCATCATGCCTATAAGAGGTAAGGATATAAGCAAGGATTGAAGGAATGTAAAAACTACCATTCTCACATTTCCGCCTAATTGAAACTTGGATTTTACAATGTGTTCCTCAAGCCTCAATTTGCACCTTCCAATTGTGAGCACAAAATATCCTTCTTCCATTATTGAGTCCCATGCAAGGTTTATTAGTTTCAGTCTATCCACCAATTGATGCATCAACAATTTCTAAAAATCTTGGAGGCCAAGAAGTTGATCGTATGGCAGGAATGGCACATGAAATGCCAAGAACTGTGGATTGTTGAGCATTGTATGATGAGCCAAATGGTTTTGATAGAAAAGGCAACACAGAAGACAACGTCACCCTCCACACATCCTAGCTGATTCTGGTATTGAATGCCGCAGTTGCTGCCATGGTAGCTGCAGCAACCACTGAACTACAATCTGATCCAAGGCCCTCATCAACTCCTACTAAAGCTCTATATATTGGAAGTTGTGACTTGGGCCAAAGTAAATGCCAGCCAAGATTGGGATAGTGGCAGTCTTCAGTATGGTGCCTTTGGCATCAATTGTATTTCACAGTCTTGTTCTATTGAAGAACGCAGCTCCCTCTTGTTATTTGCAACATGGAGAGAGGCCTGCACAACACAGTAATTAGTTTCAGTAAAATCACTGACACCCTGTTTGTATAGCCACCTCAGTGAATAGCCCTAAGAGACCATATATTCTTCCATATGCCTGTAAATCTCCTGTAAATAAGAGAGATGAAGTTCAAATTAGATTGGAACATAAATGGGCACAATGGTCCCACATGCTCTGAAAGATTATGGTTATTTTCAAGTAGAGCTTTGTACTTTGCAAACTGCAATGCCAATTTTTGCACGTGCATTTAAGAACCACACACTTCACAAGTCATCAAAGAAGTTCATCTACAAAGACCCACCATGAAAGATGCATGCACCAACCAAAAAATCAACTTCAACCACATGCATGTTACATCCCACCTGCTTCAAATTTGCCTTCTCTCATGAAAGACTTGCTGCCCTTTGAACCAACTGCTCACACAGCATCTACGAGAGCTTAACAATAGTTCAGCAAGTTCAGCAAGTTCAGCAACATGTCATTGAAGAAACAATTGAAAAATTAAGCTTGATAGAGATAATGACCATAATAGAGGTAGCTAACTTAAGAGCCATATGCACTTTAATTTACCAGAAAGCATGACCTATCATACAATTTAAGGCCATGGATCAAGAAGCATCCTCTTCTATCTTGATCTCAAAAAATTCATAGATCTACAGTGTAGAATGTTTACTAAGGTCTTTCATATTAACTGCTTTCTTCTAATGGTTTGCCTTGCAGATTCTCTATTTGCTAACACTTAGCGAAGTCTTCAGGCCTCTTTTTCATCCTAATCTCAAGCAATAATGGACTAACATTGGTAATATAAGCCTCCTAACTTGATTTATCAATCTCAAGTATGCATAGATCCACATGTTCTCAATATTGCTATCCTAAAATAAGATCAAAATGATGTGCTCAAAGACTTGTTCATCAACAAGTTCACAAAAGAACCCAATACATACAAGAAATACCTAACTTGTGGCATGCTTCAGCTTCACGGATGCAAATGCACCTAAACTCTGCCTTTGCAGGCTCTCTCACTTTGCCAGAGTAGATTCAGATTTCATTGCCAATTCCATAAATGTAGACCCCATTCGCATTCCTAGACATCTATGTGCAACATGGGAATGAGTTGTAACACAACATCTGGCACCTCCACTTGGACAGATTGCCCATCATATTGTGAATGCCTTGGCCTTCTCCGAATGACTAGCTTTGGAGCAACCCTCCAAAGGAATAGCTGCCAAATATGTTGCAAGCTGAGATGTCCAAAAAGGTTTCACAAATCTGCAGTGCCACTAAGTGCACAATCTTGGGTACATTTGACCGCAATTGGTTTAGCTCTCTCAACAACGAATATCACAAAAAATTCTATAGTCCATACAGGCCACAACATGTTGATACTAACATATCTGGGAAGGACAGAACTGGTTCTATCTTGAACCTATGGAATGCTTCATGGGACCTAATTGCTAAAACAATAGGTTAGTTGTCTTTAGGATAGTGGGTTCAAAATTCCCTATGTACTAGAGGAACATCTCTAACCCTTCAAGTACAACAAGGTTTTTTTGCCCATGTCTAACAACCCAACAACCCAACAATCTGTGAGTTATGATAGAAGACTTACTTAGAAAGGTTGTGAGACAAAGCTTTTAGTACCAGTTCCATCAACAACCTTTAAAATTGCAAGAACTACCTTTGTTGTGGTCAGAGAGTGCTGCCAACTGTGACTTGGACTTCCATCATTGCTGCTTAACCTTCTGTTTGAACTTGACTGTGCTTCAATTGAAAAATTCTGACCTAATACCCTACCAACACCAAGCAACATGCACCAAAGAAAGCAAAAGAAATTCAAGGAAAACACTGATAGTCATTCACAAAGAATCAGAATATCACCTTCATTTAAAAATTTATGGCAGTGGCTAATATATATTGTTTAAAAACTTTAGACGCACCTAAGTAGTTTTGCCACCAAAAACTAGATGACATGTCTATATAATGCAAGCCCATTTTATAAAATTGTGACTATTAGTTATCGACCATATATCTATATGTCAACCAATTGTGTAGCAAATTCGGTGTCAAAAACCTCAGTGCCAAGTTTGTCAACCATATATTGTGTCAACCAGATTTTGACCATCAGGCAGTTATGTGTCCATGATTTGCACGTCCAGCACCTAACTGTTGGATAGGGGACCATGACCCTTTTGATTGCCTTCTTGGTCACTGGGTTTGCATGTATGTACAAATCTCGCTGGTCGTTTTGCAATGCCACCATCCAAAGCTACCACTAACTTTCAATGTGGCTTCTGGCAAGGTGTAGTCACACCCATCTTGTTTGATGCTATCTCCTGTAATGGTATTGTGTTTGTCTTAATCTCCTCTAATGGTAGAGGAGGGTCCTTGTATGCATGTGACTCACACTTGGTTTCTAGGTCTCCACATGTGGTACCAACCGTTGCCCTTTCAGAAGTAGGTTCAAGTGGTTCCCATGATGGAAAAAACCACCTTGCAACCTTTGCAACTATCTTTGGATTTGCACCAAGGCGGCTGGGTTGTGTCGGCAGGGGAACTGATGAACTAGGTAGTACATTTTGGCATACCTCTTTCAGCTCCAAGGTCATTGCATTCATCTTCTCTTCAAGCTCACATATTTGAGCCTCTAATGCGTTGTACTTTTTTGCCCAATTTTCACTACCTTTGTTTAAGATTGTAGTGTTTTGTATAGGTGGTGGATGGTTTACCTATCAAGACCAGCCCAAGTTAGATCACAGGTTTACTACTAACTACAAAATGTGCATATAGTTTTATCCATATGGCATATTTGTCACAAAATATCAAGACTAAAAAACACCCACCTCTTCTTTAACAATTGCCTCTAACTTGTCTTAGTCAGACCCGTATTTTGTGTTGCACCCAAGTTGCATCCAATGAATATTCGTAGCCTTGACAAGTTTGATCTCCAACTTGGTTTTCAAGCAGGCATATTGACATTCTGCAGGGATCACCTGCACAATCAAGGTGTGGGAGTTAACCTAGTGAGCAGCCTAAGCACATTAGCAATGTGCTTATCCTTCTATTGTATAGTTATAATAGTCACCTTGCCAAACAAGGGGAGTTGTAACATGCACGGCAATGGCTCCCTGAGATTAATGACCAGACCTAGCTGCCAACACACATTCCAGAGGACCCCAATTAGTGCATCTATGCCCATACAAAAAATATTGCATATTATACATAAATATGATTGTAACAATTGTATTGTCAATTGACATCAACTATGGTTTCAACAAAAACATTATTACGTTTTGTCCATGTCATCATCAATATCTTTGCTTGCAGCTTGTAATGTCATCACCTTTATGGGTATAGAAGTTAACCTTGTTTGATCTAACCAAAATGACATCACTTGTCTTCCAGTCTTATTACCGCAAATGACATTAAATCACAACATCCAACATTTTATATGACTTTCTACTTCATATATCACACCTGAAAACACATACAAATCATTAGAAGCCCAACTAACATACAACCAGACTATTGGAAAAACAAAATCAAGGTCTGGGGGTAGGTAGAACTTGGAACATACAATGTGTTCACTAAAATGAACTTTCAGATCTTCTTCTTCATCTACCTTTGCCAAAATACAAATCACAACCAAACTTGTTGTTTGGTACCATTCATACTTGCCACAGCCAGATAAATGCCTAACCACTTAAACAAAAACAATCCTAAAAGGAACTTTCTACTTCTACATTGTCCCCTACAGGTTATTTCATGTTTGATGGAGCATGGACTCTTGTTAAGAAAACCCAAAAATAACCATTGTAATGTAATGCAACTAAATTGAGCCCACAATAACCAGATGCAAGTTCGCCATATAAAAATCACCGAGCAACGGGCTTTGTTTTATACAACATTTAGATTGTATAAGAGCCCTTCCTATAGATGCTTACTTGAATAGCATGTGGTGGTCCAGGGGACACCATTTCAACCACCTTGGTGTTTGGATTGGCAGATGCAAATTGCAATCCCTTCTTGACAACCTTCCACTCCATCTCAACACCCATTCGTGTGTCCATCTCACTTTCACAAGGATTAATAACTCTTAGGGTTTCTTCCCAGCCTGTTATAAGTTTTTCTTCAAGCTTGAACGTCAATAATGAATTTGGCCTGTGGTGAGGACCTTGCGAATTGTGACCAAGACCAAAATTCGCATCAGCACTGCTCAATACCTGCAAAGTCTCCCATAGTCCCTCCATCACCAACTAGGATGTTAAAATCTACTGATCCATTGTGTGAATTCTGAGCAATTGTGCATTCTAAAAGAAACATCGCTAGTTTATAAGATAAAAGTTGGAGATAGTCAAAAAGGATCTAAAAATAGGGAACAACTCTATATCACACCTGGAAATTCATTTTTATGAAGTTAAGCTTCTGAACAAACAACGACCTTTGTGTTGTTCGATCATTCACAAATCTTGGGATATGCTTGCATTTCAATTTACCATGAACACCATACCAATCTATACATATTTTGTGCCTTCTAAGATATACCGGATGCTCACAAGAACGTCGACAACAAGCATTTAGATTACTTCTGAAATGTTCAACCCTTAATCTTGGTGGTGCTTCTGAACTGCCAAGTTTACTATGACATTGCTTGAAAACACGCTTGATGTAAGCAACAGTCTTTTTTTTGTCGCATCACCATACAGATTTTGTCATAATAGATAGCCGACATTTTCGTAGAGGGTTATTTAAAAGACTGGCCAGTACACTGGAATCGAGTCTTCTTCGTGGGCAGAATTTTGTCAGGTTGAGGTGATAACAAAGGTGCATGACCCTAGTCCTAGCACCTGGGCTAACCCACAAGGGCAGCCCTGAGTTTACATGTTGTCGTTGTGGCTGCAGACAAACAATTCCAAAAAAGGCCATTCATGTGAGGAAGTTCAAAATTACAGTTTGGCCTTGTGCTGGGGGGCAAAAACTATGCCATATTTCCTTGATTTGTTCCCAAGACATGTTTAGTGCCTTCTCAAAGTTGGCTATTGGGGCCCATATCATGTTTTGTCTTAGGCCTTGAACTATCTAGGGTCATGGGGAACCAATATATAATTTTAATCCGTGATTTCTACATAAGCCTATGCTACATCCAAAAGGGCCATCCATGAAGGCATGGTGATATTACGAATTTTGGCTTAGGCTTGGAATATTTTCTTGGCCTGGAATCCAAGACATGTTCAATACATGGGGCATGTCCTACAAGGGGTGTTAAGCCACCATGTCCAAGCCACTCCAAGTAGCCAAAGGTCATTTTGTTGGAGCCCCATGCCACCATGTTCTAAACACCATGTTGATTTGTCACTTAAGGAATACAAAAATAGCCTTATTGGTTATTTGTCCTAGACTAATGCATGTGTCTTAAGACTGAACTCCAACATATACCTATTATGTAACCATGTAGACTTGGGCTTGGGAAGACACTAGCTTGAATACCCCAAGGCTTGATGTCAAGGTGTAGGATTTTATTCTTCCACAACCCAAAGACATTAGGTAGGACATGATGAATTGAGGGACAATTATATAAAGCCTTGTAAAATTTCCCTTCTTCCAAGGGCCTAGGACGTGAGAACATAGGGAAATGAAAACATGTGGTAAAACATAAAAATTTAAAGACATGGGGACACATTTTTAGACATGATGGCCTAGGATGTGAGGACATGTCTTCATGTCCTCTTTGCATTCCAAATCTTCTCTTTTAGCTCAACAATCATAGTCAATCTCAAGATGTAAATAAGGCAGGGATATTGTGACACAAACCATTATATAATATATTAGCTTCAAAGTACATTGGGCCAAAATATTCTTCAAGTTTTGGCAACTTTGGATCATTTTTGGGGGCACAAAAATACTTTCACACAAATACTTTGTGTGGGTTGCACTCCATTCTTTTTGTTGCCAGGTGATGAAAATTTGCCCCAAAAAAAGCCATTGTTCACAACTTGCATACCTTGGGCCAACAACTTTCTGTTTCAGCCAGATTTTTGTTGTTTTGGCCCATAATCTCTCATTAATTGTAAACTCCAAAAAAGCCAATCATTTTCTTCTTCAATGCACAAGAAACAATGTTGTACATGTAATAACTTTGTGGCATGTGGAAGGCACCTTATTATATTATTCATGAATAGCCTTTAAAATGTTACACCTAACCCTTAAGAGTGGGAGAGATCTTATACTTCAAAATCCTCCTCCTCCTCTTACACTGCCTGAATCCCCCATCTGCATATGTTCAACTTCATGATAATGCAGGAATAATGCTTTACAATGGGTAAATAGGTTCATGATAATATGGGACTAATGCTTTATAATGGGTAAATAGGCTTACGATAATGTGACTAATGTTTTACAATGGGTAAATAGGCTCATGATAACATGTGACTAATGCTTTACAAATGGGTAAATCCCACGGATAGATGACATTCCGAAAATGCGGGGCTAGACCTAGCTATTGCTACATCCTTGGTCCTTTATTTTGGGAATGCCCCTAGCCTAAGGCTTTACCCTATGTGAAGGGGGGGAAAAATAAAATAAAAATACAGCCACCCTTTTCATGCTAGCAAGTGCCATAGTACAAGGGGCAGCTTCAACACATTTCTGTCCAATAATCAATTCATTTTGAGGATTCCATTCTGAAAATGGAATATTCCTAAATATTTAAAAAATTATTCATTTTCTTTCAACAAAAAAAATTCTCAAAGAATTTTTAATTGGGTGAAAATTTCAGCATTTCTGAAAATAATATAAATTGTGATGAAGTTGCCAAGGTAATATGGTTATATGAGCCTCAAGATGACAATTTGACTCTAGTATCTTTAATGGACACTCATTGTGATTCTTGATTGGCTTGTATGACTTAGTGACTTTACTGGACACCCATTGTGATAACTAATTGGGAAATATATATCATCAGTCAAGAGTGATGAAATACACACTTGATGAAATGATGCAGGTGTTGTACATTGTATAGGTACAAAATGTATTACAAATGCAATGAAGGCAAGTGTGAAACTCCAACAAATCAAAATATATTCACTCTATAGATATGGGTCCAAAATATTTTTAGGGTAATGTTATGTAAGACTCAAAGTCAAACTTCTAAAATGATGTTTTTTAAACATGTAGAAGATGTCAACACCATGGCCAAAAAGGTTTTGTCCAAGTACACTCAGATGACTATTACCATGGATAATGGTAATATAGGACTCATGGTGGTTACATTTTTGTGGGTAGTAGTGACTCTACCCTAACATTACATATGCCCAGAGTTAGTTGTTAATGCAGTCAGTACAGTAAAACCTCTCAAATTTTATAAGGTTGGGACCGGGTCCAAGCTATAAATTTTGGGAGGTTATTAATTATAGGAGAGGCATCAATGACGTGGCTCAATCATTGATACCAATGACGGTTTGCCCATTACTATATAACCTCTCAAATTTTATAAGGTTGGGATTGGGTTCAAGCTATAAAATTTGGGAGGTTATTAATTATAGGAGAGGTAAGCTTGTAAATAGGTAGTTTAGTTAATATATCATCGCATTATAAAATTTGAAAATGTCTGGGCCAGCCAGATCTTATAAAAAATAAATTTATAGAAATTTAGGTTGGCCCAACTTGGGCCAACGATTTTTTATAAATTTTGAGAGGTTATCAATATTGAGAGGTATAAATTTTGGGAGGTTCTACTATACAAGAGTAATGCTCCAAAATGTTTTCCCCTGAGTCTGCCCTTTGCCCTATTTTATTTCACCTTGTCATGTTTTGCACCCATAACCTATCATGTTATGAGAGCAAAGGGGCATATAACATGCCAGGTAGGATATGCCCATGGTCTTGTAGCATGTTACATACCCCCTAGCATCCTTAACATGCCCAAAACATGTAAGACATTGACTCAAAACATGTCTAGAAATGCCGAGGTGAAAAAAATGGGGCAAAGGGCAGACTATGGGAAACATAATTGTAATAGGACTCATGTACTCACTGCATTAACAACTATGGGCATATGTAATGTTAAGGCTCTCTCTCTCTTTCTCTTGAAATTTATTTTTGAGATGATCCAATACCTAGTCGAGTGAACATTGGGATCAGCCTTGCCTCCCTTTGAAGTTATTGGACATTTTCAAATTGTTTGACATATTTGCTCACACTTTAAAAAATTGCAAATTTTCATCCTTACAAGAAGAATCACATTTTGGCTTGAAAGTTTTTAGTGCAGGTAAGCCTGAAGGCTCAAAACACAATTTGAAATTTCAGAGCGCCACATGGCATAATTTGATGAGCTGGGGGTCTTAAGTCCAAATTTAAGATTTTGCAGGTTAATTATATGCACTAAGAGGCCTCAACCAGGGGTTTGGATGAACTAGCACCTACAATGGTACTGTGGTAAAAACATTTATAAACATTATTGCTTCTAAACATTATAAATACATGCCTTGGATGACAAAGCACCGACATTGGTAACATGGTAAAAATAGAAAAATTCATCTAAATTGTTTCTAAATATTATAAATATCCCATGATTAGACAAAATCAAAGTCTTTGATTCCAACTCTAACATCTCTTGGGTTTAACTTGGCCACTAAGCTGCCTCACTCAAGAAGCTGAAGGTGACCAACCAGTCATCAGTGTAGGTGCCACAAGTTGGTTAGGGTTACCATGGGTGTTGGATTTATGTAGAAGACCAACTTTCTAAATTGTCATGGTGGCTGAAAAATTGCACGATCAGAACATCAACCAACCAAAATACCCATCTAAAGTTGGCGCATCAACCAACCAAAGTATACTAAAGAAAGTACTTGCAAAGGAAAGAGTTTGTTCATGTGATCCAGATATGGACACTATCTATTTGTACGACATTTAATGAGACACCCTCGTGAATCGTGACTCCACATATATCTCTTGACTCTTCATTCGATCATAGTAGCCGAATGCCTCTCCCCACCCCCCCCTCCCAAGTTCCAACCCCACCAAGAAAACCACAACCCCCTTATAATTATTTTAGGGATAAGTTGAGCACCATACACACCATAGCTGCATATCTTTTGTACTCAAATGAGATAAATAAGGCAGTTCTATTTTAGGGTAGATGCCCATTTTTACACGCACATTCTTCAACTAAGTGTTTTTGTTTGTTGCGCTTGCAAAAAGAATGCACCTCTAACTCCAATTATATCAAACTTGGTAGTTGGGGCTCCAAGCTTTGGGTTGGTCAACTAACTGTGATAGTCAAGTCAACCCCCTTAGAATAGGTCTTGGAATATTTTGTTGTCCAATTTGTGAACCATCTAGGAAAGAGGCTTTGGAGTAGTGATTTAAAAAAAAAGAATAATTTCAAAATACTTTTTTATGTAACCAAAGTGACAATCACCCAAAAAAAATTTAATAAAATTTGGCTATAAACCATATATCAAAGTAGCGAAGTCATAAGGATCCTTCTATATTCTTGGCTAGCTATTGAAACCTAATATAAAACTCTAGAAATTTGGAAAAGATGTCCTAAATTTTTGTACTAAATCATTTGAAAAGTTTGAAAGGATGATCATTATCATTGTTGAATCAAATTAATATCCTTATCGATTTTCTATTTGAAATGTTTTTTTTCTCTCCTTTTTTCCAAGAAATCATCGCCATGAGTGAACATGTATGTTTTTCACATGGGCACCAAAGTTATTTCTTGGGGTAGGCACTTTTTAAACAAAAATAATTATCATGCACATGAAGTGCATGAAATAATATTTTTGTTTAAAATGTGTACATGAGTTTTGTGATAATTCAAAATGATTCAACATGAATAATTATCAAGTACGTGAAGTGCTTGACATATTGTTCTTGTTTGACATATTATTCATGATCTAATGATGCATAATGTTTTTTATAACATTATAATTTTGTCAATGCACCAAAGTTATTTCTTGGGGTAGGCACCTTTTAAACAAAAATAATTATCATGCACTTGAAGTGCATGAAAAAATATTTTTGTTTGAAATGTGTACATGAGTTTTGTGATAATTCAAAATGCACTACTAGGAAAGTGTGGTGTAGTTCACTAGACTATTTCACTATGGAACCATAAAAGTGAATTAAGTTCATTATAATTTCACTGCTTTTACCTTCATTGGTGAAAATGGTTCACTATATGGTGTACATGTTTACTAAGGGTGAAGTTTGTTTACTAGTTTTGTTTCTTTAACATTATTAAAATAATTATTGAAAAATCTCTAGTTAATTGGGTTCAAGGCATTAAGACAACTTTATAAACACTATTATCACACCTATTAACCTTCATACTATAGCCCATATCATGTTTCTCATCCTTTACACTATAACCTACAAATAGAGCTATTTTAAACTATTTTATATAAATAAAGAAAAACAAATTGCCCATTAAACATGAAAATCATGTAAGAAACGTATATCATTCAATCTGTTATAAATAATAGTCATGAAAATATTATTTTCTTATTTTATGTTTTGCCTTTAAGGTCAAGCTTTTCTAAGCTCATCCCAAAATTATGAAAAATCCAAAAAAACTACTCAATATGGAAGGACGTGTAATTTAATAGTCACAACATAATCACAAAAATAGTCATTAAGTTTAAAAGATGGTGACTAGTTAGAAAATTGATAAAACAACGTTGCAAAGGATAGGTAATTGCATGTAATCATATGGGGTTGTAAATTGAATGGTTTCATATTGCAAGATTTCTTCTAATGTGAGACCTTGATTGGTGACAAGGTTGTTAAATGATTAGTACAAGCAATGGCAAATAAACAATAGATGTAATCATGTTACACACACACACAGAGCTTTCTAGACCCTGATGTGAATGTTGATGTTCTAACAACATGAGTACACAAATCTAATTAAAGTGCAACAATACCGATTTGATATATTAATTGTAAGTTTAACATTATTGAACATGCACTTGCTAGTCACATGGCAGAGAATGAATAAACAATCAATAGATGCACCAATAGGTCCACTAATAAGCAACAAACAAAATCTTAAATGAAAGGAGAAAATTCAACAAAGAGTTAGTTAAAGCCTAACATGGAGTACGTGGATTCTTCATTATGCACTCATCTAAACATTTGCAAATCCAAAAATTTAAGAGCCCATTCAAAGGTAATTTGAGTCAGATTGCAATCTTAGTTATTATTCTAACATATGAATGGCGGACATCATGTACAATCACTTTCCCAAAAAACGTTGTTATCATTTTCTATCATTTATGGGTGGGGTAGATGATTTCCAAACATTCATGGATGTCGTGGATCATTTTCAATCCCCCAAGGACTATAGAGATGGTTTATATTCACTAAATAGGGTTGATCTTTTTTTGGTTAGGCATGGATGATGTGGATTATTTTTGGTCATCCATACATTATCGAGATCATTTTTAATCGCCTGGAAAAAGACCAATTGTGCAAATCTTTTTCATTTTCCCAATGCCGATAGATAACATCTATCGTCAATATAACCCCTATATTGGGTAGATTATTTTGGTCACTTGTACATGGCCTATACTATTATTATTTTCTATACTAGGCCTAAGTTGATTTACTTGCACTTGAGAGGAAGTTGAAGTCCGAATGGGTGCCAAGTATGATGGCGGAACCAATGCAATTTGTTAGAATGCTAACATCATAGCTAATGGAAAGTTGACATGTCACATCAATTTGAACGACCTTTGTTTTTGCCCCCAATGACTAGATAGGATTGGGCTCAGTTAAAAGTCTTATGGAAAATCAAAATTGCCCGATAGGCGGTTGGTAGGAACAAGTGTGTCAGGGATTAGTAGGTTTAAGGCAAGTAGGTCGATGCTTGCAGATGGTTAGTATTTATGTAATGAGGACAAATGGCACATTAGTTGGTAGGTAGGGCAAAAAGATGCTTAGTAGGCCGATACAAAGCTTTCTGAACTCACTTAATATTACTGTAGAGTAAGGTAAGTAAAAAGTAAGAGCATTTCGAGGTATGTCATCCTGGACAGTTAAATCGGATTAAGAAAACGCAACAAATGCCGATTTGGCTTCGCATAATTAGTCACGTTGCCTGCCGTGGCTGGTGACTGCAGAAAATGGCGTACTAAATAGGGTTTGACTGCTACTGAGGAGGTTGGCCCATCATAATGATTGGTCCACGTGGTTTGCTATTAGTAGTCCCGCACCGATCTGCTGTCCCAGTTTTAGTTTTATGGGTGGGGTTGCGAAAGAGTACATAACTAAACTTGGATGGGAAAAATATTTTCTCAGGTCATATATTGAGCACTGTTGGAGATGCTCTAATGCAAACACAGGTAGAAACCAATGGTGGGCGGTTCTCACTTTTTCAATGAAAACCTTCAAGGTTTTCATTCCGATTCTCAGAGTGAATATCAGAGGTTTTCACATACAAAGATGACATGCCCGTCGGTTTTCTCCCATTGGAAACTGACCTTTTGAAAACCTCAAAAGGTATTAGTTGAATATTTTTTGACAGGGTATTAAAACATACGGGCATCGGTTTTCAGGGTGTTTAGTAAAGTTTTTCGTGAAGTCAGGAAAACACGGCACCAATACCCTTGAGTTTGGTCGAAAACCGGGTGAGATCAAAGAAAAACCTCCAAAAAAGTACATTGGCCTTCAATTGGGGGTCAAACTCTAAAACGCACCACTTTTTGTGCTCGACCGAGTTTCATCCGGGTTTGACCCCGTCTTTCCCTTTTCCTGAAGCCTCCACTGCTGTTGGATGCATTTTCACTACTCCTCATGTATAGCTACCATAATTACCTCGAACCTTGTGCATTAAATGCTGGGTTTTAGCATTTCATACCCAGATTGAATCAAATTTCCTTTCTTTGCGACCTCCCTCGAAGAGGGGATGGGGGGGTGAACAGAGGCCCAAAGATGGGATGACTTTAGGGAAAATTCCAGCGTTTCGTCGGGCTTCGGTTTTGGTTTGGGTGGCGCGAGCCTCCTCAACGGCTCCTTGGGGGGAGCTTCATAAATAAGCGTCGGGCTCTTCCACAAAAGGGGGCAGTTTTAATTCATTTCAAATATATATTTATATTCCGAGTTTTTGCAAATTTCAGAACCGGCTTCTGAGAACCGCTTTTCAAAACCAAGGGTTGTAGTTGTAGGGGACCCCGACAGACTGAAAGCCACTGGAATTTTTTCTTTCCAAATCCTTGAAACCCTTCAAGATTATCGAAATCTTTTCGTTTTTTTTAATACTGAGAACCTTAAAGGTCCTTTAAAATGGCTGGGAGAACCGGAAGCGCTGGTTTTACAAAAAGTGAGAACCGCCCAACGCGGCTAGAAACAGTGAGAAGAGGAAGGCCTGAATGGGACGATGCCTTAAGGTATGAACCACCGTTTTTCTTTTGGTGGCAAATTTTTTGCAACAGTCCTGGCCATGGGTTCATATTCATGATCTTGTTTTCATTGTGGTCCATACGAGCATAACATGACAAACTTTTACCGAATCATGCTCACAATCATTCAAATATAAATCTTGGCCACCCACCTTTAGTGTCATTCGTTGAAGATCAATTAGGTTGTATATTAGAAAAATCCCCCCCCAAAAAAAAACCCCCACAATAAGAAGAAAGAAAGCAAGAGTTTAAATAATTACAGATAACACAAAAAAAAAGGCAAACTTAAAAAAACCCCAAAAACTGGACAAGCAACAAAAATTATAAAAAGGAAGAACAAAAAAAACTATGTTTAAAAATAAAAACGTAAACGCCCATATTTATTGAAGAACGATTTAGATTAAAAAATTAAAGCAAACGACACGAAACGCAGAGGCTGGAAAAACGTCAAACAAAGACACACAGCAAAAACATGGAAAGGGAAAAAAATAACGAAATTACAAAGGCTTGGATCATTGGTCCACCGAATATAAAATAAAGAAGAAGCAAAGAGACATGAAAGAAAACCTTCATGTTTTAAATAATTAATGAAAAAGGTCCCAAAGAAAATAAAATAAAAATTATCGGCCGGAAAAGGACTGGAGAGAGAGGAAGGCACGGAAAAGCAGGAGGCGGGGGGGGGGGGGGGGGGGTAGGAGAAGAAAAACAAAGGGTTTAGGGTTGACGATGCATGGATGTGTGCGATCGGAGGTTTTCACAACCCTAAACGTTTGAGTCTGGAGTTTTGTTTGTCCGAGGCGGACGGCTGGGGAGCGCAGGATTTGGGAAAGATGGGAAGGTTGTGTAAGGTAAAAAATGGGGGAGTGGGGTCATCTCTCCCGTTTCTGTCGGCCGTGATTGTGTTTCAATGTTTTGCGCTGCTGCTGCTGCTCGCGTCGCAGTAGAAGAACGAAAACAGGGCGCTGCCTTCTCCTCTCCAGTCTCTCTCCTCAAAATTCTGGTCAATATTTAGCTTATGGGCTGGAGGGAGGAGAACGCGGAAGAAAGTGGAATAAGAATCCTCGTGTGCTCAATAAGCAAGTCGCTGAGCTGTTGAGTATGATCACCAACATTTCTCCGAAGATCTATAATCTCGCTAGTTTCTTCTTGTGCAGGGCTTTCTCCTGGCCTTCGTCCTCGACTGCTCTTCTTCTTCGTCTGGTGGTTCTTCATCGCTTTCGTTTGCTATCGGGGTGTGTAGGTGGCAGTTGCTTCAGCAGCATGATGTGATGAAGGTTGAGTTTTTTTGGGGAAAAAATCGCGCGTAAATCTGGCTTGGATCGTTTACGTGGTCAGAGCGTAGTCACTGAGATATGTGTATGGGTCATTCATTTGCAGTGCTGTACCTGCAATCATGCCTTCATTGATCGTGAGCGATGCAGTGGAGCCTATCCTTGCAGAAAACCCACAGAGGTTCTGTATGTTTCCCATAAAGTATGCAGAGGTGTGGGAAATGTACAAGAAGGCTGAAGCCAATTTCTGGACAGGTGTGACTTTTGTTTATTCTGTGTGATATCTATCTAGCCATTGCCAGGTCTTCCTTCCCCCAGGTTGCTATATTGACTGTGTGTGTCTTTGTTAGCATGCTTTAAAATAATGAAATTTCATATAGAACACAACTTGGAGGATGATTGCATGGGCAATTTAGAGCAATCCTGCTTACTAGTTTGTGTAATATGTCTGCATCACAGCTGAGGAGGTAGATTTGTCTCAAGATCAGAAACACTGGGATGCCTTGAAATCTGATGAAAGGCATTTCATCAGCCATGTGTTGGCCTTCTTTGCTGCCTCTGATGGATTTGTGCTTGAGAATCTGGCTGGCCGATTCATGAGAGAGATTCAGATTCCAGAGGTATGCAGTGAGCTGATCCTTTCTTCTGAATTCAAGCAACATGCAAAGGAGGCCAGTGGAGTTGAGTTGAGCAACCCTAACTCTTTTCTGTGGGTTATTGCAGGCCCGAGCATTCTATGGGTTTCAGATTGCTATTGAAAATATTCACTCAGGTGTGTCTGTCTGAGGTTTGCTTCCATATGAAGTTTCAATTTATGGTATCCAGACATTGCACTTCAGGGTTGTTTGTATCTGTGTGATCACTTAATTATTTGAATCAACATGGTCAACAGATCTAATACTTTTTGGCCCTTTTTGACGCTCATGAGATTGGAGCACTTTCAATTCTAGAACAAGGACGAGATGCAGATCTGGATTGTGGACTCAGTGTAACAATGCAATGCCTGGAAATTTCTGAATAGTGTGAAGGCTGGTTGGATGTTGAAGCTGGAGACAACCATGTGTTGGGTGGTTCTCACTTTTTCGACGAGGACCTTCAAGGTTTTCATTCTGATTCTCAGAGCGAGAATCGAAGGTTTATAGTCCTTGTTGGTTATGACTGCACTCATTCTTGTCTTGTTATTTTCGATTTTCCGCCGCAATCTCGTAGATATGTCTTCCAGTGGCCACAATGAATAACTATGTGCAACAAGTAAATGGTCTATCTCTTTACTCTAGTGTTGGTATAGGATTTGTTCTTTTGTTGATCTCTGAGTCCATCATAGGTCATATGGTCACTCGGGAGAAACGTCACAAAGGTAGGCTTGGTTGAGTTGTTGCATTATATTTTCACCTTGTTTATGTGTTTTTCTGGGTTCAGCTCAAGGTGCCCAGAAAGTCAAAGGGAGTCTGCTCTCTTGTTGGGCCAGTTTGCCACAACAGATCCTGAATGCAAGGTGTGAATCCTATGCCCCTTGCACCATGTTACATGTTGAGTCCCAGTTCAAATAAAAGTCTACATAGAAATAGGTGATGCTTATAGGGTACACAAGAGAAATGCTGGATAGCAGTGAAGAGCCAATCGAGAATTAAAACTGCAACCAGAGTTCCAAGAGCTAGTTTGGTTTCTTGCATTTAAGGATATGGTGTGTACTTTCAGGTTCACGTTGTGCAACGTGGGGCGGTCCGACCTCTGATAAGGATGCTTGAAGCTTCAGATCTTCGACTTTGTGAAATGGCAGCATTTGCTTTGGGTCATCTAGTTCAGGTTCTCATAGCTGTGGCCCTGGTTTTTGTTTTGTTTTTTGTCTCCCCTTGTTTGGTTCTTTCTGTGGCTTCCTGAGGTTAAGCTTGCTGTTTTCTTCTTTATCGTGAGAATGGAGATTTCTCTATTCTTATGAAAGATATTTCTGAGTCTACAAAGTGCTAAAATTGTAACACTTCTTCTCATAGTCCTCACAGAACACTCGTAATCGAGCTAGAATTGTCCACGATGGCTTAGGGTTAAGCCCTTGCTTGAACTTCTAGATTGAAACTCAGGTGACACTGGTGAAGGTGGCCTCACCAGGATTATGTGAAAATAGAGACCAAGGTGAAGCTGCACTGAAGTATTATTATAAGAGTGAATCTGGCCTGCTCTTCTTCTTCCTCCTCTATTGTCCAAGGACCCATTCGAACCCGTGAGGAGAAGTAGGGTTGGGCATTTGATGATCCCAGAGCTTCTCTGGCAGTGCCTGGTATGTGACCTTCATACTTGTCAACCTTGTGTTCTTCAGGGAAGGTCGGGTTTGCTTCATCATCCAACTCTCCCCTTTTCAGTGTCATTTTCTGGGTTTAGGGTGGCATGTTTTTTGGTTATGGCGGATGCACACCTCTTGACCGGCTGTATGGCATTACAGACTGCTCGATCAGTGATGATCGCGGTTTGTAAGGGCCAATTGGTGTGGGCTGTATGGCATTGCAGACCGTTCATGGTCTATAAGGGTCAATTAGCGTGCAGGAGGTGTTCACCTTCGATTCTTAAAAAATGGAACCTCATGAACCCGTCGTTTTAAATTTCTTGCCGTTTGTATGGTTCCCTTCCGTACTTGTCAACATTGTGTTCTTGAGGGAAGGTTGGGTTTGCTTCATCATCCAACTATCCCCTTTTTAGTGTCCTTTTCTGGGTTTAAGGTGACATGTTTTTAGTTATCGCGGATGCACACCTCTTTACCGGCTGTATGGCATTAAGACCGTTCGATCAGTGTTGATCGCGGTCTGTAAGGGCCAATTAGCGTGGGCTGTATGGCATTGCAGACCGTTTGCGGTCTGTAAGGGCCAATTATCATGCACGAGGTGTTCACCTTCGATTCTTTAAAAATGAAACCTCACGAACTCGTCGTCTTAAATTTTTCGCCGTTTGTACGGTTCCCCTTCGTATTTGTCAACCCTGTGTTCTCAAGGGAAGGTCGGGTTTGCTTCATCATCCAACTCTCCCCTTTTTAGTGTGTCCTTTTCTGGGTTTAGGGTGGCATGTTTTTTGGTTATCACGGATGCACACCTCCTGACTGGCTGTATGGCATTACAGACTACTCGATCAGTGATGATTGCGATCTATGAGGGCCAACTGTCGTGGGCTGTATGGCATTGCAAACTGTTCACGGTCTGTAAGGGTCAATTAGCATGCAGGAGGTGTTCACCTTCGATTCTTAAAAAATGGAACCTCACGAACCCATCGTCTTAAATTTCTCGCCGTTTGTATGGTTCCCCTCCGTATTTGTCAACCTTGTGTTCTTGAGGGAAGGTCGGGCTTGCTTCATCATCCAACTCTCCCCTTTTTAGTGTGTCCTTTTCTGGGTTTAAGGTGACATGTTTTTTAATTATCGCGGATACACACCTCCTAACCGGCTGTATGGCATTACAGACCGCTTGATCAGTGATTATCGCGGTCTGTAAGGGCCAATTGGCGTGGGTTGTATGGCATTGTAGACCGTTCACGGTCTGTAAGGGCCAATTGGCGTGCAAGAGGTGTTCACCTTCGATTCTTAAAAAATGGAACCTCACGAACCTATTGTCTGAAATTTCTTGCCGTTTGTATGGTTCCCCTCCGTATTTGTCAACCCTGTGTTCTTGAGGGAAGGTCGGGCTTGCTTCATCATCCAACTCTCCCCTTTTTAGTGTGTCCTTTTTTACAAAGTGTGGCATGTTTTTTATTTATTGCGGATGCACAACTCCTGACCGGCTCTATGGCATTACAGACCGTTCGATCAGTGTTGATCGCGATCTGTACGGGCCAATTCGCGTGGGCTATAGCATATAAACTGTTCGATCAGTGTTGATCGCAATCTGTACGGGCCAATTAGCATTCAGGAGGTGTCCACCTTCGATTCTTAAAAAACAAAACCTCCCGAACTCTGTCATCTTAAATTTCTCACCATTTGTTTGATTTTTATTTGGTAAAGGTATCTTCCTATTGAAAAATGGCTGAGTCATTTTTTTGCTTTTGAAATTATAGTAGAAATTTGTGCTCTGACAGCCGTGCTCATGGATTCGCCATCCCGGGTGAGATGTTTTTTAAAATCGTAATTGCAGTGCAGGAATGTGTAACAATTCTTTTGAGCAATGTCAGAGGTGTGCACTTGATGATATATTTCAGTCACACATAAATATGTGAGAAGCAGATGTTGATTCTTTCAAGTTCTTGTAATCTGCTCGTTAGGTTTTTGGGGTTGGACAATTTTGTGGTTCGCCCTAGAACCATCGTCATCTTTCATTTGTAATGTTCTTGCACTGTTTTGTTTCAGGCCTCGATGGATTCCTCATGACAAATTCTATTCACTCGAAAGATGCAACAATCTTCCGTCCGCGACAATCTTCTGATGTCTTGTTTGGAGCATTGGTGGATGCCTCGGGACAAGCTGAGCTTTATGGCACTACGGACTAATCGATCGATCCCGATCGATTAGTCTATATGAGCCAGATTAGCATACTTGAGGCGTCCACCCCCAATTTACTGGTTGTGCAATATCCCCTAGTGTCATTGTTGATAACACTAATTGGTTCTGTGTGAGAAGCAGATGTTGATTCCTTCAAGTTTTTGCAAACTGCTTGTTAAGTTTTTGGGGTCGTACAATTTTGTGGTTCGCCCTTAAAACATCGTCATCTTTCGTCCGTAATGTTTTTGCGCTGTTTTGTTTCGGGCTTCGGTGGACTCCTCATGACGAATTATAAAATGTTATACAGTAACTGATTGATCCCGGTCTTTCTGTGTACGAGCTAGTTTGCATTCTCGAGGTGTCCATCACATAACTAAGAAAAACACATCACCAATTAAAATTAAACCTTGATCTTCGTCGAATGATCGAACTTCGACTCTTGTGCATTTGAATTGTGGTTGTATGAAGAGTGCGTGCTCCAAGGGGGATAGAAAGGGGAAGGGAAAAATGAATGAAACTTGACATCGAAACTCTTCTATGTAGATTGCGCATCGCTAGAAATAATTTACCCGGGCAAAATGGTTTTCTTTAGAGGGGGATGATTGAAAGGAATGCATGAAATATTATTTTTGTTTGAAATGTATATATGAGTTTTGTGATAATTCAAAATGATTCAACATGAATATTTATCAAGTACCTGAAGTGCTTGAAATATTATTCTTGTTTGACATATTATTCATGATCTAATTATGCATAATGTTTTTTAGAACATCATAATTTTGTCAATGCACCAAACTTATTTCTTAGGGTCCTTTTAAACAAAAATAATTATCATGCACTTGAAGTGCATGAAATATTATTTTTGTTTCAAATGTGTACAAAAATGATTCAACATGAATAATTATCAAGTACCTGAAATGCTTGACATATTGTTCTTGTTTGACATATTATTCATGATCTAATTATGCATAATATTTTTTAGAACATCGTAATTTTGTCAATGTTTTAACATAAATAATAATTGAAACATGCATAAAAAATCCTACATAGTTGCATGTGACTAGCAGTTGCATCCCAGTTGTAAATATGGTGGTTGCATATGACAAAATTTCTAGAAGTGGAAGAATTATGACTCGCAAACGGTTTTGAAATCCACTGTGTATTGCAAGAACATGGCACTGTATTCTTATTTTGGAAGCAAGGTTTATATTCATTTAGACTCACTTTGGGCCGCAAAAAAAAATCTATATCAAAATTTCAATATTTACAATGTAAAGTGGTTTGCAACCCTTGGGTATCTAACACACTAGCTGTCTATCTAGAAGGGAGACCTCCTTCCCCTTTTGGATTTCTTCCTTGAATCTTTCTTCCTAGTGTTATCTGGTGGAGGGGGAGGCTGCTCATCCTCCTCCCTCTCTTCATCGTCCCCTTGCCCCTTCTCCTCCTCCTCCCTATCCTCTTTATCTTTGCCCTTTGCAAAACTTGCATTTCGACTAGCAAAATGAACTGGGTCCATTGCTAATGGTAGCACTGGGAGCAGCGCTAGCTCTCTCATCCTCATCACTACTGCCTTGGGAGCTTTCACTTTCACCTTCAAATGCCTGCATTTCAACATGCAAAGCTTAGTCAACACCATAAATGAAAATCTTGATTTAAATGAAAACAATTTCAACATAAACAGAAATTGAATCCCAACCAAACCCACTCACCAATAGTGCATCAATATGTTTAAAAAGATGCTCCTTGCCATGTTCTTGGCTGTAGATGTGATCTTCCTCTTGTACCTCTTGTATTGTCCCCATAATACAACAGGTCAATAAAAACGCATAAATAATCTATTCAAGTCTCCGACCAATTTTACGAAGTGTAGACCTTCGCAAATTGAAACTTGCGAAACAGTTTACGAAACAAATCCCATCGTATTTGAAAGCGCCAAAGTGCCATTTAAATCTTTACGAAGCTGAAACTATCGCAACTCAAAACGCCAAAATGCCATTTGACCTATATTTGCAATGTAATACGCATCGCAAAGGTATCGAAAACAGTCTTATTTGACTCAACGGAAACTCAACATTAACTTTATTCGAATCTTTGTAGGAAAGAAATGGAGGAGAGGGAGGGTACTTACAAATGCTATTTTGAGGCCGAGAATGCCACCTTGGCTTAGCCTATGGGTGGTGTTTAGAACCAATTTCACTCGCTCTGCTGCCTTGAGGAACTTCAATGGTGGATCACCAACCTCGTCCACCACTTATTGGCATTCAGCAAGCTTCAGCTCCAGTGCCTTCAGGTCACGGTCAGACCTCCCAAACTCTCTTGCCTTCTTGGCCTTAGCTAGCTGCTCTATGATCTCCTTCAGCTGCCTTGCTGCTTTCAGCTGCACCTCAGACTGGTAGACGACATTCCAGATGTCTTCTGGGAACTGAAGCAACCTCTGCAAGTTCCTGTACACATTCAAGTCTCTCAGGTGAGCACGAAACTTCATCTTGTCATGGTATCTTGCTTGAAACATTGAATTGGAAATCTTGTCTGCAATCCAGTGTGAATCAAGCTCTCCTCCATTTCGAAATGCTCCCTTGACTTGATTTATCACTCTCTTCTGCTCTGCCTTTGAGAGAGTGCCCCATTTAACTCCTCGTGCAAAGTTGGTGGAGACAATGTGCCTAATGGTGCTCTTGGCCCCAGTGTATGCCAGCTCGGTTGGAATTCCCTCCTCTGCTAATGTTATCAGAGGGAGCTTCTTCCTTTCCTCCTCCTTTTTCTTCAGGTCGAGCTTCTCCTTTTAGATGGCATCCCTCTCATCCTTCCTCCTTTTCTTTTCGAGAGTTCTAGGTGAGAAAGCTCCTGTTGTTGCTCTCTCATCTCTTTTTTTCTTCTTCTCTGTTGCCTTAGCTTCTGCAGCCTTCCTTGCCTCCTCATTTCTCTGTGCTTCCCCAGCAGTCAACCCTGCTTGCAATGCTTGACCTAAGATGGCTGTCAAGGATGCCAACCCTTCAAGTGTCCTAGTATCGATTGCAGACAGCTCTGAAGCTCTCAAGTGATCAGCAACCATTTTCCTCAACCTTTCCTCATTGTTGTCGCCTCCTCTAGACCCAGAACCCCCTCCACCAGTCCCAGCCATTGCAATCCACAACCTCCTCTATGCCCAAGCTTTCCTTCGACAATTCTCGAGCAAATTTGAGAATGAATTCAAATTCACTCGCCGGTCCTTAAGGACTTCTAGCAATTCAAGGCTTGCCATGTAATCCGCATCGTAACTTGCGATACATTATCTTTTGCAAAGGAGTTTGGGTTTCAAAAATGACTAACGGACGCATTTCCAAAGGCAGTGCAATGTTGTTAGTTTCGCAAAGTTAGAGGGTTACGAAGTTGGAGGCTTCGCTAATGTAGGAGGAAGTTAAAGGGTTTAGGGCTTTGGTTTAAGTAACGTATACAGATGCGAAGAGGGATGTGATGGTGGGGGGTTCGCAAGGGGTTCGCAAAGTTTTAATTTATTCTGACTTTAACATTTTGTTGTTTTTTTTGCATATGCCAAAAGGTTTCGGGGGCTGGGGTTTTTGGGACTGTTTTGGGAAATTTTTTATTTAGTCTCATGTGTGTCATGGTTGGTAACATGTTTCACCATGAAGTTTTGGCAGGGAATAAGGGTTTACTTCAACTCTTGTTCAATTTAGGCACTGTTGGAGCCCAAGCATCTATAAGGTAAGGTTTTTAATGTTTTATGAACAGATTTCTTTCAGGGTTTTCACTGGTTCTTTGCTCGATTAAACACCTTATCATTTACTCCCATTGTATTTTTTTGTTTTTACAGTATTTCCCCCTACTTCAAAATTGGTGTTGGCATTATTTGAGCAACCAGTCCTATAGGCATTGTTGAGCCCACATTGGATGCAGGTATGCATTTCTTTTTGGTTTAGGTAGTCTCAATTTATGAGTAGTCAAGGGTTTATATTGTTGTATCACATGATTTTTGAAAGTCTAATATGGTCTTTGCCTTACATTTGTGCCTTATTAATGTGACAGATGATATGTCTTCCTCCTATGTTATCTCCACTAGTGACTCATCCTCCTCAAATGAAGGCACATCAGCTCATACGCAGGCAGAGATGTCTCATTCTCCTCATGGTCCACCTCGGCAACTTTGCCAATGCACCAAGTGTGTTGGTCAGATTTCACAAAAGTCATATGTTTGTGCTCAACACATTCAGCGATTTGGGCGTCATCGTGGTCTTACCCCAGGAGCTTCTTCATCTCATGTGGTAAATGTCATTTTACCATTGTCATTTTTCCCCTTTTATGCATGTTATTTTTCATGAAATCCTCTTTGAAACTATTTTCACTTCCATGGTTTGTTGTGGTTTTTTGAATGTAATAGGGTTCCCGTATGACACCACCACCCTATGTTCTATCACAAGGGGTTTTAGCTGCCATAGGAAATGCACTTTCGCAGGCATTTGCTGTAGGGATTGGTACCTCTCATGAGGCTAGTAAGCCACATCATGAGGCAAGGCCATGTGTGCCCTCCGTTAGACAGTGATCCAAAACACAACGACCAAGTGAAGGTCATGCTAGGACTATTGTTGAGGGTAGATTGGGTATGTGTGAGTTCACTGGCAAATGTGCCAATATTATCCAGTCATGGAACCCTGCAGTTCTTGGGTTGCTTGATAGTTTGCCCTATGATGAGGAGGTTGTGGTTTGGGGTAGACGATGGATTGTTAAGACCTCTACACTTGGAGAGAGGCATGGCTATGGAGTATATGCTTGTGAGGACATCATTGTAGAGGATTCAACTAGTTGTCGTAGAGAGGGTCCTACTTTGTTTCCTTATGGTGGGCCTATCTATAAGAGAAGACATTGGAACAGGATCCTCACACAACATCCTGAGTGGAAGACCTTTGCTCTTGAGATGGACACCTTTGCTGGTAGCACTAGGAAGCATAGTGATGGGAGGGTGATAGATGGAGACCCCATACGTTTTGGAAACATTGCTGGTTTCATGAACAGTATGGTGGGGACTCAGCCTAAGCGTAGGGCTAATTGTGAATGGGTTTTTGTTGAGGGACCTCCTCTAACACCATATGGCCAGACTTATCATGAAGACCATTGCCTGGTTATAGCTACTAAGACCATAAGATCATGAGATGAGTTGTTTACACACTATGAGTGGAATTAGGATTCCACCATTTTTAAACTATGTATTTTGTTTAAGACATAACATACCATATCTATATACATGCATTTTGGCATTTTTTATTTATAATGTAATATGTAACTATGTTTGGTATATAGTTAAGATCTTCTGGATTTGGTATTGCATAGAATATTCGGCCTTCTGAAGACATGTTGCCACGGAGGTTGAGAGCAACATATCGGGAAATGGGCATGCCACACAAATCAGACTCTTCATCAACTCATTCTTCATCAAATGACTTGTCTGTTCATGATGAAGGTGTCTCTCAACCAGTTCAGGAACACCACTGCTTGCAAACCAAGAACAAGTGATGGATGACTTCATGGTTGACTGGTTTGGACTTGACATAGTTGATGATATGTTTGGCAACCCACATGATGAAGGAGCCAATGCAAATGATCCACATCATCAACATATTGCCCAGGGACAACAACAGTGGCAAGAGGCGAAGGCACATGCTCAAACACCTATTTTTCAGGGTGCAAGGTTAAGCCGTTTAGCAGCCATACTAGGGTTGTTAAACATCCAAGCAAAACACAAAGCAAGCAATACTACGTTGTCAGACATTTTTCAGTATTGTCATAGCCTCTTGCTGCCTAAGGAAAATGTTTTGCCAGGATCTTGGAAGGAGGCTAAAAAAATCTTATCCTCCATAGGCATGGAGTATCAAATTGTCCATGCATGTGTTAATGACTGCATGCTATTTCATGGGAACAATGCCCATTCAACGAAGTGCAATATATGTGAAGAGGCTTGATATGATCTTCACATGCTTACAGGGCAGGTGCCCAGGAAATCAGTAAGGTGGTTTCCCATTATTCCTCGCTTGCTGCACATGTATCGATGTACAGACTTGGCTGTGTTAATGGTTTGGCATAAGAAGCATCGATCAGAGCCTGGTGTTATGAGGTTACCGGTTGACTCTCTTACTCACAAGCATGTGGAGTCAACATGGCCAGAGTTGAGCGTGACCCTAGGCATGTGAGGTTGGGGTTAGCATCAAATGGTGTTAGTCCACATTCACTTGGAGGAAAGGGACGACCTACCTTTGTTTGGCTAGTTGTTGTCATGAATTACAACCTTCCTCCATGGTTGTCTATGAAAAAAGGATTTTTGTTGCTTTCTCTTATTATCCCAGGGCCAAGTAAGGTGAAAAACCTAGACACCTACTTAGCATTAGTGGTCAATGAGCTCAAAACGCTATGGGATGGAGTATGGGCATATGATGGGAGGAAGACCACTGGAGGAATACCACGTGTATTTAGGTTAAGGGCAATCTGCATGTGGACAATGCATGATTATCCTGGTAAGAAATCATGCACATGCCTCTATATTTTTTTTTATTATTCTATTTTGTGATTAGTTGTTGTTTAAATATTCAGTTCTTCTACAATCAGGGTTTGGTTTTGTAAATGGGCTACAAACTCAAGGCTACAAGGCATGCTTTACATGTGGCCCAAGTTTGGAGGACATGGCTAAATACTCAAGCCATCTTCGCAAAATTGTTTACCTTGGCCATACAAAGTTTCTTCCATTGGGACATGATATGAGATTAGATCCACTTTTATTTTCATCTTTTGACATGCCTTGTGGTGATGAGCGTGATGTTCTAGAAGCTACCACTTTTGCATATTGGAGGGATGTGGCCAATAGAGTTACTAACCCAAATGATTCTATGGTGTTTGAGGGTAGTGGATTGACAAGGTGGGGTATACTCAACAGCTTGCCCTACTGGGGTGAGCTAAAAATATGTCATCTCTTGGACCCCATGCACATTGAAGGAAATGTGGGAAAGGCTATCGTAAAACAGCTCTATGGAGAGAAGGACAATAACTTTAGGGAGGCCTGTGAGGATTTTGAGAGGCATCCCGATGTGTGGATTATTATTGATCCTAACACCGGTATTGAGCAGCGACCATCAGCTCCATGGACACTTACTACACGGGAAAGAAAAGACTTTCGAAATTGCATAGGAGAGATGCGATTCCCTACAGGTTTAAACTTTGATGGCAAGGGTTGAATTTAAAAGTACTATGTTGCTTTTATTTATATTTAAATCTGTATGCCTTATACTGGAAAAAGAGTTTGAAGTATAGAATGCTATCTGTTGGATGTCTTGAATACTTTTGTATAATTTTATGGATCTTTGTTGTAGGTTATGGAGCTAATCTTCAAAAAGCTTTTGGTAGGGACAATGATCATAAGTGGCCAAGGTATTTCAAGACACATGACTATCATCGTTTACTACAGCACATATTGCCTATGGTAATAATAGGCTTAGCCAGTGCAAAAGTACAAGCTGCTCTTTGGTCATTGGGAAATCTATTGAGATGGGTATGCTCAAAAGAGTTATTTGTAGAGGAGATTCCAAGAATGAGGGTAATAACAGCAGAGGTGGTATGCAAGTTGGAAAAGGCCTTCCCTCCATCATTTTTTGATTGTCAAGTGCATTTACTAGTTCACCTTGTGGATGAGATAAGCATTGCTGGTCTTGTGCATTGTCGGTGGATGTATTGGCTTGAAAGATATATGGCAGTATTAAAGGGTTATGTCCGTAACCATGCACGAGTGGAGGGAAGCATGGCAACAGGACACTTGGCAGCAGAGAGCATGTTTTATTGCACCAACATCTTGGCCACTATAGATCCATCATGTCCTCATGTCTGCATGGAGGAAAAAGAAGAGGAGGAAGACCGTTTGATTGGTGCCATCAAAATATGTATGTTATTACCTACAGAGTTAATTCAGCTGACCACATTCATGTTGAATAATAGTAATGACATGGAAGAGTGGAGGAACTTTTATGAGAATGCCAAAAGTATGAGTGGGAGATCAAGGATTTTTCCTACGTTTCATAAGTACATGAAAGAGAAGTTGGCTGAAATGGATCAATTGTTGGCACAAGGAGAAAGTATATCCTATTTTCCAGAGGTCACAGATGATGTTCGCACCATTCTTCATGGACCACTAAAAGTTGTGACAACACGTTCAGCAATGTGGACACAAGGAAGACATTTCAAGTATTTATTTTTTCTATTTCATTAGGCATATTAACTCATCTTCACATTCCATACAAGTTTTTTAGAATAGTCTAGGATGATTTTTATGGGCATGAAGTTTCTATTATCATATAAGTTGTTGACTCACAATGCTTAACACAATATTAATTTCAAGATTTCCACTTTGGATGAAAAGAGGGGCCGCACCTTTGACTGTGGAGTTCAAGGGCAATTCATTCAGGACTCTAGAAGTAGTCGGCATGACAGGAATATTGTTCGAGATATTGTGCCACATTATGGAAAGTTGGAAGAGATCTTGGTGGTATCTTATGATGCACATTCAAAGTTTGAAGAGTATGTGTTTAAGTGCAAGTGGTTTAAAGTGAACCTTGCCGGTGCAAATCAGACTGTAGTTTAGGATGAGTGCGGAGACACACGGTTAAAGACATATGCCACTAGTTATCAGCCATCTCATTGGCAAACTTCAGAGCCATTACTTTTCCCAGTCATGTAGAGCAATGCTTTTATCTTCCTTATCCCCTAGACCCAGAGGAGTGGTCACTTGTTATCACATATGTGCCACGGTCCCGTTCTATTCTAGGTGAGAAACCAGAGGTTGTGTTTACAACCTCTGAAGTGGATGATGACCACGTATAATGTACTACTCATTATTTTTATGCAAGTTGCCAGTGAGGCTTGTGGTTTTATATTACTACACAAACACATTGTGTCATTTTCTGCCTATTGTGCTCCATTGTGTAATTTTATTTTTAAGAATAGGAGCAATACTATGTGCACTTTATTAACATTTTCACTCAGTCTACTAAGGCAAAATAGATTATAATAATGGTTAAATGGATTTATAGTTTCCATTTGGTCTAAAAGATTTTTATTTCCATTTCTAAACCTTAGATTCTGGTGGCTCTTCCTGGTAATCCACTAAGTAACTCCTGAAGTATTGCAATTGAGCTATTGCCTTTGGTATATCTTCTGGATCGTCTAGCTCTAACATTCCAGCCACCTTTTGTATAATGCTGGCATTCCTGTTCCTTAAGTATGCCTCATACCTCTGTTCAGGAGTAGGCTTTGGTGGTAAAAATTCTCTGGCCATTACCTCCACTGGTTCCTCCTCCATTAATGGTTCTAGATTTGGCTCTGGTTGAGGCTGCTGGACATATTCCCCTTCCTCTTTTTCAACTTCTACTATAGCTAACCTTTCGTCCTCCTCATCACCTAGCTGTGGACTTAGATACAGTTGCTCCATTCTTGTATCCATATAGTCTATGGGAATCTGAGTTGTCCCCATTCCTCCTTGGATTTCACTCCCCTGGTCTGTTTAAGTCTCCATATCCCTTGACCTTATAACTAATTCGACCCTAGAGATAGGTTTATGTTGTCCTTGTCCCTCTTCCTGTCTTTCTCCTAGATTCAGGAAAGCACTAACCAATCCTCTGGTGTCTGTTGCACTCTGATGAGGTTTAGAAACCTGTGAGTCCACTACTGCTGCTGCCATCAAAGGTTCCATCATATTTGTACTTTATGGCTGATTTGAGCTCATGTAAAAAACTCTAGTCTCCTCCTTTAGTTTCACCATAATCCTCCAATGGTACCTCAATGCTTTCTTCCTCTGTCTCTTCATAAGTTGCCTCTTCCTCATCAGTGAACTCATCCTCTGAAGTACCATATACTTCCTTAATTACTCTTCTAACCAGAACTCTATGATGCCTCTCTATTACTAGCTGGCAATCCCCATAAGCATAGAGTTGAGCTAGATAACTGGGTAAAGAACACAACTTCTTAGGCCCCAATGCTCTAACCTCATCTTGTATCACTTTGTGCATGATGAAAGCCCAATTGATCTCCCTTTCTCCTGACCACAAAGCTATGACAGTATTGGCCCACTATACTGGTATATAACTAGGCTTTCTGGGATGGAGAATTGGTATCAAAAAATCAAAGAGCATCATCAGCTCGGGATCCTTGCACTGTGAGGTCTTGTAACCATGTGAGACTACTCTATCCTGTGAAAAATACCTCTCAGACAAAGGATCCTTATGTGACAAAAATCCATGCCCCTCCAAAGGTAATTGAAATGAATCTCCTACAAATTCCAAGTCCCATTCAGCTAGTTTACCTCTCACTGTTGCAGAAAATCTTGGATCTATTCTCCCGTTGTAGAAATCAAGGTAAGTGCCATCTTGTATGTCCCAAGGAATCAAATACAGATGCTCTAGTTTCATCCTTCTCAAAATCTCTCTCAATATTCTCTATAGTTCCCTAGTAGTCAGATACTGCATTGACAAGGATGAAGGTATGGCCTCCAAATCTTTGGCCATAGCTGAAATCTCTGAATGCAAAAAGGTTTCAAAACCCTAAACCCAAAAATCTCATGAACTACTATTAACCCTAACTAAATTCCTAGACCTCCTTCACGTCTCTGCCAACCCTCTTGTTCCTCCTGAGCTTTCTCCCGAAGAAATCGTGAATGCTAAAGGGATCTTGACATAATGGAACTGTTCACAAGAATTTCAGCCTTTATAGTTCTTCAAGTAGGCCCTCTGGGAACTTTGTACTATTGTCCTTTGCACTACTGCATGTACTACCTCAATGGCACCGAAATTTTTTGCGACTTAAAAAAGTCCGTGATAAATCAGATGACATTGCGAAACCTTTTGCGAAACTGCCTTCTCCAGTAACCCTTTCACTATTTTGCAAACTAACGCACATCGCAACTTGTGATACATCCACCACCGAAAAGTTTTGTAAAAATTTGTGATGAGGTTTGCGATACATATTCAAACACAAAATGCGAGGCGCTGAATAACGCAAGCTTGCGATTTCTTGTGACTCTCAAAGTTTTTAGCGATACGTTTTGTATTGTAAAATGTGCGATGTTTTGAGTATGATTAAACGTTGCGAAGTGTGGAATATCGCTAGGGTGGACGGAGACTGAGCATGTCGCAAAGTTTTCTTTGTGATATATGTCGCAAAAGTGTTGCGATGATTGTAAAATACATTATAAATTAGCGATGGGTGGTGCACCACAAGGTGCAATGCGTGTCGCATCGCAAATATGGTAGGTTGTTTTTGCTTCGCAAACCCTTCAGGTGTTTTGTTTGGCCTTTCGCAAAAAGGCACAATATGTAGTAGTGAAAGTGGCATTTATACACAATTGCATATTGAACCCTATCGCATTTTGAAGAACTAATTTATAATTACAACAAAATTAAACTTGTCAAAGTTTTTTTAAAACAAAGAGTAATTGGATATAACCACTTGGTTGTAGAGTCTTGAAAAAACTACTTTCCTATAAGGAATTGATATGATTTCTTTTGAAAAAACAAAAATTGGACATGTTTTCTGAAAACCTGAAAAAGGTTGATTTTTTAAATCTCATATTTTAAAAAATTATGTGTTAAGGGGGTAGGATGAGCACAGAGTTTGGATGAACAAGGCATTTGGATAGGGACTAATCATGGAACATTGTTGGTTTGAATGTTGAATCTTTGTTGTTTTTGGAACCATGATGATGTGACTTGGGACTACCCAAAATGGGTAGATTTGGGAAGAAGGAAGGGGATTCTTAGACACAATTTTTTGGGAAGAATAAGAGGAGTTGTAAGTATTTTGTAGTAGAAATCACAAATTTTGTTTTGGATATACCTTAAATTTTATTGGTTGATTGATTTGTTGGAATTATGCTATAATTATGATTTAGTTTTCAATAAAACAATAAGTATAGACTTTTGTAATGGTTTTTATGTTAGATTTTTGTGTGAATTTGCTATAGTATTAGAGTATGATGAAATCAATTGTAATTTTGTTTCTAGAGTTTTTTTACAATGTATTCAGAGGTGCAGATTTATGTTATATGAAATAATCATGAAAAATGGTGTTTTAATGAATGGCATAATTAAGTGTGTTGAAAATCCAGGTATAATAATGAATGTATGCATGTGAAATGAAAATTTGTTGTTACATACCATGGAATAATTTTGTTAACACCCTACACACATGAACAATAATTAGTTAGGTTCTAGAGGCAAAATAACACAATGTAAAAGCTCAAAAAAACTTGATAATGATTGTTAGGTAGGTTGAAAAATATCTTTCTTCCAACATAAAAAGTGCAAGCACATTGAAGGAAGGAGCGTTTCAATGACACCAACTCACTGGATGTCAAGAGACAACAAACTTTAGCAATCCTAATTTTGTGGTGCCCATTATATTTTAGGAAATTAGGGTTAAAGGAACAATTGTTTTGTGTTTTGCTATGACTGTTGATCGGTCTCTCTTTTGAGATTTTTGATCTTGGCCTTTCATGAATGATGAACTATTTTGTATGAGAAAGTTGCTAGTTTGGGCACCCATCCAATTTGAAAACAAGATGTATGTTGTCCATTTGTCAATAGATTGAAGATTGATCATGTAATATGATGTGTTTGCTACTCAATCACCCATGTGTTTGCTTTGCACCTTTTCTAACTTTTAAAGGACCCATACTTTGAATGGGCATATCTTCATCATTTCTCCATCATTCAATGCAATCTAAGCGGCTATGGATGTGCCTAGAGCTGAATTACAAAAAGTATTTGAAGAGTAAGACTAGCTAAACACTGGATTGGCTGCTATTTTGCTCTAAGTGCTTAAGTGTTTGGTGATTGACCTGGCTCCTTTATTGCTCTTTGGGTTTGAAAGACAACTTTATTTTTTGACCACAAGTCTTATGTGGATTAGATCCCCTTTAAAGCATAGTTATACTATTTGAAAACTTAATGGCACCACTAAAGTTTGAAATATTAGGTCTATGAGGAAGATTCCCAGGCCTTGGGTGGTTCAATACATAAAAAGGTAAGGTTAGATATTGTGTGCCAACAAACAATTACTTAGAAAACCATTGTATATATGTTTTACATAGTAATATGACTTTCTTGCATGCATAGATGTGCCAATGGTAAGTGATTATGCCATTTAAACAATAAAATATGGGCTACATGTAATCCAATCAAATTGCATGGGGGAAGTCCACCACAAAAGATTTGTTGGACAAAACACAATATCCAAGAGCTTTTGAAGCCCAAGGAAGAAAATCTTACAGGAAGCCCAAACTCATGAAAGCTTCTTCAACCCAAATTGATAGAGATCAGGTTGTAATTGACAATACACCACAAAGCGATGGCCATTCTTGCAAGACATATTTTGAGGCTCATCTCTCATAAGAACGCATGGAGGTGAGTCTTGGCGACCATGAATATTATAAGCTCATATTACATATTTAAAAAGATTGGAGTAAACATTCTTTGGATGGTGTGTCATTGGAAGTGACAGAAAGGTGAATGATCCCTCAAGCAAGAGACTTAGAGAGAAAGGAACTTACATCAAACACATGTTAACTTCCATTTGAGCAAAAGTTAGCCGAGTCACACAATTCCAATTTCACCTCATGGGACTTCCAATTAGAAAAAGGATCATGTGCAAGGTAGGCATCAAAGTAGGAGAAGTGAAGGAAGGATCTTTCAAAGGATCAAAAGTTTGAAAGACATTCACCAAGATCATGCTTGCAAGCAAGCTAACAAAGAAAAGAAAAAAAGTCAAAACAGATAATAAGAAAAGAGAGGATAGCAATACTTCCTTCGTTACATTTTTAAACATACAAGATGCAGATGGCAGTTCTTCATGGCAGTAGATTGCAGATAGGCTAATGAAGCACTGCAGTCTTCATCACATGACTTCATAAGACCAACTTTTTGTCCACCAACGCACCAACTTGGATCATTTGGAACCTGGTCAATGAATTACAAGAACTATATGCACTAGATTCACCTGGACAGTGATCCCCATGGTATACCAGATTTTAATCAACTATAGTAGACCAGTTCTAGATCGTATGTCCTCTGATGCAGAGTCTGTGAAATCATCCTAGGCAATTGTGTCTTGGCATTGTTGGAAGTAAGCATAGTGCAAATAACTCTTGGAAATTCATGGCAACCAGTAGAGTTTTATCTTAGATTTAAATCAAACTCAATACAAAATGCTCAAGGCATTGATCAACCACAATGATGTTTAATCAAAGCAACACCATGAAAGACAACCAGAAGGAAAAGTTTCATGACATTTTGGAGATCTCATGCAATGTCACTTGTTCCATTGGGTTCTCACCTGTTCTAGTGGGATATTGCTACAGTTTGATGCAGTATCTGAATCTGGTTCATCGTTCACTGAAGTGATCAATAAACATTATACAAGGTCACTTCTCTTTGAAATCAAACTGTACACTTGAGGAGAAAGAGTTTGAAGCTTGGAGGAGAGATCTCAGCAACAGGTTGCAAGTCCTGTGTCCTGAGATGAGCCCAGTTGCAGATATGTACTGCAGGTTGACAGTGAGATGTGCTGAGCTGAGTACCAACCTGTAGCTTATGCCAACTGCCCACAAAGATAAACTCTGATAGCTATTGAATGTTGAACACAGAATTACCCACTGTGGAACCTCCACATGCATGGTAAATGGGGAAACCAAAGGCTCCAAAACATGGCTGTATATTATTGAGGGCAGCAGGTCAAACCAGTAAACATATAGTTGGTGACATGCCACCCATAAACAAAGTAGGATCTGCTACTTAAACATTTAAGCAACTATTTCACAAATATAAGCTAATCCAGTCCTGACTGTACTCCAAATACTTTTTGTCATCTAAAATGAAATTCAAGAGCAATCAGATCTAGAAACTCCAGAGAATGTCACATAACTGAAATCACCAGGATCCAAATTGTACTCCCTGGTCCAACTTGCAATTCTGGAACATAATAAGACCTAGCTCACAATGGAATGCATTGTCATTGATACTCTCACTAAACATGGAACTTGGGATCAGAAAACAGCATCAAAGCTCTCTGAAATGTTTGAGAAGATTTTGATCAGAACACAGATATATGTAGACCAATAGGATTGCACTACAAAAAAAACATCTCAACTATCTATTTGATAAAGGTTCCAATAACTCTAATGGCAAGAAGCATGTCTTAATTGGAGAAAAGTGCTTCATTTTCTGCCAAGTAAGCCTCCACATGATTGTATACATTCCAGAACAATCTCCACTGAGCCAATTATTTGGCCAGTATTCAGATGGCCTATACTGATTACACTTCCGCAACACCACATAATGGCTAGCATCTTCCAAGAGAAGTGTTCCTCTCACAACCCTACTTCTAATCAACCTACTGAGTTACAAGTTAACTCTTTGAAAAGTCAGTGGCCCCAAGGTTATTACTGCATACCCACCCTACATATTACAGTTGTTTGTTTGATGTCCCAAAACAAACTCTTAAGCTTGCCCACATCAACCTCAGTAAGAAAAGCACCATTTTGTTGTACACTTAAGTGGCTTAAAATCATGACTAGAGAAAGAATGGTATTTGCTGCCAAAAAAAAAATGGCTGTGGAGGATATTTTCATTCATATCAAGTAGGATAACGTTGGGTTGGGCAAGATTCTATGATGGAGATACAAAATCATCATCACCCTCATCCTCAAGACCTACCCAGTCTGTGAAGGCAAACAAAAACTCCTTAAATGTGACTGTCCCATTCTTGTCCCAATCCATCTCCTCTGGTGGGCATCACAGTTCATGAATGTCAGTCCCTTTCACAAAATGAAGACATAAGGCAAAAGAGGAATGAAATAGCCAGCTAACAAGTGTGACCAGTATCTTAAGGCTCTGGCCTCCATAATGTGTCTGATGGCTATAGAAAGACCGTGTTCTCAGTGCTCCCCCAAGGACTCTCCTAGGGCTTTCCCACACTGTACAGATGGTCTGCTGCTCACTCTACATCCTCTATAGCTGTAGAATGAACCTCAAGAAAGTCTGACACACAGCCACTTGCAAGTTGACCATCAGCCCCACCACTTAGCTATCCACAGCCTTGCAGTACCACAAGTTGATTATGAATGGAATGCTTACCAAATCTTTCCAAGCCAATCTTGTCACCTTGGCGGCCTGGAGATGATCTGTTGATAGCATCCACCAAGTCCTCCTTGCTGACATAGCCATCCTTGTTCCGATCAAAAAAGACAAAAGCTTCCACTATTGTGTCAAATGTCGCCTCTAACTGTGGTAGACCTATTCGTGATTTCTGTGTCTGAAACCTGCAGTCAAGGTGAAACATCTTACCTACAGAGCAGATCATATTATTCAGGCTCAAGTTGCTTACACACCCACCTCAATATGAAGCACATATTGATTGAAAGTTTGATGTAGAGCTCATTGAGCCCGAATTTTAAAGAAATAAGGGACAAGGACTGTACAAAGGGTTGCTGACTTCTGGAGCACTATCAGGCTAATGCTTGCATAGACACCGAACATTAACACCATGTGTTACTACTGTGGATAACAGCCATAACAGCCACTATCCACAGTTTCTCAGAGTCCTCATAGAAAGAAAAGTCTTAAAGGAAGGGATACAGGTTGGCCTGGTTCACTAGTGCTTCCGCTGCAACTTGACACACCAAGAAGGTACACAAGTGCCAGCAACACTATGAACTCCTTGAACTCGATGACATGGCTACTGTCCATGTCACTCTCTGCATGCAACTCCTCAACTTCCTTTTCTGAAATTTCTACCTTCAACTCCTTCAAACAATGCTTTAATTCTTCCATGTCTATGGCTCCACTGCCATCCTTATCTGCCATCACCCAACATACCTCTTAGGATACTAAAATAGGTGCAACCAAGATAGCAACATTCAATTAGTCTTCAAGGCAATCCCAGGAGTAACCAGAGCTCATTGGTTATCAAGGCAGCAGAGAAAGGAACCTCAAGAAGCCATATACAAGAGACACTTCGATACCATTGGTTGGTGTTTCTGAAAGGTTTATGCTGTTCTCCAGTTTAGAACACTATCCACCACATACTGGTAGTAGCCCTACTAATAGTATGGAACTGTGCACCAAATTGTGTGTTATCTTGCAGCCTGTCTTTGCTTTTCACAGAACAAATTGCACACTGGGAATGTTGGAACAATACCATATTTTCTAAACACAATTCTCACAGCTTCAAAGGATTCATCAATTTTGTGGAACTTCATAATGATACTGTTGAAGGATTTCAAAGAGAATTGGCCCGACTGTGCTTTCTCTGCCATTGCCTTCACCATCCTCCTCTCGATTTTAGATGGCTGAGATCCTTCCACACCTTTGCTCTGCCCAACCCCCATTGCTAGCTCTTTCCTTGCCAGGCTCTCTTAACCTGTTTTGCAACCTGCCAGACCCACTCAGTCCACAAACCTAACACTTGCAGCACACTATACAATATGGATCACTTCTCTGCAATCTCTGAACAAGTCCAAAGGATGGTCCCATTCCAGGGATTATGGTGGCCTGGTAGGGGTGTGTTACACGTGGTATTTTTGTCAGTTTCCACCTACAAACATACACATACCCCAGGAAGTAAGTTAATTAAACAAATATCAAAGAAGTCTGACATCAAAGGTTGTCCTATGCCACAAGTCAGATGAAAGAGAAGTTCTTCTTTTCCTTTTTCGGGGGAGTGTATTGGGATTGGTAAACAGAAATCCAAATGAGATGAGCTCCATGCACGAGACAAATATAGTGCTTCAGACAGGCTAATCAGCAATGACATTACAGAGAGTAAGAAATGCCAAGGAGACAAGACATCTTGTCCCCTGAAAAAACTGTTCAGTTTAATGCCACAAAGCACACTCCATAGACCCATCATAGGCCAAACATATGGAAGTCACAGAACCCCAAACAGATACTTGGAGGAGGGCTGGGAGATGTCTTGCAAGAGTCAAAAGTCCACAAAGCAATGAATACAAACCAAGGAATAAGACAGCTGCATGGCAACATGAACCACACAACCTCCAAACCAAATATCCCACATGCTGATCACACAAAGAACCAAAGCAATAATACAAACAGTTGCAAACCTTAAGCTGAAAGAGCAGGCACATGATCCAGAAGAAAAAGAAAAGTCCCAGATACAAAGAAGAAGCAAATCAAAAAACCTTGCATCCATCACAAGGTTACAGCACAAAAACCAAACAGGGGAAGAAAGAGAAACTCATTCCAACAAACCGTAGAAAGCTTGCAAATCCAAAGGGAGCAGGCACCAAATCCACATAACAGAAAGGTTCCAGACATCAAAAGGAAGCAGAAGCTTGGGAAAAGCCATGACTCCACCACCTTAAAAAGTAAAAAGAGCAGCAAGAGAAAACTAAAGACTGATGAGAAGACTACAAGGAACTTGGAAACGAAAACAGAAGGCAAAAAACCTAAAAAACAAGAGACATTCCAGCTCTCAAATGGAATCACCACGAATTCCACAAATCCAATACCCACACTAGTTTCAAAAAGCTTGAAACAGGCAAATTAGCAGAAGAGAAACAAACAAACCAACAACAAAGAGTTATAGCAAGAGAAAAGCATCAACAACGACAACAGCTCGAAACCCTAAATAACGAAAGGAGAACCACAAACACCATGAGACCAGCGAGTTTCCAGCGATCATTAAACACAACCACAAACCCAAAAACGCAGAAAACCACACCTCATTTACAGCAAAAACAAACAAACAGACAATCAATCAAACAAAAAGCCAAAAATGGTTTAAAAACAGCTTGAAATGGACATGCAAAAGGGGAGAAAATACGAAACCGAAACGGTTCTGAAGTTGCAAAGGGGAAAGAATACGAGAGAATACTCACCAGGGGTGTAGTGGATGCCGCTTGTGAAGAGGGTAAGAAATCGAAGGCAAGAACGGCAACGAGAAGTGCAACAAATGGAGATGGGTCGGACAGCAGAAACATGAGAGAAAAGCAGCTGCACCATTTGTCAAATGACAGCAGGCACAGAAAGGAGCAGCTGGATTTGTCATTTTCTCATTCGTTTGTAGTTGTCATTCATTCATTCACACAGACCCACAAATCCAATCTTTTTGCAATTGACCGATTATTGAGGACATTAAGGTCTAGGGTGACAGATTGTGTCATTTTCTGGATCACATTACATGACAGAACCATCCAATGATGATCATACACTTGTAATATTAATCAAAATGTGTCTGTTGAACATGATTTTTTAAAAAACAACCCAAAAAATTAAAATTTCATTGATTGATTATTGAGGAAATTAAGGTCTGGGGTGGCAGATTGGGTCATTTTCTGAATCACATTATATGACAGAATCATCCAATGATGATCATACACTTGGAATATTGATCAAAATGTGTCTGTTGAACATGAGTTTTTTTTAATTTTTAAATTGTTGAATCTGCCACCCCAGACCTTGATATCATGATCTTGGCCTTGCCCATTATCTGGAGTGTGTCAGCTAGCTTGCCTCAAAGGGTTTTTTTGCATTAGTGCCTTCACCAACATAATAATGCACAGGTACTTGACCATTCAAATAATTATATCACATCATGTTAGTTCTGCAGAGTACCTTACACAAAAGTTCTAAAGTTCCCCATTAGACTAACCTGGTCCTTACAAATTTCATAAGGCCCCTGCCAAGCTATCCAGGCCTGGATAAATTTTTGTAAGATCCCTCTCTGACTATCCTTGACTTACAGATTTCATAAGGTCTCTGCCAGGATATTTAGTACTAAGGACCTTACAGAGTTTGTAAGGCCCCAGCCAAGCTATCCAAGACCCAACAGATTACATAAGGTCTCTCAAAGTTATCAAGATTGGGATGGTTCAGGTTTTGTAAGTCCCATGTTAGGGTATCCAAGACCTTACATATTAGGTGAAGACTAAAGACCTGCTCCCATTTTTTATTGGCAAAATTTAGCCAGAAAGAAAAATTGAAAATTGAAAAAGAAGTGATTTTGAAGGTTTTCAATCACCAAAAGTGAAGGGAAAGAAAGGGAAAATTGCCAGATTTAGCCACTGTAATAATCCTATAATTGCTAAAAACACTGGTTTAGGATGTTAAATTGATAAAATTTTCAAAGCATATAAGTAAGTTATTGGATTTCAACAAATATGTATACCCAACCCATAAATGGTCTTTCTAGTTCTCTATGTGATACCTGGTAGGCAAATAATTTTTCTAACCTATTTTTAGCAAGTTTAAACATAAACAAGTAAGTTATTAATAATTGATCCTTGTACCTTTATTGACAACTAGCTATTTTCCCCCTAATTGGTCAACAATGGTTTGGACCAATGTTGTGCATGTGAATGTAAATAATCATGTAAATTTATGTAACCAACAAAGATTTTACAATTACACTTGCATCGCAGCGAATGCACGTATTTTAAAAATTTACTCTTACAAGATGTTG
Source organism: Sphagnum tenellum (assembly GCA_963921925.1). Classification (NCBI taxonomy): domain Eukaryota; kingdom Viridiplantae; phylum Streptophyta; class Sphagnopsida; order Sphagnales; family Sphagnaceae; genus Sphagnum; species Sphagnum tenellum. Next base: position 4,170,882 of record OY998160.1, on the reverse strand, counting down.
AGTATATTTGATTTGCCATGTAAGTGTAGATTATGATACAATACTTTCATTTTTGTAAAAAACCATAATCTTCAATGAACTAGGGGGCTGCAATATCTTCATTTTGTTACAAACACTTTTTTTGTGTGGGAGAATGAATGAATGAACACAATACACAATAATTTTACATTTGCATATTGCATTTTTTTTTCCCCTCTTTTTTCGTTTCTAAAAGATTAAAAATAACATGGAAGTGGAGTAGGTTCAACAAAGAAAGAAAAAGAAGGGGAAAGGGGCAAATGGTGGGCAAGAAAAAACAAGATAAATGTGTAGGGTGTAGGAGAGAAGAGAAAGTTAAGTACATAGGACCAGTATCTTATAATGTCCATTTCATTGTGGTCTTGTAAGCTCTCCCCATAATTCTTTCTCTTTGTTTAGGTTTTGTTGTCATTTTGCACATTTTTCTTGTAATTGTTTGTGTTGTTACAAGTTTTCATATTGACATTTTTGAGGTGATCTCTTTGTACTTCTTAATCTTTTTGTCATTTTGCAATTTTCTCTTGTAATTGTCTTATAATTCCTTTCATTGTAGTTTATGCATAATAAGGTTTAAAGTGAGTTCCTCCACATTGTTCTTTTTCATTTATGTAAGTGGTGGTGTCATTGTCATCTTGCAACTCATAGCATTGATGCAAGTTTTATATATTAGCAACTTATTTTAAGTGAACTCCACCCCTTGTTATATTGCACATGCGTTTGTCATGGTCTTGCTTTTATTGTTTAGAAAACCATAATCTTCAATCACAATGGGAGGTGTAATATTGCCATTTTGTTATAACCTCTAATTATTTGTGGGAGAGTGACCATAAAGAACAATCACAATATCATTTTCATATTCATATTTCATTTATTCTTCATGTGCTCTCTTTACATAAAATGCACAAATATTTTATTGTAGTTATCAGTAGTGTATTTTACAATGATATATGTGAAAAAAATTCATGAAGTCCATGTTTTGGTTCGATGTGTAGGTCTTTGGCAAGTGGGCAAGGATATTTTAATTTGGAGGCTTCATGTCTATTCACCAAATGAAGAAAACTTGGCTACTCAATTTCTCAAATGAACATTATTTTGTGTTTTCTTACCTCCAAATGATTTTACATTTAAGGGCATCCAAGTGTTTTCATCTATAGGTGTTAGTATGAACATCAAGACCTTTTCCACTCAAGAATCCCTTTTGGTAGAAGCTCTGAATTTTTGTGTCTTATATTTAGATTTAACTGTTTTACATGAAATGAAATTGCCTTACATAAATTTACACTCACATAAATAGATGCAAATGAAAATTATACACTTGCACATGAAATGCATGTATATTTGTAATATGAATAAACTTACCCAACTAATATATCAAAAAACATATGCATGCACAAAATTGTAAATATGTACAAAATGTAATGTTGTAAGAAAAAAGGAAAAGAAAGAAACATGATTAGTTTTGATTGGCCAATCACAATGATTGGCCCATGTGGTGGGATTTAATTGACCCTCATTCTACATGTGTAATATGTCATGATTAGGGGTGGGGTTAGGGAACTAACTTGCACACTATTTTGGATGTGATAGATATCGGTACATGGTCACATCTAAGGTGTGGGTGGATTTCCTTTTTGATGATATGCAAATTCAAATGTAAAAAAAATTTGATTCCTTTCTTTTGGTTGTGTGCTATGTGTGTAGAACAATGCTTATGAGAAGAATGATCATGGCAAGTTTTTTCTTAAAAATTGATCTCTCCAAATTTGTTCCATTGTGCATGGAGATTAGGGTAGAGTGTAAGAATATATTTAGATGTTTCAATGTAGAAGCATCAAGTGATGATAATCTCTAGAGTGTTGTGAGCTTGTTTGGTGAATTTTTAAATATCAAGTTTGGTCTACTTGAAAGGTTGATGTGTGGTGTTTTCTAGAGTTGAGTTATTGAGTGATTGGAAGTGAGATTTGTGATTACGGGAATTCTAGATGAAGTTTGGATCCAAAATGTTGACAATGCAGTATTGTCAAAGAGAAATTACTTTAGTCTTTGTAGTTGCAATGAAGTTCTTTCTGTCAGGCTTCCAAGGTTATGGTATCGGAGCTATTGGGATGATATCCACATGTTTGTTGGGTGTTTTATTGTTAGCTGGGTAGTTATGTGTCTCAATACAAGTTTGATGTTGAAGAAGGATAAGAGGCATTTACCAAATGTGATTGAACTACATATGGCAAAACCCTCTGATTGTATCCTAGTGTAATGCAAGGTGGAGTCGATGTGCAAGGAAATCATAGTGAAGACCATGATAGTGCAAGAGAGGGAAGTTGGAGTGATCTGATCTGACATGTGCTTGTAAATTTGGCTAGATTGTTAGGGTAGTTATTTACTGGATTGTCTACAATGTTTCTGGCACATTGATGCCACATAATAAACATTAGTGTTGAGGTTCGCTACTTAGGAATGCACTATTGAAAATTTTCTGATTTTACACCCTTTCTTTTTGTTGACACCTCCCAATTGCTGTTCTCAATCTCTCAAAGAAATGTGTGTCAAATCAAGTAAGTTTCAATTATGATCATGCTTCTAAGTTCTTTACCTGATGAGGAGCTGCAGTAGGCATATCAATTGATATCTCCAAATTAAATCTGAAATCCAGGCAATGTTGCAAACAAAAACTTAAATTTATTCACAAAGAATTTCTTGAAATTCAAGTACACTGAGACTCATGCAATCTGATTGCCTCAACATGAGAATGCCACTTTCATTTTCAGAGGTTGATGTTGTCAGTGTGCCCTCACATATCAAAGCATGCTTGATGGCAGCTCTTCAGTCTGTAAGCTCACATCTCCAAGCATGCCATGCTCCATGCTCTTGCAGGAGTTACTGTTGAACACAGTTAAGCCAAGGTGTAAAAGTGGCACAAGCCAAGAAATGGTATGGCATGTGCAGCTCAGTGACTACTCAAGTGGCATCTTGTCCAATTTTCCTGTAGAAAATGGTAGGGCATGAAGGACACAGCACACAAACCCTACAATCCACTGCCCACAGAAAAACTCAGACCATTTGCTACCTGAGGTTTCCACCTTGTTCTACATGACAAATGGTACTGTGCTGCAAAATGGTAGTCCCAGGTAGAAGATTAGTTACTTACTTGAGTCTTTGGCTATCCTACTCTTTGTAAGCTACTATTGTACTCAGGAAAATGAGTAATACTTTCTCACTGCTCTGCCTTGATGAAAGTATCATTTCTCATACAGCTCGCCACAAACTGAGCTTGGAGTGGTCATAAATCCGCTCCTTTTTTGGGTTGATGAGCACCATGTCCTCAAATTCAGCATCCCAGATGACATCAGCATCACTAACACAGTAGTGTTGCAAATGAAAGACACATTGCATTGATGTCCTTTCCAAACCAATCTGCAACAAACTCCCTTTCTTTGAGACACAGAAGCACAAAATACCAACACCTTTTTTTTAACAGAAAATGTTGGATGCAATTACAGAATAGAGATGGTGGTAAGCCTAGATCAGGTATTTACAGGTAGGCTTGTTTGCAACTAGCTTAACACCCAACCCCCTTGGCCTTATCCTCTAAAATATGGAGTTTTCTAAACAATTTCAACACACAACTGTTGAGGCTATCTTCGCACATACCAGGGAAATTTTTTGCTTACCACACTTAGTGTGAAAACAGCATCCTCTCGATGCAGCATCTCAAGGGTTCGATTGTAGAGAGGACTGGTCTCATCAATAATATGCCGCACCAGCATTCCATAGGTCAAATGGGCAACCTCTGAACGAACCTATGTTGAGCCACAAGAATTCTAGATAAGTTGGAAGGTCACAAAAACTCCACAACAACAATAAGAGATGGGTTTTTTACAAATTCTTCCAACATCATGTATGCTAGAGCCTACCACCCTTTTGTTTCTGATCCTTCTAACATGATGGGAGAACCTTTTGCTCCTGGTGTACAAATACCAAATGTGTTCTATGCAATCCCAAATGTCAAATAAATCTTCATAAGTACTGAGGAAGTCTCAATACTTATGATTGAAGTCAACCTGAAAATAATTGAGACATGACCAGATGATAAGGTTATGGATATTTCAGATCTGACAACATAAAAGCAAACAGTCAGTGAGCACGAATAAGAGGAAACACTGCCCTAAAAGAAAGAGAAACCACAAGACAGAATTGAGGACCACCAACAATCATATGCATGTTCAGGGACCTTCACCATGGTATTTAACTGCCTATCATAACATCCCCACTGACTTCATCAGTTCCCAGCAATGGCTGGAATGTCAGATGCACAACATAATCACAGACGTCAAATGTATGAGTCAATGTAAGAACACACCAGCTTTAGAGAACGTCTGGCACGAAAGAAGGACCCTATTCTGGTCACAGTGTTGTACTTGTATGTCAGATCCACTTTCACATCCACAAGCTCACAGGGTTGGGGTCCAACCAAAACAAATCTTGCCATCAAAACCCTGCACATTCCAGGAGAACTGACTAAAAATTCTGAGGTGAAGAAACTCCAACTTGAGGAGGGACCACAACCATTTAAAACATTTCAGTTTAAATCAATTTTCTATTGTGGTCCAATGAGGTACCCCCATGTCCTGTCTCTGAGATCTGCATGGCCTAAGTCATGCAATTCTCAAGGCATCTCCACAACTTCTTAGCTCTAAATGGTCCAATTGTTTCTTGTCGAGATAGCATCAATTTCTTGTTTCAGGTGTGCCATGGCATTTTGCTCACTCAAAGCAGAATACAAGCATAGCATTCCCAAACTGGGCTTAGACAACAACTTTAAAGAAAACAAGCAACTTCTGTAGTTTGACCACAAGTATCATGTCACTTACATTTTGGCAGAGGCATCTCCACTCTCTTTAGGTTGAGTAAAAGCAGGACACATGAGAGCCACCTTAGAGGATCGCACAGGATGTGATGGTTGTGACAATCTTGCAAACACTGCCACAGACAATATGAGCAACATAGTCATGGCTTCTACTCAAAGAATAAGGGAAGCCAGTGCCACAAGAAAATCTTCAAATCACCAAATCTAGGACTAAAAGATGACTCATTGTACACACTTGAAGATTTGCACAGCTCAGGTCATGAGGTCCATCCACCCACAGCATAGCAATGCTACTCATACAACACAGAGATTAGAGACTGGACACAATGATTAGATCAATGACATTATGATGGTCATTGTCAAGAGAGCACATACAGGATATAGCTTCATACCTGCACCACTAAGGAAGACAAATAGAAGCTGAGCAAAAAGTGCATTGATGTTGGCCACAACCAGTGTGTATGGAGATACAGGCACCAGCTCTGGCTCCAGGCCAGTGGAGAGAGAGAGACTGAACATAAACAATCGGAAGAGAGTCCAAGGCCTTGTGAGAACTCCAGATGTATCATCTCCTGCTCGGACAAAAAGTCAATAAGGGAATAACTATTAGCCATGAGTCTTTGCATCAGGAGCTCATCAGGAGCATTCTTGTTTCAAGTTTGTGAATCTTCTACTGCCCCTACATACATTCTGGTTCTAATTGTGTGCAATGGTTGTAATTGACTTTTCCAATCATTGACATGTAACAACCACAAGACTTTCCTCAGGGAAGAATTGCAGCAACCATGTATCCACTATTGTCTTCAAAGACCAACCCCTGACAGAAGTCAGTCACTCATGCTTGTTCACTGATCTGTGGTAACTCTTCCATAGAGTACCATTGGCAGATTTTTCAACACAAAGCAGCACAAAACATTCAACGTCAACTTCGTGAAACGCATACCAGGTGCTGACTCAAGGACACCACGTGCTGTCTCATCCAAAGAAAGCCCTTGAAAGTCAAGCAGATAAAGTCCAGTGAAAAGCACACTTAACAAGATGGGTGCAGCAAACATCCCAAGTGCAAACTGTGGTAGAGGTCTCTTGAGCATAAATATGTAGAAGTCATATATGGTTGCCAGAAGTCCTAGGTCCTCTTGCAGAATATGAACATTCTGGACTCCTTGCAAACCTCGAAACTCTGGAGCATCTGAAGTCAGGAATGATGGGAGATTTCCAGCACTGTTAGTGAAGTCATCATGTGTTTGCCAAGATGCTGTGCTTGAAACCTGGTCAGCAGCTGGTGAAACCGATTCCAGTACTTGCCCTGTTGCTGATGTCTCAGACTCTGCAAATTCACCAGCTGTTGATGTCACAGAATCTGTCGCATCTGCAACTGTTGATTTCACTGTATCCTGCACATTTGAGACTGATGATGTAACAGAATCTGTCACTTCTGCTACTGGTAATGTCACAGATTCTGTGACTTGGGACACATTCAGGGTTTCTGGCTCTGAGGCCAGGGTACCTGTAGCACCGACCTGTGTTCACCCAGTACAGACTTTACAATCAGAGTAAGGTCATGTGCCCAGGAGATTCTGTACTTTGAAGTCCACATGCTAACACCCAGAGGTGGTTGATAGGTGCAAGACAGCCAGCCACTGTCCAGCAGGAAGTGGGGCATCCATGTAGTTTGGCAGCATGTTACCTGTTCAACTAGTTGTCCAACTTGCTCAACCACAACATCAGGCAGAGTCTCCACAACTGGCTCAATCACTTCAACCTGAGATGAGTCTTCGACCACTGCTGGGGGGAGATCCTTTACAATGACTGGGAGTTCAGCAACTTTGGCAAGAAGTTCCTTGATCACCCTCAATTGAAGTTCTGCCACTTTTGCAGGAAATTCCTTCATCAACTTCACTGGAAGTTCAGTTAGTTTAGATGGAAGTTCCTCGAGCACTTGCTTTGGTAAAACTGTAGCCACCTTCAAAAAGAGAGACGTAGATAGTGAAGTGTTGGCCAACAAGTCATCTGACATAGTGCAAGAAGCTTTGGCATCTTCAGCAAGCACTCCAACATCTGTTGTATCCACACCCCTTATATTATCCTGCACTGTTTGCAAAACTGAAGGTTGCAAACTTATGCATTCATTTGTTTGCTTTGGTCTAGCATGTTCAAGTATCCCACTATTGCTTGCAAGACCACTTTTATACACCTTCCCCAAGCTTGAATTTGGCTTGGTGTGTCCATTGCTGTGATTGACACCAGCTGTTGATGCTTCCATGCAATGCCCACCATTCTCAAACACTTCTGGCTCTGAAACCTTTGCATCTACAACCGATATGTCCAATAATACTTCCACATCTGCCGGCTGCTCAGCTTCACCGCTAGTTTTCCTCACCATCAATTGATCCATTTTGACATCATCACCTGAAATGAGATCATCATGAAAAAACCACAATTTATTCCATGCATGATCCTTTGCCTAAAATAGCAAAATCTTTGAGATAGCTACCAGTATTTTACCCAAATTCCATAACATGTTCTGGTTGGCCCTTGCCTTTGGTCTTCCTCATTGGCACTTTTTTGCTGCTTGCTGCACCAAGTGTTACTTGATCACCTACTTCCTCACTGTCTGACTTGTAGCCTGTGCTTCCATTTGAGCTTGGAGATTGATCAGCCACCAATTGGCCCGTCACAGTCTGTGGATGGTTTTCCACTTGTTGTATTGATGAGTACCAAGATGCAGCATTCACAGAATGGATAAAGACATGAGGATCAAGTATCTCAGATGTTTCAGCAAGTATTAAACCACTAAATCGTTCTTGTACCATCCCACTGCTCACGGTTGTCTGTTGCAACTGTGATAAATTTGTGGTGCCAAGGAATTGTTGCATCGTGGCAGAGACAGTCAAGTTCTCAACAAACTGACTATGACTTTCCCTCTGAATTGCATCAAGGCGAATACTATTCAGATTGCTGCCTGCACTTTGTTGTCCAGGGATCACCTTTTCTTCAAGCTCCTGAAGAATACTGCCTTCACTCTCCTTTCCCTGGTTATGCTGAGAGAGCTCCGTTCCATCAGAGTGAATGTGATCCAAACGAGACTCTTCAGTTTCATTATCAGAATTGTAAATATGTTCGGCATCGTCATCATGTGCGTCTCGCAAAGATGTCCCGTTGTTGTTGTCTGGCAACTTCCCCTGCATCCTCCAGATCACTTAAATCATGAGAGTTGCAATTGCAGTGAAGTCTATGAAGCCTTACCCTTGAACACTTAAACCCCAATTGTCTCTAGAAAGAAGGAGGTTGATTGAATTGCGGAAGTGAAGATACATACCAGGCCGTCTTCGTTGCTAATGGAGTGTGGATCCTCATCCTGTCTTTGCGAACCCTGGCGTTTCTTTCTTCTTCTTCCTCCTTTCCTCGACCTTCTTCTTTGCACCGCACTTGAAAACGCGCCAAGTCCCGCCCTGACCACAACTCCCTCCCGTCTTCCTCCTCTACCCGCCGGCATTAGCAACAACCTCCACTCCTCAACGGGATTAGAAGAACGAATTTCTGTGACGAAACTCCTCCTCTCCCGACCAGGTTGTACCACGAAATTGGATTTCGCAAGCATCAAGCTCATCGAAGCCATTGTATGTCTATAACATCAAAACAGGGGAGGGGGGGGAAAAAAAAAACCACTTCTCAGCTTTCTTCCGAAGCTTTTGAAATCTAAATAGTTCTAAGAAATTAATACTTTCTCGTTATGGCAACCAATTTCATGACGCCAACAGCTTGCACGACAACTTTTTCGCTTTCCAGATGAGCTTGAGTGACAAAATTTCTGCTTTCCCCGATGAGCTTCGAGGACAAAATCTGTGACCCGAGAGAAGTGTGCGCATTTGTCTGGTCTCTCAGTGTGTGGAGTAGCGCATGTTGAGATTGCTTTATGTCATCGTCCAATGATGCCGTTTCAGATTCATCGTCGTAACATTACTGTACCTTAATTCCTTTTAGAATCGTCCTATTCACCTTCCGATTATGGATCCCGCAAGTTCGGAATCTTCGTCTTCATCAATAATACACCTCAAACTACCAATTTCGAAGCTTTTTCCTCTCAAATATTAGAGTTTTGCTTAAAGTCACCCTGTCTTCACCCTACTACCTTTGCGCCTCTTTTCACCCCCTATCCCCTCTTTAAGTGAGGTCTGCAAGGTAAGGAAGTTTTATTAAATCTGGGTATGAAATGATGAAACTCAGCATTTCACACACAAGGTTCGAGGTAATTATAGTACTTGTGCAAGTAGGAGCAGTGAAAATATATGCTACCAAGGGTTCATAGGGATACTTTTATTCCATTACCCTCTCTTGATTTGAGTGTTAAAACTAACCCATGTGCTGTTGACACAAAAGGGGATAGATAAAATAGTATGATGTGGTTAATTTAATACTATATTGAACTATTCACATTGAAAGGATTTCCAAACCACAAAAAGTTTTGGGCAGTGCAGGGAAACTTACCAAAAACAAATTCCACTCTGCCCAATTTTGTTTTGGGGTACTTTGGAGAACTTCCTGATGAAAATTTTCCCAAGATGCTTGAAAAGTTTTGGGCAGTTTGGGGATTTCTATGCTGCCTGATAATTTCAGGCAAACTTTTAAAGGTTGAAAAAAATGTCACTTCTGCTAAAAAAACTGGGTCTGTATCCAATCATGATGCTCAAAAAATTTCTGAGAACTTTTTTTGAGGATGCTTGAAAAAAAATCGGGCAATAATTTTTGCCCAATTTTTTGGGCACTCTGGAAAACTCCTGATGATGGAATTTTTGGACAGGTTGGGAATTTAAATGCTGACTGAAAATTTCGGGCAGATTATAGAGGTTGAAAAAAGAATTATTTTCTGCCCAAAACCTCAGGCAACATGGAAAGATTTTCAGAAGTCCTCTAGTGTAGCAAAAAGTTTAAGGCAATTTGCAAAAGACCTGAGAAATTGTTTCCAAGGTGCCAGAAAATTTTGGGCAGGTCGGGAAAGTTTAGTCAAGTTGCCCAAAAGATTCGCTGATATTTCCCACCATTCCTGGTGCTCTCTCACACGATGGAGAGCATGTTGCCAAGATCAACACTAGAAGCTCTTGGGAACTGGAGGAGTATTATATGTTTTAAACTTTTGAAAATCAAGAGGTTAAACTAACCTCCTTATTCCATCCCAACTTATCTGAAAATCTTAAAAATTTGAAGATATTTATTTTCTGAGTTAAGATATACCAACACATTTATCCCCCTCTTAACCCCAATATCATCCTGTCATTTGCCAAGTCAGTTTTTACTCATTTTGTTTGAATGGGATAGCATTAAGGTTAGTTTATTCTTTTAGTTTATGGCCTTTATCACCTTGTTGTGAATCCCAGCCTACAGATGTTAAATTTCTAGAAAATGTTTAGCAAAAAAATAAAATCCAGTTTTTAAGTTTTCACCATGGTACCAACCAGTGTAGGTGGTGGTTCGCCCACAGCTTTATTTTGCTCAAGAGGGGATTGGGTTTTTTTGGGCATGGATTAAAGAGTCAAGATATCTAGAAAGCAGCATTTTGGAAACCTATGCTGTTTTCTAGTTATCTTGACAATTTTAGGTGTACAAAAGAACCATTGGCAATTCTTGTGGGCCAAGAAGGGGTTGAATAAGTATTGGGTGGTGCTTTCCAATGTTTTATTTTGTGTAGTTTCTGTCCCATTCTAATTACCCTATTACCCTATGGTCAGTTTCATCATTAAATATTCCTCAAAATAGTGATATGAATTTTTATTAAAATATGAAGGTGACATGTTGAAAATCATCATAATTATCATAGACTACACTCTCAATACTTACATTACTCATGTGACAATATCATAATAGATCATGGAAAATTCAACAATTTCAATTTTTATTTTTATTTTTGAAAATAAAAATTTGCCTTTGTTAATGTGGAAACTGATCCTAGGCTATGATCATCTTTAATTTGATAGAACCTACAGTTCTGGTCCTGGCTGAGTTGTTTTCCTCGATTTTATGATGTAGGCACACCGATCATCCACAAGAGGAATTAGCCAAATTTGAGAGGAAAGTAACAACTTTTAAGAATGTTGATATTTTTTTGGTAACCTGTTACAATCTATTGTCTAAATAGGGTGAATTTTCAGAAAGTTTTTCCTCAAAATCTGATGACTTTAGTGTTTATTTTTTTGGACAAGAATCATCAGTGTGCTAGATTTTTCTGCACCAAGTGCCAAAATTTCAGGAAAAGAAACCACACGCTTAACACATGGTCTGGTTTAAAAAACCAAGTTCTTCACACTAGTAAACTTTTGATTCTCAGTTCTTAAAATATTAGTCCAAAGCAACTCCAGGTTGGAAACTGGGTGTCGTTTCACCTAATTTACACACAACCCAAGTTTGACGGTTGAGAATATATACAGGTTGTAAACTAAGACCTCTCCACCAATGGGGTGATGCCATGCCGCTGATTTCTAGGGAGGAACTAGTTATGTGCCAATATTGTACAACCTGTAAAAATCTTGCCACCTGAATAAGAAGTAACCGACCTATAGTCTTTTCAAAAAGTAAGTCTTTCATGTAGCAAAAAATCAGTACTTGACTGAATAAAAATCCCCCAATTTTTAAAAACTTATTGCTCACAAAACCCGAACCTTTAAAAAAAAAAAAGTTCAAGCAGCATCCTGTTCTGGTTCTAGGTCTGATTCCAGTTCTAATTACAAAATTTCCAAGTCTAGAACTTGCAGATTTGGGTCCAACCAAGAGACTAGAAACCTGCCTTTCTTCTACTGGCAAAATTTCCCCAAAATGAAAAATAACAAATTAAAAAATCAAAAATGAGTTGAATTTAATGGCGTTCAACCATCACAAGTGAGAGAAAAACACAACTGAAAATTTCCAAATTTCTATATTTGGTTTTCAGTCTATAGCCATAAATATAATGATTTTTTTACTTCTTATTTGGTTCATAGCCAAATTTGGCTTTATATTCTTAAAGGTGATCACCACTCTTTCTACAACTTCCTGTGGAGGATCGCCACTTAATCTACATAAGCTAATTCCTATATAAAAAACACTGCTAGGAACTGGGCAACACTGACCATTTCATTTGAGGAGAAGGGAAGTTCCACAAAATAGGCTAAATTGGAACGAGCCAATAATAGCCCTCGCCCCCCACCCTTGGTGGAAGGAGCAAGCTTCGGACAGTATCGAATAGGGAAGATGAAGTGTCTGACAGTCGGCAGTTCTTGGGCAGTACTGTCTTGAGTGACCGTGGTGTGGCCTTCAAACCCAAAGAAGGGATTCACTTAATTCCAACATATTAAAGTTTTCCTTAAAGTCAACCTGTCTTTTCACCCTCTCTTTGGGCCTCTTTTCACCCCCTATCCCCTCTTTATTAAATCTGGGCATGAAATGCTGAAACTCAGCATTTAATGCACAAGGTTCGAAGTAATTATAATAGTTGTACATGTAGGAGCACTGAAAATATATGTAAGCAACAGCAATGGAGGCACTTAGGAAAAAGGAAAGACGGGGTCAAAACAGGATGAAACTAAGATTGGCACAAAAAGTGGTGTATATCTCAATTTGACCCGCCCTTGAAGGCTAATGTACTATTTTGCAGGTTTTTTTAAATATCACCCGGTTTTGGACCAAACTGGTGCCGTGTTTTCCTGACTTTACGGAAAACTCTGTTTATTCAGAAGGAAACTTCAAATTATTTCCAATGTGTGCCACATGGCCTTTGCAGCAGGAATTGTTTTTTGGAAAAAAAGCCGCAATATGACAAATGCAAGGTTCACTGAATCTATCTCCACAGCATTTGGGTTCAAGATTCGACATGCAAAAGCGTTCGTACAGAGGGATGGCAGAAGCTTCTAGCAATTGTTCGGCATATTGAGGTGTCAAAGTACAACATGTGCATCATCCATGTGTGTTTGTAATTTTCTGCATTTGGAAATTCCATTGAGTTATACAGCCTTCTTGTCCTTGTTATTCGTGTCTTTGTTGTCCTTGTTAGACTTATGGTCCGTTCACACATGGAGAGAGTGTAGAAGTTAAAACAAAAAGTAACAATCGCTATTCAAACCTGTCACAGGTTGTTTGGAAATAGATGACATGTCAGATGACGTGGTAGCGTTTTTTTGCCCTAATTTTTTGTGTTAGCAAAGGTGTTAGTTAATTGACATTATGGTAGAAATGTTTGGAAAAAATAAATGTGTTGCACTTAACATTGCTGATAGCTTACTGCACAAGAATTCGAACTATTAACTTACCAGCAATCCTTCTGTGTTCTGGCTCTTCATCATCGCCATAAACAATTTTCTATTGCCAAAATTTTAAAGCGTCTATATAGAAGGGTCTCTGCAGCACAAACCGATGGCAGAATGTGTCTGTACAACAATGGCAGCAAGTGTTTTTGGTTGTAGTGTTTTTGGTGGCAATTGCATTTATCAACAATGTCTTTAGAGATTTACAAATTGCAACAATTTTCTATGGCACCAGGCATTTTTGGCAGTAGTATATTTTTTGATAACAAGCACCTCTAGCAAAGTCTATAGAATTCATTACTTTGCAGCAATTTGCTATGCCAGCAGGCATCTGTGACAGAATTGTGTTGGTATAAATAATCTTGAGCAAGAACGTTTGCAGAATAGCATCTCAAGAACATCTATAGAGTAGCATCTTTGGTAGCAAAATATTTAGCATCAACGTCCTTTGGCAATAACCACCTTGGTAGTAACATCTTGTCAACAAACACCATCTCTGCAACCTCTATTGTTTTTGGCAACAAAATTCTCTGCAACAAACATCAGATCTGCAATCAACATTGTCTTTGTAGTAAGCATTAGATCTCTAGATATCATCATATATGTTGTCTTTACAACAAACATCATTTTTGCAACCTCTATTGTTTATGCAATAAACATCATATTTACAATTATCAACATATCATCTCTAGTGATTCTGCAATAAACATCAGTTTTACAATTACCAACATATCATCTATGTTATACTTTCAGCAAGGATTAATTCCATATCAAGCATTTCATCTCATCATTACAGTAGTTTGTTGGGAATGGAGGCTTGGGATGCAATGAATAATTTATGCAGCAATACAACAAAAAATGCAAGAGGAAAAGTCAAAGGCACTAGATCAAGTGGAGTTGGTCCCTCACAACAACACAACACCAACTGGAATCAAGAGGAGGTGCTTTGCATTGGTCCACAATAAACACAAAGAACACATCTACTTGAAGAATCTTGTTGATCCAAGATCCAACATGATTCTAGCAACCAAAAGGTGGACCAAATTGTCAAAAATACCTATAATCAAAAAAAAATTCAAAGACACCAAGAAATGAGAAGATGTGCAAGGATAAGTGGAATTGTATCAACAATGACAAATCCAATTCCTAAAGCAATTCAATGAAGAGTGCTACAATGTTATTCAAGCATTCAAAGGGAAAGAAACATCAATGTTGCAATACATGCAAAAGACCTCAATGCACAAGGAGATGGAATTTATGTACATCAAAACAAAGAACAAGAGGAACACTTTCCTATACAATCATCTTGCTCCTTCATGCAAGAGTTGTTGGGAAAAGATAATGTTCCTCAAGATAGTCAAGATGCTTAGTAAATGAGCACTAGCATCAATCATGAAGCTAATCCAGAAGATACAATCAATCTAGATGATATCTCATAATCTTTTGTACCAAATAATCTTCAACATCCTAGAATCATCAACCTTGGTGATTTTTCAAATTTCATTACACCTGTGAGAGGGAGCACCTAGCCAATGCCTACTACAAGGACAATTTCAAGGAGTACAAAAGTAGAAAGGAAATGGACATCAATCTTCATGTTGGTCATTGAGGCCACATATAAGCATAGCAAAAACATTGTGGATGCCATGGATTGAGACAACACTATTCAACTGGACATTGATAAGAATTGCACCAAATTTTAAGAAAAGACTTTCAAGGCACATCTAAAATATTTGCAAGAGAAGGACCAAAAAAAAAACCCAAATGAACATAAACATGGTGAGTGTTTTGTCCAATATGAGTTCTACATTATATCACGATTTCATCCAAGATAAAACAAAAATGTTACCACCAATTCACATGTCTAAATTCTCATCTAATGACGAACCAATTGTCAAGGACATGCACAAAAACAAAGGCTAAAGGAAAGGTCTAAGTTTAATTTTCAAATAAAGAACAAAACAAAATTATGCAATTCAAAAACAAGAACACAAGAAGTAAGAACAAGATCACGAGATGTGTAAGAAAAATGTGAAAATGCATCCATTAGAAGGAATTTTGTCCTTCACAACCAAGAAATCAATGATTAGATGTTCTAAATGATTACATAATTGACTGTAATCATAGGATATTATTTCAAATCCTATGTGGAAAAATTTATAGTCGTATGTTAGTGGTGCATTTGATTAATAGATGATGACATGATAATAAAAAGATGAAATTGATTTTTCATTACAAATTTTCATTCATATAGCATGCATGATTTATGACAAAATGACATGGATGTTTAAGATGTCATTTTAAAATGTGACTAAAATAAAGTCATTTCAAATCATTATACCAAATCATGTTTTTTCCAATTACATAAAAGGACTACATTTATAGTTGCTTATAACACATGCGACTACATGATTCTATAGTCATGTTCAACAAGTTACTTTTACCATAAATATTTTACATGTCCATAATTGTAAATACCATTTAGGATTATGTCCCATGTGGCAACCCCACTTTGGCCAAGTGTGAGGATGAAACTCACACTCCCAAAAGTGGGGACTTGGAGTCCTCCGGGACTCTCAAAAATTTAGAGCATGATTGGAGGGGTCAAAACACCTTGCATTGAGGTGTTCTTTATATCAATGAAAAGGTCTTGAAGTGTAGATGTCCAAAATGGCCTCGCATGAGCCATTTGGACATTTTTAGCTCAAGTTATGGGAAAAGAAGGGTCGGGAGTCAAACTGCCAGTTTGACTCCCGACCACTAAAAGTTGGGAGTCAACCTCTTCTTGACGTCTGCAGAAGGATTGCAATAGATCATTGGAAAGCTCTTGAGGAGAGCTACAACTTTGGTTCAGACCTCACTCCAATGGAAGGTCGGAGCTAAGAGATATGAATGTCCAAAGTCTTGAGAGTCCAACCCGAGATAGTTTCGGGACTCCTCCTTGAGAGTCCTGGGAAAAAGTACCATTCGGATGTGACTCCCGCGGGGAGCTGCGAAGAATACTATATGAAGGAAGGTGGTGGCTTCCCCCGAGTCCGGGCCGTGTTGAGTCAAATGAATCCAAGGTCGCCCGTAGCTTGTCCCAACACCAAATGAGTGCAGAATGGGTTCTAACCAACTTGGGGTTGGTTTTGGATGCAAGATCGTGTAACAACATAATTGTCCCTCTTCCTAGTCTAATCCCGGGACTTTTAGCACGCCCCTCTTACCCCCTTTAGTGCTAGATATCGGGAGCGACTCCCAAGTTCCAACTTTCCGCAATTCAACATAGTTAGACCCTCAAGTGGGTCTAAGAAGGAACTTAGGAGTGCATCATCCCAAGTGACTATTGTCCCTTTAAACCTTGTCAATTGTGACTTATCAATGGTCTATATTGATCACCACAAGTTGTTGGATTGACATATTGAATGAAAATTAAATTAAGTATCAAAAACATGATCAATCACTAATTGGCCTTGTAACTCCTTGCAAGATGTATCCATGTGTCTAAACATGAACTTGCCATATGTAATTTCATTTTGTGAAAGGTTTCCTTCTACCAATGGTCAACACAGACCTGCCACGTGGTTGAATTAGATTAATGCATGTGTCAACCCATCATTCACCAAATATTTTCAAGGTTTTATGGCACATTTATAGGGGGGATTATGGATATTTAGGTTACTGACACATGTTTTTTCATGAATGAATGGTTATACTTTCAAAGTTGGCTTGGAATTGGATGTGGATTAATCATATTTGTACATGTGGCAAAATGTAATTGATCAAATATGAAATGTAAGGTTTGGTTTGATACATTGTGATAATGCCATGTGTTTATTTGTTATTTGTTATTTTTAGACTTAAGGTATAAATTAAGGTTAATAATAATAAAATAAACAATTTGCCATGTAGATGTTCTTGTTTTAGCAATGGAAAAAATTAATTATGTATCATTTTGAATTTAAGGCTTTTGTAACCACTTAAATCATGGCATTTGTATTATCCTTAAACTGTTAAGGATTTCATGTCCATACCAGCAATTGTGAAGTGACAAATGGCCATTTAATATCTATTTTCTTATTTTTAAGGTTTGATTTCAAATAACGACAATGGGACACATGTTTAATTTTGATTGGCTTAATATTATTTTAGGGTTTTCATGTCTAAGCAAGGTTCTAGATCAAGATATTGGCAATTTGCCACGTGTCATTTTAGGATTTTGATTATTTAAAAAAAATCTAAATGGGAATTATGGTGTTGTTATCCAACTTTGTGACAATGTTATATGTCAATCTACAATTGGACAATTATTTTCAAATGGGTTTGAAACAGCTAATTTGGGTTTGAACTTTGATGTTGGACTTGTATAAACTAGTCATTCCAGGTGTCTATATCTTATTATGCCATTATTTGGAGGTTCCAAAAATTTGAGGATTAGGACTAAAATAGGCATGAACAAGTTATGATATATAGTCACAAATCAACCCAAGAAATGAAATGGCAAATTAAAATCTATTAATTTTGAAACATGAAACATTGTACATGTATAATGAATTTGGGGATTACTACATCAAACTAGAAATCCAAACTAAACCATCATGTGGGGAGTTTTGTTCATTGGTTACTTCACTAAGGGCAAACAAGTCTAAAGAACTTTAAGCTCCAAATCTGAATAGCCCCTTTTGAATTCTTCAATTTTTAAACTTGGGTGTTTCTAGTTATCTCACTAAATGGTACTGTCGCATTATGCATAAACACCTCCCTTACTTGCATAACCACATAATCCAAAGGTATGACCTTGCTTCCAATTTTGCTACCATGCAAACCACAAATCATTATTGTGGATGTTTTCCTTTTAGAGATCAAATCCCAAAGGTAGACCTCAATCCCAATTTCCATCTACCATGTGTGTGATCACCACACCCTTAATTTATATAACATCAAGTTGTAAACTAGACGTTTGATTACATGTATAATCGCCAAAGTCTTATTACATTTAAAAATATATGACTTAATTTGTATTGTCAAGTTATAGATCAAATAGGTTGTCAATGATTACTTATTTTGGATTGAACTTGGATGTTGCAATTGGCACCTTGGTTGTTTTCAGTGAGCTTGGTCTTGGGTTGGAATGCATATGTGTTTCATATGTCATATTTTATCAAAGTTGTCAATTTGTACAAGATAGGAATGGAACATGGTGGAATGAATAACTACAATCTTTGATGAACTATGGCAAGGGTTTGATATCATCACATGTTGATGGACATTAGAATCAAAACCCTTCTATTGCACACAAGATTGACCAAATAAAAACATACTGATTTGGCAAAACATAAGATGGGCAAACAAGTATATCTTTGATGCCCTATGCAATATTTGCACACGTAGATAACAATCATAGAATTTGGGATTCTTACAGGCAAAGAAACTACCTTAGGTGCTTGAATTGATGGGGTCCTACTACTCATTGGGTTTTACACATAGGTGTGCTCAAATTTAAATGTAGATAATGCAAACATAATCATGCATGGAATAATCAATTTCAATGTTCTTACTTACATGGGTGCTACAATAAGCATTTTGTTTGGTTTAGTTGAGTTGGTTATTCCCCCTTGCAAAAAACCTTTCACAGGGTCAAATCCAATCAACTTAAAACAATGCATATACATCCTACCATATATTTGAAGGCCAATGCACTTACAAATGTAAGGTTCTAGCAAATGGCATGAATACATGTGGTTTTAAAGTGCATTTTTAACAAGTTGCAAAAGACCATAAATAGACCCACATGTTGTATTATTGTACCAATTTTATTTGTGAACCTAGAAATCCAGAAATTTGTTTTACAAAAAAACCAAATTTGGAAATTGGCTTTCATGTGCATGTGCCATGAAGCTAGTGGATTTGCATGTGTATCTATGAAGGAATCTATAAAGCTTTTTAAACAACGATAAATTTTCAGTGGTTAATGTTCAAAAAGGTTCTTCACTTGAAGCCTTAAGACCAAACATATTTTTTTCAACATTTGGTCCCACAATATCAACTATTGCTACAACATATGCATTGGTAATAAAGTTCATCTTATCAAAACACACCCATTAAAAGAAGAATGACAACCTTGAAAGCATACTCAAATGCCAATTAGATTACATTTGCATGTCCCACTAAGTTTTCCATAATACACAAAGCCTTTAAATATGAATCCAACATGATTATAATTGTGTGTGTAAAAATATTTCAAAAATTTTAAAAGAAGGTTTGATCACCTTTATGACTTCCAATTGCATGTTTTTGTGTAGGACTTCAACCTCAAAACTGTAAGATATTTCAAGCATACTAGAAAGCTATAATAGTTCAACTTCCATGTTTATATTAAATGTGATAGTTGTTGTCAAAACATTTAACAAAAATTATTGTTCCTTGGATTGATTCATCACATATGCCAATACAACATGATTCAAGGTTGATGTGGATGCCTTAGCAATAACCCACATTTTGGCTTAAGGTATTATTCATTGTAAAACCACATATTTATACTTACCATAACAAAGAATTATAACATTTTAAGATTAAAAAGTTTCTTCAAACATGATGACCTTATTGGTGAATCAAGTCTTCACGAAAATCTTTAATTTTTGATGCCGCATCCCACTTTCAAAATATAAACACTCCCATTCTTACCTCCTTGTTTTTTTGCTCCAAGTAATGGTATTCTATAAAGTAATATGATTTTTTTGCATAGTCACATTCTTTAGCTTGACAAAAACTTTGTTGTAATTTGTAGCATACAAACATGCTTTGGACATCACATGTTCAAAGCATGTACCTTCATAAACCTTAATAAATTTCAAAGGTGTGAATCAATGATGGAATGTAAAATAATTGCCATAACTATCAAATTAGTGGCCTCATCCCTTACAAATACGAGTATTTAGTATAATAAACCAAACTTGTCCAACAAACTAGAGATGTATAACCATGGAGTCCCTAATTGTTTCATTGACTACAAATTACCCCATAGTAATATATGTGGGCACACAAGTTTCACTCAAAAATGTGATAATCAAAATAAAAGTATCAACACCATATGAGACATCACTACACCAAAATGTAACATCCTTGACTAAAACATTTTGCAATTAAAGTGTTCAAACCAAGTCATTGAGGCATGTGACACATAGTTATATGTAACTTTAGTCATCAATGTTTCAATTTAATCATACATGAATGTGATATTATGACTACATGATTAGGGCTTAAGTAGCCCCTAAATAACCATTAAATATAAATAACTTTCAAGTAGGCCTTAGGTAGCCCTTATGTAGGCCTATGTAGTCCATTTAGCCCTTAAGTAACCTAGGTAACCTTAGGTAGGCCCTATCATGTAGCCTAAGTAACCTTTATGCAACCCCTAAGTAGGCCTTACACGTATCCCAAGTAGCTAGCCTTAAGTAAACCTTATGTAGCTTAAATAGTTCCTAGGTAATATAAGTAGTCTTAGGTAGTCTTAGACAAGTTTAAATAACCTTTAAGTAGCCTAGGTCACCCCCCTAGGTAGTCTAAATACACCTAGGTGGGTACATAACCCTTGTATAACTCCTTAAGTTAAATGGCTTAATATAGGGGCCTATGTTGCTTAAGTACACAACCTAGGTTAAGGTGTTTAAGGGTTTACCCTAGGTGAGGCGGCAGAAGGTATTTGGTCAAGGTTCCTTAACTTATACCAAAACACTTAAAGTGCCTAAACTAGGTTTGGTCATTTAATGTACCTATATATACATCACAAAGGTTAATGCCTTAATTGTTCAATGGATGGAACTAGGCTATTGGAAAGTAGGTACTTGGCCCACCACTTGATGGCTGTGGGATCAAATTTGACCTGCACTACAATTTTTTTGCAGTCCATGCAGGACAGCAATTGTGAACACCCCCCCTACGTACTCACAGCGATAGAGAGATGAAAGATGCAGCACTAACACCCATAAAGTTGGTAAGGGATGTTTAACATCTTCTCCCTCCCTTCCCCATTCAGGCCATCCTTCATGTAATTCTCACACTTGGTTCCATTTTGAAATGAATTACACAGGACTCGCAAAAGAGTCTGGAATAACTTACTTTGAGGAAAATGCATGAAGGTCACAAGTTACACAGTTCACACCCTAACATGCAGGAATGATTGAACACTTTTGGCTGGTGGATCACATGAGCTGTAGTCCCCACACCCAGGTGCAGGCCAGAGTGAACAGTGTACAACCAACAGCCATCAGTGCCCACTATGAAGGCTGCATGGTGTGTAGACAAGAAACAGGTTCTCATTGGTTCCGGTTCCTAATGTGGTAAGCTTAGTTTGGTTTTTCGAGAGCTATCTAACAACAACAACCCTCTGACCCTTACCAACAAACTAACCATCTACCTGAATCTGCTTAGTCCGTAGCCACCTATCGTCATACCTACCTACCTACAGGACCTAGTTTTGAAGGATAGGTTACCAGGTTGAAATCTGACATCAACTCAGTCTTGATGATCCTTTCATGGCCTGCATATCTAGGAAAAAGGGAAAGCCTGTTCGAGCATTGCGTTTTCTGAGGGTGCTAATAAGATGCTAAGAGCAACTACTATACAAGGCAGGTAAGATACTACAAAGGACATACCAGTGTTGGACTGGTATATATGTTATGGCTACAACCTGAGCATACAATACTGATATGAGCATATTAGTACAAGTATTGAAGAACTTAAATACCAGCCGGGTATGACTTGAGCCAATACCAAACTTATACTAGTACTAGCCTGGTATGGGATGAAGCTTGGGGCTCCCAGAATGGCTTGGAGCAAATACCCCATATACCAGGACAAAATCAGCCTTGGATGCAATACTGATACCAGATTGGTATGAAAGTTTGAGAAAGCACCCAATACCTACCATACAAGTGAATTGGCACTTGGCAATACAACCACCTTTTTTTTTCATATCTCATTTATAGTCAATTTTGGTTGAATCTTCTTGTGGATGACCAATACTCGCCACTTCTATGAATACATCACAAAATTGGAAAGCAAAAAAAAAAAAAAAAGGGCTCCAGAGTTCTAGATATGTCAGAATTAAATTCTCAGCTGTGTTTTTGCTTTGCTCAAGTTTTGAAACTCGCTCCTTGATGATTTGATCCTTTGTTCCTTCCTTCCTTCCTTCCTTCCTTGCTAGCAGGATGGGACTTGGGACATACCGGGGATACTCCATACTTGATATGAAAACTAGTATAAGATTAAGATGAGCCTGGTAAGCATTTACTTTGGGTTGCTAACCCCAATCTCTCTGACAGGGGTAAAAAGGGTGGTATTGCCTCAGGTCATACCAACCTGGTACTTGATAACTTACCAGTGCATAGACCAGACTATATGCCATGTGCAGGCCTTCAGACCAGAGCAACATGGGTACTAAGAGTGTATCCAGTAAGAACTCCTGTACCCACAATTTGGGATGAAGTAAAGCAATCAAATTGTGTGAAAATTACCATTTGGAGACTCAATTTAGTGACACCAGCTGCAACATGCACTGGAAGGAAATGATTGCTTTTGAGTGACCAATGATAACAATTGACTCAGATGGTGGGGGACTGGGGAGTGAGAAATAATTGAGACTGAATCTCGGATGGGATGAATAGGTACTGATATGGAGCATCACTCCAGTACACTAAACACCCCCTTCCCCCCTCAATTAGCTCTGCACAGGCTTGTCTTTTTGCACTTCTTTTTGTGTTCTGCTTTGTACCAATTCATGCAGAACCATGCAGTTCAATTCTTGCATGTTTTGCAACCTCTTAAGAGAATGTGAAGATATCTAACACCAGCATACTTTTCAACAATTAGTAAAAGCAGCGCTGTTTTTTATTTAAACAAAAGAAACTACACTGAAATCAGTCAAAGCCTGCAGCAGAACAGTGCAACTCCGGGCAGTGTTTCATACTGTCGCCTGGACAGAACTCGGTTGGGGGTACACAGTATTTAGTGAGCTGGGGTTCCACACGGAGAAGAGAGAAACAATGTGAGCTACCTACCAACCAGCAACAACATGAGGATGGTTACTTACTAGCTTGGATTCTGCTGTATGCAAAACAACACAACAGCAACTAGTAGAGGAGAAGGACTGATAACCTAATCTATCCCATACCCAAACGTGGTTCTGCAAAAATTTCTTTGGAGAGAGAAGAGGAACGGGAGCTAAGCTGTATGGCATAGAAGAAGAAAGCAGAAGAAGAAATCAACCAGCAGGGATCATCAGTAGGCGACCGATCCACCCAATTGGAGATTTGCACTTATGTTCTGTAAAAATTCTCCGGAGAGCGAAAAGAGGAAGCAGAAGAAGAAAACACCAGCAGCTGGAATGTAGCTTTCCAGTTCTCTCGTAGAGAAGCTGTTCTGTGGAGAGAGAAGAGGAAGGCAGCTGTTGCATTGGAGAAGAAGAAATCACCAGCAACAGGAATGTAGCTTTTGCAGCTCTGTCTTGGATCTAAGTTCTGTGGACGGAGAAGATGAAGGCAGCTGTTGCAGAGAAGAAGCGGTAGAAGAGGAGGAGGAGGAAGAGGAAGAGGAAGAGGAAGAGAAAAATATCACCAGCTGGAAGGTAGTTTTGCAGTTCTGTTGTGAATCAGAAGCCTGAAGGTCTCAGCTGGAGAGGGAAAAGGGAGGTAGCTGCGATGGCGGGGTTCTTCAACTGGGCGTCATGGGTGGCAGTCGGGGACGTAGCAAACGTGGGGCAGTTGGCAGGAGGGAATGCAATCCAGTTGATTGCTATGGTAATCAAAGCTGCAAACCACGCTCGCATGCACAAGAGAAATTGTCGTCACTTCGCGCAGCATCTGAAGCTCATCAGCGCTTTGCTGGAGCAGCTCCACAATCTCACGGACCTGAAGAAGCGACCCGAGTGTCGAGAGCCTCTAGAGCTTCTGGAGCAAACTCTGCGGAAATCCTTGGCGCTTGTCGAGAGTTGCCGGGACAAGAGCTACTTGTACCTGGTGGCGATGGGTTGGGTCTACGTGACCAAGTTCAGAGATTACCAAGATGAGATCGACAAATACCTCAAGCTCATCCCCCTCATCTCTCTCGTAGAAAAGAACCGGGTGATCAAGCTTCTCTCTCTCTCTCTCAACCCTAGCCCTAATCCCTAAAATCCTCTCTCTCTCTCTCGTGTCTCTCTGTGCGAGTTTGTGATTTGTGTAGGAGAGATTGAAGGCAATACAGAAACTCTTCTCGCTGAATTTGTGGTTTGTGCTGCAGGAGAGATTGAAGGCAATAGAGGAAGACCATCAGCTGTATACAATGGAAGAGGATGAGGTGAAGGTGCATGAGACTTTGCTGAACAAGAAACCTGTGTGTGAGCTCTCAAAAGAAGGAGACTCTATGCGACGAGTATCTCGTCAATTATCAAGACGGTATCCGGGCTACTCCATAGAGCAAATCCTGCGAGAAGAGAACACAAAACTACAGCAAGAGCTTCAACACATGCGGGTTGGTTAATTGGATGCACAACATGATTCTCTAACCCTTTCTCCTCCTGCTCCTTTTTCTTCCACACTCCACCCCTGAGACTCTTTGAGTGAAGAATTTCCCATCAGCCAGCAGCACTCTAACCCTAAGTCTCATTCTCCAACCAGACTACTCTTACAACCAAAAAGCATTCCATCAGGAACATTTGACATCACAATTGTAGTAACTCTTTTAAAAAAAATCAAAATCCATTGAATTTTGGTCCATTCATTATTTGTTGTTGTCATTTGTTTGTTTCAATTGAATTTGGTAGATTCATCATTTTGATCAGCTCAATTCTTGGTGGTTGTCTCTTTGATTCAATTTCAGTTGATTTTTCATGACCTGCTCTAATTTTGGTGGTTGTTTCTTTGATTGAATATTCAGTAGATCCTTCAGCATCAGCTCAGATTCTTGTTTGTCATTTCTTAGATTGAATATTCAGTAGATTCTTCATCATTAGCTCAAAGTCATGTTGTTTCTTTGATTGAATATTCACTAGATTCTTCATCATCAGGTCAAATTCTTGCAGTTGTATTCTTTGATTGAATTCAGTAGATTCTTCATCAGCTCAAGTTTTGGTGGTTGTTTCTCTGATTGAATATTCAGCAGATTCTTCATGATCAGCTTAAAAAATTTGTTGGTTGTTTTCTTTTGTTTCATGTATTGAGCTGGGATAATTTTCACCACAATGCAGGCACGTATGGAATTGGAGCAATGTGATGTAATTGAACATCTGATTGATTTCACGGAAACTGCAGCTGCGGATCCTGAAATACTGGAAGTGGCAACATTGACACATGCAGCTGATGACACTGTCAAGAGGATGAGGACGAAGAAAAATGTCATGAACTCAGAAATAAAACATCAACACAACAACAAGTAGTCACATCCGTAAATTTCCTTCTTGTGTAACATTCTCTCAATAGAAAAACCACAAAGACTTATTTTGCTTGTGTTTCTCTCCAAACCCAATTTCTCCTCAAAGCAATTGACTTTGTGATTTGAACAATGACAGAAATTTGTCAATAATGTGAATTGTCAAATGATATCTCTTCCTCCAATTGTTTTGTATCAGGCTTTCATGTGTTATTCCATTTGTTATTTGTTTCAAAAAAACACAATTGAAAAGTACATGACATAGTCATTCAAGCCAGACTTGAGGGTATCCTCTTTTCTGGATGGGTATCTTGGGTTGTGGGTATCCTAATGGTGGAAGTGGAGGTGAAAGCTTGGTCAGTTGCTTACAAGTTACATGCATTTGCAGGAAGGGAGAGCAACTACACCCTTCGAAGCAGACATTGATGTTTGATGGAGTGAATAGGAAGAAGAATCCAGGGTTAACAGGCCCATCTTCTTCACCTGTTGGGAGCTTGACTGCTCACTACAACCATGAGACCAAAGACTGGGACCAAAGCTTACTTGCATGCTGTGCCCAACCTTGCCTCTGTAAACCTTCTTCATTCCCTTTATACCCATTTCTGGATAGATGGTGAATTTATCGACAACATTGGAATTCACTTGATGAACAAGCCTAATTGCTAGTATTGGTGATTTAGATGGGTTTTTTTTTTGTGGGTGGGATGCTTGTAGGATGCAGCACTTCATGTTATGATACTGTTGTAATCATTTCGAATCATGGGAAATGGGATGCAACAGGTATGGAGGTCTTTTGTTTTCCATGCGACATATTCACCCGAATTGCTAGTTCAATTTCTGATGGAAAAATTTGTAAGTCTCATCAAACCCTCAACCCTAACCCACTACTAAATACACTGACCCTTAAACCACTAAGGAAATCCTAAATCCTAACTTAATAAATACCCTGAACCCTAACCCCACCATATGCCCTTTTCAATTCATTCTAAACACTAAACCCTAAACCCATGCAACCGATTACTACTATCTTCCAGTTCCACTGCTGACAAGGACAAATGGGTGTAATGGTTGGTGTGTAGCTCAAGGTCATGCCTGTAATAATTTGGCATTTCATGCTTTGTATGGGGGTTGCTGTTGTTACACATGTTGCATCCGCCGCAAATTACGCAAGCGCTATAATATTGAGGTGTGTAATAATTCTAGTCCCCCCTGGATTTTTTTTGGGGTGTCTAGAAACTGTGTAACATCAGCTTTGAGTTCTCAGCTCCAAAATCCTAAACCCTAAACCTTGTGAGGAATGTAACAAGAAAGTGGATGGAAATAGGGAAATGCATGTGGAGACTACTGGGCACATGTATGCTGTTGCTGTTGTGCAATAACACAAGAGTGGCATGAGCTGCAAATCCAAGAGCAAATGGGTACTTGTCACACTCCCCAAATTTTGACCTTTCTGTTTGAAGATTTTTCATCTTTGCAAGGACTCAAGGTTAAGGGTTTAGGGTTTGAATGGTTGTGGGCTTGTAAATTCTGCTAAAACAGGTGGTGGGTCTTTGTGCAGCTCGAAAAATGAACCCACCCTTTGAACAAGCTATGGAGGACTACTGAAAAGGTATATATTACAAACTTGTCATCCAAGAATGCCACCACATCGCATAAATTTCACTCCTCATTTAGTGTACTAAACATTCCATACTCCAAAAATTTAACTTAAATTTCTAGTGGCATGTTGTCACAATTCAAAAGCTTTGAGAATAAAAGTGTGTAGAAAGTTTTCAAGATATGTGCTATATTGCAAGCTCAAGATGTTACATACCCATTGGGCCACTACTATTACTTCCCTTCAATTTGGTCATGAACCTTTTTTCTTATCAGTTTGAAATTTCTTTTGCTCAACTGAAATCCGCGCACTTGAGGCTCAAGATACTTGTCTACAAGAATAGGACTTGTTTGAATATCTAATATATAAGAGTACTAGTACTTTATAGGAACTGTAATTACTAACATTTTTAGAGATATTTTAGTTCTTGTAATTTGTCAATATCTCAGTGGCTTGTTTTAAGTTCTTCTTGAAAAGTGATTAACTTGTACATTATTTGTCTCATACATTGAGTGTGTGCAACAAATGTATCTATACCTCCAACATGATATCAAAGGTTGAAAAAAATAATGAAATCTCTTGATCAGTGTTCTTTTTTGGGGTGAATTTTGCACACAAAAAATCCAGTGTGACTCATACCAAGGATTTTTGCAAACAAACTACAACAAAGTTGCCAGATTTTGAGATTTCTTAAATTGTGATATTTTTTAGACAATTGGTTATAGCAGGCCACCAAAATATTGCAAGATTCATTAAATTTTTTCTACTGTCCTCTATGACCTGAAGACAAATTTGGCTAATTCCTCTTGTGGACAATTAACAATGTGGTTACATCACAAAATTGAAAAAGAAAACCCTGCTCTTCTCACAGAAAGGGTTTTCAAAATGCATTTAAAATGTTGAATATATTTAGCAAATTTGTGGTTGTGAAGAGATTAAATAAGAGAAGACAAAAGCTATCGAAACAACTGGTCATCTGTTTCCTGAGTTGCTATGATAGCTGTTGTGTTTTTGTGCTGTGTGATGAACACACACCTGATCAGTTTGATTTGGATTTCTTGTTGTAAGATGAGCCCAAGGTATCCAGATTTCAAGCATAAGAAGCTGTGGGAGGGACTGTGGCTTGGTGATCAATAGAAGTCCCCCTGGGTTGAAGCAGAAATAGTTGCACTGGCACTGGGCACTGTACAATGGGACAATTTTTCATGGAATAGAAGACTTGTAAAACATGTGAAAGATCGGCAATATAACAAGTGGATTAACTTTTTCTAACAAATGCAACAAGAAAGCATCAGTCCTGTCAAATTCACATTTTTTCCAGTGCTCCATGCATGTGCTAGCTTCCACACTCTTGAAGAGACAAGGTTTATCCATGAACAGACCATTGAAAACTTTCATGAGTTGGATGCAGGTATATGTACTACTAGCCTTGTTGATATGTACAAAACATGCACGAGTATGGAGGATGCTTGGAGTGTTCAATGAAATGGCCTCATGTGCCATTGTCTCTTGTAGATTGATCGATGTTGAAAACAAAACATGCTGATTGCTAACAATTTTGATACACTAGTATTCAAGTCTCCAGGTGTGTAATATGCTTGAACTTTTGGTATTAAGAAACTTTTGCAATCCTTCAAAGTTTGAAAATTTTGTGAAGTGGGTTTGACAATATAGGTCAATTGAAGGTTTGATTGGTGGCCTTTGATTCTTTCATCTTGATCCCTTCACCTAGAATTACACCTAGTTTCCAGTATCCTGATTGACCTTGAATATGCAATGTTAATTGGGGGTTTCCAAAGGACCCTATCTATATAAGCACATAATATCCTAAGGTGCCCAAACATAGGGTTTAAAAATAGCTCATGGCAACCACACTGTTGTGTTATGTTCATTGACCACTAACACCTTTGGAAGCGGTAGAAGGAAGTTTTTTCATTCAATGCAGCCACAGAATTTTCTTCAATTTACATGGCAAACAATCCAAATCAGACATTTTTCTTTCCTTCAACTGACCTCTATTGTGGTACACCAAACACCACCCCCCACACTGAAGCTGGAGATGGCAGGAGCTCTTTGAGAGGAACAGCTGTGCTTGGCAAAGCTTGAGATTAGATTCCAGGGTACACAAACTTACCTGTCAGAAATCAGGGTAACAACACTAATAAGGCTCCTTCCTGCAGAAGCTCAAGAGCTCTTTGCTTTAGGTGGTGTTGGTAGCAACTGCATAGCACAAACACATCAGTAACCCGTCCACTTGTCAGACTCTGAGGTTATGCAACCTGCCCAGATGATGGGAGTCCCTCTAAATTCACACAGAATAGAAATTCATAATTGTCACATGTTGTACAAGGACAATCCATGTCTCAGGCTACATCATCAGTAGCAAACATTTGATATCTGACAGTTCCTGTGGAAAGGGGGGTCAAAGTGGTCAACAAAAAAAGCAGTGACAACATGATGTAGTGGGGCATTATACCTGGTAGCATGAGATGGCAGATGTGATAAATCCAAGGGCCCCAGTGATACGAGGTGTGACGGTGCGAGGAGCTAACTTGAGAAGTCCAGCAGCAACCAGTATGTCCAGTGAAGATTTTATGAGATTCAGTGTCCTCTCCCTTGACTTAATGAGGTTCTCCTTCTGCTGTTGCCTCTGTAGCAGATCATCAGCCAGTTCAGATGCTTTGGTTCATAAATTATCATAATTTTCAATTCAACTTCACCAGATAACAAAATACTTGTGACAACAGCCTTGGCCACCACATCAAGTGACCACCACAAGTACTACAAAAACAACTGCCCAGTTTGATGCATGATACAGCACCTCATCTGAAACAACAGACTCTTAATTCTTTACCTGGCAATTGACTTCAGAAAAATGACTGCAGAGTGGGGCTGGATAACTTCCATCTAAACCAACTTCTTGGCACAACTCTACCTACTGTGTCCAGAGCAACAACTGCATACCAGTTTTGCTTCTTCAATGCTGCCAGTACCCTCTGCTTTCTTGAGCTCAGTTTCCACCTTCTTTGTTGAAGCAGCCAGGCGGCCTACCTCTGCTACCTGCAGAAGTAATTTGAAACATAAAAGAGTCCAGTGATTTGACTTGATATTCAAATTGGACTAACACATACACATGTTTCTTATGCAAATGGCAGCATTACAATTTGCAGCAAACCCAAAGGGTCCCAACTTACCAACAGCAAAACAACAGAATTATGCAGGCTCATCACTCTGTAGCACTTAATGCTTAGAGTGCTGCAGCTGATGAGAGCATCTGTAGCAGTTGGCAATACAGATATGTACTAGGGCCCAACAGCATGATCCACCAAGTGTTGAATGAAAGACCAAAAAAGTCATATGACACAAAAAGCTACCAACAAGGAAGGATCTGGAGTAACTGCTTTTCCTCAACATAAAGCTGCCACATTGTTGTGAGAAAGTACACACCTCAACAACAGAGGTACAGAACGTGCCAGCCATCCAGCAGAACAGTGAGATCCTAGATATAAGCTCCAACCGCTCCTCATTCTGGTAGATCAATCTCCAACTTATAAGCAACTCCATATTTGCACAATCATATTGAGAAATTGCTGAGTTCAAGTGGTGTTATTGCAACACTGATTTCATACCTTGTAGATTCCAGTTCTTCCGGCCCACACAATTTGATCAAGGAATAAGAATGTACCGACCAGCGCATTCTTTGCCTGCCAATCAAAACAAAGAGTAAGAATAAGACATTTTGACAGAGGTTCAGTGAGTTCAAAAAAAAAAGGAACTGGAGCAAAATTTTCACTTGCCACTTGATCCACATTGTCACTTCAAACTACTGAGCACTTGCTGAATGACAGAGCTTCTCAGAGATGGATTTTCCATGCTATCCAACAATGCACACAGAATGCAAGAAGGCTGCAGGCAGCAAGCAAGCATCATCCATGTCATATCAAGATCTCCATGTTCTCAAATAACAACTTTCTAATGAATGTCCAAACACTTACCTTGCCAAGAAGGACAATTGGTACAGGTGTTGCCTTTGGTGCTGGGGCAAGCAAGGCATTCAACTCATTCAATGTCTGTCATCACCCAGATCACCACTATCAGTATGTATCCATTTCTTTCTGGCTCTCCTTATCTTCCTCATAAAATAACAGAAACATAACACTGTAGAGAGCCCATGAGGGTTTCCCAAAAGCCAAGACCACCCAAAGCCTATAGGTCCACAGCAGCATTTGTGGACAATGGCTCACAAGAACAATCTTGAGACACATGCCACCACAGGAACTGCAGACAACCACAACGTTCCCTTCTTTCAGAGAAAATATATCTTCATAACAATTGAGAACCTCTCAATACTTATGCTTGAAGTTCACATGAACAGAAATCTTGGAGACCCGATAAAAAGGTATTCTCAGGGAAATAAAACCCAAGTCATAGAAGCAGTCATGTTACAACCCTTGTCAGGACCAGGTAGTCTCTTCAAAGATGGGTTTCTTGATGATAGATTTTTCCTAAAATCTGGCTCAAATACACCAGACATCTGCAAGGCTTGGGGCACCAAAGGCTCTTCCACATGAAGCAATGATATTCTAGGTAGTTTTACACATTGTTCCTGCAGGTATAACCCTTGCTCTCCATGATTCAAAAGAAGTCCGCCAGACAAGACAACAACACTGGCAAAAGAAACAAACCTATCAATATCTGCAGTCCAAAGTACAATTAGGGTAATGTCGTGTGCATGGCTAAACTACTCCGTGTCGTCATGTACAAATCAATTCTCGCCAACCGGTTCTTCTCTCCCCAGTGCTGCTGCAAGGGGACACTTTGTACTACAAGACGACGGAAAATAGCACAAAACGGATACCAATTGCTACTGGCAAAAGGGAAGCAATCGGTGAAAACCTGGAGGATCAGAAATGGCGAAGGTATTAGGTGACACGCGGAGATGATGCCGACATGCACTTTTTTGACTGACCTTTGCGAGACGAAAGACTTTGCGAGCCAAGCTTGTACTCTTGTCAACCTGTGCTGCGACGCCGGGTTCACCATTGCTTATGAACTTGGATCCGTACTGAATGGCACGGCAGATCTTGTCCCTCGTCTCCGCCTTGTTCAGGTACATGACCAGGAAGGCGAGCTCCGCTCTCGTGATATCCAACGACGCCATCTCTTCCAGCAACAGGATTCCGATCTTCTTCAAAGGGGGATTTCCCTGAAATACGAAGACACTCTGACAAAAGAGAAGAGGGGGAAAAAAAGAGAGCAGACCGGCAGTCCAAAAAACACGAAACTCGAGGGGAGAAAAAAACAGAAGAAATTCTCAAAATGGACAGAAGAGTAGGGAGATCGAATATCTTTGATCACCGAGCGATCAGATGCGAAGAAAAAAAATGCATAGCGACGATGTTCCCCGCGCGTCTCCCTCTCTCTCTCTCCCATTCACCACCGTTGTCACTACTTCCTTCTCCTTCGTCGCGCTCGGAAACGACGAAATGGACGGTTGAGCTAGATACAGGCTCTTGATCGGACGGTTCCCATGCCTCCTCACAGTAGGTCTCTGTTCCGTTTGCTTCTCCGTTCCGCAAAGATGAACAAGATCGACGGCTGCGATGGATGGATGTAATCCCTGTCGACCACTGAACTCTGTCATCAGAGTCCGGACAGAACTTCCCATTGGTTTTTGGTCTGGACCGCTGAATAGAGTCTGTATCCGCTGGTTTTGCAGCGGTGGCGCGACTACCGTGCCCGCGATCAGTAGTCATTATTAATTACCGGCGGCTATTACGGACAATTATATGAACCTCGTGGTTAATTCATTAAACCGAAGGTCTTGGTCTCAACTGGTCGTTATCAGGCGGTGGGGCCGGATCCTCGTTTTATCCGCGGTGTTTTTCTTTATTTTGGGGCGGGCGGTGGGGGAGGGTTGTTGGGCACGAAAAAAAAAAGTAGTCAATCCCCGTGTTTTAATAATATCCCCCCCCCCCCCCCTTTTTATTTCCTTAATACGTTTCCATACGGTTTCCAATAGTTCACCATTATTTGTGTTAATCTTGAATTTGATTTTAGTGTATAAAATGGACATGAAAAAGGTACAATTAATATTTTATAATAAGTATTAACTTATTATTTATTAAATGATTGATGAATTTTTAAAATCCATATTGCACAAATTCTAAAACATAATTTTTTAAATTTGAAATTGGCACAATAATTGCATAAGACTAAATAAAACAATTTAAAACTTATTTAAATGTTCTTACATTGTGTTCCTACTAAATTGAACAATAATTGATCTTTTAGGCATTGGGTGTTTTATAGCATATTTCGGTGTTGTTTATGAAAAGTTTGAGAGGTAAATTCCATTTGCATTTCAATTTAGACTCTCCTAATAATATGTCAAATTTTATTTTAAAATCCTGTTGGAAGACTAGCGTCAACAATTAGAAAGATACATATGATCATTTTGTAATATATTTTTAATATAGACCTTGTAAAAGATGATATTAATATGTACCATCATTTTTGTTTCATTCATTTTAAATTAATGTTCATTTTTTTCAATGTCTTAGCAAAATTCCATGTTTCATTTTTATTTTCAAGAAATAAAAAACATGCATGAACAATTAAATCATACATTTTATATATTGCAATTCTAATATAAAACCAAAGTAAAACTTATA
The DNA here is from genome assembly GCA_963921925.1 of Sphagnum tenellum. Lineage (NCBI taxonomy): Eukaryota > Viridiplantae > Streptophyta > Sphagnopsida > Sphagnales > Sphagnaceae > Sphagnum > Sphagnum tenellum. The sequence goes on along the minus strand of OY998160.1, from coordinate 4,137,072 downwards.
TGCATTTTTCAAGTTGCATTTTTAATATTGAAAGTGATTGATTTTACTTTTCAAATTAATTTCATTTACAATGATGCATCAAAATTTTAAATTATTATTGAATTGCCCAAAGTTTTGATATTTGAAATTGAAATAACAATCATGTAAGATTAAATGAAACAATTTAAAATTTGAACTCCATGCTGTTGTACACTACGAGTGAGTATCAACTATTTTATTTTATTTCTTTGTTTTCATATGGTTTCCAATAATTCATCATTATTTATATCAATGTTAAATTTAATTTAAATTAATATACATTTCATGGATATGAAGAAATGCATGCTAATATTTTTTCCATATACATATTGTTGGATGGGGAAAAAGAATGAAATAGTCATGAAATGGAGGTAATTATTAGGAAAGGAGGGAAATAGTTATTAAAAAAAATTGAAGTACTTGAAATTGAGATATTTATTTCTAAAATTTTTGGAATGGTCCATGGACAACCATATGAAGGATTCCGAAAAATCCCCCATAGACCAATTCTAATTATTCGTCATTGGAATTTATTTAAATGTTTTAGATTAAAGTTGTTCATAACGTTCCACCTAGTTTCATACCCTATATTCCCCCTAACACCTAGTTTGAGGAAAACTACTAAGTTTTGACAATTAGGGTTGAGATGTAAGAAACCAAAATTGATGCAATTCTTCAATCATATTGCCACAACTTTATACAATCAAGTCATAGCTATTGCCCATAACAATATTATATAATCATTGATTTTATTAATTGGTTTTTTGTTTTTACAAAAATTACATTGCTTCGTTGCTTAATTTTTTGCTTTTGCAAAGATTGTGCTATTATTAATGCTTGATGAACTCATGGATTTGCCTCAATTACTTGAATTTTGAAGCTCGTCTCCCACACTCATTCATCTTCAACATCAATTGCATTTTACAACACAACTGCAAATGCATCATTGATCTTTCATCTTGACAACTTATCAATCTATGTCTTTGAATTCTCATCAAAGTACCCAAATTTATCCCAATCATTCATTCAACCTAGTGTTTTAAAGTTGTTGATTGTTGGAGAGGCACATTTTAGACACAAACATGTCATAGAATTGAATGTAATCTATAAATTATATGAAAAACTTCTAGCAATGGTATGAAATCCTATTTCTTTTGGCAAACTAAGTTGTTGGACAAACATAGAACATGAGTGTTAGAGGTTATTACAAAGAAATAAGAACTTCATAGAGGTTTTATGATTAATTTGAAGTGTGGGGCAACCTAGTCTTTAAAAGTTGTTGCCAATTGTTACATTTTTTGCACATCATTAATATCATTCTTTCATTCACCTTGGCAAAAATTCAACATCTCTCAAGTTAGGATGGTTATTGATCAAGTAATTGATCCCTTTGTGTCTCCATGGCTACTAGCAATAATGACATAGTGATCAATCCAAGTTGTATTTCTTTGTTAATTTTCCATATTCTTCATATGGGACATATACATTTCAAACTAAGGCAAGTAATAAAATTGAATGTAATCTACAAGTATATGAAAATTCTGGCATTGATATGATATCTTGTTTTTTTGGCAATATTGAAATGCTAGATAGATCCAAAAACATCAAAGTGATTTGCAATCAAGGATTTCAAGATATGTTGTAGACCCTAACATGCGTGTTAAAGGTTACTATAGAGAAACAAAAATTTCATAATAATTTTATGTTGAACTTTAAAGTGTGGCAACCCAATTTCCCATGATTGTTATTAATTGTTACATTTTTTGCACATCATTAGTATCACTCTTTCATTCACCTTGGCTAAAAAGTTCAACATTTCCCAAATTAAGATGGTTATTAAATGATTTATCCTTCTATATTTCCATGGTTCTTGCCAATTTATAATTTAATGATTATTCCACGCTAACCTTATTAATTGCTAGATAGATCTTGCAACATAAAATTGAAAAATAATCAACATTTTCAAAAAAACGTATTATAGATCCTAACATGAGTATTAAAAGTTATTATAGAAAAATAAGAACTTCAAAAAAGTTCTATGTTGAATGTTGAAATGTGGCAACCCGATTTTTTAATGTTTTTGTTGAATGTTAGAAAGAGGCATTTCAAACTAAAGCATGTTATGGAATCGAAATACTATGATGCACATACAAACTTATTTGGTTGATGTCCCTCTCCCCCACCCTTTGTAGATGGACTTTCCATCATCTAATAATTAGAGTTGAAATCCCAATTTAGATGATAGCATGCAAATTAAGTTTGCACTATTATCACAATGTGCATGCATAACTCCCATGATGGTAGGCCTAAATTCAATTCTAACAAGTTGCAAGATGAAAGCTAGTCCATTCCATCAATTTGGACGTTTGTGTGTGACATTTTGGGTATAATGAAATCAACATTAACACTATTCAAATCATTGACAAACCTTACTTACACAAAATTTAATGAGCTTTGTGGTTTAGTTGTGCATCTCTCCTTTTGTCATTGATTTATTTCCCAAAAGATCTTGGCCTCAAGGAGAGCAACCATAGGGTTTGGTGCCAAACCACTACTTAGAAGACTTAGGTTTCCATCCACCACATCACACACCTTTAAATACATTATTTATGATGCCCACATTTGTTGATAATCCCCTTTATGAGACGATGCCTTTTTTTCAATACATTTCATGTGGCATGTCCATTGATGGCTTTTATATGGATTAGGACATCATCTTTCTACAACACTACATTATATGCATCTTCTTCATTTGAATTTATAGTTCTCAAGTCTTTCAAAGAAAATTGTAAGTATTCTTTTATTGTGTTTTCTTGGAATACATAATTTGGGTGTTCTTTGAGGTCATGTATAACACCATCCAAACCACACTTAAGATGAGTTGTGTGGTCTATTTTTTTACCTTCATTGTACAAAGCAAATTGATTCACATAATTGATTGCCATGGTGGATAAATGAGAGCTTTCCACAATGGGCTACTATGATTTGGGTGAATTTCTTTTAAGGTGACCACTTAGAACAAAAATAATCTAATCCTTATTATAGTCCTTTTTCCTCTTATATTTTGATTTCCATCAAAGTTAATGAATAAAAAAATGTTAAATATTTCATAAGTACCATATTATAGATCATTACAAATGTAGATTCCATCATAATCATTCATTAATGTGTCTTAGTACATGGTTTAAAAAGATTAGGTAAAAGATACAAAAAAAGGTGATGCTATGACATGATTTTCGTACATTTAAAAAAAATTGTTCTTCCATCCCAACATGAACTTTACAACACAAATCAACAAATTCCATCATCAATTGGGCTATAGTAGGTGAATTCTTTAATGAAAGTGCATGGAAAATATCAAAATTGCCAAAAACACCAAAACAAAGCACAAATAAAAGATCACTCTAATTTAAAGCCTTTGCTACAACATTAAAATTTTAAAAACCAAGTTGAGTCTTTTCCAATTTTGGAATTTTCAAGATTTTTCAATATATTAACAATGGATTCTTCAATATCTATGTGAATTTTTCTATTACCACACAAGTTTTATGAGTTTTAAGCAACTTCTATACATGTGACCGTTGGTTTAACAATCCTTCAAGCTATTGAATATTTTGAGTTCTATTAAAAAAAAAACTTTGGTGTTTAGCTTTTCATAAAAAAAGACTTGTGTGCTCCTATGCAAATGCTTATAAATTGTAGCAAAAAGCTACAAGCTAGTAAAAAAAAGGAATGTTTACCAATAATAATGGACATTTCGATGAGTGGGTCATCTCTTCTCTTTTGAAAAAAACATACACTAAAGATTTTACATTTGCATCTGCACTTTGAAAACAGTACACACAACTATGAGAATCAAAACTCTCATTTCTTCTAGAAATAAAAGCTTTTACAAATCAAGCCAATATTCAAGGAGTCTTTCTTTATATTGAAACTTAACAAGAGTTGATAGGTTACAACAAGAGGTTAGTAGCTTTAGAGTAGGTTGGTTGCTATTATTTTAGATTGGGTTGTTAAGAGAACAAAAAAAATCTAAATGGTGCCAAGAGTTAACAAGTGTTAAAAGTAGTGATGAAGGAATATGGGATAAGGTCATTTTGCACTATTAGTTCTTTGTACAAAATCCAAGTGCATGGTGACAAAGTCATGACAATTATATGCACATCCTAACATGCTACGCAATTTATACATACTTAATCCCATATTCATGAAATTTGCTCGATGAATGGATGGACTCCACTTGTTTTTGTAAATTTTTGCAATGTATATAACTCCCACACTTGTAATTAATACTTGCAAAATTTGGGTGATAATTCAATTAATGGCTATTTATCTTGCAATTTCGACTCCTTTAGTGTTCACATGTTCATAAGGGGGTAGCCACCCAGTTCGACCAATATTGCAAGCAACATCCTTTCCAAACTTGATGAAAGGGTTTCACTTGGTGTCAATTTTATGAACATGCAACAAGCACTCGTTTCACCTAAATGCAAAAAAGAAAAAATATTTAAGGCTAAGTAAGGGAACACGAGAACTTTGACATTTGTGGTCTTACAAAAACAAAGTGACCTTTAATTAGATCTTTAGCATTGACACATAATGCACACACATGTGCATTGTGCATAAATATTGTGAATGAAAGAAATTGTGCATCAAACATGGTGGACAAATTTTTGATTGTGTGTTGGTACTCATCATGTCCATTCCATGTAAAATACTTATTAGGTACTATGTTAGCCCATGAGCTAGATGTCTAAATTGATAATGAACTTAAAAGTGTGTGATGGCATCAAACATTAACCTCCACACAACAAAAACTGCACATGAATTACTTATAATAGTTCAAAATAACAACAAGTTTGTACATTGTTTATGGCACAACATCTTACTAATTCAAAATCTCGAAATTACTCCAACATGTCTAAGTGGTAATTGTTGTAGCTTGCATCACATTGCTCCTCTACTTCAAAATCTTCAACATTTGCATCATACAAATCAATGTTGTTTCCCATATCCATACAACATTGAAGGCAATCATGTTTGTATTACAGGCGAGTGGCAAAGGTGTTTTATAGCATATTTAACTATTGTCAAATGAAAATTTCAAATGAAAGGTAAATTCCATTTGCATTTTGATTTAAACTATCCCAATTATGCATAAAGTTTTATTTTGAATTCATGTTGGAAGACTTGTGTGAGTAATTAAATCCATACATTTGATCATTTGTAATATATTTCAATTCTAACAAAAGGATAAAGAAAAACATGTATGCATTTTATAAGTTGCAATTTTATATTGTAAGTGATTGATAGTACTTTCCAAATTCTATTTACAACGATGTATCAAATTATTAAACTATTGTTGAATTCCCCAAAGCTTTGATATTTGAAATTTCCACAACAAAATGCACATGATTAAATGAAACAGTTGTATTGTTTAAATGTTCATAAACATTGTGTTTGAATTTTGAACAAAAAAACTATGGGCATTGAATACCTTTTCCTTAGTATTGCTTGATTATTTTCCTTTAACCATCTCATGGACATGAAAAGGCACATGTTATTGTCAATTTCATGTTTTTAAAAAAAATGTATTGAAATAATAAATATTTTGAGTAATAAATATTTGAATTACACACTTATGGGCCACTTGAAACCACTAAAACCTTATGGTTAGGGAAGAAACTTTGGATTCATCCAAGGTTATATAGTATTCAGAGATTTTATAATTAAATATAATTCATATTTTTTTTCAAAATATGCAAATTTATGATGCCATTTGCATTAGGTGCTACTTTAATCATTTATACATACTACTATAGCTTATGGCATTGACCCGAGAGTGAATCGATTACCTTCCAAAACCACTTTTTTGTAATTTGATTGATTTTCCAATGATTAAAAATATTAAAAATTCAATATTTCCCACATCTTCTATTTAAAATTCCAAATGAACTTTAACAATCAATGAGAGCTTTCAAAACACCAAAAGGATGCCCAAATTCCCCTATGATTTTTAGTTTTGACTTTATTCAATTTTCAATGAAAAGATTGTTCAACATTCAATAACTTTTTCATCATAGATTGAAAAATTATGAAACCAACTCAATGCACCCTTACTCATTGAAGGCTTTCCAATGGTACTATGATGATTCATAGTTTATGATGTCTTTCTTGTAATGATTATACATATTTTAAAAATATATTATTGTTTTTTACACACCTTAAACATATGTAAGAAAATACATTATCAAACTTGGGCTTTGTATTATTTTGCACTAGTTACAATGAGTTTTTTAGCCATTTGTTAACTCATTTTCCCCAAATTTGCTTTCTAGATGGAAAATGAAACTCTTGTACATGTTTATATATTTCAAAATCTCCAAAAGTAGCAAACAAATCTAATAATCTTTTCCAACAATCCATTGTTGCCAAACACAAAAAAATTCCAAAGACAAATTCAACAATAGTTTTATATGTATCATTTTTTTCTTTTTGAAATCGAAAGTGCTAGATTTTCTTTCTTAAAGATGGTGCAACATGGCAAGGCATCATGAAATATATTGAATATTATGACTAGAAAGAACATGGATCTTTATTATTCAAACTAGAATGTGGATTGGGGATTCGCATATATTTGTGGGTGCACTACTTGTGAAGTGACAACTTTGTTATCAAACAATTACTATTGTGAAGTGATGGCACCAAAGGACCAAAAGGTCATTTAACTCACATTAGTTTTAAGCTTTTGGATGATATTTTTATCTTTTCTTGTTATAAATGCCATGTTCTAAAACTTTAAGCACATGAGTTTGTTGCTTTTATAATTCTTTTGTAACACAACAACCGAAAATTATTTTTATGAATAATTACAATGGAATGTTTGTCTAAGAATCCACCTTGAACCTCAATAATCTATTACATTTCTAGTTTTCAACATCAACAATATAAGCATATTGATAGTCATGCTTTAAAATTCTTTTAACGTGGCATTGTTTATACATGCATACATCAATTTTATGACCAAAATGATCATGCCATTTGTTTAACATTACCCACATAGAGATCGAACCCTCCTTGATTATTTTTCCTTTTTGGCATTTGTTGAGCTTTTAATTGAGCATACAAATGACAAATGGGTGTGCTCACACTAATAGTAGCCACCCTTGCCACTTTTAGATTGCTTATTTAAGAATATTTATGGAATATTCTGAATTAAAAAAAATTATTATGTTGAGGTTGCTATCAAAAAAATTGTCAAAAAAATGTCATTTTCAAATATTTTCAAGTCATTAAACAAGTATTTTGTTTGTTTAAAACATGGGTTACAATTCTTTTTAAAAAATTTGCACATTTTTTATTCATTATATTGATTTCAAATTATTCACATGTTCCGATGATATATTATGAATGTTTCTATATAAGAAAATATAACACCATGTCACCAATTTAAATTACCCTTTCAAAATATGAAAAACCAAACATTGGTTACACTTGTTATGGTTGGACTCTTAGTGTGAACACATTCAAATGTGTTAGAAGCTAAAATCTACAAAGGTGATTAACACCTAATTTTCATTTTGTGGCATTAAAATTTTAGAAAAATTGCACACATCAGAATTTAAAAAAAAAAGTTTGATTAATTTTCTAGTCATATTGGATATGATATGATTAAAGGGTGTAAATCAAATATAAAAAACCAACATGATTACTTTAGAAAAGGTTTGCATGCTTTTTCCCTCTAAATTTTGTTTTTCATACGAATGAATTTTGAACTAAGTTTTTTGCAACTTGTTATAATAAATGCTTATAGTTGTCCAAATACAAGAATTATTTTTTAAAAAATCATTTTTGAATAATTATGAAAATTTGAAAGTGTTTTGATTCCTTGTAAATTCAATGTTTCACATTTAAATGATGATAATTTCAAATCATAACCATTTTATTGATTTTACATTTTAATGTTTTCTTGTATAATAAACTACAAATTTTTTGATAATATCATGTACATTTTACCCCATTTATGTGTGGTAAAAGGTTTCTGAAATTCTAAAATTCTGGATCAATTTTGAAAATTTCTTTCAATTTTCAAAGTTTTAAAATTCCACATATTTTAGGGTATGGATGTTCTTCTTAATGCAGTTAATAGGTCTTTGTCCTCTTGATTTTTGCATCAAATGCGTTATATTATATGAATCCTTTTGACAGTCTTTTGCAAAATTAACTTTTGTCCAATGCTAAGTGTTCATGTTTAGCTCGATAAATCAAAACTCAAACTTAAAATTTCATCAAATGAATATTTTGTTTGAAATCCTTGACATTCATATGAATGAATAAGAAACAACTTCCCATGATGGCCATGGTTTTAAATGGCAAAATAGAACATTTATCCTATTTTTGTTTATTTTTGTTTATGGTTCAATGTCTTTTTTGGCGCGTTGGATTGTGACTACACCTTAAAGAGCCTTTAAACATGTTAGAGGAGTTGTTTAGGAAAACCCTTGCATGTTTAATGTGGCATTTTTCATCTTGTAGGGTCCAAGTTATTTAAGGTGCACCAAAATTTTATTATAGAGTCACCCTATTTTATCTTTTTTACCTAGTCTTTTTTTACCATGTAAAGACACATTTATGGATGATTATGATTGAATCTAGAATTTAATGGCGTAAAATATAGTCCTTCTGAAAATTTTGACAACTTTTGATTCATTATTTTTTAATGGGGATCCAAATATAGGGTAAAAAAAAACAATAGTAAGGATTAGGCCCTTTTCGTCCTGTGTGGTACACCTTAAAATATTTTCACCTTGTGGTCATAAAGGACTATTGTCAAGTTATATAAAGGTGAGCGCATGCATAGGAATCCATAAAAAGTTTGTTAAAGGAGATGATTACTTGTTTATCATAACATATGATTATAATCATTTATAAATTGATGTTCATTGATTTGTGAACATTCATATTCTATTGTAAAACTTAAATAAAATGATGATGAAGTTAGTTGTTTTGATGGATGTGATTTTAAAATAATCACAATACTTGAAAAAATGTTTTATAAAGTCCATATGAATAATGGCCACTTTAAATACTTCATAATCAAAGACTTTTAGAACAAAAAAATTGAAAGCAAATATAATTTGTAACTCACTTATGAAAATAAGGTCAAATTTTAACCATTTAAAATTCCATACAAAACTATTTTCTAAGGTTTCAAGAAAATGGTCCCATATATATGTTATTTATTCCATTTTCCAACATATACTTAGTCATTAAAAATTGATTAAATTAAAATTAACTATGAATACATTGATGTTATACCATTGTAGTTAGGAAATCATTCCATATGTTGTCCTTTCAAAAGTCCATTATTAATAATAGGGGCAACATTTTCAAAAAATATATATACTCTTAATTTCATAATCAAGTTAGGAATTTAAAATCAATTATTAATTAACAAATTGAAACATATATTTATCACCACATCCATTTAAACAAAACGTACCCTACAAAAATATGAATATGATTCCATAAGTGAGCCACCATACCATGCATTCACCCATAAGACAAATCATATATTCTACTTAGGTGTCATAATAATAATGACTAGAATAGGACTAGAAGACAGTGCCCCGTTTAATTAGTTAAATGTATATTGAGATTAATATTAATTTTCTAAAATTATTATAATACATATTTTTTAATACGTAGGTAGGTAGGTAATAGATTTAAGTAGGTTAAAAAGGTAGGTAGGTAAGTAGGTGGTAGCTTAACCTAGCTTACTTAATCCAACAACCTTAGTCTAATTTACCTATTTTAGCTTTATAGGAATTTAAAAAGGTTGCAAGTATTAGGAATTAACCTTTCATTTTCACAATGATAAACCAATTCTTTACCAATGGAATACACCATCAAAAGATGTTCAATTTTTATCAAGTTTTTTAATTTACATGTTTATTTCATATCATTACAAGACTATGTTGTAATAATAGCTATAGGCAAGTTGTAGGATAGTAGGTAGGAGGTAAGTAGGTGAAGTAAAAAATAAGTAGGTGGGTGAGTGGGTAGGTAAGTAAGTACGTGGGTGGATAAGTAAGTAGGTGAGTTGGTGGGTAGGTAAATATGTAGGTAAGTAAGTAGTTAGGTAGGTAGGTGTTCAACATTATTATGTCAAAATACATTAGTTGTTTTGTAGTCAATTTCCAATTGGTTCCTCATATTTTAGTCATTTCATAATCACTTGAAAATGCTATGTCAATATTATCCATATCATTGCATAGTAGTCATTTTTTAATCATACATCAATTGCCATATTGTTCAAAATATAATCATTTGATTGTTGCATTGAAAAAGTCATGTCATTGTTTCCACTTCATTTCAAACAACAGTCATTTTATAGTCATATAAGTGACAACTAGAAGTTCGCATCATTTTATCCTTTGCCGTGGATGTCCTATGAATGAAAGAATAATGATTTTGTTATTACCAAATGTAATGTTATCATACAATAGTGGCAAAAGAAACTCATTTATGACTATTTACTTTTTCATATAAATTAAAAGTTATATTATATGAGTATAGTCATTCATAGAGTCATTGAGGAGTTTTAGTCAACATTGTTTTCTTGGTTGCAAGATAGATGATTCCTTCTAGTGTACACACATGGTATTATAGAGAAGAAATGCAACACTTCACATTCTAGTACTTTTCTAAAGTGCAAAAAAAGAAGAACAATCAAAGTTGGTTTATTTAACATGATTTTTCTTCAAATTGTAACCTTTCACGAACAAAAACACATCATTCCAGATGGAAATTTGGCTTTTCAAACTTCGCCACATAAATATGTTTGTTTTATCATTAAAACATACTTGATGTTATATTAGAATTTACTTTGGTTCTTAAATTTGAAAAAAACAATGAACCACCATCACAAATGCACTACATTATCACATTCCTCTTTGATCTCACAATGTTTAGAGCAACACCAACACAAACATTTTCCACTTCAAGTTATTACAACTTGTTGCTTATAGTTCACCAACATTTCATTCATTTTATGCACACACTTTTGCATGATTTAAGTTCAACTTCATCTTTAGCATGTTCACCACATTTCTCACCATTAGATTTAACTATATTGACACAAACTTCTTCCAATTGTGTATAAGAAAAAAATTCATGAACTCCTCATGAAAACATTAAAAACATCTAATAATGTTTCACATGGTGATTCAAATGATTCACAACAACACTCAAACCTCTTTAAATCATGTGTTCTCCTCTCATCATCATTTTAAAAACAATATCATACCAATCATTGTAGCAACAACATAGTAGCAAGCCACAAGGCTAATTGCCAAACCTCAAGTGGCACACACAAATGTTCTCATTCCACCCTACCATTTTTGTGCATAATTGTTAACCATGCAACCATGTTGGAATTGTCTTAGTGATGACTATTGGACCTTACATTTTCTTCACTTAAGTTAGTTATGATTATCATCATCAATGGAATTTTATGCTCAACAAATGACATATATTATTATTTACAACAAATTTTGTTGTAATTATTTTGAAGTGTTATTGTAATTCATGTCTTAGGTGCAATGGGAAGGGCCATCATTGAACTATAATTTGCAGCCAAAGGCATAAAAATGTTAGCAATCCACAACATATTCTAGCAATTTTAGCACAATAACCATTCAAAAATTACCAACCAAAAACAATTTCACATATTCATGTGATCACCACATAGTCAACTACCTTGTTGAATCTATGGTATTAGGATGTATTCTTGTCATCACTTTTGTTTCCTTCACTTTACTTTAATTCAGTATTTATTTTTTAATGATTTTGGTCAAATGTTTTAGGAAAATGTCATGTTTCATTTGTATGAACAATTAAATCTAAACATTAAATATATCTCAATTCTAATATAAGACCAATATAAAACTTATGTGCATTTTTCAAATTGCATTCTCAATATTGTAAGTGATTGATGTTACTTTTCAAATTTCATTTACAACGATACATCAAATCATTAAATTATCATTGAATCACCCAAAGCTTTGATATTTGAATTTGTCACAACAATTGCATAAGACTAAATGAAATGATTCCAAATTTGTTTAAATGTTCCTACATTGTTTTCCATTTTTGAACAATAACATTAAAGGCATTGAATGCCTTTTCCTAAAAACTACCTCATTCTTTTCCTTTAACCATTTCCATCCATACATCTTCCATATTTCAATTTTGATATAAGGACAAAGTAAACTTGTATGCATTTTCCAAGTTACATTTTTAATATTGTAAGCTATTGATGTTATTCCTCAAATTTCATTTACATTGGTGCATCAAATTATTAAACTATTTAATGAATTGCCCAAATTTGATATTTGAAAGTGAAAATATAACTGCATAAGGCTAACTGAAACATACCTAAAAACCACCTGATCCTTTTCTCCTAACCATTTACATGGACAAGAAAAGGCACATGTTTATTGTGCCTTTTCCTGTCAATTAAAAAAAGGAATTGCAATAATAATTATTTTGAACAATAAAATTTGAAATTACATACTAACATACATATATGGGTCACTTCAGAGCAGACTTTGGATAAATCCAGGGAACACAATAAGTATTTATTATATATATATATATATATATATATATGGTATTCATTCTCGAGAAACCTTGTTTAATGGCCATTCAAACTAAACTATTGAATTATTGGCCTTGGGGGTTTTAAAGGACCACTATTTTTTTGCCACACGGCAGAAGGATTAGATGATTAGATCCCTTTGAATAAATATAAGGCTTCAAATTTAGGCCTTTTTGTTGACTTCATTGTTGTTTAAATTTTGTTAGAAAATCCCCTTCAATTTGCAGCTTGAACAGAAAACACAAACCTTGACTGCATGCCATTTATAGGGCTCGAATTTCCAATTGCAGCTGAACTTGCTATCTGTTTTGCAAAGCTTAAGTTGTGTTTGTCTATTGCATTAGAGTGGTACACCAATCTAATAATCCACAACATAAAGATCTGCGAAAGGTTTCCTGGTGTGTTTGAATGACATATTTAACACACCGTCTTTCCAACGGCAGAAATGTGGGTTTAGAAACTTCAGATTGGGCTTTACAATTTTGGTGTTGAATGTGGTAAAACAATGAAACCCTGCCAAACTTTGTAGAAAGAAAGCACCAGACAAAGGGAGAGAAGGAAACAAGGTGCAAAGACCGAAGTCCAGGCCAGCAAACAGCCCAACAAAGGCGTGCCATAAGGAGGAAAGGGAACCACTAAGAACTGAACCCTCCACAGAAAAATCCACTTGCCATTAAAGGAAATTTCTGGCAGATCGTTACATAGGGCATTACCCTATGTGAAGGGCTTTACCCAACATGAACGTAACCCTGGGTTTTATCCCAATGGTTACCAGAAGCAGGGAAGCAACTCCAGTGCATAATGCTTGCAACTCATTGTTTCTTGAAATAACCAAAAAAAACCATAAGGGCCTTGACATTGATATATAAGCCCTTATCTCTTGAACTGGGCAAAATAATCTTTAGGGCATTTACATCCATAGGCCTTCCCACATAGCACACAAGAGTTTCTTAACCCTCCATGAAATTTTCTCTTCATAATTCCAGGGCCCTCACCTGGTGCAAGTGGCCAGTCCTATGAATAGAGGTCATCACGGTAGGAAGATCCATGAAATTCCAGGGCACTCAACTGTTGTAATCCCCCAATCCAATGGATAGAGGCCATTTTAAGAGATCTGTCAAATTCCCGGGTATTCACCTGGCCCAATCAACCAGACCTAAGGGTGCAGCAGAGATGCAATTGAATAGCAATGCGACAAGAATTAGTAACCACGCATTATCAATTGGAAAGCCTCATTGGAGCGCTCATCTTGGTACTCATAACCAAGTGCATCAGCACAGTGTATGAACTCCTGCTCATCTTCCTTCACAACTTGCAAGCCAACCAAGACATTGGCCCCTGTCTCTCCCTGGCACACAATCTTGTAATCAGTTCATACACAAAATAGCAGACTATGGATGAAGCATGCACCTCTCCATGACCACAAAGATTAGTGGTCCATAAGTGTCATAATTCAACAGCATGTTGGGGCATTTGATAGAACAAGACTCAACAAAGTACCTGTGAGCGATAATGGAAGAGTGTGATGTTCCATCGTGGGCTGAACATTTCCAAGAACTGCATTAGAGCACCGGGTCTTTCTGGAAAGACAAAGCGGTAGAGAAGCTCATGATCCACCTGTGTTTGTCCTCCCATCTGCAGCATCAATAAATCCATTCCAAATTTGAGTCTTTCTACACCACAGACACAATTGCAATAAGAAATTTTTGCACAACAGAAAGAAAGATGTGAAAAGAGAAGCACCAGCTGGTATAAGAGAGAAGCTAACCAGGTGACGAAGGTGATCTTTTGCAAGGTCATTGTTTGTCATGTCAAGAGTATGCATACCAGCAGTCTCCATGCGCTTTTTGAGAGCTGAAAGCTCCTCCTCCTTGTGCAACCCAACACTGCAAAACATCACTTGCTTTAACTTCCCTGATTGACAAACATACTCATATATATGTATACAAGTATGAATACAAGTCTTTGCCCCATGGCCACCCCATTCTCAGCATAACCATCAGTGCAGCTGGTATGATCCAAGAGTTAGATTGAACAGCCATAATACCTGTACAAGACTAGTGCTTGTTCCTCACCATGTGTACACCGATATTTGAACTCAGTGATATTAATGGGCCCCACCTGCACCAGGATGAAATGATATGACAATTGTATTTCATGAATTTCAGGTCCAATGGTTTATTTCCCTGGTTGTGGACAAACCAACTTTCACCCCTGGCCTTGTACAGTGAGAGAAGGGGGAGAGACTGATGAGCTTGCTTACCATCTCTGCAAATTTCTTGAAGGAGCCTCTCTCCTCAGGCATGAAAGTCACAAGGACTGCTTCCTTGTGAGCACCGACATCAGCAAGCTCCGTCACGATGCGTAGACGATCAAAGTTCATGTTAGCACCACTGGTAACAGCAACCACTGCCTCGTCCTTTATGCTGTAATATTGACAGTATGCTTTTGCACCAGCAAGAGCCAAAGCTCCAGCTGGCTCTAAAATACTTCTGGTCTCCTCAAACATGTCCTACATCATACATTGTGAACACATTGTCAGGATGACCAGAATCACAAAATACTTGCAAGATCTCAAGAATTAGAGAAAAAGAAAAACTTCCATGACCAGCAAACATGTGTAAGCAGAATAGCCAAGGAAGAACAAAGAATCTAATAGTGCAACAATGCAGAACCTTGATAGCTGCACAAATGGCATCACGGTTCACCAAAACAACACCATCAAGGAGCTCTTGACACAACCGGAATGTCTCCTCTCCAACCACTTTTACTGCCACACCATCAGCAAAGCCTCCAACTTGCTGGAGCAACACACACTGGCCATGGTGAAGAGACAAGGCCATTGCATTTGCATCTGCAGGCTCCACGCCTATGACTTTCACCTGTCCCTCACAACAAAGAATGAAACCAACACATCATAAAGTGCCTACAAACAAAATGTCTTTCCATTGTGTGTTGCTGCCATTAGTTCCATCAGCTAGTTGTGCTCCAAAATCTAGGAAATGTTCACAAGAAGGCCCAAGTTCACCAACCTCTGGACGAACTTGTTTCATATATGCAGCAATGCCTGCAATAAGGCCCCCACCACCAATGGGAACAAAGACTGCATGCAAGGGCCCTTGATGCTGTCTCACAATCTCCATGCCAACTGTTCCCTGGCCTGCAATAACTTCTGGGTGGTCGAATGGTGGTATGAACACCCGACCTTCATCTATACTGCGCTGTTTAGCATATGCTTGAGTTTCATCATATGCATCTCCCACTAACACAACTGTTGCACCCAGCCTTTTCACTGACTGCCACTGCAGGGTTCACAGTAAAACAAGTAAGGACGAACTCCAATTTCAGAAAGATAGATCAAACTTAGACTCTGAGCATTTGCAAAAACACAGTGTGAAAGTGATGATGATCTACAGCTGACCTTAATTTTGGGGGTTGTTACAGGCATGGCAATGACAGCATCACACTTGAGTCTGCGAGCAGCTAAAGCAACACCTTGTGCATGGTTCCCTGCTGATGAACAAATGACACCTCTGTCCAACTGCTCTCGTGGCAGCTTTGCCATCATGTTGTATGCACCTCGCAATTTGAAAGAAAATACCTGAATCCATCCATCCAAATACATAGGGTTTAGGTTTAAGGCTTGAGAATATGAAACTCTCTATAGGCAGGTATACTCTTGGTGTGTAGCCAGCTATCCAGAAACTGCCAGAATCGGGCCTGTAATGCAATGTTGCATTCAGCAACATTGCATTGAGTACAACGGTTAAGTTTCTTGCATTAGGTGAACAAGTTACACAGAAAACTGTCCTCTGACTCTCTCTGTTGCATTCTGCAGAACTCCAGGCGCGAGAGAGACAAGAGCTCAAAAGTCTCTTTGCAAATGCATGTTCCATGATGGACCCTTACTCCCTGGATGAACAATATGATGTTGGAAAGGAAATAAGTGAGTTCAAGAAAGATGGTCAAGGAAGCGTGCACTCGCCGGTTGCATGTCTTCACGCTTAAGATGGATTTGAGCTCCAATTTTTTCACTAAGCTTGGGAGCAAGCTCAAGGGGAGACTCTATCGCAACATCGTAAACTTTGGACGCCAGAATGCGCGTCAAGTAGGATGTCGGACTCGGTCCCGCAGCAGCATTGTCTGCATTTCTCGTCTTCTCGGATATGCCTCCTAGATATCCGGCTTCGTACTGCAGTGAAGCGGGCATGACGTGAAGTAGCTCTTGAGGCAGAGGAACCTCACCTGGTGTCGGCCCTGCATCGTCGGCCTGTGGCGTCGAAGGCGGCGGCGTCGCTACAACCACAGAATCAGGAGAGGCCACCACTTGTGGCGGCGTAGAAGAAGACACCGGCTTTCCTTTCTGTGAAGCTTTCCCGATGAACGGACTGCTTGTGTTCGACAAGACAGCTCTCGCAAGGTTCTTCTGCCGCCCTCTTCCTTGCACCTGGGAATGAAGAACCGAGCTCTGCAAGCTTTCTACACTCGCAGAACGCAATAGCTCGCAGCCTGTCATCACCACGGACTTGCCTCCTCCCCGGACGTCTACCAGGCTGCTCTTCTTCTGTTGAGGCAAGAGCCAGCTTGAGGTCTGCAACTGCATCTGAGAGCTTTCCACAGCGGCAGCTCCAGAAACGGCTCCGCACCTCAATGACGCCATACCTGCCGTCTGAATTACACAACAAAACTCTGCAATGCGCCCACCAGAAACAAAACAAAACAAATCAACTTTGTTCTACAAACCCGGAAAGAGAAGCAGGACCTCCCTCCCGCGCACACGGAGGCGTACGTACGCCTCTGTGTGCGGCCAGAGCACGAGGGCGCACTACCTTGGAAACGGCGTAGAGCGACGAAGCGAAGGAGATGGCGAGACACGAAGGCGCTTCGACATACCCACCCTTCCTGCCCGCAAGCCTGCTGCCCCTCACCTCGGCGGTCCCTTATCTCTCTCCTTCTGCCGCTAAAATTCAATAGGTAATAAAAACAGCGTTTTTATTTTGATTTTTCTTATTTCTTCAACTTTTGTGAGGTAGGATGGTAATTGGCTGGCTACAAATTGTGAGTGCTTGAATGTGAAGGTGGTTTGTTTTTGGGGGGGGGGGGGGGGGGGGGAGGTGGATCCAATTGGTCACATAAAGATTTTGTGTTTTTTTTAATGGATGTGGGCATCATAATTAAAAATGTATGTTCATAACTTGCTGACTACAAATTTTAAAATGTTTTAGATTCAAATGGTTAATTTTCAAAAAATATTTAAGTTTGACTGGCTATTGAATGTGAAGAGTCATTGATTTATGCTTGTTTTGGCTTGTAGTACAATGTCGTGCATCACTTCAACCATCATCCAACAGGTTGATGTTTATCATCCAATGGATTGATGTTTATGTGGGGGTAGTTGTCAACTTTCAAGAATTGAAAAAATATTATTAATTTTTTTTCAAAATCAATCATTGGACTTCTTGTTTCAACAAGTGTCATATGACAACAAATTGCACATATGTTTCAGAGCATGATGAAATTTCATTACAAATTTTTTTTAGTTGATTGCATTTTCAAGAATGTCATTTTTGAAAAAATATTTGCTTTTATTCTACAATGTCTCTATTTTTGTCTTTTGTTTTGTAGTTGCATGGCCTTAGAATTTAGCCTTTTTTAAAAAGACAACATGTCCATTGGACATGATGATCTATAGTTTGTAAGTTCTATTGAAGGAGGTTAGAACAAGCATCTATCCATAAGTAGGAGGGAACATGGTTATTATTTTCACCAACATTAATAGTTAATTGATTATATGGCATCCCCATAATTATTACATTTATGGGTTTTGGTCATTTTTTGTTGTGCACAATGATGATGATGGTGTTGCAAGATGCAACCCCCAACACTTACCTTGCATTTTATGTTAGTTAGGAAAAATTGATTTGAATGCATTTCATGGTGTCAATAGCTCCAAAGGATTTATGATTTCCAACAAGGAAAATGGGACTTGCCTTGAGTAAGCATGTGCAACTAGTGGGACTATGTTGATGAATGCAAGAGATGGGCAACTTACCTAGGCAACAAGAATAGACTCTTGAACTTGTTCAAGAATTGCAAAAACACATGAAAAGGAAAGGTACACCTCCTTCCCAAATAACAAGATATTTTGGGAATAAGATCCCGTACTTGAAGAATGATCTTATTAAACTAACATTTGTGAATGATCTTGCACTTTACATTGCTAAAGGTCATTGACCATTGTCTTTTGTTGAAAATCCTTAGTTAAGGCATTCAATTATGCATTAGAATCCCAAAGTTATCTTTCCTTTTTGTCATTAACTTGTTAAAGGTGTTTTGGGCCTCAAACCTTTGTAGAAACAATGGCAAACCATGTTTTCCTAACTTCAACATCTTTTATCGAGTGCATTGTATCATTTGATTTGTGGATGTCACATTCAGGGATACATTTGCCATGGTAGTTAGTTTCATTGATTAAAAATGATAATCGATTCATGTTACAATTGAACTTTTTGAAGTTCAAAATACCATAGGTGTTAACATGACTCAACAAGTGAAAGTTTTGATGGGATTTTCTTTTGGTTTATTAGACAAAATGGTTGCTAATGTCAAGGATGAGGGGCCAAACTTAACATTGATCACCACAATTTTAATAGTAGTGGTAAGTGGTTTTTTGTTGAAACTTGCCACTTCTTTCATTGGTTCTCACTTTGGGCATGCTATGTTTAAAGCAACATTATATGCCACAAATTTTTATAAGGTATGTAGTTTTTTCATCGAGGTTAGTTTGAAAGAAACAGAAGTTGCCTTACAAAATTTGGATGAAGATGACTTCTTTGGGAATTTGGCCCCTAGGTAATAGATCTATTTTTATATGAGGATTTTGGAAAGATGATATTTGGCTTGTGTTTGAAACTTGAGATTAGTTACAGAGTTATAATACCTTGATGGATTTTGGTTTCTTCTAGAGGATTTTTTGAAGATTATATATTTGCATGGTGAAATATATTTGAGTATCCATAAAACTTTTGCCTTAAGATACTTTTTTAATGTAAATGGCAAGGTCACATTGTGGTACACCCCTTTGTTGGAAGATGTTGACATTATGGATTTGAGAAGCAAATTCCTTTGTGGAGGAGTCATTAGTGAGTTTGAAATGGACAAGTTTGGATAGTTCTACATTGAATGGGCAGGTTGTATTACAAAAAGTACCTTTCCTATTAAAGACATTGGTATTGTATTTCCAACTTTCTATATATTATTGGATGGATTTGAGTATATAATAATATTTTGTTTTGCTGGCTACTCTTTAAAATACATGAGAATTCCAAAGATTCTGAAAAAAGTTATGAGGCAAAAGTGCTTTGAATAATTTCTTTGGAATTTCAGACAATAGTATGTGTCAAGAAGAATTTTCTCCAAATTTTCAAAGAAGGTTCAGTTTTGTTGGATCCAAATCATGAATGGCAGCGACGGGCACGCTGCTTAAGTATGCAGTTTTTTGGGGACTGATCGCGCGGCGGGGCAAGCGCACTCGGATTCTAAAGAAGCGCCGCTCGAGGAATGTCGAGGTCCTGGAGCTCCTGTTGCTGCTGCAGAAGGCCGTGATGGCTGCTGCTGCTGCTGCTGCTGAGCCTGCACCTTGCTACTAGTATGAATCTTGAACGCTGATGCTACTAGAGGTCTTTTGTAGCAATCCAAGCACACAGCAGTGAAGAAATCTTGTAGCATCTTGAGGTAGATGGGTGAGTGAAGTCGCATGTATCCCGTGAAGAAGTCCTGAACCGCATCCGTTAGCTCCTCCTTGTTTGATCTGTTGCTGCTGTTGTTGCTGCTTCTTGAATCCTTCTTCAAGATCTTCTTGTTCTTCACCATCATCATCATCCTTGCTACCTCGTCTTGGAAAACCGCTACTGCTTCCTTGCTATTCAGACTCTCGTACTGTCGCTCAGCTTCTGCAGCTGGCTCGAGAATATCAGCTTCTTGTTTGGCTGCTGAGTTTCTAGTGTCGTTAGAATTCTTCATCTGTGACGGATTCGAGCTGTCGGGATGTGGATTCATGGATGCTGCTGTGGCCTGTTGCAGACCCGCAATTCGTAGCCCCTTCTTGTTCCCGTATTTTCCGAGTAAGACGACTAGCTTCGAGGACGATGATGCAGGGCGGCGTTTCATCGACCTCTTCGCTTGCCGATTTGAAGCTGGCACTAAGCTGCTGCTGCTGGTCAGCGCCTCGTCGACTGCAGGAGCTGCACTAGCTGGACATTCGACTTTGAAGCTCCCGCGTGACGAATTGGAAGGTTGCAGCAGGTTTGCATCCTGCGCCAGCTTTGTACGTTTCTGGAATTTGGAGCTTGAGCTTGAGGATTTTGATCTAGGGAGCAACAACTGCGGGACGTAGCTGTTGGGTACATGAGGCGTGGTCGTGAATGAGCTGCGTGATGAGCTCGACGACGCACTCAGACGACCTCCGCCGCCGCCATGATCTTGTCTTCTTCCCTTGTCGATCCATTGATCTTTACGGTCGTCCTGATCCGTGACCCAATTGTCTTGTGCACCCTGATCCGATACCGTCCCGGAATTACTCATGAGAGCCGCGCTAGAGGCGGATCTAGAGACGTTGCCGATCATGTCTGATACACTCAAGTTGTTGCCCACATCTCCTCCACAACTCGACTCGTCTACACATTAAGAGTACACAAGGAGAAAACAATTGGAATAATATACATCCGATCAGACATCAGGTTCAAGCAACTTCCTCATGCTCACGTTAGGTGATCCATCATCCAACAAGCTGAACTCAAAGCTCTAGAACAAAAGTCTCTGGAATTCTTCAAGACTTGTACCTGGACTGTAGTTGAGGTGCGAGCTGCCATCAGTACTGCGGTGATCTCGCGGTGATTGATCCGTCTCTTGTCCAGGATCGGTACCGCTGAGTACTCTTGATGATCTACCTCGATCAGCAAATGGGTATCGGCCGGTAGCGCCGTCAACAAGCTCCCCAGCTGCAGCTGCATGTCTAGTGTTGGGATACCTCACAGCTGCAGCTGCCTGCAGGCCATGCAGGCTTCTCCACTCTTTCTGGCTCGTGACACTCAACGTTCTTGAGCGAGCTCTAGTATGCTTACTACGCGTGTAATGATCTCTGGCTTCGCTACTTGATACATGAGAACTCGAGAAACCCGTCTCATGGAGCTCGTGAGAAACTGCATCAGACTTTGCAGGACTCCTGCCGTGGAGGAACAAGTCGACATCGTGATGAGCTGGGCGCCCAGAAGAAGATGATCTCCTAGACACCACAGATGGGCTTGGTGACTCGTCTACAGAATCAATTCTTAGATTGGACTTGTTCTGCTGCATGAGGTTATTGTGATCATCTCGAGTACTATGGTCATGATGATCAATGCCACCGCGAGCTGCTGCATTTGCACCGACTGATCTCGGCTTCTTGCCCGCCTTGTTCAAACCCAAGATCCGTGACTCATCGTCGTACTTGAAATGTTCATCTCTACTAGTCGCGTGCAGCTTATTAGGACTCAGGTGATGATCAGTCTTGTGGCGCAGCTCCTGCACGCCGAGGCCATGGCGTTGCTCCCGAGCTGCTGGTGTCTTCGAAGTCGCAAGTTTTGGGTTGTACTCGGAATTCTGATCGCGGCCCCGGCCGGCATGATAATTCTTTCCATCATCAGACCCACGCGGTCGAACCGAATTCCTGTTTCTCCTCCTCCAACCTGATGCATCTTCGTTGGAATACTGCACCGAAAGCTCCTCATCATCAGCTGCTCTGGAGCTGTACTCGTCTCTCTCTAGATCACCGTGACCGTGGGGTAGTCTTCGACGACCTGTCGATTTGCCTGTCTTCGCGGAGCCTGACATCTTGGACGTCAAAGAAATGGTACTAGACTCAACCCCCGAGTACTGATCATCTCTCTCCTGCAACAAGCTGTGGTGTTGTTGTGGTCTTGAGCTGTTCCTCGCCATCTCCTGAACTCTGACACCATGATGTCCTGCACGCAGCTCTGAGTCACGACCAGCTGGAAGTTTGTTTCCTGTCCTCAAACGGCCTGCTGAGCTCTTGGAATGCAACGAAACGTTCTCATCCTGCTGCAGCCCCTGCAAGCTGTACTCATCTAGTCTCTCTCTGTGATGCTGCTCCTGCTGCTGCGGCCTTCTGGGGCTCATTGTGTTGACACTGAACTTGTCTCCGTAAGAGCCACGGACTAGTTTCCCAGCTGCTGCTCTCCTCGAACGTGAATCGTGGGAACTCAGGCTCTCATCAACGCCATCGGAGCTATACTCGTCTTCTCGCGCGGGTGTCGACCTGACCCTACTGTACTCACGTATGTGATTGTCGTGTTCTGTAGTCAGTCTGATCCGCCTTGTCCTCGAATTTCTCTTGGAACGCGAGTCCCAAGGATCATCGTCATCAGCTCCGGAGTCGTACTCATGATGCCTAACAAGATGCAGATCTGCTCTAGTGTGCTCCATGGCGTGAGCACCACGACCTGCAGCATTCTGTAGCTCATGTACTGGGTTCCTGATCGGCCTAGTCTTTAGCTTCGGAAGCTTTTGGGTGTATCTGGAGAGCTCATGATCTCTCTGTCCTGCAGCCTGAACGACTCTTGATCCGGCAGCAGATGGAGCCTGATCCCCAAGTTGCATAGCTGTATGGCGAAATGCTGAGTCTTTCCCTGTTTTCGGAATCGAAATCTTCCGGCTGATTGGTGAAAGCTGATTTCCCGCCTGAACCCATGATGACAATGCGTATTCTGCGTCTCTCTCTAGGCTACTCATGTCTCTCTCTGGATTCGCTATTCTTGAGTTCAATGACGCGGCCTTCGAGGTTTGTGAAACTTTTTTGTGCCGTGAGTTCTGCTCATGTCTGATCTCTAGATTCGTAGGGCTCTTGTACCCCTCCTGCTGTTCTATGCTGGTCCTTGGAGAGCTTAATCTTGTCGACGGTGCAGTGGGAGGCTTTTGAGGGTATCTGACGTTCTTCTCATATTGATCTCTAGACTCTAGCTTTCCGCCGGTGATCACATGATTCCCTAGTTCTTTGACACGATGTTCTACCGGATGAGCACGCGCCCCAGCTAGTTTCCCAGTTCCTGTCTTGGAGCTGCTCAAGGAAACAGTTTCGTCAACCCCGGAGTACTCATGATATAATTCTAGTCCTGTTTCTACCTTGGAGCTGATCGATTCTAGTTCTCGCGGCGACTCTTGGGACAGTAAACTAGTAGCATGGAGTGGACTCGCTGCCTTGGAGCTGGAAAAGAGCTCGGTAGAGTCCAGCAGCTTCCCGTGAAGAACTCCCGACCCATGACTTTCAGAGCCTAGTTCCTGACTGGCCAGTACCTGGACGCTGCTGTTGCTCGGCTCCAAGCTGTTGGACGTTGTACCTGCTTTTCTGGGGGAATTGGCCGATATGCGTACAGCAGTAGTACTTCGTGGTGTTGACGGAGCTGCCGCTGCTCCTCCTGCTGCCGCCGAGCTGATCAGCTTCTTAAACTGTTTTCCCAACAACTTGGGTCGCTTTTTCTTCTCGGAATCTAACCCACTTAGGAATCCTTGCAGTGTGAGTAGTGCAGGTCCAGTAGTACTGCTTCCAGACTCACCGCCAGCCTGCTTGCCAGCAACTGCTGCAGTACTAGTCGTCGAACTTGGAGTCTGGAGCGCCATTCTGTTGATCCTAGCACTGCTATGCGTCGATCCTAGTCTCAGTACCAGCTGCTGCACCCGAGCTAGCTACAATACTAGTACCGCCTCCTCCAGGATTCGCCAAGAACTTCAACATTGAAACAGTTGCTTGCAATACTGGCTGGTTTCTGGAACTACACTAGCTCTCTCTCTCTCTCTCTCGTCCATTGGGAATTTAAAATGCAACTGTCTCATTGACTCCATGCAGCAGCTCACTGCCACTCGAGATCTTCAACTCTGCACGACAGACATCATGCAGCATAATAATATCTCCACACATAAGATCTCCATGGATACAAGCTGCCAACACCAAGTGCAGATCAACAAGAGATTATTAAAGCTTGAATATCTCTAATGCACTGCATGAATCAAGAGACAAACGACACTGCCAAGAGACAGTCTACTATGAACTTCTATAACTTTAGCTCAATCTGAGAATCATGAACGTGATCTGGGTTCTCGTGCATCGGCGACACAATGTAAATTCTGCCAATTTTAGGACATTCTGGTTCAGTACATATAGCAACTGCAAGAGCCTGGAGCACAAAACCCCCACAAGCTAGCTAGCTCCCTGGGAGCCTGCAGAGCTCCGAGCCTGCCAAGTCAATCCCCAAGTTCCAACCATAGATTTATTATAATAAATAAATAAATAAATAAATAAATAGTTTATCTATTTTTAATTATATATAATAATTTGAAATTATTAAATTAATTAATTTAAAGTTAAAATTATGAAAATAATTAAAATTTATTATTAGAATTTATTATTAAAAAATTATCAAAAAAAAACTATGCATCATTTCTCCCTTCCAATCAATTTGCTCTCTGGGATCACTCTAGTTTCTTTATTTCCAAAAAAAATGATGGATGATCGGTGATGGAACTACGACATTAGGTAAGGATGATGTTCCTGAAGATAATTAAATACTTGATTGATTGTTTTGGGTTGATCGAAGCTGAATTACATGAATTAATGAACTAGGGATGAAGTCGCCTTTATGATGGTGCTTTTTGGTGGGCAAGTGTCAAATTGACTGATTGTCTAACTTCAATGTGGTCATTTTAGCACTTGAAGTTAGAGTTTTTAGATTTTGCACATGGGTGAACTCTAGATCTTAAATGTTTTTATTCTAGTTTTCTATCTAGGTCTCCTATCCATTACTTTTCCATCATTTTAATTACACTTCATAAGATATCAAGTGAGATTATTCAAGAGTCAAAAGCTATAAGTTACCTTAAATTTGGATTAAATTATTACATTTTAGTTAGAGAGATTCCTCTGGAATGTGAGCCATAGCTGATGCTCTATGCATGTGCAAGGGCCAAAAGAAAAAAGAAAAGAAAAAAAGGAGAGACAAAGTCTTGTGTTGTGAGCTTCTTGCAGTACCCAATGAACTTTTCTAGCATGGACCAATTTTCACACTTTCATTGCTCCAATTTGAAATTTTGAAAATATTCACCCATGTGAATTATTAAAATTTATATAAATTAATCAAAATTCCCATGAAAGTTTTAAGAATTCTCCTCATCCAGATTCTTAATTGATTTCTACTTAATTTGACAAGAATAGGGTATTCAAACTTTGTGGATTAGCATAACTGAAGAGCTCTAATCACATGACAGGACCACATTAGGGGATAAGGTAATCAAATTTGATGGATTAGGGTAATTGAAGCAAATTATAGGAATGGATTAGGGTTGAAGCAAAAGCTGATTCAAAATAAATGGATTTGGGTTTGAAGTAAAATAAAATGATGGTTTGGGGATGCTCAAGCCAATCTAAAATGTGGTAGGAATGTAAAGGGCTATGATTCATTTGAGGAGGGGGCGCTTTATTACTCATAAGGTGCCATACCCTCTTGAGGCATAAATTTTATGGACGGTATTGACTCTCCACATACACTAGAAAAATTATTGGGGTTCTTCACCTAAAAGATATTGTCTCCAGTTCCATATCTTTCTCCCTAAGGTGTAGTTTCTAACTTTGTCTCTGGCTTGGCGCCTGCTTTACAAAAAGCTGCTGAACATCTGGACTACAAAAATAGCCAAGTAAACTGTTGTTTTGCTTCATGCAAAGTTTGGCGGAGGATTGACACTTATCAAGTGCGCCAGTGGCCTCAGGGTTTGTGTTATTATTCAAGTTATTCATGAAGTGTGAAATTGGGGGCCAACATGTTAGTATCCTCAGTTTAGGCAAATTTGAGGACAACTTTTTAAGTGAAGATGCAAAGCAATATAACGGAAATAAAATATGATATTCTTTGCATATATGAAGTCTAGCATGTCGAGTTATAGTTATAGAATACATTTCAAATTGCTTGCTTGTGGAAGGATATGTGTTCACAAGAGGTTGGAATATTTTATTTTCTTCATCTCAAATTCAAATGGATATCTATAAACAAACCCTCTCTTTTTATTTCTCTTCGTATTTTGAGGGATCTTTTGTGCTTTTCTTCTTTTGCTCATTTTTCATGGCTCAAAAATGCTCTCTATGACATTGGAAGAAATGGAGGAATTATTAACGGAGAGCACAAAAGCAGTTAACATTTCTCCAAGAAGAAAAAAAGAATTAAGAATTTTGGAAAGGATATCATGTTGCTGCTTGGCTAGAGTTTGATTAGAGTTAGGAGATTTTCAACAAAACTTTTGAGCATAGGTTGGGGCACAATGGAAGTTGGGAGTTGTTAGTATTGATCATAACGAAATAATCAAAACATCTATAAGGTGGAGGTTTTGTGGCTTGGACCCGTGTTTGGGTATTTGTTGCATTGTTGCATGGTGGAGCACCTTTATGAAAGAAGAGAAGAAGAAGCTTCTTAGTTGTAAGAAATGAGGCCAAAGCTAGGTTTAGCGATGGTAGGAGGCGTGTTAGCGCCATAAGGAGGTGTCTTGGAAATGGTAGGAAGAAGTAGTGTGATGATCTGACATCGGAATATATGTATATATATGGCTTCTTTTCCTTTCTTTTCTCTCTTTCTCTCTTTCCTTTTTCTTTTTTTCTTTCTTTTCTCCCTTTTTGTTTCATTTTTTTTCATTCTTTCATTTTGTTTCATTGTCCTTTGGCGCTATGGAGGCCTTTCTTTCTTTAGTTCTTGGGCCTCCTTCGGGTTTTCATTTCGATTTGATTCCTTGAACAACTTGTGTCCTTTGGCGCTATGGAGGCCTTTCTTTCTTTAGTTCTTGGGCCTCCTTCGGGTTTTCATTTCGATTTGATTCCTTGAACAACTTGTGTCCTTTTTGTTGTTTCATCATCCTTTAAGGGTAGGGGTGGGGCCCTTCACAACATTCCATGTTCCAATTATGGGGTTTTATTTTTTCAATGTGGTATGGCTTGGCATCAAAAGCATTGTCAAGCTTATCATGTTGTCCTTCTAGATGGTGCTCTAGGATTTTTTTATCTCCTTTTGAGTCCCTCTCCACCCCTAGTGGCCTAGGTTTAGATTTTAGCATTAGATCTTTTGAGCGCCTTCCATTTGGGCCTTCCATGTCCATGTTTGTACACACACATCCGTTTCAATTTTTGGCAGAAGATGTAGCTTGTTTTCCACCTTCTTCTTGATCATCTAGCATGTGACCAATTTGATGTGGTGGTTTAGCACTTCTTATTATTGTTCATTCAATGGTGTTTTTCTCTTCCCCTTTGTGGGGGATTAGTTGGCATAAAGAACTAGGGTGCACCTTCAATAGTTCCTTTTTGGTGATTGTGAGGAGCTTAAGGCAAAGCCTTTTTTGTGGGTGTAGGTATTGGCCTTGTCCTCAATTGGGGGTGCGTCAATAATTTTGTTCAATTTAAATTCTACCCCAATGGCACCCCCCCCATCATTGGTTGGGATGAAATTTAGCTGTAGGGTGTGCCAAGGAGTTTGTGTGTGCTGCTAAGGCTTTTACCCCAACTTTGGCATTTTTGAAAACAATTAACATGTTACTAGTTTTGCACCTGTCGAACACAAACTCCCCTTGTTTAGATTCCTTATTAAACTTTTAACCTAATTCAAACTTTGAGCTTTCCATGGATTCTTTTAGTTTGGGATTTTTATGCATGTTTCATTTGTTAGCTAATGGTTCTTTTGGCATGGTCTTTGAACATCTTTGAAATTTTTGCAACTTTGAAGATTTAGTGAGTGCGTTCATTCAACTCCACCAATTGTGTTCCCATGTGGCTACTGGCCAATCCTTAGGTTTGTGGCTTGAGTTTTTAGGGTTAATTGGCTTTTGGCTTTGGCCAAGCCTTTTGGTGGCATTCGTTTAATTGTAGTGGGAAAAATGTTCTATCGATTATTGAATAGGGTTTTATGCATTTATCTTTTATTGGTTTTTTTCACAAGGAAAAATATTAACATGCAATGAAAATAAATGCAACAATTATGATTTTAATTTGTTTATATGTAGTGTAGACTTACTGTGACATGTAAATCAAATGTAGTGGTGGTTCACAATGTTTGTTATGTTAAACTACATTACTTTTACATCTTTGTAACTTTCTGCAACTACAAGTCACAATTATCAGATAGATCTTAAACATAGTGAGGAAAGAACTTAAATAAAGGCATAAAAAAAAAGAATGAAATGATTAGGTACATGGGTGAAAACACACTAAGGTGTTACATTTTGGATGTCTTGGAGTCCATTTTTCACAGTTTTTAAATTTTCACTAGTAGTTTATTCCAATTGATATGTGCAAATGATGAAATGGGACTCATGTCAAGAATGAACTCATGAATCAAAACATTATGCTAAAATTTCATGGTCAAATCTTTGGTTTCAATTTGTCATGGACTTTTAAGTTTGTACAAAAAAACCTATCCGATCAAGGATATATTAAATGGATTCAATACAACTCGATATAATATCCTTTAAGAATTAATGACTCAATGGTAATATAGTATTGTGGCAAATTGATATTACATAAGACAATTTGAAAATATTCGATGATTAAATTTTGAGATGTATATCAAGTATGAAGCTTCTAAAGGAAATCTTTCATTTGTTGAAAATAATGATTAAAGTGTTCATATTTCAAATATAAAATCATCATAAAATAAACTAGAAATGCTTAAATCCTTATGGAAAAGTATTTTATTACACCTTGCCACATGGTCCATTTGATTGAAAATATATATTTTTTGCATGTTTTTGTCATACCTTCCTAGTGCATTTTATTTCATAATGGACTATTTATGGATTGTCACAATGTGCCATTTTTGTTCCACCTTAGTGCACTTTCACCCACATAATGTCCAATGTGTTTCTCTTAAAGTCAACAAAATGATTCACAAATGGACGAACTTATCTATGTATTCAATATTCCCATTTGTATGTCATGTGTATCATTTGTTTTATGGGCATATAACTAATTTCTCCCACTCATTCATGTAAGTAAATGAAAGTTTGGAATAATCATCCCCATTTAGCTTTGTAGCCTTAAACTAGAATATATGGGTAGTGATTTAGTCAACAAATCAATAGTTTGGTCATTGGTATGAACATATGATGGTTCAATCTACTTTGTTTTCCACTTCTCACAAATGAAATAATGTGTTTGATTTACTTATGGTATTTATGATATTTGACTAATGAGATTGCACTTTGATTATCACTATAGAACATGGTTGGCTTGTCCTAGTTCATTCCATTACTAGAAAGTAATTGTCTAAACCAAATAGCCTCTTTAACTACTTCATTTGCAACAATAAACTTAGATTTAGTAGTGAAGTTTGTTGTGCTTGTTTGGTGTTGGTTGCACCATGCAATGGCAAAATGAACATGTATCTTGTGCCAGACTTGCAATTATTTTGATTGTCGATATAATTAGTGTCAAAATCCATGCAAAACAATGTATGTTTTTATCCCATAGTAGGCCATGGTTAACAATCCCTTTCAAATACCATAAAATCATCTTCATAGTAGATTAATGA
Source organism: Sphagnum tenellum (assembly GCA_963921925.1). NCBI lineage: Eukaryota > Viridiplantae > Streptophyta > Sphagnopsida > Sphagnales > Sphagnaceae > Sphagnum > Sphagnum tenellum. Next base: position 4,106,787 of record OY998160.1, on the reverse strand, counting down.
AAGTTTTTAGGCTTTTCACTATACTTGGCTACCATGCTAACTAAATATGTTATATCAAGTTGTGTCATTGTCATCGCATACATCAAGTTCCCAATTGTTTTTTTGTAGGGAACTTCGATTTCTTCATCTTTTGGTCTAGCTTGAGCACTAAGGTATGTGTATCGAAGGCAATAGTGAAAGGATTAACATTCTCCATCCAAAACACTTAATGATGTTTTTGATGTATCAACTATGATTGATGAAAATCAAATGATTTTAAAGATTTATAGTGATTTGAAGTCCAACATAGTAATTTGTTGATCTTCGAATGACTATGGTTGAAAATACTATGAGCTTTTTATTCATTAACTACACACAAAATTCCATCATCCACAAATATGGCACAAATAGTCTTCATCACACCTTGGTTATGATGAACACAAGGATTAACTTCACTGTTCACAAGATTCTACTCCTTTAGCAATGTGTCAAACTTGATGTTCCATTACATGGCTACTTGTTTAAAGTTATATAAACTATTTTTGAATCTACAAATAAGTGCCTCTTCCCCAAGTTGCACATAACCTTCAAGTTGTATCATGTATATTTATTTTGCTAGATCTCCATTGAAGAATGCATTTGGTGAGTAATTAACTATTGCAAAAATACTTTGAATAGAATCACTTTTCACTACTAAAGAATAAGTCTTTGTAAAATCTATGTTAACCTTTTGTGAGTATCCTTTTGCAACTAACAAAGCCTTGTAGTGTTTAATGGAGCCATTAGACTTGTATTTGAGTTAAAAACCCATTTACAATAAACAATTATTCTCATGTTGGCAATGACCTAGTTCCCATGTTCCATTTCTGAGTAGGGAAGCATATTCTTCATCCATGGTTACTTTCCATGATGAAGCATCAAGAGATTTAAAAGTTTCTTTGAAAGTTTGAAGCTTTAGGAGTTCTTGACATGATTCCATCAAACTAACAAATGAATTGTGCATCTCATTAATGTTGTGAACTCGTGTGCCAATTGCCATGATGTCATGAATGTCCATGTAATGTTGCAAAATGGGTTGTCTAACGTCATGAAATAGTCTCGTGTCTCAAGATCACAAGTATCTCCCACTACTTGATCATTCTATATGATCTTTGGTTATCTTGTAGTTGGCAGCATTTTGTTTCACATCACATGAAATGGCTTAAAATTTCTCCCATAGTATGAACCTATGTTGTTCCTACAATAGGAAGTTGCTACACTTTCACTGTTGGAGGTTGCATTGCTCCCACTTCTCCTACTATATGAGGTTGTGCTATTCTCATGAGTGTTGGAGCTTGTTTTGTTCCCACTTGTAATAATTCAATAGAATGTGCAGGCTTTGGAACGAAACTGTTATAAGTGGATGTTTCATCAAAGATAACATCAGCACTTTCTTTCACCTTTTTTGTATTAAGTTCCCATATCTATACCCTTTGGTTGTAATGTTGTATCCAAGAAACACAAGTTTGGTGCTCTTAGTATCCAACTTGGAATGCATTTTTTTATTGATGAACACATACGCAAAATAGCCAAAAACTCAGTAGTGTGAAACAATAGGTTTTGCTCCATGCCAAATCTCATTAGTGTTTTGTCACCAAGACATGTTAGACTAGTTTTATTGAGAAGATACACAATAATGTGTATGGCTTCTCCCCATAAGTAGGTGGAAGACCTTTAACATAAAGCATGTTGCAGGCCACCTTTGCAATTGTTCAATTTTTTGTTTTGATGTATCCATTTTGCTCTAGGGTATAAGACATTAATTTCATGGATTATGTTTTTAGCTGCCAAAAATTGTTTGAATTTTTTGCTACAAAGCTATCCACCTCGATCAATTCTTAACATCTTGATTGTGCACTTGATTTCCCTACGAATTGTCTTGACTAGAGTTTTGAAACAAGACAATGTTTTTGATTTGTTCATGATACAATAAACAAATTTGTAACCTACGTAATCATCTTTGAACAAAAGATAATAACACGCACCTCCAACTAATTCTTCTTGCATAGGGCCATAAATATCACCATGGAAAAAGGCTATAGGTATTAGAGATCTTTCCTTCTTATTGGCTATTAAGTATGATGCCTTATGCCTTTTCCAAAAGCACATCCCTCACAAAAGTTTGGTGCCTAATCAATGGTTAACATAACATAGTGAACCTTTGTAGGCTATTGTGTTCATACATGTGTCTTAATGTGATTAGATTCACATGTCCCATGCGCTCATGCCAAAGCTAAAGAGTATCTTTCCACATCCCCTTCATGTTATTGACAAGATTAATTTAAGATTCAAGTCTCATGACTACTATGTTGAAGTTGTAAAGCCACCTTTTTTTTCACATTCCTAGCACAATTGGACCTCTCCTTTCATTTGAATGAAATTCACATCTATTTTTCACACTAAAGAAAGATAGGCCATTGTCTAATGTTTGACCAATGATAAATTCTTACATAGTCCAAGAACATACAAAACTCTTTAGAGAATAACATGTTTTTATTGACCAACTACATTTTTAAGAACCTCAATTTTTCCTTGACCCCACGCCCATAGTGTGTGGTCATATGTTACTACGACTAGCCATGACCTTCTGGAATTGGTTTTTAAACATGTAAACAAGCTTAATCCATCAGTCATGTGTTCCAAGGTGAAAGCACACTACATTGTCTGAAAATGTTGTCACAAGGCAATTTTCGCAAGATTTTGGAATTTGTAATTGGCCATGTGATTAAATTCAATCAACTAAACAAAAAAAGACTCAACACTATAATGCTATATATATTATAATCACATTGTATGAATTTCATGGATAGTTTTTGAATAACCATAACATAATGGACTTTCAAAGGAGTATCTAAAAACCTTTAACAATTCATAAATAATGAGTATGGACTCCATGTATCTTTAATACGTTTTTTTTTATGAATAAAGGATTCCATGGTAATATGATGTGATAACATTGATACCAAGGGAGACTTTTTAAAAGGATTTTGATGATCAAAATTTTCAATGTACCTTGAATTACGGTTTTTTCTTATTAAGTTTTTTATTTAACTGAAATAATAGTTTAGAAGCTCATCTTTTAAATTTAAGTCCCATAAGGCAAACTAGGGTTTTAATTTTTTATATAATAAATTTCTAATAATAACTTGTAAAATGACTTATGTGATTCAAGGTATTTTGTTTTCACCCTGCCTTCGCAATGTTAATTTAAACAATTATGTACTTCCACATGTGTCTAAAAGCGTTACACCTTAATGTGCTTTCACGAAAATGCATACCATGTTGCAACATTTTCTTGTATTATTTTGACATGAAAATTGTTAGAGATATCATTGTGTGTGTTGCATGTGCTGCAGTAAACCAATTTCTCTCAATCTTGGATGCACTATAAGATCCAATTGCATTTGGATGTTCAAGGTGTAATTTACAATTGAGATCAAAATGGCTTTGTGCAGAAAATGCACATACTTTTTCATTATAAGAAGAATCTTTTGTTGTGTTGGCAACATTTGCATCACTCCTTCTGGAGTCCTTCAATTTCCTCTTTAAGGGTTATTGGCATTCTAGTTGACCAATGTCCAAACTCCCCATAGTTGAAACACTTCATTTTTGTTTTCAACTCTTTAATGTATTTGATGTTTCGTTTGCATTGTTCAAACTTGGAACTTATACCTATGTCCAAAGGATTACTTGCAAAATGTGTAAAACGTGTAAAGAATGCTTAGTCTTCACCACTTTCATCACCTTGTTGTATCTTTGTGAAATGATCTTGTTTGAGTAGTCACATTGTGAAAGCTCTTATTGTTTTAGCAATTGTAGGCAAATTATCCCAAGTTATCACAATATTGTTGTAGCTTGGTGGGAGGCTACAAATGATTTTTGTGATGATCATCTCTTCTATGATTAACTGTCCAATATCAATAAGGACGTGTGCCATATTTTAAACCTTTGCAACATGATTAGTATTGTTATCTTTTATTAATCATGTGGGTATCAAAGAGTTTTTGATGTAAAAAATGTAAATTTTCAATGGTCTTTTGTTGATGCACAATGATAAGTTTGACCCACATCATTACTGTTGTGGCGCAATTAATGAATTGCATAAAGTATTTGTTAGATATTCTTGTGCCAATCAACATCTGAACATAGTTGTTGCGATCATCCCATGCCTCTACATATGCTTACAAGGTTGGTTACAATTATAATTCATCAATTATTCACATGACATTCTTTGCATTGAAAATGATCTCCATCTAGAATTGCCAAAGTGAGAAATCAGATCCATCAAAGATCTTATGTTGTCATGTTTGTCCATTTTAAATCTATCTTCTCTATCTATCTTTCCTTCACAAGGGTTTGTGGGCCCATAACCTAGTGGTTTTTCTCACAAGTTCAAGGAAATAATTAACATGTAATGAAAATAAATGCAACAATTTTGATCTTTATTCTGTTACTTTGTAGTGCAAACTTACTACAATGTGTAAATCAAATGTAATGGTGGATCACAATGTTTGTTATGTTAAACTATGCTATTTTGACATTTCTGTAACTTTCTACACCTACAAATCACAACTATTAGATAGATCTTAAATACAATGAGGAAATTATTTAAATAAGGACATAAAACAAAAGAATGAAATGATTAAATACATAATGTCTAATTCATTTCGTTCAAAATCAACAAAATGATTCATAGATGAATGAACTTCTTAATGTACTCAATAGTTTTGTGATGTGTTTGTTTTTCATTTGTCACCATATCAATTTGGGGTGATGGTTAGAGGAGGTTGTGAAGCTATGGCCCATGGTATTCACACCATTTTGGATGCCCATCTAATTGGGTGGTGCTTCATGTTCACATTACAAATGCTTTCAACACCATTTTTTGTAAAGCCATTTTCCAATAACTTTCAGTAGCAAAGGGTAGTTGTCCTTGCAAATTTTCTCTTTTGTTCAATTTTTTTAACGGTCTTTAGGTTCTTTTGTACTTTAATCATCATTCTTCCTTAGGGGCTTTTTTGGTCATTCCTTGATCTATGGACACACGATAAGGTGACCTTTTTGAAGACCTTTTTTTGCCCTTATTCATGTTTTATTTTGTGTTATTTTTTAGGGGTTTTGCCTTTGGGTCTCTTCCTTTCTTTAACCAATGACACCCATATCCTCAAACTTGACCATATCATCCCCCTCACTTTGATCATTTTGCTTCCAAGTTGACTTTTGATGCACCCTGAAGCTCCTTGATGGACTCAATTGTGGATCCAATTTTGAAGACAACAAAAGGAGAAAGAATTGGGGCATGCTCCTTAGCTCGCAACACTTCGGGGGGTTAGAGGGGTGTGTTGGAGCTTCAGGATGGGGAATAAGAAAATTGACAAATAAATCAATTACTGACACGGATCTACACAAACCAAACAACAAGTTAGTTAATGTGTAACCGAAACACTTTTGGTGCATGGACGAACCACGGGTAAACATGGATTCACAAAACTCACCACAGCCTGAATTTGGGGGAAGCCACCACCTTCCCCCTTATAGTATTCTTTGTGCTTAGCCATGGGGCTAGCACCCAAATGTCATTTTGTCTCAGGATTGCGAAGTGGGAGTCTCGAAAATTTCAAAATTAGGACTCTCGTGACTTTGGATGTCCATAACTTTGTGTGGAAACCTTGATTGAAGTGATTTCTAAAGCAAAGTTTTAGCCCTTGTTGAGATCTCTCCAATAGTATGTGGCACGCCACCTAAACGCAAGGAAATTGGGGCGATTCTCAACTTTTAGTGGTTGGGGGTCAAATTGGCAATTTGACTCTAGCCCTTTTTTTGGTCATAACTTGTGTTTTAAGTACCCAAATGGTTATGTAAGCTTGTTTAAGACATTTGAGTTCAAAGAGCTTTCCAATGATATAAAGAAGTCTTCAATGCAATGGGTTTTGACCCCTACAATTGCTTTCTAAATATTCAAAAATCTAACGGGACTCTAACTACCAAAGTGGGAGTTCACTTGGGAGTGTGGAGGGTTCATTCCCTCACACTTTCCCACACTTTCAAGAGCATGAAATGTGATTCCCGGGCTTCACTCTTGGCCCGCACCTTCATAAGCCGTTGCTTTGGTTGCGAGCCCAAGGCTAGGGTTACAATAGCTTTTATGGGTTGTTTATTCAACCTCGTAAGTGTTTAGCTTGGGCTTCATCTAGTTTACCTTCTAGGTTCATCCCCTTTGTTGAATTACGTTGCCCCCTCGATGGCATCAAGATCTTTGGCCCCCTTTGGCTCGGCTTCCTTCACTTTATTTATTTTTATAGGAGGCTCTAAATGAGGATGTTCAACATGCAAACATGTTCTCGAGATTAAGTGACATCGAAGTGACTTTTGGTATCTCCTCTTGATGTTTCACTCAAACACCTTCCTTTTTCCTTCGTTGCTTTCCCCCTTTTAGGTTTTTGGAATTAGAATTTTCATTGTTTTTTATTCCACCTTGATGGGAGATTTTGAAAGCCTTTTGGGTTTGGGCTCATTGGAGTGCCTTAAGGCCCCTCTTGTCCATTGGTAGGTGGCTCCCCATTATAATGGGGGCATAGGGTTGATTTCCTTGGAGGTAATTATTTTAGTTATTTATCTAAGGTGTTAGGATTTAGTAGCCCTTGTCATAGCTTCCAAGATTCTTGCCCTCTTTTGTTAAAGGCAATAGGTGCGAACAACTTGAAGCCCCTCCCTTTCTAAGTGCATCTGAAAAAGGTTGCAACAAGACAAAATCACTTTGTGTTAAACCAGAATGGACATCATAAACAAAAAAATTTCAAGAAATGAAACTTGATATAATGGTAAGGTGATATATATATATATATTACAAGTGAATGTGAAATCATGTGCAAGGTTGAATGAGGGTATTTGGTTGTTAACTTGCCTAGTCATTCTTTTTGTATGCTTGCTTTTAGATGTTTTCTCCAATACATTGTGCACGAAGTTGGGTTTTTCAGATATTTTTATCCTCGGGTGTCACACTTCATTTGCAACTAGCTTTTGGATTTTATGGGGATACTTTTTTTTTTGGGTGCACATGGTGGGGAGAGGATGACGTCACGTGATGTTGTGCGAAATCCTTTCACAACCTGTGAAAGACGCAAGGTTTCATGTCTTGCGATAGTAGACCCATGTCCTTCTGCCCTTGCCTTAATCTTCACATTGTTGAATTGAAATTGTGTTATCAAACGATAATGTTTTGCACATTGATAGATGTTGTCATTGTTGACCCCACTCAAGTTGATTTGGTTTCATGAACTATATTTTTTCATGGGGTTACAATGACAACTGCGACTCAGGTCACGAATGGTCTTTATCATGATCAATTCCTAACAAACATGTTTTTCCCTTTAGTTATGAAGGTTTTTGGATGTTTACACTAGCAAGCGAACATATTTTTTCATCAATGTGTTAACATGGCATGGGGAACGAAAGGCATTGGAAGCTTGCCTCTTTCAATTTTGCGCACATTTTATATGCAAACGGTGTCAATGGCATTGGATGCATAGGCAGTTTTTATTTGAGATGTGTTATTGTAGTAGGTGAGGGTTTTTCTAAGCTAAGTGTCGTTTTAAAAGGTCCTCCCCTTTTGTTATTTGATATCCTTCTTGCCACAAGAGGGGGTTTGAGAACTTGACATTCCATTCCCCCTTTTAGGTGGTTCTTTAATCTTCTTGGACATGGGTCTTTCCATTTTGTTCCTTGTATTCCCCTTTTTTGGGGTGCTTTGGTTATTTATGATTGGCAGGGTTTCATCACAAATAAAAGTGAGGACTAAACTCCTAGAACTCAAATTGGAACTTGGCCCTCAAAAAAGTGAGTCCTTAAAGCTTATGATAATCAAACCCTTTGAAGTGGAGTTCAAATTGATTAAATAGTACCCAACTTCATTCACTTTCTAATTTCACTTGAATTGAGGATGAAAAGAAAATTTCAATATCAAATTGAGATAGAAAGATGATGTGACTTTTAGGATAACTTCATTGCCTAATGAAACAATAGGCTACCTTTGGAATGGATAACATTAATTGAGTAAAGACTAATGTTGTGTGTGGAAATTAGTGTAGTTTAGTTTGTGATTTCAAAAGAAACCTTTGGTTTTAGTTTTAACTTTTGTTTTCGATGGAAACTCCAAATCAATTCTTTGGATTTTCAAAACCTTCAATTCTCTTCATTTTCACAAATAATTTAAAATCAATTGAATATGAAGCCATGCCCAACCTCATCTCCATTACACACAACTAAAATAAAATAAAATTGGTGTAATATTAATTTGTTCAATAGTGCACATAATTTAAGATAAATATTATGATGTATTGCTTATATCAAATGCAATAACTTGTTTAAAATATAGGACCAAAGTTTTACTTTATTTTATAAAATTGTATGTATTAATCCAATTTTTTTTAACCTATTTAAATTAGGGTGCAACACCTTAGTTCAAGTTCTAATCAATTTTGAAAAGATGCATGTAAGTTCCAATGGCCCGGTTCTAACAAAACTGGAACCCTTTTGTTTGAAAACCTTAGAACCTAACTTATAATGTAGCCCTTAACTTGCCAACATCAGTCCACACCAATGTTCGCAAATTCAAGATATTAAACAGGTTCATGTTCAAGTACTAGGTTAAGTTTTGGGGCATCCAGATGAAGGTTTAGAATTTAGTAAAAACTAAATTTTGATATGGACCATGAAAGTGTCTCTTGTTGAAATCTAAACCTAGACCAGTCAAAGATTTTCAGTTCTAAAAGTACAAAGTTTTTTTAAAACACAACCAACAAGCTTTCCTTTTTAGGTTGCTACTTTGAGAAAACCTCATGAAAAAAATTGTAATGATGTTGAGTGCATGCTACATAACTCAACTATAAATAAATAAAATTATGTCATCATTTTTAGTTTTAGTCCAAAAATAGAATTGAACTTGCTTTGTAGTTCTAACTCAGTGAACTACCTTTAGTGTACATTCCATCTCACTCATCTCACTACTCTAGGTGGAGGTGCTCTACCATGCACTCAGATCTTACCCCTATTCTTTAGGAGCAAGAGGGACCTTACACCTAGAAGTAGGCATAATTCCATCCTATTCCTTAGAAATAGGTTTATAGCATCCTTCCTTTTTATATTAGGAACTCTATTTATAGATATAACGTGCCCTCCAAAAATACATGTATAAGAAAGTGCTTTGCATAAGAGCCAAAATGTTTGAGAAGCAATAGAGATATTCGCAAAGTCATGAAAAGACAGCACCAGTACCTTGAGTTGGGTCATAAATAGGTGGAGACTAAAAACACACCTGCAAAACAAAGTACATTAGCATTCAATGGGGGTGAAACTCATGAAACCATCAGCCTTTACCTTTCTTTTCTCCTGAGCGCCTCCACTGCTACTACCTAGATTTTCACCATAGTTCCTCTCTAACCTTGCGCATTAAATGCTGAGATTCGGCATTTCATACTGAGATTTAATAAAATTTCCTTACTTTACAGATACCACTAAAGAGCGGTTAGGGGGTGAAAGGAGGCCCAAAGAGAGGGTGCATACCAATGTTGGCCGGTTGTTGCTTTTGGACCCAGTTATCAACCCGGATCCGGTTTCGCGTAGGGAATAACCTATTTGCCGGATCTGAATATTTTTAATATCCGGATTTAAACTTACCCAGCTGGTATTAGGAATTTTGATACCCAGAAATACCCTGCTGGTAGAGTATTACTTTCACAAAAAGTAATACCCTACCTATATGTTGGCTGAGTCATGTAAGAAATACCTAGGTCGGTTATTTGTTTGACATTCACCTTTTTTTTCATCTAGAACTTTGTCATCCATTTAGGGCACTGAAAAGTTTTTTAAAAAACCCTAAAAACTTTACACACCCTCAAATCCTTGTGTAGCACCTATTTCCTTCATTGCTTTTGACAAAGGCGTTCTTTCAACCAAGACAATAGATTGATCCCTTCAAGGCTTTCTCTCCTCAATCTACCACCAATTTCATTTTTTTGTGAGTATCTCCCATTCAATCTACTGCCATCTTCATTGTGAATATTCGTTGCAAAAGGACAAGGTTGGAGGTTGGAGTGTAGGAACTACGTGGGGATCTGCTCACTTTCAATGCATTCTCAACTTCTGAACAATTGAATCGAATTATGGTGTGTGTTGTGTCTTCATCTACTTTTTCTCAATCTGCATATAGATTTGATCCCCTTGAATGCATTCTCAAAAGTCAACTCAACTTTTGGTGCATGTACATCTATTTCTCTTATCAACTTCTAGTTCATGTTCACATATGATCTATAGTTTTGATTATCCATTGCTCCAATAGTAAGCTTAATTCCTTTGTTTAAATATGTTTTAAAGTGGTTTGCAAGTTGTTTAATTACCTATAGTGAAACTCCAATTTCCTTGTTTAAGGTTTAGGCCTTAAACTGGGTTAAATTCAGAACAGATTTATTGAAACTCTTTTAATCTTTTCTATTTAAGGCATAGGTGTTAAAGGCAATCTTAGTTTAAGGTAGAGATGTTGAGGCTCCATTCTCCGTTCCTTCTATTTAGGGTTTAGCTCTTGAAATGGGTTGAATTCAAGGCCAAACATTAAAGTTCCGTCCTAGATTCCTTGTTTGATTATGCTCTTTATGGGCTACAAGTTGTTGACAATTTCTAGTGGCGCTCTAGATAATCCTTTTATTGAAATATGTTTTTTGCTGGGTGGAATGGGGAATACAAATAATGAAGCTAATCCTATTAATCATTTCAATTTTTCTCTACAGTGCCTTGAATTCAAAGCCCAAACAGTGATGGTTTAATCCATCTTTATAATTATGATCTTGAGTGAATTAAAGTTAGAAATCAAAATAGAAACATTGATTTGCCCTAGTTTTTTTGTTTGATTTTGTTTTTAAGTGGGTTGAATTCAAAGCAAAATGGCCTATATTGAAACTTTCAATTTAAACGAAAACTTGATGTTAGATTATGATGGTAATGTTTTTGATCCTAATGATTTGGAATTGGGTTCATTTGAAAATATAGGACCGCTAGTAATTACTTCAATTTCAACACCTAATGCACCATCTAGTTATGGTTTTGAAAGCATTGCAACCTTGACCATTTTGGATCTAGAAATAAAGGTTGCATGGGAGTTGTTGAAGATTCAATTGACCTTACAACAAAAGGCATGGGTTCCTCACGATAGGTTTTCTCCCCCCTACCATTTTTTCATAATCAATGATGACAGTAAGCTAAATCTTATTCGACCTCAAACCATGTGGTGTGTCATTTGTCATTTTACCTCACAAACCTATAGCTCTAACAATACCACTAAAAAGAAGAAAGGTTTGATTACCTTTAACCAACAGCATGGCACAATGTGTATGAAGAAACACATTTTGTTTAAACATCCAATTGCTTGGCAATGTTGGAAAAATGCCAATTTAACATTTGTTGTAGAAGATAACTATTAGGAAAAAGGCAAGCAAAGATGTGTTGTTGGCTATGGGGCAATCACAGAACATTTTGGCAATGTTAGTCCTTATAAGAAGGATGATTTACAACTAAAGAAGTTCATGGAGGATTTGTTATTTGTTGTTGTTAAAGGCTATATGTTTATTCCTATTGTGGAGAGTCAATGGTTGAGGCGTTTGGTCATGTGCCAAAATCCTAGAGTTGTGTTTCCTAATCGGAAACAAATGGTGCAACACACCATCCTTTCCTTGGTGGCCAAAACCATGGACCATTATGTCATGCCAACTTTAGATTCTTGTGTGATGACAACCGCTTCTTTTGATTTGTGAATGTCTAGATCTAGACATGATACCTTTACGCTTGTGATTAATCTCATTAATCTACAATGGGTACCTTGCCATGTAATAGTGGGAATGTTTAAAGACACTAATATAGCTAGAATTGCCATGGTAGCACAAGTGAAGGACTTACTTTCTTCTTATTCCTTATGTGACAAGTTGATTACATATGTGAAGGATGAAGGTGGCAATCTATCCACCCTCGCATGAGCTCTTAACTTTGTGGTCTCATGTGCCCCTTTGGGACTTGCAACTCTTTAGCAAGGGAATTGTTTTGGCCATGCTTTCAGCAAAGCATGACAATATGCTTGTAATGATACAAATGTTTGCCTTGGCTTTCAAGAAGTCAATTTGAAGGCCACACAATCTACCCTACAAAAAAAAAATTACGTGGACCTTTAAAAAGTCTGGTAAGGGATACAATCAATTGAAGTGGGCTTGCATTGATGTAAAGCTTAGCCATTAGAAATTAAAAACCCCAATGAAGACCAGGTTTATTAATAAGGTTATTTTCTTCCAAGATTCCCTAGAATATTGGGATGCCATTAATCTATGTTATGGCAGGCAAGAGATTCTAGACTTGCAGGGTCATGTGCTGAATGCAAAAACATGGGTAGTTTGCAAAGTAGTATGTGAAACTATGCTTCATGTTGTGAAACAATGTATCCTCAATCAAATTCAAAGTTATTGGTTGGTTTTTGATGCCTTGAATGATATATTTTCAATTAGTGTTTGCATGCAAAATGAGATTCAACAATCTGAAACCACCTCCTCAAATTTTGTGAGGGGGGATTTTCAGTTTGAATTGTAAACATTTTGCATGCATATGATGGGAAAAGTCCTAGTTATCTTGGCTCCATTTCTAACCTTTTCATTTACTTAAAATTCAAGCAAGGTTCACAACATGTTGTCATTAATGTTGGACTCGTAGTTTAAATCTCTAAATGTGGTGAAGGCATTTGTAAGATGGGCCAAAGTAATTCAAATGGTGGCAAAATATGATAACAAGGCTTTGATGCCATTGTTGCTAACTACTTTTCAATTCCAAAATCTTGGAATTGAGCCCCTTTCTAAACTAGCCACTATTGATGATGATGACTCAATTTTTGGGGCAATGACCTCAATGAAGACACCATACATGGGTTGCTGAAGAATGAGCTGAATTATTCTACCACTTGCATGTGAAGCCTGAGGATTGTGCATTGCCCTTCACTTGGTGGTAGTCACATGAAACAACGTTTCCAAATGTTTCATTTGTGTCATGAAAAATCCTTGGGATTCATGGGTTCTAGATTGAAATCAAGTGAATTTTCAGCATAGGTGGAGTTTTGACAAGCGTATGGTGTTGTAGGCTAGGAGTTGATAATTTTAACAAGTTCAGCATGATTATGAAAAATTAATCAATAGATGCATGGGTAGATTGCCGATGAGAAGGCCAATCCCTTGATGAATATTTTAAAGAAAAGGTAAGTATCATTGATGATAATGATATTATTTTGGATGCAGCTGGTTATTTTAATGTTGATGAATAGGAATGATAGATTTGAACTTTCATGATAATTTTGTTTTACATTTTTAGGGCTAGTAGCTTTGCCATAAATGGTAATGGAAATATGCCAGCTTCAATGGTTAGATGTAATGATCAACAAAGTTGTCTTGTTGTAAAAACATTTTGATCCATTTGAACTTGTTGAACTTTCAATTATTTTCTCCTTGGATTTTCCTTGATTGAATTATTTTTGCATCTTGGTTCAAAGTATTAGAATTTAATAGTTCATGTTTTTTGAATTATGTTAATTAACAAATTTGTGATTTGATGCCTATAGAAAGAAAGACCTTATTATTGCCAAGTTCTCACTTTTTAGAAATTTAGCTAAATGCAAGTCACAAAGATAATGTATGTAGAACTATGAAAGCTAGGAATAATTGTTAATTGAATACATGATTTTTTGAAGAATTTTTTTGGACTTGAGCTACTTTGTTTTTTCTTACAATTTCTTGTTTTATACAAATATTAGGTAGACAACAAAGCATTTTGGTTGTGTCTTGGATGAACTGGTGAATTTTCATAGACAGCATATTCCAATGGTTGGAACAGATTGTGTTACATCATTATCAAACTTGTTATTGATGTTAATCACCCCACACATTGTTCTTGTTAAAGAATGAATAGTGCCATCCAACTGTGTCATGCCAAGAATTTTTTTTTATGACAAGTGGGTTTTGAATTTTAACATGTTGTTTTGAGTTGCAACTTAAAGGGCATGTGGAACTTGTTATTTAACCATGAGTATGGCAATGTGGATGGTGGAATGTAGAAGTTTCATCAAATGTTGAAACATGGTGGGAGTTGTTAGGCACTAATGTTCATGATTGTTGAAAACTATTTTTGTTTGAAAAGGAATTTGTCAAAAATAAAAATGCACTTATTTCCCCTTTCATCTAGATGTCCCATTGAGATAATCCTTGTTTTTTGTGTATTGTCTTGGTTTGTTGTTTTTCAAGGTGAGAGGTTTTACCGTTCGTATATTGCAAGTTTCTTGAAAGAGTTAGAAGAGAAAAATATCATTTAGGGGAGTGAGGGTGCCTGTGTCATTATAGTTCTTGCGCACACAATTCCATTGTTGGTAGTGAAAGGGGATGGTGGTTTCAACTATGTTTCAACAACTTTAGGTTGTTTATGGTACATGTCAATCATTATCATTTGGATAATAAAGAAGCTTGTTCAATTGAGCATATTTAAAGTTCTCTAGAAATGTGCATTGTCTTCCAATAAGCCATATTTTCATGCAAGCATGTAAGATTGGTTTTGTTGAACCTTATATAGTGCTTTTAGTTCTAATTAATGGCAAATGAGGTTAAACAAATGCAAGTTGTGAACTTTATAATTGCTTTACAAATGTCTTGAAGGTATATTGGTATCAAGGCTTAATAGGGACGTGTTAAGGGGGTAAGCTGAATATGTGATTCAAGATGAACAATGTAGTTAGGATAACGACTAATCAAGGAACTTTGTTAATATGAATTTTGAATTTTTGTTGTTTTGGATGATGTGACTTAGGATGGTTTTAAAGGGGGGAGTTCTAGAGAAGGAAAGGAGGAGAAGATGAGATAAAAAGTTGGAGTTTGGAGAGAGAGAGTAGGAAGAGCCAAAGGTACTTGTGGTAGCAAATTGTAAACTTTGTTTTGATATAACATAAATTTTAAATGTTGTTTTGGGATTTTTTTTCAACAAAACATGGGATTATATTGTAATTTGGACTCATGTTTTCAATAATACAAAGAAGCACAAACTCATATAGTGAATTCTATGTTCATCTTTTGTGTGGATTTCTTGTAGTGTTAGATTATGATGAAATGAGTTGTAATCTTGTTTCTGAAATTTTTTATAATGTATTCTAAAGTGTAGATTTTGGTTATATGCATTAACCATGAATCTAATGTTGGAATGAATGGTAGTGTTAAGTTTGTTGAAGATTTAAAATAGAAATAGTGAACATAGGCATGTGAAATGCAAATATGTTGTTATAGTAGTGTGAAATATTCTACAAGAATTTAAATTTCACTTCTACTAGGAGGCTACACAATGAATAATATATATCATTAATGTGGGATAGTCTCAAAATTTTGACATTTTTTCAAGGTGGTTGCCTATTGACAAATAGGGAGCATTCTAGATGGTTTTATTTGCATATGGTTGCCTTTAGTTTATGTTCCATGTAGTCCATAATGGATTGTTGGATTTTCAAATTGAAAATTAATATTTAGCTATACTCTGGATATAAGATTTAACCTTCAATTTTGGTTGATGGAAGATAGGCTAATTAACTTGTGAATATGGCTTGCTAGCAATGGAATCTTTTACGAGGCTCTTACTTTGAACATGTAAATGGCCATAATATCAGAATGGAAATCCCAGATTCGAATATTCGTCAAGGTGATTGTTGTTGGGAGGAAGAATATATATGGAATTCTATTTATAATTGAACATAGTACATTATATCCTTTGAAATTACAATATGTAAGCGACAAGCATTGCTAGTTGGCTAGTGACTTTGATTCCTGGCTGAGTAGGAATGAACAATGGTTCAATCATGGGCTTAACTAGTTGAAGTGCACTAATGAATTTTCCTTGCAGTTTGATGACACAATTTGTGACTCCATCTATGTATCATGGCATGTAACAAGAATAAGGTTGTCAATACATTGTGCACATGTTTTAATTATTGGTGTTAAGCTCAGACAGTGCATGTCACTCGTGTGCAGGAAGCAAGTTGCATTGTTAGGCTGGCTATTTTAATATCCTATTGAAAACCAGGATGAAAATAACCAGCTCTCAATGAGATGTTGAAATAACCAACCTTTATGCATACTAGAAGGTTTAGCTATGAATTTGCGGATTTCTCTAATATCACAAGAAGAAGAAGAAAGACATGAGAAAAGAGCATGAAGCAGCTGATTAACTAAGCACACTGCACACTTGTCAGAAGCACAGACTGCCAGTTTGAGTTTCACCGCCAAACCCTCCCTGCCTCCCTCCCACCCTCATTCAAGTATACTAAATGACAACTTGACCTCTACTGGACATGCTTCCCAAAACAGATAGCAATATCGTCTCCACCGGAGTCGCTAGCTTGCTCGCTCGCTCGCTCGCTCGGCGTTGGTTGTTTGTACAGAAAATGGGCACCGCACATGTGATCTATTCCAGGAATAGTTTCTTCAATTCTGAGGGGGGAAGATTGGAGAGCTGATGATTCACCCAACACGATTCAAAGAAAATGGTGCACATTTTAGTTACTCAAAATGAACAAAACTTGGATTCCAAAAGGAAAAGAAACTCAGTATTCAAATAGAGAAAAAGAAAACTCTCTCTTTGTTCTCAAAGCTTTACACTAACCATCTCATGTTACTGGCTCTCCATTGGTATGTTCAAAGGTCAAACCAGTGTTGTGCAATGTTGTGTTGTTAAGATAACCTATGGTTAAGGTTATATTTTTAATAGAAAATTGAATTCAGCTATGGTTTTTTATTAATTAAAATTCAACAAATCAAACATATTCATGATTAATTTGAACATGTTTATGTATAAGTCTTGTTTTTCCCGCTTATGGTTTTTTTAGTTTTGAAATTTTCAATAGTAAATAATAAGTTTATTGTAAGGTACCTTTGTTTCAAACAACTTGAATTGATATAATGGTTGGTTGGACCTCTATTTAATATCCTCTTTTCAAGACAATCAAAAATCAAACTTTTACATCTTAAGCAATGTTTTCGAAATTTAAGCAGATTAAAAAATAAATTTATTAAAAAAACTTGACAACTTTAAAAAATAATTTAATTTATGCCAAAGCCACCAAGGTACTACACTAATCATAGTTATTTTTTAAACATGTTCTAATTATGATTATAATATTTTAAACTCTAAGATGGTTCTGTTAAATTGTCAGTCATCACAATTTTTCAAACCGTTAAATAATCATAAATTATAATTATTGAATTTTGCTTATAAAGGTTATGTATTTGGTTACGATAGAACATATAACAAGTGATTATAACCTAATAAAGTATATAATCACCCAATCATAGTCCAAACTAGTGTTGTCTAATTCATAATTTCGAAAAGAACCTTTGAATTCAATTTTTGTTCAGTTTGATAGAACTT
The DNA here is from genome assembly GCA_963921925.1 of Sphagnum tenellum. Taxonomy (NCBI): domain Eukaryota; kingdom Viridiplantae; phylum Streptophyta; class Sphagnopsida; order Sphagnales; family Sphagnaceae; genus Sphagnum; species Sphagnum tenellum. The sequence continues at coordinate 4,089,297 of OY998160.1, read as the reverse complement.
CTGGTGTGATTCTGAAAACAAACCTTTTTTGGTTTTGTAGAACCTCCAGTGCTGGAGATTTCCCAACACAAAGTCCCAACACACTTTCCCGAACCCAGTTTCATACTCCCAAAGCACTCCACCCTAAACATGATTAGGTCTGAAACCCATTTTCATACAGCAGAGTTGTCCATCCTAAATAGGTACAACGATAAAAAGTTAATATAATGCCAGATCGAAGTTCTTCATGCGCTTAAAGATTGCTCCATCCATCCTCCTAATTGGAAGTGAATTCACCAAAGAAAATATCAACTTTGCAAGAATGCTACAAAAACTTGTGGAAACAATGAATGACATGCTGAAGATCAGAAATAATGGAACTCAATATTCCATCAGGAGTGTTCTTCCCCGGATTTGAACTTTGCTTCAATCCACAGAGGTGACACCAAACTAATGTCAAGATTGTTCCCCACTTCAAAAAAATGATAATAAACCAAGAGCCGCATCCAAATTGTCCACAATCTTGGCATCTCTCCACCACAACATAATCTTGTTGTGTCAACATCTGTACGAAAACAATGTGGGACATATGACAATAAAATTACAATACCTACAATTACAAAAATTGAACCACACCCAATTGGGATTACATATCCATTAATGGGTACTGTTCCCAAGCATGGTCTAACAAATCGAATATTCCAAGGTTTTTGGAGTGCAAGCTGGATTGCTCTTTTTGCATTATTACAATTAAGTTGCCTGCTAAGACCCAGGAAGAAATTTCCTACACCAAACCCTTAAATGCTTAATAAGATAGACACCCTGTGCAAGAGTGTGACAGGAGATTTAACCTTGCAGAGAAGGCTGCAACAAGACAGTTGCCCTTTTGTTGACTGGAAGAAACTGCTTAGAAGCGTTAGTCCAAAGCAGCCTTTGCACGACGTACTGTGGAGGTAAGACCTTCTAATAGACTGGATGGAGCAGGAAGGGCAGGTGAGAGTAGAGAAGGAGAAGCAGTGACATTTCCTGCCTCTTGTACACTTGTCCCACCTGCAGACCGCCGTACCTTAGATATCAGGCTGTCCACAGCTCCCTTGCCTCCCCGTAATGCAGCTCCCAAGCTCTTCATTCCTGACAATGCCCCCACTCCATCACTGCCACTGTATGATCCATTTGAAGATAGAAGGCCCAGGCGTGGCAGTGGTAAGGTTGCTGTTGCTTCTTTTGGTCTTGGGGTAGACCCCTTCATGAGTAAGGTGACCCTTTCTCGAACATCAATTACCTCATCACTGCCCATCTCAGCTTTTGAACGCCGCCGGACAGACCTACTATTTGTCTGTGTTTCTGCCTCACTCACAGCTTTGATTCCTCCAATAGGCAGAGGATCTTCACTCTGAGTCATCAGCAAGCTGGAACCAGTGGCAAATTTCTCGCAAATCTCTGAGGAAGGAAGACCATCAAGTTCATCATCACAAGATTCAGCATATCCAAAAGCTGAAAATTCTCCACGATCTCCAGTGGAATGACGCCGGCTATGTGCACTCACTGCTGGTTTTACAAGAGGTGAATATGGCTGATCTTCCAGCTGGATCTCAGCATCAGCTTTGTACACATCCATCTCTGTGCCTTCACCACCACCAGCTCCAGCCATGGATGCTAACCCATAATACCCTCTCAACAGGCCCATGGCAGGTGTAAGAGCTTGCTTCTCTGGAGCTCTGTAACTGATGCCATTGTTTAAGGTCGATTGACAATGACCACTGGCTAAGTACTGCAATCCACGATCGACAGATGAACTTGTGTGCCTGCATCACACCATGGAAAATCTAAGTCTTAAAACCTCAAATGGTCATTTGCAATAATATTGTGTGTGGGCAAGCAATCAGAAGTACATGTTTTATATCTGCATTTGGCTAATGCCTTTGTTTCTGTAGAATTTTTAGCTTTCCAAAACGACACAAAGCTGCACAAAGACATACAATGACCTCAACACATTCATCTAGGCAAATTGAAGTATCTGCTTTGCCATGAAGGCTACATAAGGAGGCCATGTATGTGTGTACAGATACATACTTACCGTGTTAGACTAGATGTCGAGCTTGTGTGAGTAGCTGACGGTGAATGCCTGCCTGGAAGTGGTATCCGTAGTGTTTTGAGTGCAAACATCTGCAAATCAGTTGTAAGTGAGTTCAGGCGCTTGATATCTGCAACCTGCCCCACATGGCCACCACCACAACACACTGAAGGTCCTGAATGGGTAGGTAGGTACTCAATTATCAAATACAGCTCTGCACAATTCACTGTTGAATGCACAAATTTCATTTCCTGAGGACATCATCATCCCCGCCCATCCCTCCCTCATGTTTTGCAAACAATGGCATCAGTTACAGAGCTCCAGAGTCGAACAACCAGGGCGGAATTGGAGGATTCCAGCAGCAGGAGGATTGTTCATAACTGTCTTATGCAAGAAGAAGAAGATCTCTCTGCCCTGTCATGTACTTCCTGTCTTTGAAGATCAAGATCAAGGGGTCTCTATGTGACATCGCATTACAGCACCAGGGAGAGAGACGTGGCAATGCAAGCAGCATTCAGAGACAAAATAATACACATTTCAGCCAAATAAAAAGCGCACGCAAGAAGAATACCAATGCATACGTACCTCGACGCCATACTTGATAGCGATTCCTGCGAGCGTGTCGAGCTTGGAGACCTTATGTTCGATGTAGCATGGGCTGCGGCTGCTGCCGCTGCTGCCAGAAGTGCTCGCATTACTATTTGAAGTCGACGATCTAGCAGCCATGTCTTCGTCGTCGCCAAACGGTTCCCACGCCAACGAGATTCACAAAGACTGTCAGAAGAAGCGCAATTTCCACAGGAAACTTGCCCCATGCAAGATCCAAACATTAATAACAAAAAAAATGTCGCTGGATATCAAATCCCTCACCTCTATTCAATCCTCTTTCACACATCTACGAAACAAACACATACACCATGGCCTGTTTTCAAGGGGAGGAAAACAACACAAGAACTGCAATCCAATCCCTCACAAATTCTAGTCTTCACATACCCCGATCTGAAACAGAAACCGCAACACATAATCAAAAATATTTTCCTCGAACTCTCTTCCTACCGAGTGTCCCTATCGTTCGTTTCAATGTCTCTCTATATCTCTTCTTCTTCTCCCCTGGGGCCCCTTCCCACACTCCCTTATTACTCTCCTTTCTCCCTCAGTTCGATTCGTTTGCTTTCCCTGATTCGGGTAAGTAGTGCGACGCCAGAGCAATTTTCAGTACACAAATTGTGATACTGACGAGGTCGTCCGCTTGCTTACTTGCTGGCTTGATTGCAGCGCGCTAGCTAGGGTTGGGCAACTTTTAGGGTTTGGCGCTCTGAGGTTTTGCTTGTTTTCAGTGTTTTTTCTGTTGCTGTGTGCGTGTTTTTTGCACGCGTTTGTAGCGTTGGTCAATGCAATCATTGCGCTGGTGACAGTAGACAGACCATGTAACGCATCCGTTGCACAAAAATATATATCATCCAAATAGGAAGCCCGGGTGAACCAACAGCCACCAACTCATCATCCATTGGCATCCCATCACGCCTCAGTAATGGGTGAACCTACGATGAAACTTCACATCCATTGGAACCCCAGTACAACTCAGTAATGGATGAACCTCGATGATGAATCTCATCATCCATTGGAACCCCATTACGACTCAGTTTTGGATGAACCTCATCGTCCATTGGAAGGCCCTTTGTGACCACAGTTGTGGATGAACCTCATCGTCCCTTGAAAGCCCTCTGTAACCTCAGTTGTGGATGAACCTCATCGTCCCTTGAAAGCCCTTTGTAACCTCAGTTGTGGATGAACTTCATCGTCCCGTGAAAGCCCTTTGTAACCTCAGTAAACAACAATATAAGGATAAATAAATAAAATTTAAATGTTTACAAGAAATTCCCAACTTTTCACAATTTTTGTTCATGCACTCATTTGAACTTCACAATGGTGTTATTTCATTAATTTTTCATCCAAACGACTTATTGCATGACAAGATTTCACTTGATATTCAAGATCATAGAAATGCTAGAAAACTAGTGCTGAAGAATAAATGAAAAATTGAGATTAATCCAAGGTTTTATAGTGTAGTATTTAAAATCATGTCAAATGAGAAATAGTTGTATAAAAATGACGACATTTTGATTTTTAATGTGCAAATAAATAAGAAATGTAAATTGATCTTCAAAAAAAATTTCAAAAAAAACATCCAAAACCATTCAAAAGGTAGAGTTAAATTAATCTTTAACTTTTAATTTTATGATCAATTCACTTTAACTTTGAAAAGGGAGTTTTCCAAAGTGTGTTTTGATCTTTTATGATCATTCAAAAAAAAGATCAATTTATTGTGATTCTAGTTTTTAAAAATTTATGAACATTTTGAGTATTGTTTACGATCAACTTTTTATGTGAGAATTTTTTTTTTTTAAAAACTTTAAATTTTAAATTTTATGATCATGCATCTTCACTTTAAAAAAGGAATTTTCTAAAGGTATGTGAGAAAGAGGTAAAGATACTCATAAAGAAGGTGGAGCTTTTGGAAGGGTATTGAAAATATGGTGGCAAAGGTAAAGTAGTGGTATAGTCAATGTGCCTTTTCATATCCATGTAGGTTAGTAGGGGAAAGGAGTGAGGTAATTAAGCTTGGAAGATTCATTTCTAAGGTGCAAAAGATAACATTAACATTCACAATAACGAGCATGCTCCAGTCAGTTACCATGCAATCCATTGTTAATGGTACGGAAGTGTTGAGCTCAAGGGTTATGGGACATAGAAGAGGGTGAGTTATGAGGTTTAACCAACCAACTAAGAACATGAAAAACAGTATTAGCGAGGTATGAAATTGTCAGAAGGCAACAAGACATGTGACAACACGAGAGAACTCTTGTCCAATGGCCTGCTTCCACATCAACAACATGCTCACTACAATCAGTCATGGATATACATTAGATCAAGCCCGTTCAAAGGTCATTCAAACAAAAGATATTTCACAAAACATGGTTGACATTAACTACATTTTGTTCATAGCCAATGACACAGCCACCCGGTGGCCATGTTCTTTTGAGATGGCAGCGATGAATTACAGAACATCAGCTTTCTGCAGTTCTTTGTTGTTGGAATCAAGTTCACCGTGAATTAAGTTTCAACTTTATCATGTTTGGTGATTTATCCTCAGTGAATCTCATAAAATTTCTGTGCATGTTTTTATGTGTGTGACTTTGTTAGTTTCCATAGTGTGGGGCCTCAATCTAGTAGCATGCTACAGATGGTTCTTGAAGTTGGAGTAATAGTGACCTATATATTCTTCATTTAAAAGGTGGGAAAAATTAGTGGCACCACCAACCATCCCTCCATCAACCTCCCTGTCCCATCCATCCAGCTACGCTCCCCATCCAAGCTATCTTTTGAATGAGATGAATTGAATCCAACCGATAAACCAGTCCAAGTAGTTCCAATCCACTTGATGGATAACAACCCTTATTATCATCCATCAACAACTCTTTGGCTAGGATTTCTTTCCTGCAGGTCTTTTCCATCAAATTTCTCTTCCAAGCCTCCCACTTGTTACACCTCCCTGAAATGACCAAGGACAAGGAAAAAAGATAGTGAGGTGGATACACCAGAGTCTGAAACCAAATGAAAAGAGGAAAAAACATGTCATGAAGTAGGGCTGCCTTGCCACAAACAGAAGGGAGCCAAATTTAGGTTTGGAATAATAGTTCCAGTAGACCTTTTTCCCTTCCTCAACTCAAAGCCAAGTTTCAGACGCTGCATCAAAACATAAATTTTTGAGTGCATTGGACAAGTTCATGCTTCCTGAAACTTTGACATGTCTCACCAGAGATCTCATTGGTGGCAGTTTTGCAACTGCTGTACAGTTATACCCAGAAGCTGGTCACAAACATAGCATTATGAGCAATTGACATGAAATACCTAAAGCTATCATGGAAATTGTCACAATTGTGGGCTTACCTTTTCAGGACTGAATTCACAAAGCTTATTATCCTGGAGTTGCATACATTCAGCAGTAGACTCACAAGACATTTCCCAGGTGTTGAGTGAGCCACTGAGCTTCCAAGAAAGTGATCCAGACATCAAAGGTCATTGTCAGAGCATCCCATGAGCTAGGACATCGTCCATCCTTGCTGGCATTTGCTGGAAAAATCAGCATTCCAGAACCCCGTTTCAACAAGTCATCAATCACCAGCTCAACTGTGTCAGAAAGAGAAGTGTCAAACATACATGCTCATATGATACCAATGACCAAACCCAGAAACAACAGAAACCACAGTAAACTAGAGAACAAACAGAAGACCTAGTTACTGCTAAGCAATCAAGCTTACACCTGCAAAATTTCTGTGAAGGCACTGAGGAATTTGGCATTTGTAGACTTCATTTTCAGGAGCAGACACTTCTCTCTGAAGGTGCCAATCTGCACAAAACAATTAATCTTCTCAGTTCCCAGAAAAATTCTTTAGGCTGTCTACTCCTGCTGGCATCTCTACAATCATGACCAAAGTTGAGAACAGCTTGAAGTAATTCATGACTGAGGAATATTATCTTTTCTTCTCCCTTGGAGCTTGTACTGGCATCTAACTTGGACAAGACTTTCTCAATGTTTGAGCTTCAAACAACATATCAGTGCTATCACACTGTACAATTTGCATAGATATAATACTTACAGCTGGAGGAGATGGTGCACTTCATCAACAGCCACACGAATCTGGGGACCTGATTTACGACTTTCTGCCTCATTACGTACATGGACAAGCTCCTCATATATCCTGTAAAACATGGCTATCTTAGCACTCAAGCTTTTGGACATCATTTCAGAGCCCACCTTCTCTCCAGCACAAGATATAAAGCTTAATATAACGCAGGATTGCGGTTACCGCTAGACCATAACCAAGCAATGGAGCACCTTTTGGCATGAAATGGAATTCTTGGCCATGTGTGGATCACAATTGTGTGAAGTTTTGCAAGAACCTGCCACCCTCCATTTCCCCTAATATATATATCAGTATCCACCAGAGGTTCTCAACACAGGCTATGACCCAAAAACATCAAATGCAGCCTGATTGCATACACCAGCTAAGCTTTTGTCACCCATCATGAGGCTTTTGGCCTGCTGCTTTGGAACCAATCTAACTCTGCAACTTTCCAACTCCTCCAAAGGTTTCATCACATCAACTCCTTGAGTTTTGTAGAAACCTTTTTTTATCACTAACCCAACTTTGTAATCATATACTTCTGTGTTTGCTTTCTATTCAATTATAGAAACCCACTAATGACCCATAGCCTTCAAAAGATGGACTTTTCTCATTATGCTCATGAAGGACCCTACAGTCAAAGGGTATGACAGAGAGAGGATTGACCAGTAGGCAAGTTGTGTCATCATCAGCATGTAACCAATGGAACAATAATGGAAGAAGGACTTTGAAGTGTGCCACCAAAAGTATCCCCATGGCCTCCAATTGTGGTGTAATCAGTTGCATCCACACAGTTCGCCTGGCCTCATCATCTCTATGCCTCTCCAACTCATCCAGCATTTCCTTCATCACCACTGGATACCTTCAATGCATAAATAAACCACAGATATCAAGAGAAACCTTACCCACATTCATGAATAGAGACAATTTTGCAGGAAGCATTGATTGTCCCTCTGGTTGCCTCTACAAACAGGGATGGATTCAGTTCATACCACTGGCTATGGGAGTTTTTTCCCTCTATCCGTGTCACAAGAGCCACTGACATTTGGACTACAACAGGCCAGAGGTCCTCACAGCCAATGACACTTCGAGTCACTGCATCTAGGATTGCATCCTTGTACCACCGTAGTTCTGTTGGGCTCAGATTGTCAGCCAGGTGAATAAAAGCCATCATTGCTTGCCTCTGCATAAAACAGTCCAACTGCAGTTTAAAACCACTGCATGCTAAATCACTGCACCAATTCAAGGCTACTCTCCTTGGAATAACCTTTGCCTTCTATTGGAAATGCAAACAAAAAAGGAGATTTCCACTCAGAACCAAAAAAAAGAACAAAGGCATGCACAAATGACGTTGATGAGAGTCATACTTGATGTGTAAATGCACTAGCTAGATGTGAAAACAACATTCAAAGAATATGTACAAAGACACCCAGTACCTTAACCAAAGGAGAGTAGTGATCCAATGCAATTAAGACGGTTGGTATCACCAACTCAGAATGTGAACCCAAGTTTGGATATTGCACCTGCATTCAGAAGCACTTTACTATTGATAACTGGTGATTTGAGAGTTCCTGTGTTTGCGGAATCACAGAACTTGTAGGAACCCTATGGAAAACATATCCAAGTATCTGAATTGTCATAGCCATGTTCAAACCTGTTTGAGGCAATAAACCATCTGATGTGCTGCTACAATCGCACAGGCAAGGTTATCAGTTTCCCCTGTGACCCGAGCAAGGTTATCCTCTGTTGCAGACCTCGATCCAGTCTTCAAGACCTTCTTCAGCCTAGGCAAAGCTGTAGGTAGAAGCTTCAGAGCTAAGGCTTGCAACCCAATCAGCATTTTCTTCTCTCCTCCACTTGCCCTTGCATTGATTTTAGTTTGCAGAGCATCAGACAAATGGTTGGTAGCACTGATCGCAAGATTGCTGAGACCTTCAGTTGCCAATGAGGTTGCATCTCTAGGGATAATATTGGAAGCAAAAGAGGCAAGGCTCAGAGTTAGGTTCTCAACAAGATCCCCTCTTTCCCATGCTTCTTGAGGTGTCCATTCATGATTTTTTGTGATTGTGATTGCAATGCTGATGAGTGGTTGGGCACATCCTAAGAACTTTGTCACCTTTGCACCAGCATCCGCATCTTTATAAGTTTGAGTAAGCTCAGCAGGAATCTGAAGTGCCTGATACATCAAATGAACCTCTGACTTAATTGCTGCAGAACATTTCACAATCACAAATGCAAGAACAGGGAATGCATGAACAATTGAATAATACAAAACTCTGTGGTGGCTAAAAACATTCAGGACTGCTAAAAACAACATGACACAGAAATCCTGTAAGTGGCAGCAGAGACATAAGTAGCATACAGGTATCAGAGATGCATACCTCTGTAATAGATTCCAGTGCATTTAGTTGCTTCACAGCAGTCCACTTCCCTGTAGAAGATGATGAAAGCCTACTGGTGCTCAATTCCTTGCTGCTCAAAGTGTCAGTGACAGCATATGATGAATCCATTGCCACTGATAGGCACTTGAGTATTGTTGTGGTTCCTACCCTCTCTAGATTCATTGCTGTTTCCTCATCTATTACACCCAGCCTATTATATGTCCTGGCTAAGGACGCACCCTCATAGGTGCAGTGCTTTCCTTCAAGCATTGTCAGGAGAGACATATCATAAATACCCAAAGACCTGCAAGAGTGACAAACAATCAATCCTTCTGCATAATTTTGCAGTAGCCAAGTACAAATTAAAGAACAAGGGCGGGTGTGACCTCATCATACCTGAGCAATTGCATAAGGCCTGGAGTTGTTGCCTTACTCTCCTGGCCTTCTGCATCTTCCAAAGCTGCAGCAGCTGACAACAGTAGCAAAGGGACTCTGTCCACTCTTGAATCATTGAAACATCCAACCTCTGACAATGGCAGGTGAGGCAGAAGCTGCAACTGGGCAATGGCAGATGCTGCATCCAGTAAAAGTGAGCCATCTGGGAGGCCATCCAAACCTTGAACATCAGTCACATTTCTGTTTTTCTTGGCTGCAACACTTGACGCCACCACCTGGACAAAACTATCCAGCAGTTCCTGCACTATGACCTGTTCTCACAGCCGGACATTTTGGTAGCTTCAGATGCTGATAAAGCATGACCCCATAGAAGATGCTTTAGGGAGAAACCTGTCCAGATTGGGTTCAGACAGTCACCAGAACCCCAACCCAGAACCAAACATCTTTCCAAAACCAAGCCCAAAGAGAAAGCTGCCCTTTTTACACCAGAGTACTTCCTAAAGCTCATTATTAAGGATTTGATTAAGCCACACACATCGAGCAATTTACCCCATGATTGTATGCTGGAGATTGAAAGCGGGTGGAAATCCAGTCAATTGCCACCTTTTGCACCTCAGGTTGCACATCCAAACAGATGACAAGAATCCCACATATCTGCCTTGCCAATCTGACAAGACCAATGCCCAAAATCCCATGACCCAACTAGACAGACCATTGACTACAGAGAAGAAACTAAATACCACAAAAGTCTGACTTACAACACAGAGAGATCCTAGACCATTTGTCTACTACAATTGAGTTCCTAAACCCTAACAACAAATGAGTTCTGTGAGTATCAACAGCTCAATCATCTCTCCTACTACAATTTGCAGTGATAGCAGAATACATCTCAAGGGGAATAATAATATGCAGGTCGCTAGTGACTCACAGAGCCTTGGGGAGAAATGCATGGAATGCTTCCAACACCTGGAGGGCGGCAGTAATTGCTGCAAATCGAACCTATAGAGTCCCATGCAGAGCTTTAAGAATGTGAAACTGCACACATGATATGTAGCAATCTGTTCCAAACCCTCAAAGCTGAGGGTTCAGGGTTTATGTCTGAATTCAAACAAACACATCTCTGAGTACTAGAACAACCCAACTGCCAATAAGCTAAGATTGAAAAGGAAGGGTTGCAGCAGGGCTAAGCTTTCAATACCTGCCATTCTGAATCCGTGAGGGCTAAACCATGGATGAGCAGATGCAGCAGCTGGTGAATTACTTCTGGGGAGCTTGTCAATTCATGAACACTCAACAGGGCTGCTAAATCAGCAGCCATGGCACGGGCACGCCAGCGGGTGGACCTCAGGCCTCCCCGCCCACCAAGCTCAGGCCACAAATTGGCAAGTGAAGCTGCACTACTTTTGGCATGCACAGACATGGCAGAGGAGGAGGAGACAAGACTCTTTAGCACTGACAACCATGGAGCACACAGGCTTGGTGCAATGGAGTCCAGCTTACCAGCAATCTGGAAGCCTAAGCGGTCAGTGCCAAACACTTTGGCACTACATTCCTCAAGAGCTTGAACCAAAACATATCTTTCTTCAGCAGATTCCTCATCATGCGCAGTGCGGAAGCGGCCCTGGACACTGCTGAACACACCACAGGCAACTGTTGCCTTGTCAACCGCGGCCTGTGCTTCAACGTCGTCGTCTGATTCACAAGCCACCACCAGACACTCACATGCTTCAAGAAAGCTCTGCCTTGCGAACGTAACGGAGTCCATAGCGGAACCCCGCAAAAAGATCCCTCGGTACTGCAGTACACAATCGCGAGAGCTTGAGAAACATTTCCACGCGAAGAAGAAACACACAGAAGAATAGAAGCCACACCATACCCCTAACTTGTACACAGAAGCGAAGCGATCCCGAAACCCTAAGCCCTAAACCTAAACCCTTGAACAAACCTTCGATGCAGTCAGGAGGAGTTGTTCCCAAGGCGAGCGAGGAGGGTAGTGAAGGAGAAGCGCGTCGATCGATCACATTTTGTCAGCAGCAGCAGCGAGATTCTTCTTCTTTATCCTGATGTTGAAAAATGGACGATGATGTAGCAGCAAAGAAATCCCTCGCGAAAGCACGACTGGAAGAGGTACACAGTTCCGGATCTCTCTGTCTCTCAGAACGAGTTTCAGAAACAACAGTTGTGCAAAGAATCCGATCTGGAAGTCTGTAGAAGATCCTAGTATCGCGTAGAAGAAGACGATGATGATCTTGGAAATTGTAGAAACTCTCTGCCAGGCTGCCATGAGACCTTATTCAGCAATCATTAGAGGATGATGATAGATTCAACTGCATGTGGCTATGGTTTCAGATCCAACAGGTGGAAAAAGAATTGGTGGAGTTGCGCGAGAGAAAGGGACCTTTTGATCGAGCAGTAAGAGGATTGACTGCCAGCATTCGCCAAAGCTATGAGAGCATTATCTTTGAGGATCAGGATGTTGCAACAGCAGAGGCTGCAGAGCAATTGCTATGGCGACTGCACTACAGATGTATTGAGGAGTTTCGAATCCGCCTGCGCAAGTTGGGATCTGCTGCAGCAGCTGCAAATCATCATCATCATCATCATCGTCGCAGCTCGGCCAAGAAGAGAGGAGGAGGTCCAGAAGAGAAATTTGTCAGAGTTGGAGCTCAGTACAAAAGCTTTCTTGATGAGGTGACAGGGTTTTATCATGGCCTGATTGCCAAGGTCAGAGCTAGGCATGGACTGTCTCCAGACTTGTCAGCTTCAGGTACTGTTTTGAGTAGGAAAAATATCTGTAAGGTGCAAGGGTTTCTTAGATCTACAAACTGTTCTGAAAGCCTTATCCAAATCAATCTGTTGAGAAGTTTCTGCAATAGGGTTTGTTGCAACAAGCACAGAAATTCTTTCAACAAGTTCACAGGAGTCACAGGAGTTTGAAGAATCATAACACTCCTGGCTTTGTTATGGTGGTGATGTTGAGCAGGCAGTGGCAGCATGAGCATGCAAGAATTGCAAAATCCTAACTCTCAGCTTCATTATGGTGGTCATGTTGAGCAGGCAGCAACAGGATGATGAGTGTGGAAGAATTGCAAAGATGTCAATCTATGTGCCATAGATGCTTGATATACTTGGGCGATTTGGCACGCTATAAGGAGCTGCATGCTGTTGTTGAGGGACGTGCTGCAGACTGGTCAGTGGCAGCCAGTTACTACCAACAATCCTCCAAGCTCTGGCCTCATGATGGCAATTCGCACAACCAGGTATTCTCTGTCTCTGTCTCTGTCTCTCTCTGAAGTCCACTCAAGAATGCAAAATGGGTGGCAAAGTGAAGATTCTGAATTATAACTGCTCTGAAATTTTCATGGTGGCAAATGGACTATGGATGTGAACTCCAGAGAATTTGCTGCTTGTTGCTTGCTTTAAGGGACTCCCATCTGCTTTTGTTTTTGTTTTCGAAAATAATTGGAACACAGCTTGGTTGTTGGTGAGGGGTTTCTTATGGTCAAAGCTCTGTTGCTTTCAACACCACATCTCAACTCTTGAGGAGGCAATTCCATGCTTTTTTTGGGTGGTTGGGCGAAGGCTTTACATGCTTGCAGTGCAATTTGTTGTCATGGGGCTGAAAATGGTCCTTCTACTAATATCTTGGTTTTTATTGTGAAACTCTAGTTGGCAGTGTTGGCCACATACACAGGGGACAACATGCAGGCTGTCTACCATTACTTCTTTAGCTTAGCAGTGGCCACCCCGTTTGTAACTGCACGCGCAAATGTCAAGCTGCTGTTTGAGAAGGTAGGGAATGAGCACACTTTCCCTCTTCTGCCAACTGTTGACTAGCTGGGATTGCAAAGAGAGAGAAACCCAAACAGTGAATGTGTCTGTTTTGTATCCAATCTTTATAGTATTTTTATGCCCCAGAATCAGTCACTCTCAAAGACATCCTACTGTTAAAAACAGATCATACCTGGCATGAGGTCTATTTAGCTTGAAACAATCCTGGATTGGCCACAATACCAAAGCCTCCCCTCCTTTCCACCACCTCTCATCAATTCCACACTCTTGTAGAACTTCAACAGTGCTTAACTCATAGCTGTGATTTTTTGTTTCTGCAGAATCAACAAAATGTTGGGCAGTTGTGTGTACTACCGGCTGAAGAGGGGGTGATTTTGCATTCTCAGGGATCACTACACATGCAACACACACAATCTTTGGGGAGTGATGATTTGGCCTTCAGTAATGAGTCCACTAGGGGGGTGGGCCACAGACTGACCACTTCCAAAGCTGTTGATATCACTGATTTGCAAAGAAGGTTCCAACTTCATTTCATCTGCCTCATAGGCATTCTGTTCACCAAGACTGGGTGTGTTATCATGCTTTCTAGACCTCAATCCCTTGAGCCTTCTGGTTACTGTTTTCCTCTATGCTCAGGATTTGTAGGAGAGATTTCTGATGAGCCTCTGTATGCCCAAAAATCAAACTGTTAGGATTTTTATAGTGGCTGATGGAGTAATTGAGCCTGGGCTGCAACATGGAAGCTCGTCTACGCTGATTGATTAAGCTGCTCCAAATGTGGGGCAGGCTGGAAAATTTTCAGGAGGCTTTCACAGTAGTGCTGCATGAGCTGCAACAGCTTCTTGCACAAAATGCAACACTGGTGAACCGAGCTTTGATGCTAGAAAAATCCAAGCTCTCTGGAGGCGAAGCTTTAGGAGTGTTGCAATTGGTTGTCACTTTGATCTTCTCGGTCCATTATTTGGGTCACAGCCACAAGAAGCATCATCCCTTGCCTGTGAGTTTGGATCATGTGTCTTTTGTAAGACAAGCGACAATAGCAACTATCAGGTTTATCTCTCAACTGATGCATCATGCAGCAAAAGCAGAGCAGCCAGCAAACAGTAGTTTGTTTCCAGCAATTGTCATCTTCTGTCGGTGGTTTGCAAACCAGTCAGAGATCATTGCTCAAATCATAGTGGATGAAGACACGGATAAGGTCCAATGCTCTTTCTGGAAAGAGGCATGTGTGCTTTTATCAAGATGCTTGAAACAGATCGATGCTGATGGAAATGTTGAAGGCGGTATCCAAGAGCTTGATGAGGATCACAGTAAGAGCCCACAGGTAATCCTTTGGGAGGATCAGGAACTGCAAGGCTTTGTCCTCTTTGCATCTCCTGAGCTCATGCTACCAGTTTCCTTAAAGGGGCCAGAAGTATTCAAGAGCTGCCAGAGATCCTTGGAAACTCGTTCTCAATCTGTGGGGAGCTCTAAGCTTGATGTCCATGTTCGTGTATATCGGCTTATCAAAGCTATGAGGTCACTCAGCCTTCAATTTGAAGTTGACTCTCCAGACTTTGATCTTGTTGGTGTTGTAAAGAGGCATACTTGTGTTGGTTCTTTTGGTAGCCAAAGATGTCTGAGTAAAGGATGTCAAGAACCTCAACTATCCAAAGACTCTGAGAGATTGGCTTCAAAGGAACACAGGGAAGTGAGAACCCAAGCTCTGCAACTTGTGAATGGGATGGCTCGAAATAGCTTATCAGGGTGTTGTGGCAGAGAGGATTCTGCTTCTGCCAGTGGCAGGAAGGAGACTCAGGAAGTAGTGATGCTCACATCCTCAAAGCAAGTCGTGGAAGTTCTGTCAAAGTCTGGCAATGTTAAGGATTCTGTCAGAGTCTCCACTTTGTCGGTCTCAGATGGAGTGAATGCAGCAATGGTGACTGTGGGTCCCTCGATCTTGAAGGAATGTCTTCCTGTCTCCCAGACAGCTCATGCTATTGCCTCCCCTCAAAGAGATTGTGGGATCTCCATGTCAGAAAGCATTCAACATCCTGTTCATTTGGAGACTACTTTGTGCAGCGATCATGATAATTTGCATGTGAAGGCTATTCAGCCCCATGACATTGAACCAAAATCCCCTTCAAGTCCTGCTCAAAATGTCCAGCAGAAGACAGCAGACAGTAATGGTCTCTCAGCCGGTCGGCAAGCCCTCTCCCTTAAAGACTGGGTGGGCTGTGCTGCTGGCTCAAGTGACCTTTCAGGCAAGGGATTGCCTCCAACAACTTCAACTTCAAAGAAGCGAAAAGCTACATCACTTTTGTGTCAGCAGCAGGCCTTTGAAGAAGCCCAGAATCTTCTTCTGCACACTGCAAACCCTGAGGGGATTCCAGATGCTAAATCAGCAAGGCTCTCAAGTCCTCTGACTATCACTCCACTACTTCAACCCACAGATATAAAGTTGAGGCAAAGTTCATGCATTGCAAAGAATGTTGAGTTCGCAGAAGATGCTTCAGGATCTGGGAACAGAACTGTCAATCCATTTGGGTTGAGAACTATAGTTGCAAGGAAAGACATCCTTCTAAACAATCTGAATGAAGGTCAGCAATCCAGAGAAGCACATGGTGTGCAACTTATGCACACTCAGAGTGGGAATTTGGGGCATCCAATATATCAACCTTGTCAATGTTCCAGGCAACTGTCACACGAAGACCAAAACCATAGCAGAGAGATTCCTTCCTTACTCGGCCATCAAGAAGAGAACAAAGCAGAAGACTATAGCTGGCTTGATACCTACACCCATGTAAAACCACAGGCTTTGGAGAAACTCAGGAAAGCAACCGTGAAATCATCTTTTTCATTTGCTGACTTTGGCATTTTCTGTGAGTTTGCAGCCAGTGCAACCATCTGCAGTGAGGGTTTTCAGCCAAAGGTAAGCTTCAGTTGACATCAATCCGCAACAATTTTTGAACTATAGTATAGCTTGTGTGACTCATGTTTCAGGGCTCCTTCAAAAAGCCTATTATGCATTGACATATTCTGTCTTCACATCTTCTGGCAATTGAAGCTTTGCCAGAAACTATGAAGACAACTTATATCTTTTAACTTGCCTGAAAGACCATTGAACAGGGGTCTTTTGGATTCAACTTATGAATGGACCATTTTACCCACTGCTTTTGGATTTACAACAGGAGATCCATAAGCCCTTTTCCAATGGAAAGTTAGTTATTGTTTTGCAGTGTTAGGGTTCAGATTTGGTGTCAACTATGGTAGGTATTTGCAAACTATGTAAATGCACTTGGAGAAATTTCCTAGTGTATTTGGAGGCCACCTTATATCCATGACTATCCCTCCTAGAAAAGAGGAGCAATCTTACAACTACTCTTTAAGAGTGGGAGAGAGATTAGGCCTAATTATAGGTGTAAGATCCCTCCCACTCTTACAGATTAGGTGTAACCCGTCCCTTCCCCTTGTGATCCACCTTGTGCTGAACAATGGGTAAACATTCCTAAAATAGAGGGCCAGACTTGGCTGCCGCCTTGTTTTAGCCCCCTTATTTTGGGGGTCCCCTGATCCTGGGGCTTTACCCTACACTGAAACATATATGGGCTTTCTTTGAAAGACAAATTTATGAAATCACAGTATGTTGATAAAAACCCTTATGTTCAGCATTAGGTTTTGTTGATAAAATTGTGCAATTTTCAACCATGTTGAAAATTCGTTGTGAATGAGCGGTGTTACTTTTAGAGCTTGAAATTAGTAGCTTGTGTTTTTTTTTCCCCATTCTTTAATTGTACAATTATGCAATTCTATTTTGATATAGAGTTTGAATTGGAGTTATGAGCCAATTTTTGGGTGGGTTTGTTATTCAACGGAGATATCTGGAATTGGCTTTTTCTGTAGCCAAATCTAGAACTGAACTGGATGCATAGAATTTCAAATGATTCTACACTTGCCCCAAGTGCCCTGGGTATTCAGGTATGTCAGGTGTTTTCTTTTGGGGTTTAGGGGCTGAAATAACTAGGGTTTAGGGGCAAGACTTGATCATGGGCGGGGGAGTTGCTATTGCCTCATCCTCATCCCACCATTTTCTTTCCCACCTCCATTGGTTATTTTCATCCCGAAGTCAATTTCTTTTCCTCTTATGTACTTAATACTTTTAAGCAAGTTTTTAGAGGAATTCAAAACATTGAAACACTGTGTATAGTGAATGCATTAGAAAGAACAAACAAACATGTGAAGAGTTTCAGATATTGAACAGAAACCCAAATGTTTTGGGTATATCTTTTTGGGTTACCAAGGGTAGATACGTATACCCTACCAGCTTCTAACTGTCAATTTTCTGAGTACAAATGAAAGCATTGCCCTTACTTTGACCAAAATTGTGATAGGCCTATGTATATGTATATATGTGTGTGTCGTTTATGAAAGATGAGCCTGCGGGAATATCTTCTCAAACCCATGCAAATGTGCTTAGTATTCAATCATGAATCTAACTCAAAGAAATACTCATTGCTCTGTTCTATTTTTACATCAAGAGCTTGTCTGTTTCTGTTTTATTGGCTACAGAAGAAATGTGGTTTTCACTTAGGGCATGGGCAAACTAGAAGAGGTTCCTTTTGAATGGACCCCACCCCCAAATGGGAGGAAACCAGTGTGGGGACGGTTCTTTGATTTTAATTTGTTTGGGAGGGGGGTTGAAAATGCCCTGGTTCTGGGTATTGGGAAAAGAATATTGTAATCAAAGAACCGCCAGTTCCATGAACATCAAAGAACCGCCACCTAGTTACATGATAGAATCGGTGGGGGTTTTTTTAGGAGCGGTTATTTGACCTTTTTCAAAAAATTGAGAATGCAGAGTTATGTATCAATACCAGGCATTTGATTATTTGATAAACATGATGATTATATATTAAAATTGGATTATTTTACTTTGTTGAGAATCATGGATTGTCAACCCTAAAAACCGCCCTGATACCCCAGATTGTGTTTTGGTGCAATGTCTCTAATACCCATTAATACATTGGAGCCTAAGAACCGCCCTGATTACCCAGATGGGGTTTTGGTGCAATGTCTCTAATACCCATTAATAAATTGGAGCCTAAGAACCGCCCTGATACCCAGAGGGGGGGTTTGATGCAAATGTTTCTAAATACCCATTATTAACATTTGGAGGAAACCTGTGTGTAGTATGTAAGATTTCCAGGCAACAAAAAATCAAGTAGTTGTAAGCTTTTCTCTTTTGTCCTCATTTCAATTTGGGCATGAGCTAACCTAACCTAACCTAACCTAGGCCAAACCTTTTGCAAATGAGGCACTCTAAAAATAGTTCTCTAATTTAATACTCACAATAATAGTTTCAAAACTAGAGGGCTTCCATCTCACACTTGGTACAATTCCAAACAAGTGTAACATAGAGTGAACTTCAACCAGGTGTTATTGTGAACTCTTAAATTGTTTTGGAGCTTACTCAACATTTTCCTATTTTTAACTTTGTTCCTAGTTTGAACTTGCAACAAAAGGAGTAGCCACTTTGATGATGAAGCAAGCAACTTTGTTTGCCTTTGTGATTCAGAATTAAAGATTCTGCTCTACAATATTTGGTATATGTCATACACAATATCAAGTATAATATAGTAGTTAGTGGGTCCCCTTAGCAAAAACCATTGGCCCAAAATCTATTATTAAACCTTCTTCTTCTTCTCCTCCTCCTCCTCCTCTAAGGTCACTCACCCATCCCCAATACTATTCTGCTCCAAATGGGGCTTAACTTCAGAGTTCTTTTGAAAAAACCCAATAAACCATTTTTCAAATTTTACTTAGTTTTCTATTGATAAAAAAATGATTTGAAATTCAACAACTTTTGCTTCATTGATCTGGAAATTATGAAACAACAAACACACACACACAACCTCCCTCTTGCCTTGTCAAGGGGCTTTGTGGCGGTACCCAAAGTGGAGCAAGGGAGACCATGGTTGGGGAGAGCTACATTGTGGTCACATCCTAACAAAACACCTATCACTTTGCCAACAAGTAGGTACCTATGGTTGAAAGGCAACCTACACCTACTCTATTGTTCATTGGCAAATTTGTCTTCCAATGTTGGAGAAATAATATATGGTTGCCTTAAAACTAACCTAAAAAGTGGTTACATATGTCAACCATTTTTCAAGCATATAAATAATACAAGGTCAATTTAAGGTCCAAAATTTTCTCTTCTCAAATCCTAAAAAGCACTTGAAGAAAATTTACTTACTAAATTCTATTTGGAGGGCTGGGTTTGGTGCCATTTCTAAACACCTTCCCAACATTGATTTTACGAGTGTTGGGTGGTTTTCCAAAACATGAATAGACACTTTGTTTTATTCTATCCTGAAAAATGTTTAGTGTTTTAAGAATGATGACTTACCTGGATGATAACCAGGTCATCCAGGTCGGGTATTAGATTGTGAAAATTCAATACCAAGTGGTTAGGTTATTAATCAATTCTTAAACCAACCATAACCAACCTTGGTGGTAGGTTATTAGTTATTGGATTGACAATTGGGTTGATGAACAGGTCAAAACAAGTGTTGGGTGGTTTCCAGAATGAGGGATAGATGCCCATCGGTTATCAGGTTAGGTATATATTCAATTACCCATCGGTTCTCAACATTTTCAAATAACTAGTTTTGGTATATAAGAATGGGGATCGGTGAATCTTTTAAAAATTCAAAGAACTGCCCAACACTAGTTTCTACCATTGGCACCAAATGTAGGCAAAAAAAAGCTTTAAGCTATTGATTGCATAAAGAAATCTCCAACTTGTCTAATGTGCAAGGGTAGTAAGTAGATGGGTAATGTGGCTAGGAAGCCCGAGATGGAGCATATGGTCCCACTACTCATTATGGCTCAAGACACCCAAGAAACAAGACAAAAAATGGCTTCACTTTAAAAAGCTCACCTGAAGTATGGAACTGCACCATACAATAGGTGGAATGACAAAGTGGGATGACATGTACATGTTTGGACAAGCTTTGGAAACTTGAACACCTCCCAAAAACTTGGCTAAACCTTGACCAAAAATAGCAGCCCACCAAGATTTCGGAGCTTCTTGTCATTGGTTGAATGATCCCTCCATTTTGGCTTCCATTTTGCTACCTTATTAGACAACCCATCATATCATTGGGCACATCACTCACTCACTCCACCTTGAAAAAAAATCTAATTTGAAAGCTCTCTCTCTCTCTCTCTCTATAAATAATTTGGAGTCTCCCACCTAACTTACACCTTCTATCTCGGCCCTACTAAGTGGGCCAGAGTGAACCAGCACCCACCAGCACACCTTGCCAGGAAACACTTTCTTTTTTGGGGGTTGTATTCCTGTCTCCTTGCTAACCATGGTAGTCAGCTATGTGCTAACTACTAACCATGCACATGCATCTACCTACCTACCTACCTACCTCCCAACTCCCCCATAGCCATCAAATGCCTTGCCTACTCATTTACCTACCCTTCTTACATAGTTGGTAACCACTTACATCCCCTACTAACTCATTCACATAGGTAGTTAGTTACTAGTTACTCAAGTGGTGTGAAAGGGAAGGAGGAGAGCTTACATGATAGTTAAGTGAGATGTGGTTTCATCTACAACTTTGTCATAAGGTGTTTCCATTGGAGGTGCAATATACAGGTGTAGACATAAAATACAAGATTTAGAATCTAAGGTACAACCTTTAATGGTATAACCTATAATGTATAGGTATAAGAATTAAGGTTATGGGTTTATGGTTTAGGATATAGGACTCACAATATCGGGTTTAGGCCTTGGTTTTTAAGATGTGACGTATACATTATCAACATTCCTAACCTTGAACATCAATATTAAGCGATTATACTTATTATACTTAGATGCATGCAATACCTACATTATTGTGTGTGATGTGGTATGTAATAATTGCATTATTTGAACTTTCACATTCAATTTTAATTCAATAAAACAAACGAAAGTTGAAAGCATTGGTTGGCAAAGATGCACACATACACAATTTAGCTTTTATCATAATACTTCGTATCAACTTATAATCAATTACACTAGTTTATTGGAACAGATTTTATTAGCCATATCATGTTTAACAATGTGAAAAGTTTTGAACTTTATTTATGTATATTGATGTATGAACCATGATCTTTTGGTATGGGTTGTTCAAAATGCAAATATTCATGAATTGGTGATCTTAGTTCATTCGGCCTTGGCACAAATTATTAAGCACTCAGATGCATTGATCTCCAATTACATTTATAATTTATTGTGCCTTTTGCAAGTGGTGTTGGAGCATCCACCTTACAACATAGGATATTACACATCCATCCATTGTGATGTGTGGGTAAATTAACAATAAAATTATTAGCACCCACCTTGACTACTTAAAATTGATTACACTGCAAAGGATCCTTACAATTTTGAGATTTTCAGAATTTTAAGTTTTCAGAATTTTAAATTTTCATACTTCAAATTGTGAGTGGTTTTTTAATGTGTGTCATAGGTTATTATCATCTAATTTTTTTTATATCAAAAAAAATTATCAAAAACGTTTTTTACATTTTTCCTTTGCAAAATTGATTACTTCTAGTGCAATTGTTGTTTAAGTTCAAAAGTCCTTTACTAAAACCAAAACGCAAAATTTGAATTCCTCAACACACATGTTAGTTGTTTTACACAATTTGGAATGATTAACACAACTTTAAAATGTTAAAACAAAAACATAACTATTGGAGATTGAAATTTTTAAAGACTTGTGACCCCTTTTTTGACGTTTATTAACATGTTTTGACCCCATAAAAATCTTTTATTCTTCATGTACATTCAATAATAATAATGATAATATTTAACAATTTGACATTCTTATTTTTTGAAATTCCATATTTAAGCATTATGTGCTTGTTGGCACCATATATGTGCAAGGTACATGTATAATGACCTCAAATTTGACAATGGAAAAATCATTAAAAAATGAACATGCAAAGACAATGGGAAGAAAAGAAAAACCTTATGGTAGTCAAAACTCCACATCTAAAGATGAAGTTCCACATTATTGAACTCCACCACTCACATTGAACACCCATTTTATGCATCTACAATTTCGTATATAAAAAAATTCCTAAATATAGGAAAGTTCCACTAAAAGAAAAAATGTTGTTTGTAACCAATTTTTACAACTAAACAATGTCATTCACAACTAAAAAGTAATTGCAAACTCCAATTTTAGTTGTAAAAATTGATTGCAAATGACAATTTCTCTTCCAATCTTCATAGCTCTGATTTAATTGGATAACAATATATCAACACCATAACCACACATTAATACTTTTGTTCTTATCTAACCATTTCCTCTAACATTATTTGAACAACAATCTTCTTTGTCCCCAAGGCTACAAGTATCTCTATGCAACCCATGAATGTGAAAATGCATCACAAACTTCATGGGCCACAATTTGGTAATAATAGTCATGTGAAATTTGCTTTTCATAGGTTCGCATAAAATAAACACAAATGTCATTCATCTATTTATATTGTTTGAACATTGATGTCGTGTGCATTGTTTAAACATGAATGTCATATGCCTATTCGTATGGTTTAATCACAGATGTTGTATGTCTATTCATGTTGTTTACACACAAAAAAGTTGTGCACATGACTTCTATGTTTAAATAACGCACAATATTCATGTTTACATAATATGAACGTATGAAACAATAGATTTCACACATATTTGGAACAAACCCATGAAGCTTGTAAATTTATGATGTGGTTCATTATACCTTAGCAAAGGCAACAAAAATGTAAAGAATGACCTTCAATTATGGCTTTATAAACATAACCCCTTTAATCATTTAAGAGGGTGTGGGTTCAATCTTTGGCATTTTGCAACATTTTTTCAAAAATGGAGGATATTGTGGTACAAAGTTTGGTGTTTCCTTATGCTATTTTCTAAATTTTCAACATGGCAAGTAGGTGGTATTGACAATTTCCAAAAAAAATGTTTCACGAAGCAAAGTATTATGTTAATCCTCTTTTGTGGATAAAGGTTTCATATTGCACTTGGGTTTGTTGTTGTTAAAGTGTTGGAATATTTTCATTCTAATCTATCAAATGCATTGGAACATGATTGCCTTACATGAAAACTTGCATCAACTCTTCTTCCCTTGAGAAATCAATTACCTTATTGTGATTGCTATGACAATACACCATTGATTCATTCCTAGTTTTGGACAATTTAGCCACTTGCACACCTAGTTATGTAGAGGTATTGCATGAATGCATAACACAAATGTAAATTACAAACTTAATAGTGATAGAAATGGGTTTGCACCTAAAGTTGAAAAGATAAGTGATGACCACCTTTATTTCATGAATTGTTGTTTAGATTTTTTCACTCAAAAATATGGTTCAATTAATCAATCTTATTTTCTCAATGTGTAAAAATGTTAGCAACAATTGATTGATAATTTAAAAGGTCCCATTATAAACAATTAAGTAACATTTATTAACCAATGTCAAAAGGTTTTGTAATATGCACATTTTTTCTTTGCAAATATTTAAATTGCTCCAAAGACATGACTAAAAGTTGCATTTAGAAACATGTTCATCCAGTTCATGGAATATCACTTATATATGGAGATATAAAAAACATTCCTTTTTAATGTTGGGGTTTAAGCCATTTAGTATTTCAAAACTCATTTTTGTCATTTGAAACCATCCAAAATTCAACAAGGGCACCTTAACATATTTTCATCTAACTTGAATCTAACATTAGCGGGAAAAAAAAAATTGAACATCAATTGGTTGACAATTCATTGGCAGAATGTATGGAAAAAAAAATCTATAAAAAAACTTGTTGGAAATATAATCATTATTTGCAACATTATCTCCCAAGGAATAGTTCATTAGATATTTTTATATTTATCATAAAAATATGTTGGACAAGCCAATTTCCTTTTTGTTATATTTACAACAAGAAATGGTTGAATGGCTTTCACAATTCTTTTCCAATTCCTTTCAAAATCTAGATATTCAATTTAAAGTAACCAAATGTTAACACATCAATTTGTTTCACAAAAAATATTGTTAGTGTTGCAATGTATTCCAATGGCATTCCCACAAACTTAATGCCTCAATAAATCATCAAACATTATGATATTTATAGACATATAATAATAAAATTTGTCACATTACATGGAAGAAGAACTTGGATGTAATGCCATAAAATGAAAATTCATCAACAAATTCAAATCCCAATAAAAGCAACAAAAATGAAAAGAATGAACCTCGACCACAACTTTGCAAACTTAACCTATCTAACAATATAAGAGATTATGGGTTCAACCTTTGGTGCTTTGTAACACTCTTCTAAATGTATGAGATGTTTCTTCAAAGTATGGCACTTCCTTATGCCATTTTTCAAAATTTTGGCAATTTTCAAAAAACATTTACCGTTTGACTAGGCAAGGTAGTATGGTAATCCCCCCACGTGAGCAAAGGTTTCATATTACACTTGGGTTTATTCTTGTAAAAATGTTGGAATTTGATTATAATATTTATGCACATTGGAACGTGATCACCTTGATATGGAAGCTTGCATTTCACATTCACTCAATTAATCACATTTCAAATCACTAGACATCTTTGAATAGTTCATGGGTGCAAATACATCCAAAACATGCAAAAACCATGTTGGATAGTGGCAAAAATTACAAACTTGTTTACATATTTATTTATTTTTTGACATTTAAAAATTATGTTAATCATTTCTATTTTGCTAAATGACTAAAATGATTGTTGAGGTATTAAAATTTTATTAATCACTAAATTTGATTTTGGATTTTGATTTTAATACAAAACTTTTGAACTTGAACAATAGTTGAACAAAAAATAGTCAATTTTACAAAAGAACAACGTAAAGGATTATTTTATAAAGAAAATTTGGCAATAATAAAATTTAGATAACAATAACCCATACCCACACTCTAAAAATACTCACAATTTAGAGCTATGGGAT
Source organism: Sphagnum tenellum (assembly GCA_963921925.1). Taxonomy (NCBI): domain Eukaryota; kingdom Viridiplantae; phylum Streptophyta; class Sphagnopsida; order Sphagnales; family Sphagnaceae; genus Sphagnum; species Sphagnum tenellum. Next base: position 4,063,970 of record OY998160.1, on the reverse strand, counting down.
TTGAAAGTTTTAAAATTTCAAAATATGTTTCAAAATTTTAAAATTTCAAGAGTCCTTTACTAGATATAAATTAGGAGGTATATTGTACATGACATAAAACAATGTTGTAGCTTATGATACAAGAAACTAAAACCTAAATTAGTTAACACATTTTGGTATGATTTGAAAATATGATTATGTTTCAAAACAAAATGTAAAATTTGACAAAATCTACACATTTTGAAATTTTTATATTTGTTCAATAATGGCCAATACAAAACATATGAATTAGTGAAATAACTATATGTATTTCTAATAACAAGTTACAAAACATTTCATTCTAAAATTTCTCCATATGAAAAAGTGAAAAGGACCAAGAAAAGACCCATTGCCCTTTTAAAAATAATTTCATTGGTTCTTTTGAACTTATTTGCACCCTCATGGCATCCAAAGGTCAACAACTTGTAAATCATAGTATCATTGGAAAACCTTGCATGTCGTAAAATGTTTGAAATAACAACTTTTCATGTGTTTATCATCACACCAATCCATTAACACTAATAGATAAATGTAATAATTTTATGTTTGAAATCAATAATTAATTAGAAATATCCTTTAAATAATCCTTACTTTGGGCTTGACTTTGGTTCTCACAATACTCGTTCATCTGTCCCATTTGAAATATCCATTAAATCCATCAAAGTGAGGACCAACCCTCAAAACTAAAGATGAACTCCCAGAATTGATCATCATGATTTTAAAAAAATTAAAATATGATCTACTTAGTTAGAAGGTATTTCTATATAGTGTTTCACCAAATTAATACCTACCTACTGTTAAGGGGTAAAAATCTTTAGACTAATTAATACCATAGGCCTCCTAATAACTAATAGTTATTACTGCTAAACTTACTTTTCCTTACCAAAGGGGTGAAACTAGTGGGGATTAAATAGTTCATGTTAGTGAATGGTTGAGGTAACCTACTTAATCATCTACAGATTCTAAAAAGGGATTAGAATAAGGGCCCTATTTTCATGGGGTCAATGTGGGCCTTGTATGGTGAAAAAGGAGGATTAAAGGAGGTGTTGGTGGGTTTTTAATTCATTCGATATTATTGTAGTTGGTTGTCGGAATGGAGGACTTTCTTGGAACAATGTATGGTGTAACACTAAGGAGGAGAGAATAGAGAGGAAATGTATTTTGTATTTGTGTATGGTTTTAATGGAAAATGGATGAAGAACTTCTACTTGTCGTGTGTGCATTTTATCTTACTAGGCGGTGTAGAAGTAATGTAAATTTAGATTATACAAGGGTGTTGATGCCCTTCTTCATGGTAGTTTTGCATTTCTTTAGAACAAAGAATAAGAGGGCATACTAGGTGGTTGCCTTTGGAGTAGTAAACTAATGTTTGCCACATGAAGGTAACAACTAGTAGGTAATAATAAGAAGATAGGAGACCTTTGAAAGGTGGCAATCTACAAACAAAGAAAGATTGTTATAGGTGATAGATAAGGGCCATGAGTGGGTGCAACTTGCTACAAATAGTAATTAGTGTCAAGGAGGCGTTTTAAGGTGCTATAAATGTAAACAAGGTTACCAAATGGTTTGTATGCATTGTTAAAGTGGGATAGTAGCACTGGGAGGCTTGAAGACCCACCAAGGTAACATCCAAACGCTTTGAAGGTACAACAAAGCCTTGGAGAGTAGCTACTCTCCTTTATGTTCATTTCCCATGTTGCCCTTCTATATTTTCTTCCTTTAACACTTTTGAAGTTGTTTATAGATAGAACTAGTTAGTAAACCCATTTTGCAAGCAAAGTGATCAAGAAAAAGGATTGATAGAGGTATTATTAACAACACAAAAAAGAAAACCCTAACACTATGTGGTTGCAATCCGGAAGCTAAAAAGAAAACCGTAACAAAATGTGGCTAAGCAAATGGGTGAGTCGAGGTCTGTGTGGACTCCCCATCATCGATAGGTGACTAGGTGAAAGCAAATTCACCACCGATGAATGGGTGAATGTGTAGCCAAACCACCTCCAACATGGGACTAAACTCACCACCTTTAGCACATAGAGTGGGAAAGCTTTGTGGCATCACTTGAAACAAGAACACCATCTCATTTTTTTCCACTTGTGGCTCCATCACCCATCGCTTTGGCTGGGGGCTCTCAAGGGACCGGGGGGGGGCTCTAGTCAATCATGAATTACTAAATAAAAAATTTGCGAACAAACACCAATGATTTATGTACTACGACCTAGCACAACAATAACGTTTACCCATATGTGCAAACTTGTGGATACTTTCTATAATGGCCAGTTTGTTGCTCAAGCCTGAAGCTCAAGCCCGAAACTTTATGTTGCCCTAGCAAAATGGTTTGGCCCCAGAATTTTGGCATAGTTTGCTGAGGCAATAAAATTGTGCACCAATGATAAAAAAATGTAATTATTAATATGATTTGATTATTGCTTTGTGTTTCTAGTTGGCCAATTGTAATGATTTGTCTAGGTGGTTTGCTAATAGTAGTTTTCCACCCATTTATAGTCTCAGTTTCAGTTTTATGGGGTGGGGTTGCAAAAAATGTAAATAATTAAACTTAGATGTGAGAAATATTTTTGGCCAGGGGCTCTCAAGGGACCAGGGGGGTTCCAGCCAATCACAAATTACTGAATCAAAAATTTGCGAATAGACACCAATTACTTTATAGAATGTAGACAATAGGTCTATTCTTAAACAATAGACCCTACCTTCCTATTTTCTCTTTATGTGACTTCTTACTTATTACTCGAATAATTGTAATAAAGTAAATTAATAACAATATTTTCTTTTTTTTAGTAGGTGTTGACCTTCTTCCTTCAATCTTACCTCCTAAAAGATGGTAACGATCGAAAGGTCGCACCTTCACCCCTTTATAAGGCCTATGGGCTACCTACATATTAACCTATGAGGCACCTATCTACTTGCCTCCCTACTTACATGAAAGACATGGACGATGAAAATCCTAAACAAAAGGCTACATAAGGCCTACTAAAGGGTTTGTTTAAGTTTAAGAAATACTTAGAGATTATTTTTAAAAATTGCAAAAAACTTGTTTAAGGGGTATAAACATATTTCCTAAGTTATAAAGATACCTAAAAATTATTTAAAATATTACCAAAATAATCTAAAGAGCTCCTTAAAAGCTATCTAAAGGCCACCTAGGGGCCTACCTAGGTTATGGACTATTAAAAATAAGGGTTACAAAAAACTTACTTAAAGGTTACATAAAGGTTACTTACAGACCTACATAAGTTAAGCAATAACCAAGCATTATTTAAGGACCTACTTGAAAAGCTACAAGTGTCTACATAAAAACTATGACTCAGCCATAGGCAACAACTAGGTAACCCCTTATGTAGGCTTTTTGGCACTATGAGTCAACCTTAAGTAATCTCCTAACTAATGTTTAGGTGTTCTTTAACCTTAGAAATCCTTAGTTGGCCCCACAAGTAAATCATTTAAGTATCCCATAACTTAGGTAGTCTTTAGGTAATCGTAAATAGATTCTAAAATATCACTTAAGTATCCCATAACCTAGATAGAGTTTTAAATGTCTCTCTAAATAATCTCTACCTAAACCTTAGGTAGTGCCCTAAGTAACTTTTACATGTTTCTGAACTTAAGAAATCCTAAATTTCTCTTACATATCTCATAACATAAAATAGGTCCCTAGAAAAACACATAAACACAAACAACATACACCTAGAAAAAACTCAAATCATCTTGACTTAAGATTTCCTTCTTTGTATTCCTTCAACATTGTCCCATCTTACATTGTGTGATTGTTATCTCAAAGGTTCTTCTCTTGAAGTTTTTCTCTCTTTGAAGATAACTTTATTGTTTTGAAAAGCTTTTTAACCATATCATTCAAAAACCTAGGTATATATATATATATATGGGAGGAGGAATTCATAATCTTGTGATAATACCTTCATAAATGAATTGGATTAAGTCTTCCTAACAAAAGTCTTAAAGGCTTGAACTTCAACAAATTTATGTAAATAATTATGGTGGAATGTTAATTTTGCCTAGTTCAAACGAAGACCCAATGGATACAAAAAAGCTTTTAAAAAATATTAATCCATTAAATCCTTGTTATTGAGTGCTTTCCAATAATACCAAGAAATGCACCCCAATTTATTTATTTTTAAAATCATTATTATTTTATTTTATTCATTTTTTAACAAAATTATTCAATATTTAATAACTCAAACATCATACAATAATTCCTTCAACCATGTGGAGGGGGGTGAGGGGGGGACGCAAGTGAATGCATTTGAAATAATAATAATTTAAGTCAATCATTCCAAAAGCCCAAAAACACTGGAGGGCCTATGAAACGGCTTTCTTTTCTCTCAGTGGGACCACGGAAAAAAAGGGCCTTCGGTCGCTTCCGGTGCAGCAAGTTATATCTTCGGTGAAATTGGATATACGTTTATGCTCGACAAACCCTCCGCTTTATTCGGCCGGGAGCAATGGTCAACCGTCGTCAATACCACCACCGCCCATCCGAATGCCCAAACCCGGAAGAGAATGTCCAGTTCAAAAACAATTGTACCCAAAAGAGTATTATATTGTTATCATAGTTAAGGGGGTTTTTTTTTTATAATTTTTTTCCCCTAGTTTTGGGTTATCAAATTTTTTGCATTTTTTCCCCCCAAAAAAATTAACAAAAAATAAGTCGACTTTACACTTGAAAAAAGCACATTTTTTTCAAAATATAGTCAATAGAGTATATTATCTTCGTGAGTTAGGCCCAAGTATACGACTTTTTTTTTTTTTTTTCTTTTTTTTCTTTTCCCCGGAATTTTGCACCACTACGAAACAAGGCCCACCCATTGTGACATGGTACAAAGAATTTTTGAGGAACAAATGCACCAAAGTGGCACATTTTGAGGGGAAAAAAAAAGAATTTCTGAAGTTGCCATATTTAGACAATGGGTTCCAACAAGTCGCCAAAATATAGGAGGGATTCCTTAACATTTTGTACTTTCCTCTCTGGGCTGTAGCCAAATTTGGTTTAGGGTACCCCTTTTTTTGGGATAATTGTGGCTCCATCACAAAATTGAAAAAACAAAGAACCCTCGGCGGCCCAACTCACATAAATCATTTCCATTCAAGTCTAGAGGCCCCCCAAATTATATATGATCCCGGCAAACTTCATTAAAAAAAGCCCATCGATTAAAGGGCGGAAACAAAAGGAACAAAGAGAGAGGACCCAAGTCGGAGCCCCGGAAGTAAAAAACCAAAGTGGCTCACCATTTGGGGGTGGGGGCGGCGGAGGGGAGGGGTGGCATAGGAACAAATAGTGGTGCTCTAGAGCGCCCCCCCCCCACCCCCTCCCTCCGGTCGCAAGAAGCATATTCTTGCAAAGAAAAGGAAACATTTGATACTTTGATAAAGCCTTTTTCAAACCTTAAACAACACGGCTACTACAAAAGTCATGAAATTCGGGCCCCAACCTCTTGTTTGATGCACTCTTTTTGGGTTAGCCGAATAGAATATTGAGCGTGAATTTTCTTGCCGAAAACGTATCGAGGACTGAAAATGACCAAATTGTTTGAGGATCGATAAAAGCATGCATATATCATCATCATCATCTGCTTTGGGTGGGGATCGGGATTGAGCTGAGATGGCAGCTCCGAAACTCCCCCGAGTTCTTTGGAATTTCGGAAGAAGTTTGTTTGTTTGTAAAGGGGGGGGGGCGGGGTTTTTATAAAAAAAATAAACGTACCGGCATCCAGGATGACCCAGGTATCCCTATTGCATTGCAATGTTCGGGGTGGGTACGATATGAAATGATTTATTTCTCGGCTACTAGAGTCAACCCCTATGCAACAACTACATAGCAACTTCGGAAAGATGAGCCCCATAGATGGACGACAAGGCGACCAAGAGACGGCCCGAGGAGGTGGGGGGAGGAGGGGGGGGGGATGGAAGGCTTGGATTTTGAGCGGATGTTCTCAATATGCTCCCATCAAGTTTTCAATGTGTTCACATGAATTTTCTAATGTGTTCCCACAATGTTCCCAATGAGTTCCATCAGTTTTTACTGTGTTCTCCAATACGTTCCCAGTAGCACCACAAATTGAAGCAACAACCTTTGGCTGAAGTTGAACTCTTAAAACTGTATATGGGCCCAAGATGGACTTCTCTGGTTTTGTTTTATTTTTGGGAGTGCAAACTTCTATTTATTAAGCCTACAGTGTCCCCAAGTTTCAGAGTGTTTTTTTTTGGGTGATGCCGCAATTGAATTTAGCTTTAGCCCATTGCCACCATTTGGGATGCACAACACAACTAATTGCCTAATAGGTAAGCAATGCAAAACGACTTTGGTCGGAGCAATGGATGTGATTGGGAACATGGGTTAAACAGGGAAAACACTCATACCGTAAGGGAAAATGTATGTAGTTTTTTTTTTTCATTTGGTCTCACATTGGTTGCATGGAAATTCTATTCCTAAAATTGGCTGCCACTATTTTTGGCCTGGACTAATAGTCCCCCCCCCCCCTTCTTCCTAAGAACACATTTACCTTGTTGAGTTAATGTATAACACGAGTTGTTACTATGAACTGAGAGTTCATAATTCTTCTTTTGCTTTTAAGATACTTTTTTAATGTAAACGGCAAGGGCAAATAGTGTGACACACCCCCTTGTTACTCTGAACTCTCTCTCTCTCTCTCTCTCTCAGCCTTGATTTGGGGATGATTTTTTTTGTCACACGGCAAGAAACAAAAATCCAGTGTAAAAGTTGCTGAAATCACCTTATTTAGACAAATAGGTAGCAGGTTTGCCCAAATATAGCAGGATTCTTGAAGCTTTCTACCCTCGTCGTCTCTGGCTTCAAACTAAATTTGGCTAATTCCTCTTATGGATGATCATAGATTCGCTAAGTATGGCTACAACACCAAATTGAGGAACAAATTCCCTGCTCTCTCTTGTTGGGACCAGCTCTACTAGCTCAGGTCTGTCCAGAGCTTGCATTTTGCTAGCCTTGCTGTTTCCGGGCATGATGATTCCCATTCTCATCATGTATGTATGCTGAAAATGGCAGTCATTTTGAAGCTTTGAATTCAAGGTAGAATGAATGGGTCCCAGTTTTTTTCCAACATTCAAGGTAGGCTCTGGCACAAAACCCAATAGGTGGCTTCCTTCCTAATAAGAGGAGCATTTACAACTATGTTCTCCAATTGCACAAGAAATCTCAGCAAACCCATAATAACATCACCCCGCAAAGAGTTCATACGGGGTGTTTAGGGTCCTTGCCATAAAAAGCAAGAGCATCCAAGTTAATCAAAATTTGACTAAAACTCCCCCCTCAAGAGCTATTCTTGCAAAATACACACAAATTATTTTTGGTCGTATGCAAGATAGCGGCGGTGATTACTACATATACTATTGAGATCAGAGACAACTTAACACATATGTAGTCATTTAGGAATCTCAGCTTGCTTGTTGCCAATTCAAATTGCTCGAGCTCCGAAATTAGCAGCATTCTTCAAAAGGTCCCCAGTAGGAGGCTCATTCAGTTCAGTTTCACATTCTCCAATGTGCAGAATGTGCTATCCAAGGACTTCAGGTATTGCATGGGTATCAATACCAGGTCACAATATGTCTCAATATGTACCTGGTATTGAGACATATCCCAAATCACACATGAACTCAATCAAAAGAGTTTCTGTACACTTAGGAGCCGAAGTACACTTAATGCTAAACCATGGGTCGTTAACACAACTGCTTGTAGTTGGTATGACCCATGGTTTAGCATTAAAGAAATAATACATTACACTTCGAATATTTTTTGAGACATCCTATTTTTCCAAAGAAAAGTAAGTTCATACAAAATATGAAAGTCCATTCTAGTCAAATTGCTCAGTTCTATGGCCTATTGACACATCTATCTTACCCAAGGCTAGGAGAGATAGAGAGAATTACAAGCCATGAAATCAAAACAAACCCCTTTTACACATGAATAAGAAGATCCATGGGATTTCAACAAATGGAGTCCTCTTTGAACTAAAGATATGCTGGTCACACCGAATGACACTATTTGGTGATAAGATCCTCCTCAATTATACTCTGTATAAAAGGGGTATCTCTCAAACTTAGCTTTCTTGAGCGTAGTGAGTCTAACCTCCACCCTTGCCTTCCAAGAGCTAGAGAGCAAGCACTTTCTCTCATCCTTTTCTTTTGTCAAGCCCAGAAAGAAACTTTATTCCAAAGTTGTTTGGGTGAGATTATTTAAGGCCAGTGGTTCCAGATGTTTGCATTTGCAGTAGCTGAAAAGCCTGAAGTGCCGGCCATGTGCCATCACCCACACTGCCCCTCACTCAGGCTGAAGAGATGCTGACTAAGGAATGATGTGCACTTTTTCTAACAAGTGGGCATCAAAATGGCAAACAAGCATACACACATACACACACACCTTTTGCTGAACTCCATCAACTAGCTAAGTCTTTAGTTCTCATTCACAAATTGGTTATCAATTCAAGCCAAAGAAAATTGTATGTCAAAGCTCTTACATGGATGCAAAATCTTTTCCTTGCAGGCTAACAAACAACTCATGAAAGTTGTTCATAAGGTCTTTGGGCCCTAGTTTCACCCTCTAATGGTCTCTTTCCATCAATCTCCTTCCATCAAGCTGCTGTGATTGCAGTTACCCACAGTACATATATGACATGATCACAACAACCTAATCGAAAGCCACTAAAGTTGGATATGTTGCATGGACAGGCACTTTTCATTGGAGAGTTGTAACTTGTGCAAAACAGATGTATGTTGGTAACGAGTGTTACGAATATTTCGTATGCAACGAACTTTTTCTAGAGAACTTAAAAAGAACACATCTTCCCATCCATTTTGTTAAATGATAGATTTCACCTTCTAGTGATGATTCTTAGTGTTTTTTTTAACTCACAGGTCACACAGCTTTAGATTTTGTCAGTGCTTGACCTGTACAGCAATGAGGGGGGGGGGGGGGGGGGAGGTGACTATGAGCACAGCCAGATGGAACAAATGTAATGGAAAGCTGGACTATTGGGGCAGAGGAGAGGACAAGACCACACACAGCAACTTAAGAAACCTAATTCAAACATACCCTCATCTTTTGTTTCATCCTCAGCTTGAGGGCAGCTAGAAAATGAGCAAAAATTGAGGTAAATTTCCTTCATCTTCAGCTTGAGGGCAGCTAGAAAATGAGCAAAATTTGAGGTAAAATTTCTTCATCCTTAGCTTGAGGGCAACTAGAAACTGAGCAAAATTTGAGGTGAAATTCCTGGGAGGACCAATTCATGCAGAAAACAGTTTGGTCCCCAGTTTCCCCCTCTTTTTTCCTCTTTATTCTTTTTTAAATGTATTCATTTTTAGTCCCCATGTACTGTTTTCATCCTAACTTACATCCCCAGTTTCCCTGAAATTGGGGTACATTCGGATAAGTGTCTATTGGGTAATTGGTCTCCCCTTCATGGCAAGTTCAAGCAACTTCCTTGTGAAGAGGAGCATGACTGCCCTACTACTACTACTACTACCTTGGCAGCTTTGACACTAATTATATTATTTTCAAAAATGTTGAAGAATTTGTTTTTTTTTTTCAAATAATTGAAATTTGTGAAGGAAATTCTTGAATTCGGCAACAAAATTTTGTTTGTTGAAATGAAAATTTTCAAAATCAATATTAAATTATTCAACTGAGATGTGTTGAAGCCACCAAAGTAGTACAACAACATGCTTTCTATTTTGGGTCTATTTTGGGGGGCGACAACCATATCTAGGCATCTATGTTGGTGGGGAAGAGAGGAGGGGGGGGGGAGTCCCCGTTGTTCCAGAAATATTGGTGATGGGCCAATCAATGTGGCTCCTTCTGGGGGGGGAAAAAAAAAAAATCCTCTGGTGATGCAAGGGGCACCCACCTACAAAAAATTAATGGTAGAAGCCCCAATAAGTACCCCAGACCCCGGCTCTTGGGAAAATATAGTAAAAAAAAACACAAGCAAATCTAGTTAGGATTATTATTATTATTATTTTAATCTAGTAAGGATTATTATTATTAGTATTATTTTAATCTAGTAAGGGTTATTATTATTATTATTATTATTAATCTAGTAAGGATTTGGCTGCTGTAAAGTTGGTTTGCCCGTGGGACCTCTGGAGGAATTCCCGGCATAGTTCAGGTAGTCACTATTGCGGTGCAATATGAACGGCAACTTAGTGTTACGGAAACTGAGTGTTACGAAATATTATCTCGTCGAGCACCACCACCACCGCCACCGTCTACTTATTTAATTAGGGGGATGACAACGAGGACAACAACCGAACGAACGGTGGCTTGCTTTTCTTGGGTTCTCTTTGTTGTGGTATCGGAAACTCAGTTGCCGCTTGAAAGAATTGTCACTTTTTTTTTTTCCTGGCTCGCAATGGGTGATAGGTATTAGATAGTTTCCGCATCAAAATGCGGACGGAGGCTAGGTGTTCAAGTGCCCGCCCCCCCCAAGTATTGAGAGAACCCCACCAAACAATAATAACTCCGATTAGTCTTTTTTTTAAAAGAAAGTTTCTCAACCACCCGTGCACCGGATGTGCCCCCCCCCCCCCCCCCCCCCTCCTCCCATAAATTGACGAGGGCAAGCAATAGCAAATATGAGTTAGAATTGCCCCGTGATGTTGATCGACCTACGGCCCAAGTGTTGATCAACGTATGTCTGATTCATTTAGTTGTTTCAAATAACTCTAAGTTCTTGCTTGGTGGTGATATTATTGTGTTACGTACTTGAGAAATTTTTAATAAAAAAAAGATAATCCTTATCATTATTATTCAACATGCCCCAACTCACAAATTGCCAAAATTATCTATTTTTATTTATGTATTTATTTTAAAATTTAAAAACTTTTTGGGTTTTTTTTTTTTCCATTTTGGTGTCTCCTTTTTGTTGTCTTCTCTCCATTAGCATGGGAAGTTACCATTTTGTGACTAACCGACTGACTGACTGACTCCCTCACTAACTAGGTAACTGTAGTAAGATTAATGACTGAGACTAACTGGAAAGGAAATTCCTCTCAAATGAGAATTTGTGAAGGGAAAGTGAATGTTTTTTAGAACTTTGAGCCTGGATAGGCCGCCGTACACTACCGCCAAATCTCTAAACTCTAAACCATAACAGTAAGGGGCAAATGTTTTCAGTTAAATAGAGCTTCACTGAAGAGTTCATACACTCTGATAATAAAAGCATAATACTAAGTTTTCTGTTAAGGTTACTTAAGTTAATTAATTTTATTACTTACATTAAAAAGTAAGCTAATTGATTACATAGTTAAGTTAATTAAATTAATTTCTTTCTACTCTATTAAAGTTAAATTGTCTAGGTAATTTAAGATAATTAAGTTAATGATTCCTTTTTAGCTAGTTAACTTTAATCGTCTAGGTAGTTTAAGCTAATTGTCTTTTACCTAGTTAAGTGTTGGTTTATAGTTAGGGAGTTAATTGTTTTAAATACCAGTTAAGTTTAATTATCTAGGTGACCAAGATAATTACGTTACTTGTTTTAAATACGTAGTTATGTTTAATTGTTCAGGTAGTTAAGTTTAATTGTTTGCTTCTCTTTCTCTGGGTTTCTTTCTGTTGTTTTCGCTTGGATTTTTTTTGGCGCTTAGCGGTGGTCGTGTTTTTGGAGCCACTAGTGTTTTGTTTGTTTGTTTGTTTGTTTCCGCATTTCCTCTCGACTTGTGCAAAGGAGGATTGTTTTCTTTCTTCTCGTGTGTTGGATTTTGTTCTGTTGGCGGACAAGGTCTTCCAATTGGTAGCAGTGAAGCGCGCGGAGTGAGGAGAGGAAGCGTGCGGTGTGATTTGTGTTCTTTTCTCTTTTTCTTTTCTTTGGTTTTGTTTTCGGTTGAGAGTGTTGGAGGTTTGTGGAATCGAGTTCCTTGTGTGTGTGTGTTTTTTTTTTCGGTTTGTTCTTCTTTGATTTTGATGGATGTTAGTCAAGTTAATGAGCGTCTGCAGTCTTGTTTACCGCGATGGCGGTCGGGCGATTCTTGCAATATGGCGGCGTTTGGACAGCAGCAGCTGTCGCCTGCAGCAGGGGAAGCTGTGCAGCAGCGGAGCTCGTCGACATCGGGTGGAGACTGCAAGTTAGAGATGGATGAGTGCGATGACACAATCTTGTGTGATCTTATGGATCTGGATCCGCTGGGAGAAGCCGGATGGATATCTGGGAATGAGCAAAGCGATTTCAATGTCTCGTACATGAACTTCGCGTCGAGCTTTTCCGCATCTGCTGGTGGTGGTTTGTATCCTCCGTGCAGCAGCAGTTCCTCCTCGACTAATTATTATTATCTTCAACAAGCTCTGGAGGAACAAACTTGTGCTCTTCTCGGGCAACAAGAGGAAGCAAACAGTACTGCAGCCGCCATAGTTTGTTCTGAAGAGCCGAGTCTTCCGTCTCCAGAGTTTACTGATTCGTTCTTCAACCCTGGCTCTAGTAGTAGAGCCGATAGCGGAAACTTCTCCCAGATGCTTCTTCTCTCACCGCAGCAGAATCTGCTGATGACTGATGAAGAAGAAGCGGTGCCCGCGGAGGATACCAAATGCTGCGGCACTGTAATGACGACGACGAGACCGTCTGCGAGGGGCATCTCCTCCTCATGTGAAGAAGCCCGCGAAGTTCGCTTGCGACCAGAAAACTTTGTCTCCAATTCAAGTCCCCTCCGCGTGCAATGTTCGGAACGATGCGGAAGCGGTGAGAAGGTAGAAGGAGCTGCGGATGGCAATCTGTCAGGGGAACGAGCGCTTGCTTCAGCGGAAGCAGTGCGAATGACAAGAAGCGGGAGCGCCGCGGACATGATCAACTACAACAGGCGGTATCCGATTGTACTAACAACAGAAGCTCCAGTCTCTTCTCTCCGACACAAGCTGTTACAAGCGTTGAGGTACGTAGGCCGATCGCGCGCCGATGCTCTCGCGCAAGTGTGGATGCCAATAGTGACGACGCAAGGAGTAGGAAACAACAAGAGCTGCTTCCTTACCACGCGGGAGCAGCCTTATGTTCTTGAGCGGAAGAACGACGCGCTATGGTCGTTTCGCAGCGTATCGGAAGAGTACGACTTACCTGTCGTCGTCGTCGACGAAGTAGAAGCAGCAGGGACCGGAAGAGGTTTGCGTGCTGATCTTCCTGGCCGCGTGTTTCTTAGTCGAACGCCCGAGTGGAGCCCGAACGTGCAGTTCTACAGCAATGACGAGTATGTGCGACTCAAGGAAGCGCAACGATATGACGTGCGTGGCACCGTTGCTGTTCCAGTTCTGGATCCTGTCTCAGGGAGGTGTCTGGCAGTCGTTGAACTGGTAATGAAGTCCGAAAAGGTTCAGTATCTTCCTGAAATCGACATTATCTGTCGAGCTTTGCAGGTATGTGTGTGAATCTCCAAGTTCCTCCACCCACTCTTTCTTTCTTTCTTTCTTTCTTTCTTTCTTCTTGCACAGCCATGAAGAAGCATCACGTAGGTTCGTGAGGTCTATTTCCATTAGGCTGCTACGATCGCAGTTACACACTCTGTGCTGCGATCACAGCAGCTGAATGGGAAGGCACAGTCATAGGGCCTTGTTTCTTCCTGCAGAGACAGTTCACTTTGCAACTCTGGGAACACATATCCTCCCCAAAAAAAAGGGCAGATGTCACTGTATGGCGAGTCACAGTTTGAAGAAGTATCACGAGGGTTCTTCGAGTCTCTTTCCATTGGGCTGCTGTGATCACAGCACAGTGTGAAGCCACCATAGGAAGCCATAATTGGAAGCCGCAGTCTTGCTGCAGAAACAGTCACTTCCAATTGGAGAGTTGCAAGTGAATTGAAAAACCACCTAATTAATCATGTTAGGAACCTCTGGGAACATATAATCTGATGAAAAATAGGACAGATGTCACTGTGTGGTGAGTCACAGATTGACTCACAGCTCCTGCAATTAGTCAATGCTTGACAGGTAGAGCTGTGAGATTATTGTGAGCACAGCTAGTTCAATAAAAGTAATGGAAAGCTACTGTGATCACAGCAGCCTAATGGAAAGATGTCCTTATTGGAAGAACAATGTTGCCGGACAGCCTTGAATTCATGGGAAACAGCAATGTAAGACGAGAGGGTTTTTAGCAGCTAGGAATTTTTTCCAGTCAGTTCCTAATGCAGAGGGTTGTTTGCAATTGCAGGCTGTTAATTTAGCTTGTTCTAATGGATCTGAGCCTGCAGCAGCACCAGAGGTAGGTATGCAGATCTATGTCAAATTCAGAGTTTGGTTTATCACTGTGTTTCATCAAAGCTTCACAAATTTTGCTCAAACCTCAGCACACACAAAAAATCTCAATCAATACTTTTGTGAACAGCTAACTGGTTGCTGACAAGTGTATGTACATGGATTTCACCACAGATACGGTCACAGAGTCGCCAAGCAGTGCTGGCAGAGATTGAAGAAGTTTTAACAGCAGTTTGTGAGACACACAAGCTTCCCCTTGCCCAAACGTGGGTACCAGCAAGCCAATTTGGCGGCAGTGCTAATGTCATAGTACAGCACAATGGCAGCAAGAGAGTCCGCTTTGAAATTGATGAGAGCTGCAAAAATTGCTGCCACATGAACACTTCTATGAGCATTAACAACAGCATGAGTCTGCTCACAGGAGATGGTCCATGCTATGTGAGTGATGGGCGCATGTGGGGTTTCCGTCGTGCCTGCTTGGAGCATACAATTGAGAAGGGACAGGGTGTTCCAGGCAAAGCATTTTCTTCCAACCGACCATTCTTTGATAAAGATGTGAAGAGTTACAGTAAACTGGAGTACCCCATTGGCCATTATGCAAAATGGTTTGGTCTGTCTGCAGCTGTTGCAATTAGGCTGCGAAGCATTCATACAGGCAGTGATGATTTCATTCTCGAGTTTTTTCTGCCACCAAGCTGTGTTGAGAGTGAAGAGCAGCAACTGATGCTAAACACGCTCTCTATCACAATGCAGCGTGTCTGTAGAAGCTTGCGTACTGTTACTGACAAGGAGCTGGAAGAAGAGAAAGAAGCTGCTGCCCAGCTTGCAGTGGATGCTGAAGCTGAGTGCAAGGCACTCAAGCTCTGTGAGGCTAAGGAAGAACAGGATATTGATCTTTCACCTGGATGTGGGTTTGGTCCTCCTACTCCAGTTATGACACATGAGGTGAAGTCTCACTTCTCATCAGATCAGCAACAGCGTCAACAACAATGTTGTCTCCAGCCTTCCCAACATCCTCTTCAGTATCAGCAGCAATCAGGTGAAGCCAATGATTCTTCACAACATCGAGAGCCTTCACAACTGCAGCAAGGTCAACTGTCTTACCAGTCTGACCAATTGTCATTGGATGTGGGGGCTGAAGTCACAAATATGGGCAGAGAGTCTGCATCTTCCTGTTCAGGACAAGATGTTGCAATTCATAGGCGAAGGCTTGATAGGAGGCGTGGGATGACTGAGAAGACCATTGGTCTCAGTGTGCTTCAGCAATACTTTGCAGGCAGTCTCAAGGATGCAGCCAAAAGCATTGGAGGTTTGTCTAAATCCATTTGCAAACTGCTGATCACTGGGAGTTTGCTGCTTTGGCTGGAGATAGATCAAGTATTGTAATCCTTCCAGCAGATGCTAGCATATACATTCTTCGTGTGGTGGTGTATTCAATTTCCTATGTGTGATGTCAAAGTGCTCAAACAGTGTCTGTACTGATGGCTGTTGCAGTGTGCCCAACAACACTCAAGAGAATCTGCCGACAGCATGGGATTACAAGGTGGCCATCTAGGAAAATCAACAAAGTGAGCCGATCCCTGAAGAAGTTGCAAGTTGTCATAGAGTCTGTGCAGGGTGCTGATGGGGCTCTGTGCATAAACACTCTAACGGGCAATATTGCATCAGTTGCTGCAGCAGCAGCAACAGGGATCCAAATTGGGAAGGACTGTCCTCCTGTGCAAGGAAGTTGGTCTTGTGCTACTTGTCCCTCCATTGATCATGACTGTAAAGAACATTTGGTGACCAGCAAGAGGCCTGCAGACTTCTTGACAGTTCCCAAAGAGGAAGACAACAAGAAGCCCACTGTGAGGAATGCAGAAGAAGATGCACTCGGAGAACATGTAGATGAAGGAAACCTAATGGCATCAGCTGATGGTGCTGCTGATGGGCTTCAAGAGAGGGGAGTAGACAGGAACTCTGATCCAAACTCAGGAGGGAGTCTGAGCTCAGGTTGCATTGGTGCTGCTCAAGGTGGGCCCAGTTTGACCCCCTTGTCACCAGGAAATGATGAGGAGAATGTGATTGGAACAGTAAGCCACCGTCCTCGAAGTCAGCCCCCTCCAACCAGAAAATGTGGAAAAAACTGTTGTAAGTTGGCAGTGTGCAAGCCTCCAGAATTAATGTTGCCAAGATCAATCAGGGATGGCCCGGGTGGAAATGGTTCCTCTAATCTCAAGAGACAAGCCAACTCTGAGGCTGGAGTTGAATCCCAAGTGGATAGTGGTTCATTTGCTTTAGGAGCACTGACTGGTGACCCACTCCTTTGTGACAGAGAAGAAGGACAAGTATCCTCTAGCAACTACATATTTGGTGAAGGTAATCATAATGAAGAAAAAGAGATGACACTCCATCCACACTTATGTGCTCTTGACTCTCCACAATATGCTTCATCTCAAGCACATGGGATCAGTGACTGTAGCTCACCATCATCAGGTGTTGTAGGCATTTCTCAGAAAAGGATTTGGCCACTGATCTGTGACACAACATCAGCAATCACTGTGAAGGCAACAGCAGGAACAGACACAGTTCGTTTCAAGTTTCCTTCTGGTGCAGGATACTTGGAATTGAGAGAAGAGGTTAGATGCCGGCTGAAAGTGGAAGGTCATTCCTTTGATCTAAAGTACCTTGATGACGATGAAGAGTGGATGTTACTAGCATGTGAGGCTGATCTACAGGAATGCCTGGAAGTGACTCAAGCATCTCAGAGACATGCCATCAAGCTTATGGTCCGGTGCAGTACCAGTGCGAGAAGCTGTATCTCATCTAGGACCAACTCTCTTGTGGATGAGAAACCCACAAAGATATCATCATCCTAGCAGGTCAGCTTCTGATTGTACCTCTTCTTTGCAAGTGGTAGCAGCATTATATGGTCTATGATTTTTACATTGGAGGAAATAAAAAATGTCCTCTGCTTAGCAATCCTGCAGAAAGAAAGCATGATGATGATGCAGAGGGGCCATTCTTCCCTTACTTGCCAAAGGCATTTTCCAGGGTGGGGTTTTGGCCACCTAGTTAAGTCCAGTTGCTAAGACTAACACCTTCCTTTTGTAACTTTATACAAAGTAAACAACAATAGTCATATCAGCCATTGAGTAAAGCAGTCTCTGAGTTTCAACAAAAACATGTTGCAACATAACCCATCCCTCCTCATAGAGAATCTCATCACTCCAATTGGCTGTCAGGTCGCAAGTTACAAACCCATAACCTTCAACGTCCATGTCATTAGCAACCTACTAGTTAGCACGAGGTACCACCACCCTGGGCTTTCATTGACCCAAAGATTCCATATGTGTATACTAACCCTCCGCTGCTTGGATGGAGATTTCATAACTGGTCTCTGTGTGGATGGAAAGAGGTCATCTCGATTCTCATCGAAGGAAGGGTATGTTGCAACATTCCTGCGAGGACCAACTCTGCGCACTCTTGTCAAATTAATAAGTGTGATGTTAGCAGTCGTTTCTACGAGGAATCTGGTTTTGAATGGGGTTTTGAAGGGACTCTTTTGCTTTCTTTTCAGTAGCTTGCAATCTGCTATGGAGAAACTGCACAATTGGTTTTGATAGCACTAAACCATGGAAGGAGGTTGAGCATCAGGTGGGTAGATAATTTTGGTTGGTAGATTAAAAGATTATAAAACTTCATCCATTTCTTGCACAGGGCTGAACAATCTTCATGATGAAGCTTGCAAAGAGAGTAGGCAGGCAAGTTCTGCAAAAGCTTGAATGTTTGCAAACATATACCATTCGAGTATGACATGAGTAAAGGCTCTGTCATTCGTATGAACTTCAGTTCATATGAGTAAGGAATTTCTCGTAAGCTTGTCCAAGTATGTTGCACTGGAGGAAAGTTCGAAATTTCCTACACATTTTTTGAGTTGTAGGAAATGGAATTTGCACATAATTTGATCAATCTCTCAAGAATGTGTTGTCCAAGGAGAGCCCCTTTAGTTTGGGAGGATTATGGTGTGGTCACATCCAAACAAACAAGAACCTATGTACATGTATAGATGATGGCAATTGTTGATTGGGCCCATTCATGATTGGGGTTACAAAATGAATGTCTAATTTTTTAAGCACTCCAAAGCACAATTTTGAGTTTTTCTTCAAGTCACATCATTATAATTGTAGTAAATTGTATGCCAATAGATAAAAATTACGTTACGTGATTTTTCAAAAATAGTTTTAAATAGCTTGGATTCTATATAAATGTCCCTTTGATTTCTTTATAGTAACTACATCGTGTGTATTTAATTACAACTTTTTAGTAAAAAAGAATGCATTAAATAATGTAATCGATATCAACTTTTTTAATTGATAAATAATTTTTACATTTACATTTGGCAATGTTCGTAGGATACATTTGCTTATATTATAAAGCATATGAGAATTCTGAAAGTAACAGAATTCGTTATTTAGGGTTACAATGAAATGGACCTTTTTTTTTGGCCATTTGGTTGATTTTTTTTTATATAATCATTGGGCTTGAAATTGGTATCCAAAATGTGGGTCACATGTCAAAAAAAATCATGCAAAAGAAATCAATTTGCTTAGTTAAACATTTTTTTTATTTTTTAAAATTTGAATTAAAAATTATGCAAAATGATGTATGCATGTGAAAACCATCATTGCCACATGAATTATCTTAATATGGATATTTAAACTTTCTCATTTAAGTTTTTCCCATATATGTGCTCTATGTAAAAACTATTTTTTTAAATGATGGTGTCCTTTTCCTTTTTTTTAGAAACCCCAACCATGAATGAGCCCAATTTTGTGTTCAATTCCTTCTCAAAGTTAAAACAATATTGCAAAAATAATCCATGAAAGTGAGGCACAAAACACAATTGATTTGCCACAAGGGATTGAAATATGTTTTAAACTCTCTAAAAAAAATTGGCCCTCCACTTGAAAATCAATCCCTTGTTATCTTGATATTTTCAACGCTTCATTTGTATTTATGAAATCACAAAAATTTCCACATAATTCCATGTGAGGTCATGGATTTTGTTAAATTATGCTTATGACATGACTATCAAAACCCTTTTGTCATTTTAAAACCCCTTTCTTTCAAGTTAGAAACAAATATGTCAAATTATGTGCATTCAATCTTATACCCATCAACACTCTCTAGAAATTTATTTGAAGGGATGGAACATTTGCCAAATGTATGATTTTCACTAGAAGGGAAGAATTGTGACATTTGATTTGCAATGGGTAAAGCCCATGCATGGGGGGCATTCCCAAAATCATGCTCAATGACAACTTCCACAAAAACAACCCAATGTCCACACGTTCGACCATGCAAATGTTGGGATCAAGAATACCAACAAGGGTCACCGCAATTGTTGTTTTCCTCACTACCTTACCCTAAGGTCAGTTTTGTCACTAATAATCCTCAAAATAGGGAAATGAAATTTTGTGAGAATATGAAGTTGACATGTTGAAAATCATCATAATTATATCATAGGCTATACTCGGAATAATTTCACTACTCATATCACAATATTATAATAGACGTTGGAAAATTTAATAATTTCAAAAAAAATTAAATGAATTCATTTTTTGAAAAATAATAATAATTCATTTTGTCAATGTGGAAATTGACTCTAGCCTATGATACTCCATTGATGCCCTTGGTGGTCTTGCACATCTCTCTCCCAATTAAGGTGGATGGATTTGTAGTAACACCAAGGTAGTGTGGACACAAAATGTGGAAAGGCAATATTACAACCTATTATTATTCAATTTAGGAGTTTGTTGATTTGAATAGGTTGCTCCCCCCTCCCCCACCTTTTTTTTAGCAAAATTGAGAATAAAATTTTCTAACCTGGAAGAATTCATTATAATCCAAAACCTTAAACCTAATTTCCCATAACAAATTTGAAACTTGTTCTTTTCAATTTTGTGTCTTTTCAATACATGAAGGCAATTATGCATGTCTTCTTATTATAACTTCTACCACTCATTTGTCAAAATACATAATATTGCCTTTCTCTTCACCAGTGAAACAATGAATGAGCAATGGAAGCATGATAAAACAGACAAAAATAATAATTGTTTATTTTATTATGTAACGTGGATTTGAAAATAATATAGTAGCATTAAAATGGGAAAAAGTAAAATAGAAAACCTTTCATGCCCTTTATTAGACTTATAAAAATCTACTTCCAAGAACAAAGAACAAATAAGTTTAAAATAAACTAAAAATTTCTTAAAAGTCAATGGTAAATTTATATTCAAAAAGCTTTCAACACAAAATACTCAATGAAATGTACATGAACAATATTTGAAACAGAAGTTCACACTAGAAAAAAAGTAAAATTACATCTATTTATATAAATTAAAAAAAATCTTCAAAACATATTGAAATATGTAAGATTTGAAAACTAATACACAATAATAAAAAAACTATTTTGTTTTTTATCATTCATGCGTAATAATGTCATGATGGGATTTATAGATGTTTTACTTACTTTTCAAATCTAGAAAGCCACTTGCTAAAACATTGTTTATTTTATTGTGCTTTCACCTTTCTAGTGATGATAATCTAATACCAAGATGGTTGAATTCAAATTTTCTTTGGTCAACTCAATTTGACGTTTGTTTGAAATGGGTTTTAAATCTACCAATGAAATGTTATTGAAAATGTTGGTGTCCAAGTGAATTTTTGAAGCATGGAAATTATAAGGTTTTACAAAGCATTTGGTAGACAATTTCACTTTTCAATTTTTTTTTGTTTGGGCTTTGTTAAGGTGTTTTCCATTATTAAAAGGTTCTACAAATGGACACAGTGGTGTTATTTTGCAAGAATTTGGGCAAAGGATTAAGACTAGACCGCAAAATCTGTATTCATGTGTATTTTTTCCTATTAGGTGTCTTGAGGTTTAGTGTAAGTCAAACATTGGGTAGAAGAATGGATGAAGTTTTCAAATATCACTTATGTGATGAATTCACAACCTTGATATACAAAGTTTGAACAAGTATCTCAAATTGACCCCATATTCAAATCATGTTTTGCTATTTCTTTTTGTTGACAAAGCTTCATGTGAGGAAAGTCACCCAAGTTAAAACAAAAGCATAGGCAAGGGGAAGAAAATAAATTAACCGTATCCAATTAATAGTTCGAAGTTGGTCAAGGGTTGTGGGTATACTAGCTTTTCCACATATAATGGCTCATTGATAGTGGTCCACCCATCATTCATCTCAAAGACAATCCACCTATTCCCCCATTTTATGCCACAACTAAAACACAAAATTTGAACCCTTAACGTGTGTCCTCGTAGTTCCATATTCAATGAAAAGCTACATCAAAAGATTTAGAGTGATTTTTTCAAATTAGTTGAAGTAACTACAACTTATTTAATTGGTGCACTGTGCATCATGAGTTTGAAAGAGTTGCTCATAGTTGCTAAAAATTCATATATTCTACTTTACAAGCAACATGAAAACTAAAATATTCAAAAACATGTTATGACTTGATCATGCGTTGCAATGATTAACAAATACAATTAATTAGAACATTGCAAATTTCAAAAGAATTTTGTGATAACTTAAACACCACATATACAATTAACCATATGGTAGCACAAACATTAATTCATCAAGGATAATGTCAATTACCCACTCCATGATATTTCCATCTATAAGTGAATTTTTGGAAGAATGGGAACACACTTTAGATGAGGTAACCCTTGTTGGTCTTACTTTTTATTGAATACCAAAATTGTATGTATTTGTTATTAGTACTTCTAACTTCATGGCACCCATTTATCATAACATAAGGAACACCATCAAACCAAACACTATCAAAATTTGACTAACAAAATACTACAAGAGGCTAGCCTGCGGCAATTTGATCAACCTACTTCATCTATAAGTAAATCATCCTCTCTCTTCACAAATAATCAAAATAAATTTCATCCTTATTCTTATTTTGCAAATTCTACAAGTTTTTCAAAATCACATCCAAACAATAGAAATAAAACTTCTCATTATGATCCTCACAAAAGAGGTCATATTGCCCCAAATAATATATCATGGGCAAGATATTTAGTTTCTAATAAGTTGTTTTAGGGGATATTAACCATGTTGAAAAAGGATGGATAGTTTATATGGTTTTCATGCCTACTTTTTTATTTGAAAAGGATTGGGAAAGGAGGTTTTTGAAAAAAAGGAACATAAGGCATTAAAAATTTGGCAAGATCGAATAGTTGTGTTTAACAACATTATAACATAGTCTAACATGCACATCCAATGAACTACCTTCACACACACAATGAATATTAATGAATCAACTCTACCAAACTTATCCTCATACAAGCACATATATATAAATCTTCACATAATTATGTCATAAGAAAATTAGAATTAAGGTGTGAAAAAATCACATGTCATAACATATTATTTGTAAATTAGTTTTTCAACATGATATTCATAATGTGATTCCTCACACATGTACAATTTGATCAACTTGAAAGTTTTAAAAAATATAATAAATTATTGTTGTGACCATAAGTATGTCTATCCTTGGGTGGACCACTATAAATCAACTCAAGGAATGGAAAAACTAAATAAAACGAACCACATTCCTAGCCATATACCTACCCTATTTTATCTTAAACATAATTTTTTCTAATCATTATTGAATGCATGTCAAAATATATGGCCTTCATTGGAATTTTTTTAATGGGAATTATCACCAAAAAAAGTCTTAATTGCAATGGCACTTTCTAGACCCACATTGCTAAGCTTTGAAAAATTCATTAAGATTTACATTCAATTAATTAATTAAATTATAACAACTTCTAAAGTACCTTTGAAAATTGCATCCTCTACAAAAATAAATGTAAAAACATGTTTCAAACTTCTATTCTTGACCAAAAAGTTCAAAGAATGTAAAATTATTACATTCTAAATGTTTTTCTAAATGAAATGACTAGGAACATCAAAATAAAATTTCAATATTTACATCATTAAAGTTTCAAAGTCTATACAATCTAGTTAATCATATTCATTGAAATCTTGTATTGAGAGCCTCATTTAAATGTCTTTATATTTTATAAATTTTGAACGGTCCAAAAACTGAAAATGTGACATTTTTAATTGGTCCACCCAAGGATATTTATGACCTTGTGCATATAGTGACCTCATATCAACTTTGAACAAGATTAAATATGATGGTAGGAAGAAATCACACTTAATAACCTATTCCCAAATAATGTAATATATTTTGAAATTGATTTTGCAACTTGAACTTAAAAGTGAATTCTCACATGTACATATAGTTGGATCTATTTCAAAATTAAAACCAAAGTTGAAAAATAGGATTGCGCATGTAATGATGAAGTTTGAACAAAATTAGAATTGACAAATGAAGAAATTTCATTTCATCATGTGTTTCAAAATATCGTAACAGGAATTTGTGTAATATTGAAAAGTAATATGACCCACCCTAATTTTTGGCACATGTGGTGGATTTTTAAAAAAAGGATATTTATATTTATAATTTGAATCATCAATCCACATGCCAAGGGATGAAAACATCCTTGGGTAGTAACACTAGTAAATCACATTTGCAATTAGTTTGTCCCATCAAACTTCATGACAATGAAAGACACATTTAAGAAAGGCTTTTGCTAGATTGTTTTAGGAGTACAATCCCCCTGTCTTATAGCATTTGAATTTAAATTATATCACCAAAAATAAAAATTTGGCATGGACAATGAATGCATAAGGAATATATTCCAAGTATGTAACATGAGTGGTTCCTTTTGTTAGAAACACCATATTTCATCCATTTATTCTTGACCTCTAATTTCTAGGAATACCTAAAATGCCTTTAAAAAATAAATTTAAATAGCTATTTGATTGGAACATTTATTATAATTGTCAACTTTTAAAGGTTGGAAAAAAATGCCCACATGGTGCAAGTTCATGGACAAGCAATAAATTAAAATAATTAAATAATTTTGTGCAATTTAATTGGGTTCAAACTTTCCTTTGATTTTGGCAAAATGATTCCTAGTGGTACCACCCAAAGATGCTTTCACCTCAAGGTGTCATTGGAAGAACTTTGTTCACCTTAATTTAATGTTATAAAATTTTATATTTTGAAAATCAACATTTAAATTATCTAAATCAATGAATAATTTAGCATACATATCAATATTTTGGTGTTCACCATCTTATATCAATGTTGTCAATGCATAATCCATGTTAAAATGTGTGTTACATGAAAGCACTTTGAGTCCATAATCATATATTAAGAATTGTTATTGAGTTTGTTACATCATTTGAAATGTTCATATTATATTTAATGATGATTTTTATCATGAATTTTCCCAAAAAAATTGTTAAAATATGGTAGATTAGTTTTATAAATCCCTTACAAATATTTCAATCCATATTCCAATTTGTATTACACCAAGCAAAATACCTTTACACTTATAAAAATTACTAATGTGACACAAAAAATGATTATCTAGTGTTCACTCTCTTACCCACCAATTCATTTTCTTTTTGCAAAATGGTTAAAATCTTGTCACATTTGAATGCCTAGCACTCCTTGCCCTCAAGTAATCATTTTCCCAATCCCTTGCAACTCAAAAGATAGGCATGAAAACCACACAAACTACTCACCACTTTCTAACATGGTTAATTGCCTTAAAAACATGTTCCTATGGCCTAAAAAAGAAGGGACTTGGAACCTAACAAATTGAATAAAAAATCATGAAGACAACATTATCACATTAAATAAAGACATAATGTCTTTATTTTGTTGAGTTTAATAATTTGTCTAGTTACAAAAAAAACCTAATTACACCACTATCTATCAACAACTTGCGTTTCAAGGCTACAATAATAGGATGTCAAATAACATGTAGAGAATTACACACACAATAAACTTCCCACATTGAGATGATGAGATGTTCCATTGTCCACCTCTTTATTATTCTTGTTCAAATAGCATCTCACTTTTGCCAAACCCTTTTCAAGTTCATTTCAAAAAACATAATTTTCTGCCTGTACTCTCTTTTTAAATGTTCTTCTTTTTTAATTCCAAACCCCAAAATTGACTATTTTATTGCAATTGGCACTAGATTCTCATGTACACTTTTCACACAGAATATCCCAAACAACCCCATGCTTTGACAAAACAAATTTAATCCTTAAACTCACAAACACATAAACAAGCACACACCAACATAATGGCAACTACCCCAAACCCCACAACCCACTTATGTTTCCTCGACACTAATTGGGACCTAGTAGATCGTGAACTCAAATTCAATCAACATCTCCATCCTTCATGCCACTATTCAGGAAAACAACTTACAATCATCTACATTTGTCCCTATCCTAATCAAACATCTTGCGTAGTAGAAAAAAAATACCAAACCATGAGCTTCAAATGATTTGCATAAATTTAAAAATTCAAAACATTTATTTCTAGAAATATTCACACACAAATCTATTCAATTATATCCCTAATCACCTCTTCCTTCATGCCATTTATCTTGTCTCCCTTAACTTTATTTGCATTGCCATCTTCTCAATGCCAATGTCATTGCCAAATTTTTAGCCACACACCACCAACCATTAAGAGAAACCACAGTTATGCTTGCAAAATCATTAAAGCACTTTACACAATATAGAATCACCATTGTCAATGTCCTTTATGAATGCAAAGACCAACTCCAAAAGTCACCATCACCAATAAACTTCGTCAAAAGCTCAAAACCCTAAAGTGTCTAGCAACCACTAAACTTTTTTGGGTCCACATTCCAACATTCACAACCTTGATCAAGAATTTCCTCATAAACTAGGTCCTACTCTATGGTAGCCAAACTCCAAGTCCTACGATACGAAAAGAATCATATAATGTTTTTAAATCAATACCCTAGTTAGTCAATCCCTAAGTTTAGCCCCCCCCCCCCCTTTTTTAACCGCATGCAATCTTGAAAGAGTGAAACATTTGACAACAACCACCATTGAAAGTTTGCATACCTTGAAATATTAAAAGTGCAAGGAACACACTATGCTTGTTTTCTATCTCTCATGGTGCATGCTTCCTTCCATGATGCTTGGGATGAACTCTCAAAACACACTATGTTCATTATTAGTATAATGTCAAAATTGTGAATTATTATTATTATTTCTACTACCGAAAGTAAATGAAAAATAAATTAAATTATTTGGCACCTTCCTACCAAACCAACCCAGGTACTATGGAATAAGGCTACCTATTGGTGGTGGGAAATTTTCAAATTGTCAAATGGGAAAAAAGGCATGGCATGTTATAAAAAGGTCATGTCATGTACTACATGTTATATATGGTAAATGTTACATTGTAAGTTGTGAATGAGCCCAAGCAAAAAGGGCAAAAAGAAGCTTTTTTTTAACATTGTGATGTGGCAATGGTGTTGTACTGGCCTAGCCATATTAAAGACCCCTTGAGGTGTATAATATTTTGGTGTTTTAGAGTACTCTCAATTACATATTTTTTTGCTTAGTTCAACAAGGTCTC
Source organism: Sphagnum tenellum (assembly GCA_963921925.1). NCBI lineage: Eukaryota > Viridiplantae > Streptophyta > Sphagnopsida > Sphagnales > Sphagnaceae > Sphagnum > Sphagnum tenellum. The sequence goes on along the minus strand of OY998160.1, from coordinate 4,037,155 downwards.
TAGCCATGGTGGACCCATTATAAATTTTCATGTGAACTCTAAAGTTAAGGCCACCTTATTATATTGACTACATTATTGGTATTATTGGTGTTATTGGTGACCTTCTGAGATCCATACCAAGGCTGCAAAGACACCAAACAATTATGGTGAGAGACAGACCATTCTCTGTTTAAATGGGACCGTTTACCATCATTGTAAGTTAGAACTAATGGGTACGGGTTTTAGTTTTTTCTTTCTTTCTTTCAATTTTTTTGATGTTGAAAATTTGGCAATCTTTTTCCAAAAAAAAAAATTAGAAAAAATATAGTCACATTGAAAAAACCAAATTTCCCCAATTTTCTTTTCGGGGAATTTTTTTTTTAATAAAAAAACAATGGATGGGTATGGGGTGAGTTCCCATTTTGTTCAGTAAACTAGCCACATGCAATAACCCTCATTTGTTGTCTTTGTCAATGAGGAAAATGAAACCCAAAACTTCTTCACTTTCCAGGAAAGAAGAAAGCATGATGAATGATAGAAAGCTACATACATACACATACACACACACACACACACATACCAGGCCTGCATACCAGCCATGTGAACCCAATGGATCTCTGAGCAAACAAGAAGAGAGATCAAACCTAATGCCAACCTGCCAGGGGAATTTGAAATGGTGCTCAAACAGCACATGTGTTGCACATGAGGTCTGCAAAGTGTGCTCATGAGAATCCCCTAAACAATGATAATGCCTACATTTTTTTCCAATTGCTAGTGTTTCTACAATTGTTGGCATAGTATCAACCCCACTGCAAAAGCCAGGCTTGATTGACAGGATGCAAACAAACTGACTACAACAATTTTTCATTTTTATAAAGATGTGTGAACTTACATATGTAATTAGTGTGGACCCAAGCTGCTGCATCCCAGTAAGTACGCATTTCCAATTATCAATTTGTTCATGGCATTTGGCGATGCAACGTGCCTTCGGAGGTCATCACATTGACAGCCAGCTTCGAACCAGCTGCACCCATCCACTGGATACCCGTTACGACTCTGGATGAACCTCAACTGAGTTAACATCTGGCTTTACCTTGGTGACCCCATTCTGTAAGAAGTAGGTCCTATCTATATTATATTATAAGTAGGAAACTAGGTGAGGACTCAAGTAGATGGTTTAGAGCAGCTTCCACACCCATCATGCTCCTCAATATGTGGCCCTGCAACTAAAGTATTTCTCACATACAATATTAGTTATTTACTTCTTTCCAACCTCGCCCATCAAAATGAAACTAGGAACTGCAAAAAAGGTCAGAGACTACTAATAACAACCCACCTGGATTGCAATCAAACCCATCTAGACAATCAACAGCTGAGCTGAGTCGATGTTAGGGTTTGCTGTGCCTTTTGCCAGCCTCAGAATCTCCTTTGAAAAAAAATGTTGGGTCAAAACCATTTTGTTGAGCCAAACCAACAATTTTTTTGACTTTTCTTCATCCACTATTTACTTTACAAATGCACCAGTGGAGTTGCTCTTGCACATGGGCACAGGTCGTTTTTACTACCTAGTTACCAACAACCCCGACTAGAAGTTCTAGTTTGTCAGGAGGTAGATACTAAAGGAGGCAATTGAGCTAATTATCATGGTTTGTTAGGGAACTGAAACCCCAATTAAAAACCGTTGTTTCCTCACAACTTACCATCCATCCTTCCTTCCGGGTATGTTTTTTGGGTGCTGCATCACTCTGGCCACCACCCATGCAATTTTACTCGCTTCTTTGGTTAAGTTCTAACAAGTTTTTTAATTATAAAACTGGGGAGGCAAAAGGGGGATCAAACTTCAAGGTTCTGTCAAAGACCTGACTGAACTTGACTTTTTGTTGCAGGAGAGATGTTATTGTTTCGTTTTTGTTAGAAACACTGCACAAGTTATAATGATTCATCGTCAGCATAGGCAGCGGCATATACGCCAAATAAGATTTGAACTTTGAATATGTACTCTGCTGGTTTCACTATAGAAATCTACTACATATACAAACTGTAGCTGACAAGTAAATTTTGGGTGGGTTTGATATTTCGCCATTACAAAATGTGGGGTGCAATTCACTAGTTCTTGTACCGTAGACCAATGAATTCACTAAAAATCCAATCAAATCATTTGATGTGTAAGGACACTTTTTTGTTGTAGTGCTTAGATTCTCATGTTTTGTTTCAATAGATACAGTGCCAAGCAATAAATTAACTTGTGATATATATATATATATATATATATATATATAAGATGACAGATATAGAATCAAATTTCTGGTGGGTTCATACAAACATATTGAATGCTATTTATTTCATCATGAGAATCATATAACAAAATGCAACCTCATACAACAGCACAAAAAATATTCAGTGTGTGAGATACACATGTTTGTCCACAGTCCACACCGCCGTGCAAATTGTGTTATCAATGCAAGTCATGTGATAGCAAATCTTCTGTACTGCTTCTTCAGAGATGATGTTTCCAAGCCTGATGCAAAAAGGAATTCCACTATACGGTTTATGCAAACCTATACACTCTGTTATTATTACACAATTGCAAAATCTGCAGATCTCATTCGAATCACTAGATCTAAAAAAGGTCTTGTGTCTCTTGTCATGGATTTTTGGACAACTGAACAAGTTGTCTACTGCAGAAACACCCTGTCCTAACCTGAATTCGGTTAATTAGCCTAATCTCAAGGTAACAAGGGGTGTGTTTGTGTGTGTGTGTGTCACTGTTGCCTTGCCATTTACATCAAAAAAAAGTTATCTTAAGGCAAAAGAAGAATTATGGAAAACTCAAAATAGTTCACCACTATACTTAATAGAGACCAGTTGATTTACTGCCACTAGAGATGCTCTCTCTCTCTAAATTAGAAGGGATTGAAAAGTTTATCCCAGCAACAACAGCACAATCACTAGGCTAGATGATGGCCACCCTCAAACAGGCTCAAAACTTGCCCAAGTTTCCCATGTAATGTCAAATGCAATAATATATCATAGTCCACATACCTACAGGATGTTTTAATTGTTAGTTAGTTAGTTACTCTCTGTCTTTAATTGGGAGAACTTAACCCACTCTGGAAACTTAAAAGCCAGGTCCAAAGTCCCCTCCTGTAGTGCCAATATGTGTAAAGTTGTGCATGGTGGTGGCTCCTCTTGGATGATGGTGGGTTATAGTAAAACTTGCAGTGAATCCAATAACTGAAGTCAAGTATGCTCCTGTTCCTATTTCTTCATGAATCTCATTCCAGTTTTCATCTAGTACTAATCTCAAGTTTCAACACAAGCCAAAAGTATCATCTTTTCAAGATCAGGCTTTTGTCCCATTGGGGCAGCTGATTCATAGAGATGCCCTTGTGATATAATCTCAAATGAAGTATAACATTTTTATATGTCAATTTGGGTCAATGAATTCAGTGTGGGTTAAATAAATATACCCAAAAATCTAGTGCTTGTGAAAGACAAATTCATTGTAAAACAATTACTCTTGATTCGTTCATTATAACAATGGGTCTCCTAAGTGCTTAAATTTAAATAGTTCCACACCTTATATTTTGTCCGATTTTTATTTTATTTTTTGAAATTGTAAGGTGAAAGCATCAAAAGTAAACATTTTTTCATATTAAATTTTGCCTGAAATATGCACCAAGATTGTGCAAAGAGCCCTCCTTAGTGATGTGTACCAACTGTGGTCAAGATATTGTGAACATAAAGAAAAAACACCTTGAAATGAAATTACTTGCTACAGATTGGTTATTGATAATGATTACTTCACATGTAAAGACTTCAAACAATCTGTCCATTTTTTAAAGCGAAATTTCCTCATGCTTATATAAGTGTGAGAACAATTGAATATGAAACATTAAGTTAATTTAATGTAAAAGGTGTGATTTTAATTGTTGTGCAACCGAAACGATCTCAAACATTGAAAAACAATTGTTAGATGTGATTAAACATATATTATAAAATGTGAGTGCAATTCATTAATCCATGTTCACTGACCAATGAATTGGCTGAATTCTCACTAGATCTCATTCATTATGACCAATGAATTCATTGAAAATCTAATGAAATCACTTAACATATACAAAACACCTTTTATTATAATGATGGCTAAAGACTTCTAGATAGGTATGAATGAAGTTGCTCTAAATTTGGAATGTGAGATGAAAACACACTACCTAGTCAAATGAAGAAGAGTAATAACGAAGTCAATATGTTATAAACATCCTGTTCCCAAGAACACTAGTGCCAGTCTGCAAAACTTCAAAGACTTTTATATATAGATATATGTACAAGTGTCTACTACCCTGGGACAATTTGTCAAGTGATCAGAAAACTCAAGACTGCAGGCTGATGAGAGATTAATCTACATGAGTAAGTCTGAGGCAACTGACACACAAAAAAAAGGAGCAGAATATGCTGAGTGTTATACTCCAGTTGTTTAGGAGGGTTTTTTTCTTCTCTCTCTCTCTCTTTCTCTCTCTCTCTCTCTCCCTCTCTCCCTCATGTGTCAACAAGTGACAACAACAGATCCTCTTTTTTTTTACAGTTTGCTGTCTGTTTGTGTGTTTTTCTTCACTAGGCTACTAGTTGTCTAGAGAGAGAGAGAGAGAATGGGTGGGTGTTCTAATAGCTGTCATTAAGTTAACTGATTGATTGTAGTATTATTGAGCAATCAAAGCCTTCTTCTTCATCCTGACTACTTACCACTTTTGTTGAAGCAAAAAATGAATGAAGTGCATAAATTATTGGCACCAAAGACAAAAAAAACAACAACAATTGAATACAAATATAAAAAGCACACAGAACCCACCACCCATAACAACATTAGCAATTGGAAAAGGCTTTTCCCCCCTCTCCCCCTTCCTCTCCTCCCCTCCCCCCCTATTGGGTTAGCTGATCATTCAAAGGAAACTATTCAGCACAGCAGCTTTTAAGACTTCAAGTCTTCTTCACCCCACCCCTCCCTCCCCCTTCCCCTTTCCCCCCTCATTTGACTATGTCTATTAAGTTGATATATAAAATCAATGGATGGTTTGAAGTCCTTATTTTCAGTTGTAATCATTTTTATTTATTTTGGGTATCTAGTTGTTCCACATGGTCTTACACCAAAGGGTTTTTCATCATTTTTTTTCCCAATTGTGTAAGGTAGGTGGTGGACTTGCCATCATCCCACACAAGGACTTAGCCAAATTTGGTTCTAGTTCAAAAAGAATTTAAGTAGATTTGTAAAAAAACTTCACTACCTTAGTACATTGAAGATTTTTGCATACATTTAATTAATATTTCAATTTTTTTGAAAAAATTTAGCCCTATTGTTGAAAATTCCAAGAATTTAGATTGCAAGAATTTGGAATCAAACCCTCATCTAGTACAAATAAGCACATTAGTTATGAACATCCTAAGCAAATGGACAATAAAAAAAACTCTGAAGTTGAGTTAGAATTTAATATTAAATTTTTTTGATTGTTGAAAAGTCCAAAATTAAAAACTCACATGACAAATCTTAAGTTCAAAAATAACACTATTTGACACTTGTGTGCGAAACCCACCCATGAATTCCGTATGGTATGTAAATCTAAACAACCTTGTCCCTCTAGCCATATGAGAGTTGGATGATTGACAAACAATGCAAGTGCTTTATTTTTTATGAAGTGAACATAAAAAGTCAAATCCAAATGGACATTTCTTGGAATTCATGATCTTTTTTTTGGGAAATAACATTAAAAGAAACCAAAATGGATAATCATGTATACAATGCTTGAAGACTCAGCATTCCAATGGTGTGATTATGCACCGCCACATGGAATGTTTAACATGAAACAATTTGAAGTTAAAACCTTGCAAAGCATTATGGTCCATCAATTTTGTTGATTGTTATTGAAATATCTTTCCTCATATCAATTTGAGCTCTGCGCTACTGCACATTATCAGTGAAGATCAACTTTTATTTCTTATGTTTTCATTTGGTTTTCAATAATTCATCATTATTTTTGTTAATGTCAAAATTAATGTAAAATAATAAACATTTCATGGACATGAAAAAACACATGTTAATTTACTTTTTCATATCCATGTTGATGCATAGGGAAGAAGAATGAGGTAGTTATAAAATGGAAGTAGTTATTAGAAAATGTGAGAGATAGTTATTAAAAAAAATGTAGTTAGTTTTTAAAATGTCTTTGGAATGGTCCATGGATGACCATATGAATTATTCTAATAAAATCCCCCATATACCAATTTTGATTACTCGTCATTAGAATTACACAATTCACCCAAATTCCAATGAAAATATATTAAAGTGTGTATTGATGGTTTTTGACATAATCTATCATGTGGTCTCCAACTTGACAATTACAAACTAGAATCCTTTTGTATTTTCCTTTTCATGTCATCATTGATGTTTTTTTTTTTTCAATTTATTGATGCAGCTAGGGTGGCTAGCATCACTATGCAAATTTCAACTTGGCTAGTGGCATGATTTCAAAGGATTCTTAAAACTATAGCTAGGAAACATAAATTTGACAACACTCTCCCCCAAAAAATAGTTCTATGTTGCTTTTGGGTAAAAATAAATAAAATTTAAGGAATTTGTGATAGAATATTTTGTTTTGAGAAAGTTTGTGTCACCTTTTGGTGAATCTTTCCCCCCAAAAATGATCAATTATCATCACATGTGGAAATTGAATGTTTTTGTCATCCCACTTGATACCAACACAAATTTGAATCCATAAGGTCACATCACATTGAATAAAAGTGATTTGAATCTTTTTAAAATCTTCTCTTTGAGATTGATATGGTTTTCATGAATTTATTGGTTAATTGACACGTAAATTGTTTTAAATTTCTCAAAAGTGAAGATTGAATATTATGTTTCAAAATTAAAGAGAGTGGAATTGATTTCATGGAAAATATATATGATTGTGAATTTTTATTTTCATATTCTAATATGCAAGGGGAAAATAAATATATATAATGTTAGACAACCTTATATCAATTGATTGTCATTCGTAATGTAGAGTAATTCAAAACATATATTTTAAACAAATATAAGAACTTTAGATATTAAATATCCAAGACAAACCAAAAAAAAAGTGGAATAGAAACATGTGAATTGTTTCATATTTGTTAGCTTGAATTACATTATTTTGAGTTCAATACAAATCATAATTTATAATGAAGAAATGATCGTAAGCCTAATTTTTTGTAGGTTTTTTTTATTGAAACTGTAGATTCTATTTTGATGTGCAAAGTGAAATGTGGTATTTAGCTTAAGTATAGTACATAATAGCATCTAGAATTTGGCATATGATATTAGCTAACAAAGTCATGGAATGAAAACAATATGTTTTACCAAGGTTTAGTTGAAGCCATTCAACATGGGGAACTAAATTGGATCAATTTTGTTACATACATCCATGCCACCACTTCAGCAAGAACAAAAGAAAAAGTAACATCAATTTATGTTGTAAGCTTGACCAAGTTGGGTTGACATATTATTCATTTTGCCAATGTTAAAGAATTGATTTGCAATTTTTCGACTTTGAACTTAGTCTTGTATGTTGCAAAGCAAGAAGGTGCAATTGGACTACATGACAATTGGGAAGAATTTTCAAATTGCCAACTAAAGGATTGTAATCACTAGAGCAACAAAAAATTACAATGATGATATTACCACATACTTTTAAGGAATTAGAAAAGACCATTATATTCAAGATTTGAGTTGTCTAATTGCATAGGGTGTATTGCCTCACGTGCGTATGTGTTTGGTGATATTGGTAGAAATTGGCACAATTCATCAAGGTAATTGAATTGTATTCTAAACCTTGATACATGTGCCATTTGGGCAATAGATAATGGCAAGGAGAATCAAGCAAATTGATTCACCGTTTAAATTACAAAAGGATATGAAAAATTGTACAATGAAAGGTAAACAAACTAAGAAACACTTTGGTTGGACTTGCACTAACCAATTGTCCAAGTATTATGTCAAAAATCCAAGTGACATGATGAGGAATGGCAATTGATTTCAACTCACTTGGGACTATACTTGTGTGAATGCTAGTCATCAATGTACAATTGGAATGTGCATTGAAAGTTCATGGCCACAAAGTAAATGGAGGAAAGGAAGCTATACAACAATAGGTTAAATAACATAAGGTAGCTCCAATGCAAGAAGAGGATATTGAAATGGTTGAGGTTTTAATTTCAAATGGGCATAACTAACCGAGATTGTTGAGCATTGTTAATAGATAACCAACCAATGAACTTTCCTAATGATGAATCAAATTAGGAAAGGAAAATAGCTATTGCTCCCAATGTCAATGTAGAAATAATTAGTAACCATGAAAACAATGAAGTTGTAAAAGTGACAATCCAAATTTGGATAATACTTTCAATCATTTTATGTGATGGTAATGCACATGGACAAGGTAAGGAAGGATTACACTATTGACAAACAAGACATAGTATAGAAATAGATTGTAAAACTAGTACACCTATTTGCAAAAAAAGTTCAAAATAAGATTAAAAGTCAATTCCTACATATCTAGATGTTATGTTATGAGGTGAATAGAACCCATGGGAAATTTTTCATTAAATGGGAAGTGAGGATTAATGAGTTATTGTAATGTAAAAACCAATTGAGCAAAATAAGGTGCAAGCATGTGACATGATTTGTGATCTAGAATAGAAAAGGAAAGAAATTGGTTAGAAGTTTTTCCAAACATGTAAGAATTGAAGTTGATCCGGGAGAAGAAAATATAGAGATGGAAAAGGCTATGAAGAACTTGGTTGCATAGATGAAAACCACATAAGGATAGAGCAAAAATCTATCGAATCAAAACCAAAGGAATGAAGAAAGTTATAGAGCTTGCACAATTGGAATGAAATCAAAAACTCGATGGAATGGTCGATAAGTTGATGTCTTTTTAATTGGAGCTTGAACACAATAGTCAAAGAATTTTAGAAGAAGAGATAATTATTGTGTGCATAATTGAAGGAGGCAAAGTCCATACTATCAAGGCAAAACATCAAATGATTGAAAAAAAGATTATATACATGTTAGACACAAAGGTTTCACACAAAAATTGAAATGAAATTAACCCATGAAAAAGAGTTATAATTAAAGTTGGACATATAAAAAGGGTTCAAACTATAATGCCAATGGAAGGAAGGAACAATAAGTAGTTGACAACATCCAAAAAAAGGCCATCACAACTAACCGTTGAATGTCTTATGAGATTGAAATGGCGAATATGCTTGAAGAAGCTCAACCATCAATTATGCAATGGCATTTTAATCAATTGAAGGAATACATCAAGCAACTTGATGATATTCATGAAAGAATTCAAGAGTTGAAGGAAATTATGGATATTAAGTAGGAAGATGAAGATACAATAGTAATAATTGGAAACAAGGCAACTAATATGTCATTTTTTCAACTAAAGCCTCAAGAAAAGCTAACACTAATAGCAAATGTGGGTCAAGTTCATTATGGGGCTTTAAAAGTGAACTTGATTCATCAAAGGGTATTTTTTCTAAATGTATTCATTAGAGGGGCCCATTTCATTGGGTGCATTTGGTAATTGGCCTTAACATGGAGTTTAATTCATTTAATGGTTAAATAAGTTGAGCCCATTTCCACAATCATTCAATGACCTGTATGGATACTAATTTTAATGTTTTGTAATTGTTTTGCATGAATATTTTTATTAACATAGACTCATGAAGATATTTTACAAGTTTTCTTAGTGTATGTTCAATGTAAAATTTTCAATGATCACAAATAAACAAGTTCGAGGTCTATATAAGCTTCTACATATAAATAAACTTTTAACATTTTTGTGCAAAATGCTTTTACATCTTTCATTGCCACAAAGATATGACAAGAAATTTAAAAATCACAATTATTCTAAAATATTTTATTGTTAAAAGATTCCCATTGTGAAAGGAATATAATTTTTTGTTATAAAATTAATTTTAAATTGAGGATTATAAATTTTATATCACCAATATTTATTATGAAGTTTCCAAAAATTGTGTATTAGATTATTAATAATCTCAAAAATATAAGTAAAAAAACTTGATGTTGTCATTGTTTCTAGGTTTGGGTTGGAATTTAACTTTCTTTTTTTTCTATTCATTCAAAAATTAAAAAATAACCGAACTAACCTTGTTAAATTTTTTATGAAGGACTTGCATTCACATTGAATTGAATCACCTTTAGAATATATATATATTTAAAGACATGTAAATTTATTAGATTTATTTGTTTGAATATGGTACTTTGAATAATATTATTTGAAACCTTAACATGAATGTTTATGAATATTTTTTGCATAGTTTTTTTTTAAATCTTTAAGATCATGCAATTATTTGTTTCATTTGCATAAGTTTTGATTTTTTAAATGCATATCAAATTTTGGATTTCTAACAAGTTTCTCATTGAACACAATGATTTCAATTTTTGCCCCTTTTTGTTTAAAAGAACTTATGTGGTTTGGTGGTTAAGGTGTTAGCACCTCCTCCATCAAGTTGTGGGATTGAATTGAAACAAATGCATATGATGCAAATGAACATACACACACATGTATGTGTGTGTGATTATATACACATACACATAAATATACACATATGTGCAATTTTTCAAATGCAAATGACATGTTACCATGGTAATGGATGACACATGGTTACAATTGTTCAATGCAACAAGGCTGGATTTCTTGAAAAGTAAAAAGTTGATTTTATTGTCCATCACAACCAGTCTTTATTCATTAATGGATTAGCCATATTTAAAATGATCAATTTGTTCAAGTTCATTAAAAATATAGTGAAACACATGGTGAAATCCATTGCATTTCTTAGTAATGTAAAATGGTGAAATGACAAACAACCAACAACATGATTCCAATTGGGATATTGAGTGAGGGTAATTCAGCTAGGAAGGATGCACTACCAAAAGGTGAAAAATGTGAGGGCAAAATATTAAACACACAATTAATATATCATCTTCTATGAAGATATGTGATGTAGGTGTATTAATACCAATTGTAATAAAATTATCAATACTTAGGCCTTATTCCTTAAAGGATATTTTGCATATCTTCAAGGAATTTGAGTATGTTGTAATTTGAAGGCCAAAGACATTACTTGATCTATTGGCTACATACTTGTCTTTATACAATGGGTTTTCCTCCACTAATTTTGGGGACAATGATAAAATTGGCCCATAATCTAAAAAGATGTGGAGGTTTAAAGATGATGCTTTTCAAAAATAAATTCCATTTACAACATCCTATGTGGTTAGATTTTTAGCAATTTGTGAATCTACAAAAAGATGGAGTTTGTAGCAAGATGTATGTGGGTGTATGCATTGTGTGCTATTTTTGCAAGTTAGAAATTTTGTATTAGATTTACAAGGCAAGTTACTGGATGAGCTTAAAGTATAAGTTTAGAGCCTAAAGTTGGAAGTTGGGATGGTAAAATACACATGCAAGTAAAACCCAATAATTTAATCACAAAATGAATGTTGTACCAATAAACTTAAAAACAAACATGGGGATGAATGGAAGAATTCATCTTCATTATGGATGAATGATTTTTTTCATTCACCTAAAGTACAGATTTTTATTTTATTTTTTGAATTTACATGTTTTTAATAAAAATAAATTTCCATAAAAAATTTGAATGAATTTTTTATTTTATAATTAAATTTTTATGGATAATTTTTTTCCCATAATTTTAATTAACTAGAGCTTCATGAAACATAGTCTAATTTTATATGATATAACATTTGTTGAATAATATAATGTAAATTCCATTATAGATCTATTTCATGGCTATGGTTTTAAATGCTAATATTTTCAAAATGTTTTAACTATATTACTACTATTATGCTAACATCCACCCCATGCTCATTGTTTTTATTTATTTTCTATTTATTTATATTTATATTTTCAAGCATACTAACCCAAATCATGGGACAACAATGGGTTTTTTCCTCTCCTTCTAAAGGTGCCACAACTTTTTTCAAATCTATTTATAAGTGTCATTGGCAACAATGCGTGTTTTTTTTTTCTCATTATTTGTTGAAGGTGCCATGACTTTCATCAAATTTAATCAATGTTGTTGACAATAATGGATCTTGAATGTTTTAGATGTCTTTAAACTATATAACATCATTGGTGACAATGGGTTTTTGAAATAAACAAAAATTCAGTTTTAAGCACTTTAATTAGCTTTCTTCAAACAACCTACTATCATAAATGACCATGAGATTTTTTAAATAATTATTTATTTTCAAAACACCCCAATTTCCATGAAGTGTACATATATAAAGTTGTTGACAACAATTGGATGGGGAAGGGGTGACATTCATTCCATGACAATATTTTTAGAATTGCTTAACATTGTTCATGATTCCTTGAACAAAATTTTTTAAATTATTTTGGTCCCATCGTCATGTTTTCCCCTACTATCACAATTTCATTATCCATCATTATTAAATGACATTCAAGTTTGAGATATTAAAACTTGGAAAATAAATGACAATGGACATAAATAATTTTGATTTTATTTATCTTCCAATCATGGATGAATTTCATCCAATGATTTATTTATTTAATCCAAATCATGAATGAAATTCATCCCTTAAATGACATTCATCAATGGACATATTCATCCATGTAGGTGGATTAAATCACATTATGTTTTAAGTTCCAAGCTTGGGTTTTATGTTCATGCACAAGCCATCCTTTTAGATTAACTATTAAAAGCATAGACTTTGGTAACATCCATGAAGCCAAACTTCAAGATGTTTTTTTAGAAAGAATACCAAATGATGTAGAATCATGAGCGCAAGTCAACATAAAGCAATGGGAACAAACCATTGCATATCACCATAATTTGGCAATTTTAAATTGGATTAACAAGGGGATGATAGCAATACAGTAGCTTTATAATACTAAAGGTCCCTATTAATGGGAAATCTACCACATCATTGTCTAGTTTTTATTGTCTACTATGGGATGAAAACACACTAAAGTGTTACACATTTAGGCAAAAAATTCAATCCACAATAGTATAATTTGAACAAATTAACATTGTGCATGAAAGATAACTTGAATCGCATGAGTCATGCATGAAAAGGTGTTAATAAATATTCAACACTAAGGCTTTACATGCCCTATAAATTTAACTCATGAGAATTATATATTTGAAAGATGAACACATAAGTTATTACTTTTAATGAATAAAAAAATTAATTAAAAACCTATACTTCAACAAAAATTCAATATTTTGGTCATCAAAGTCTTTTCCAAAAGTCAATGTTCCATTATTAATGTCACCTCACCATATTCTATGCCCAAAACACTCGTTAAAATGGGCACTCTATGATGGCATATTGAATGCATAATCATTTTTTATGGATTCTTACAAGTGATTTGATAAAATTTTGAAATCCAATATATTGTGACAAGTTCAATTTTGTCTATGAAATTCGTACCATATGATTAAACCATGTAAAAGATTGTGTTGTTGCATCCTTCCTCATGTGAATCACTTAAATGTAGTCCCATGGCTACTTATAAATCACTAAATCTCATAGAATATGGATTGTTACACCTTAATGTGCTTTCACTTTGTGCCAATTCAATAATTCAAATTACCAATAGTGGGTAGGGTTGGTTAAAAAAATCACTACCTTCACATTTTATGAGGTGGTTGCATTATTTTCATTATTTTAATTAATGTTATACAAGGTTGAGTTAGTTTGTTGGAGTTTAACCACTAAAATAATAAGATTCAAGGTTGATTTAACATGATTTTTAGTTGGTTGGGATGAATGTGACTACCACTATAGGAAGTATGTAAATGTTGGATTACTTAAGGGTTGATTTGACTATGGAGGTTTAGGGGAATTCAAGGGAAAATGTGCAAAGATTTCTAAATGGAGGAGTGGCATGAAACTTGAAGTGTGTGTTTATGTGTGTGCATGCACTTAAAAATGTGTAGGGAAAAGTAAAGCTAGCATGATGGAAACTGAAACTAGTAGGAGTACACAAACATTGATGTGACACTAAAGTAATTCCTTAGATTTTAGTGTCTTTCTTTATTTCAACAAGGAGTGGATATGTTTATATGTGAAACCCTCCACCCATTACTTGGAATGTGATTTTTATAACATTTGTCAAGAGCTTGAGTTACTCTACATTGATGATGATAGAGGACATGCAATAGTTCTTTAAAAATATTTGGAGGTGATTGCTAGACTATTTGTTAAAAACTACCATAATCATTTACTATAATCATAACTCAACTATAATAACTTATTTTCTTGAATTTTTAGCTACAATAAAATCCTACCTATGTTGATTAACTAATTTAAATATTGTTTCCCAAGGTTGCTGGATAGGAACCAATATTATGTCCTAATTGCAATATTTGTAGTCTTTCATTACCATATTTACTTTCCTACACATAATTTTGCCATAGTTGATTGTTAGGTGCAATAGAATCCTACTTTAAATATTGTTTCCCAAGGTTGTTGGCTAGGACCCAATATTATTTCCTAATTGCAATATTTGTAATCTTTCATTACCATAGTTACTTTCCTTAACATAATTTCACCATAGTTGATTGGAACTAAATGCCATTTGTTATAGGAGGTCCTTGCTTATATTATTAAATTATTACATGTCATTTCCCCTTGAAACTTAAATCTAATAGTTTTTATTTCCTTGTTTCTAGTTTTAATAATCTTTTTACTATTGAAGTCCATTTTCAACCTAGATTTTTTTGATAAGAGATCAAATTATAATGAGGTTATTTGTGTTTAGAATGTACATGGGTAGCCTACCTAGTGCCAACCATGTTTTGTCAATGTGGTTGTGCCACAAATGACATCCCTTAACATCATGGTTAACATCTTATTCAACATCATTGCTATCATCATGATGGATGAAGTTCATCCATAATGTAATTAAAAAGGCTCCCAAGAAGGTTCATCGAAATATTTTAAAATATTTTAAAATATTGTGAGATATTTTTCCTTGAGCTAAATCCCCACTATTGTATAAATAAATATAGTTCCTTTCATATTACTTTTAGTTTGTTTGAGATTAATTTGGGTACGAACTTTGCACCATAGTTGTGTTATGTTATTTTCATATTTTCATAATAAAACTTTACCTACATCTTGCACATTTCTTATTCTTATTTTCAATTTTAGTGTTCCATGATTTGGACTTAAAACTCAACTTGCATTCATCATGATTGGTTTGTGTCCTTTAAAATTTAGGTAATTTTCATGTTCGTGATGGGTTGCAAATTAAGTTGGTTCATTTTCAACCAAAGTATTAGTCCCAAAAATCTATATTTTAATTGGAAAAGCCTTTAAAAACCAATGTTAAATGTGTATTATGTGATGATTAAATAACTAACAAAGCTTAAATGAACAAAGAGCTTGACTCAACATATTTTTGAGATACATATTAGGAAAAAAAATTTAATCCAACAAAAAATGACATATATATATGAACTTTTGAAAATAAAATCCAAATATGATCATTCAAAAGTTCATAGCTTTTTGTTGGTTTAGGTTTTTGTAATGTTTTTTGGAATTCATGTTTTTTTTTCCTAACATGTATCACATATGGAGTTTTTATAAAAACATTTTTGTGCATTGACAAATGCATCTAAATTTTCATGTAGATTCAAGACCATAGTCCATGATGTCATTTTCAAAATTCCATTAATATATGTTTGGTATATATTTATTGAATTTTTATTCAAGTTGAAAAATTTAATCCAAAAAACAATTTGCCACATTGACAATTTTGCAATATTTTTATGGCATTTGAACATAATACAATCTACAAAAAGTCCAATATGATGCAAAAAGTGACTCACCTTATCTTGCAACTACCTATCAAATTTGCTACTAAGTAGGGTTAATATAATTATAATGGTGTAACACATTTAATTTGGGACAAACAACTTGGACATTGAAGGTTGCCATTCAACACATTCAACATCTAGTGGACAAGCTCCCCTACTACCCAATGGCATAATGACAATTAGGCTAATTAAAAGGAATGTCACATTACAAAAGATTCAAATTCACAAAATTCAATTATGAACTATATTCTTTTATACTAACATCAATTTAAAATAACAAATGAGTTGAACTTATAAGTTGAAATAAACACAAGGATGGTTCAATTTGAAATATGGTGCACAATTTAATACCCTTAAAGTTTTTGAAAAATAAATTTAGTTATGGTTATAACAACTACAATATAATATAATGATAAATTTTGAATTAATATAAATATGCCATATTGCATCAAATATAAGTCATAAACATAAACTGTTGGTAGATATTAAATGACATGAAAATTACAACATCTATAGTTTTAAAATTTGCAATAAAGTTTTTGAAATTTCAAATCCAGAAATATTAGGGCAAGAAACATACAAAGTAATAAATGAATGTCAATTAATATGTTGTAAAGCACATAAAACCATTTAATTTGAAAATTAATGTTAAATGCAAAAAAAAAGACACATTTACAAAAACATTGAAATGTTTTCAAATGCACATACCTTAAGTTGTGCATGTGTCACATAATTAAAATGATTAAAGTGGGTTTGTTTGTATTTTTAGGGCTCAAGTGATTATTGTGGGGGTGGATGAATAGTGATTGTGTCCCTAAGGTGTATAAATTATTATCACTACCAACAATGTCTATTGCCTCTATTAGATATTGGTGCAAAGGAGACATACAAGAGGTAGACAAATAAATTAGTTTCATCAATAGATCCTAATGAAGATAGTTCTTGAATAATGAAATAGATGACTTCCTCGCTCTTGTAAATGTTCCGAGATCAAGATCAATCAAAGGTTTAAAAAAGACATAAACATTATTGAAGAGGAGGACAAAATTGAAGGCTTCGTGAGGACATTACAACTTAAAGAGGGGAGATAATTTTAAGGAAAGGATCCAACAACTAAATATATCCCCTATACTAGCTAATTTTCATAGGATTAATTAGTTAGGCCTAACCAAATAGGTTTAGCCAAATTAGTGTAGTTGAATGTGTGTGTGTGCATGCATATTGAGTTGTTGGTTGACAATTGAAGTTGAATGAATAGAATTTAATTAATAAGTTATAAAACTTAGCCAATCAACTAACAAACCCTCTCTAGCTTGATTATATAAAATATGTGATTTTGACATAATGGAAAAAGGCATAAATCTAACGCTATTACATGTTTAATTGTGGGTTATGAAAATGCTTTGGTAACAATCACATCATATTGGGAACACAATCATGTCATATTGTGATTAGGTACGTATGTTTCAATTTGAAGCAATTGATATTAAACACTTACTTCTTCATACCATTGTCTAAACACAAAATCTTTGTAGAAACAATCTTGGAGTGGCTTGGGGGTGGAATTTTGGGAATTCATGATCACATCATACAACAAAGACCAACAACAATGTTTGGAATTCAAAGGAAGATCGTGAGATCAAAAGACAAAACATGAAAGGAGGAAACATAAATCAATTCATGAATATCGAAATATAATATATATATATATATAACATTTGTTGCTAGCACATGGAGAAATGGATGCAAATGTGAGAACTCAAAATGGTATTATTTTTCAAGAAAATAAATAAATAATTGCACAACAAAAATATATGGACATCAAAACAAAAAAAACTCGGGGGTAAATTGTGTGGAGCCCTTACAAGTCATGTTTCAATTCTATCAAGATGAAATACATCCATAATCGAGAAGTTAGGTATCTAGAAAAAGGTATTTTCATTCTTTTTCCTGTGATACCCGCCGGGTACCGTGGGAAAATTACAATAAATACAGAAGTCATCGTAAACCCTGAGGCCATGGGCTTTGCTCATCGTATGTGAAAGGAGGGGGGGCATGGCAACCAAATTCAAGTCGGAAACAATTGGGGTTAATTTGGTAATTCAGTCAGAAAAAAGATTTGTTGGAGTTAATTAAGCACGACTCCATAGAGTCTTAAGCTTTAGCCATGTTTGGGGCAGTTATTAGAAAACTCCACCCAAAGGCCCCCTCCCCCCGTGTTTGGGTATCAGGGTGGTTATTAGGGTTCATAACCATGGTTCTCAAAAAAATCCAAATACCTAGATCTGATATGTAACCATGATGGTTGTTTGGAATTCAAAACCAGTTGCGATATTAACCACGGTTCTCAAAAGCTCAGAACCGCTGGTTCTTTGATTATTAATTAATTAATACTTTTTTTTTCCTTCTCTTGTTCCCCATTGTAGGTTGTTTTTCCTTTAATTAATTGATTAATTAATTACTACTTAATTAATTGATTAACTAATTAGTACTTTTTCTTTTTTTCCTTCTCTTGTTCCCTTTGTGGGGATGTTTTTCCTTTAATTAATTAATTTAAAGGAACTTAAACCCTAAACCCTAAACCCTACTACTTTACTTAGTAGTAGTAGAAGTGGGTGGCCAGCCAGTTGCTAAATAGTAAAAGAAGACTCATGTCAGACTATTGCTCCTCACACTGACACCATGCATGATTTGTGTGGGTTTTGAGGATTTAGGGTTTACAGCTACTTCTTTGCTTTTCCAGCTTGTGTGAAGAAGAAGAAAGAAGAAGAAAAAGTCCAACTCTACAATAATTTATTTTGTTGGTAGACCCACTAGAGTTGAGAGAGAGAATGGTTGTGAATTGAAAACACCATCAACAGTTTGACAAACAACAACATGTTGTCAAATCTCTCCAACCCAACAACAATGTGAAAATACAAGTAGAGGAAACACCAAGAATCAGAGAACTGGCTTCCTTCCTTCCTCCCTCCCTTCCTTCCTTCCTTCCTTTCTTTGGGTACTAGAACTGTGACTGGATTGCAAATTGGACACCACACATTACTATACTTCTGTCTCCAGAGATTTTTTTACAACCCAATTGCTGTTTTGTCCATACAGGGATGAGAGAGAGAGAGAGAGAGAGAGAGAGAGAGAGAGAGAGAGAGATCTTAACAACAAACCTGGTTTTCCCTTTATGAAGGGAACCTTGTTGTCTAGTAGTTGGAAAAGTGCATCAAATCCTGCAAAAGTGAGCTCTGACTTGCTTTGCTTCTGACTACTACTACTATACTTAGCTATTATTATGCAAATGCAGCTCATTCATCAGGTCTTCTTCTTGTGTGGATGGTCGGTCTTTGTGGGTTTTGGGTACTATTACTACCCAAGAGTGAGAAAATCATCTTATATATATATATATATAAAGGATTCTCTACTTTTGGCAACATGAGTGGTGGCACACATAAAGCGAATCTTGACTTCACACAAAAGTTCCCCCCCCGCCCCCCCCCCTCTCCCTCAAGGACCACACAAGTTTGCATAACAATAATGGAGAGATGCAGGAAGCTTTGTTGGGTATTGCAGATTCGTGATTTTGTGACACCCATGTTGCTGACACCTTCTCAATTTGAAGAACAAGTTATTACGCGTTATTCTTCTTCTTGGGTGGTTTATTCTTTCTTCTTCTTCTTCTTCGGGTATGAGAGACGACTTGCTCAGCATAATTGCACCACCACACACATGGGTTTCTGTTGTGCACTTCCACCACATGTATGTACGTAAGTAAGTAAATAAGTATACAGAGAAAGTTTGGAATCGAATCTTTTGCAAAGGCGATCCAATCATGTACCATCTTCTTCTTCTTCTTCTTGAGCAACGAACCTGGAAAAAAAGAGGAAATTAAAAATTGTGTGTATATGAGTGAGAGAAAAGAATTCTGTCACAAGGTATTTAACATGTGGGTATCATGTGTGTACTACTACCACCACTCGAGGTCTGATTCTGCAAGTCTGGATGGAAAGGCTTTTGTTTGAGTGGGGTTGTCCACGTTTTTTTTGTGTGTGTGCGTGTGAATCCCAGCATTGGATTCATAACAAATTGTGAGTTTTTTTTTTTTGTGTGTGTGTGTGTTTTGCTTTCCTGAGCTCAAGACCTCCACCACCACAATTCATTCCACCATAAAATTCAACATTATTGAAGGAAGTCAAGTAAGTAAAGCCTTTTCATGGACCTTCTTGCAAATAAGAGATATGTTCTAGGTATCTTCTTGTGAGGTCAGGTGGTCTTTTGTTGAGGCCATTACTTTCTAGGGTTTTCATTCACATGATTAAGGTAGGTTAGGTAGGTCACTCCTTGTAAAGGGCAAACTAAATTGGGTGGTGCTGCAAGTCACTTACAAACTTCAACATAGTAAATAGATAGGTTGAGGTCCAGAGTCTAAGTCTAAACAAGGTGGTGGTTGGGCCTCCATGAGAGCCAGCCTTTTGGGGGCTGGGGGGGACTGAAAGGCTGACTCTTGAGCAGGCTTCAGAAGGGCTTCAGGGCTGCTTCACATTTTACTTCATTCTTTCAAGGACCACCAACTAACTTCCACTTCCTACCTTTTTTTAAATTGGATACCCATCAAACAAAAGAGGGAAATAAATGAGCCATTTCACATTTCTAAACTCCACCCATTCATTATAAGGGCATCTACATAATTACCAACATGGTAAGATTAGGACTACATTCACAAGAAAGTTTTTATTGCCCCAAAGCTAATGGACGTGCATGTGTAGATTTTGAGTGCACCCATCCAATTGATGGGTTGTTTTGAAGTCTACCCATCTACTTGTTGGGTTTCTTCTCAAAATATGAATGTTGGATAGCTGATTTAATCATGCTTCTATATCATTTTTATTTTATTTCGGTTGTCACTTGTCTTTTTGTATCACAAGGTTTCATATCATTATGAAATGTAAAAAGAAATTCATATGGTTAAATTTTTAAATGAAATTTGTTTGATAAACATAGAATTAATTAGCTTCAACTCCTTTAAATCTTATAAAAATGAGATTCTTAAAAACTTGATTTGAAAAATAATGTAAGAATCAATTAAAATTAAACAGGTCAATATATATATATACACATACAAATATAAATGTTTTTAATTAATTTGATGTTATTTTAAAAACTTCAATTAGGCTTTGATGAAAATTTAATAACAAAAATCATAAGGAAATTCATTTTTAATTGATTAATTTGTTTGTATTGTTGTTGCCTTCTAAGTTATAAAAAATATTATTGCCCTAAGATAATAGGCATGCATGTATGGGGCAAACACAACTAGTTTGCCTTGTCTTGGTTGCAATATTATTGTACTAATATAGTATTTTGAAAGGATTTTTGCTTGCATGAAAAAAAAGTGTGGGAAATTATTTCAAGAGAGTTATTGTCATCAAAAATCAAATTCGGAGATTTTTTTTAAAAAGGAAGCATATAAGAATATTGTTTGTTCATTCAAAGAAAAGCAAGTTTGATCGTGGGACAATTCTTTTAAACATTGTGGTATTAAAGGTCATTTGAGAGAAAATGCCACAAGGAAAAGCAAAATGGCAAGAACAAGTTTGAATGTTCTTCACATGCAACTATAGTAGGCAAGGTTAAACCTCTTGTGACTAGTTTGTCAATACATTCAATTTGCAAATATATTTGGTATGTTGATTCTAGACTTTTGCACACCATCTCACCTTTCAAAAGGAAGTATTTCCTACCTTTGAAAAAACTCCTTAAGATCACAAAATATATATTAGAGAAAACAAGATCTTTGGTGTGTGTGATAAAGGCATTATCATCTTCAAATTGCCAAATGGGATTTCCAAATGCAAATTGGAGATGTATTGTATGTCCCAAAGTTGGCAAACAAATTGTTATTAATCAATTAATTAACAAAACAAGGTTGGGGGCAAAGCTTTCAAGTGGAATTTTGAACCCATTAAATGTTAATTGACATTTTCTTACTCAAACAAGGTGGTTGTTGGGGCCATCCAAGAAGGGAGTTACACAAGTTGGTTGAAATAACTCAATCTTTGGTTGCAAGTTGTAGCACCAAATTAAAAATAACAATACATGACGTTAAAGACTTGAACATGGTTTTATGCAGGGCATAACAATAATGACTAGAAATAACCTTGTTGAAAGCATAGTTTTCAATGGAAATCATGATTTGAATTCCTATGATGGATGTGAATATGGTAAACATAACCATGCCCCATTTCTTTTGAGTAGGGGTTTTTATGCAAAGATAAAATTTGAGCAATATCCATGGCAATTTCATCAAATGGCAAAATATTTTGACCTTCAATAATTTTTTAAAGAAAACATTCATTTACACCATGAAATCTAAATTTATTATGTTTGATAAATTCAAAGGTTTTTAGATTTTTGGTGGACAATGAGATTGAAAAGAAAATCAAGGTGATTAAGTGTGATGGAAATGGATAGTGTAGCTCCAAAAAATTCCACACATGTGTTTTACAAAAATAATGACATATAAAGCAAACAACCACTCCATACACAACAAAGCAAAATGAAATAGATGAACGGACTTGAATCAAACATTTGTTAAAAGTGTGTGATCCATGTTGTAACACATGAAGTTGAATGATAGCTTTTAGGCAAAAGTGATGGAAATTACAAAACATGTCCAAAATCAAATTCCTACCAAGGTAGTTTGAAGCACGACACAAAAAGAGGTTTCATGTGACAATAAACATTTCATAAATCATTTGTGTATGTTTAGTTGTGTTGCATTTGCTCATTTGCAAAATGAAACAAGAACAAAATTGGATTCAAAAGACGTCAAATGCATATTCATTAGCTATAATGAAAAGACTAAACTTTACAAATTATGCAACCTTATAAGCCAATATGTGATCATCATTTGTGATGTCATCCTTGATGGATATATTAACTTTAATACATAAATGATTATTTTAAGTTTAGATGTTGATCGAAACAAATGGTTTTAAATCAAAAGCTAAAGAGAGGATGAAGGACATTTTCAATAATTAAAAGCTAGAGAAAGAGGATAATTTTTTTCTCAACAAATGGAAGAAAATATATTGTTGGTTGGGAAAAATTAAATTTTACATGTGGTTTTCGGTTGATGTTAATGAGCCTTGTTTTCTTAAAGAAACTTTAGATAGTGAAGATTATAATGGACAAAGACCATGGATTTTGAATTTCAATCTTTTCAAAACAAAAATTTAAACTTCTTTTCTATCAAAGTGCAAACCGATGAATTACAAATGGATCTTCAATATCAAGTATAATGCCAATGGTTTTATGGCAAGACATAAAATTCATTTAGTGGCCACAAGGTTTTTACAAGGTGAAAATATTGATTTCAATGCAACCTATTGCCTTGTTTGCATGAATGGAATCAATTTGAGTTGTCCTTGCAATTGTAGCAATTCAAGATTTCGAGGTGCATAAAATCATGGATGTTAAAAGTGTCTTTCTTATCGGAGATCTTTCAAAGGAAATACATATGCAACAACTTGAAAGCTTTGTGGTCAAAAGGTAATGAAAATATGGTATGCAAGCTTATGAATTCCTTTTATGTTTTGAAGCACAAGATTGATGCCTATTTCTTGACTTGAAAATAACTTTGTTGATTGTAACGTTTATTTCAAGATAGTTGAAAAAAACTTTTCTATGATCATAACTTTGTATGTTGATGATTTCATTTTGGCATCTAATGACTTGACTTTGTTGAAAAAAACAAAGGAAAAATTCTCCAAAAAAATCCAAATGGTGGATCTAGGTGAGATCTAATATTGGAAATATAAGTGAATCATGTTTGACAAGAAATAATGATATATTTAAGTTCATGAATAGTATAATGATGCACTTTGATATGGTTAAAAATTAAGCTAGTGTGGGGCCCTTTTTTTACCAATTGTAAACTTTCAAAGGATATGGGTCATCTCAAAATGCTTTTGGAAGTTTCATCTATGCAATGGGGTTTGTCAACCAATTCATGGTTAATCCAACATAAAAATTCATTGGATTATGGTTAAAAGGAATTTTCATTATTTGAAAGGCATAGTTGATTTTGGTTTGCCTTTAGAGGAATTATCAATGATTTATTGATCTAGTAAATGTGTTTTTAAACCATGGGCATAAATCATACCTAGGCTCAAGTGTATTTGACAAGGGCACTTACCATAGCTAAGGTTTTGACATGAACATGATGGGTTAAGTGCATTCTTACAAGATTGTTTACTATAGCCAGGGCCATGTGAGTTGCCAAAGGGGTGTAAACCATAGTTGGGGCCAATTGTATCTTACCAAGAATGTCAACTCTAACCAAGGCCAAGTGCATTCCAATGCAAATGTCTACCATAGCAAAGGCTCTATGAACATTTTGGGCCAAGTGCATTATGAAGGGGTTGTAAACCATAGTTAGGGCCAAGTGAATTCCAACAAGAATGTCTACCATATCTAAGGAATTGACCAATATTGTATCATGTGTTTAACAGATTTTAAAATAAATTCCTACCAAAGTCACCATTCTAATGGGAGTTATGATATTGTTTAAAATAACACACAAATTGTCTGTTTATTGTGATGCAAATTGGGTAAACAATATTGATGATTGCTGATTTTTGTAAGTTTTTTAAATAATTAAAAAATGAAATTATTAATTGAAATAATAAGAAATAACCTTGTATTGTTATGTGTCATCAACAAAAGTTGAACATGTGGTAGCTTCCCAAGCAACAAGGCAATCAATGTGGTTTTCATCACTTTTTGAAACTATTGGTTAACCATGTCAATGAAACCCATTGTTATATATGATGATTATTAGGATGATATATTTTTATTGGAGAACCCCACCTTTCATGTTCACACAAAACCTATTGAGATTCATCATCAATTAGTGTGGAACAAAATTGAAAATGGTTTCATTAGGTTGGTGTATTGCAACTAGTGTTTTTCTTTTAGCAATGTTTTGCAACCTCATGAAAAAAAGGGAAGGTGTGAAAGTTACAAAGGGTTTTAACTTTTTTGGAGAAAAAATGGGCCCAAGTTGCCACATTATGAAGAATTTTTTTAAAAATTTGTTGTATTTAAAAAATATGTTTCAACAAGTTGCAAAATTATAGTTGGAATCCTTTTCTTTTTTTGACTTTTGCCTTTGAACTCTAACTAAACTTAACTAAGTTATAATCTTGTGCATGATTGCCAGTCCACCTACTTCAAAAATTTGAAAATAAAGACATCAATTACAACATAGAAAACATGGTTGCAAATATATTGACCAAAGCATTATTTACAAACAACAATGACTTTGTTTAATGTTTGATGGGTATGATCAAATGCATAATTGGACAATTCATTAAATTGGGATGTCATGTTAACATCCTATCAAATTAATTTTAACTCCCTTTCTATGTGTTTTTTTATAAATCTATTTTTCCCTCCTCCTCACTTAGTCCATCTAATTTCCCTCCCTTTAAATTTATATTATTATTTTTGTTCTTCAAAGTTCACTACAATATCATTACAACCCTAGGACCTCAACTTGGTACCTTTTTATTATTATTGCCACCACTCTTTCTTGGAACTAAATGCATGATATTGAAAATACAACATTGCAAATCTTTCACATACCAACTTCACCTTGCACACATTTAAAATGTTGCTTTCAATAATCTCCAAAAACTTAGAATATTACTACCTAGAATTGAACCCCACACATCACTATTATTATGATCATGCCCTTTTCTTGGAAACATTTCATGTACCCATAAATGCACTTCACATTAGCTTTGAGTATATAAAGGTTATCATCATCTTTAGTTGGCATCTCTAACATTAAGGAACATATCACAACATCATGAAATAAAGGAATAAATGGCCCAATCTTCTATCTTATTGCATCAAAAGTAATTGAGATACATGTGTTTTGCCAATCACACATATCACACCATCAATATTTTGTAACAAAAAACAAAACAAATGAGACTTAACTACAACATTTGCTAAAAAATCATGCTTATGAAGTCTCACAACCTACACTTTCTTACCATCTCTAGCCAAAACACAAGACCACACACACATTAGTTAGCTTCCAAGATTCTTGCTTACACCAAATTTGAGAAACAAACAAACAAAATTATTGCTAAGCACCATGTTCAACCACTATTCACCAAGCCTTCACAAGGGTCGAATCATGATCAAACAAACCATAACCGTGTTGGAAACTTTGTTAAAAATGTTTTATGTGGTACAATTTTAATGCCATGTTAATCATAGGAAATTTTGTTAAACCAGTATTAATATAAATGTTAATGAATTCAAATCAAAAACTCATTTCATTTAATTTCAAGATTTGGTTAGCAAAGGATTTTTGAATTTGAACAATTGTTACTTTATATAAGAATAATTTTACAAAGGATTAACTAAAGATTCTTTAAATAAAAAAATTTGGTGGAAAAATTCTGAGATAATAATAACCTAATACCCACACTCAAAAGCATTAACAATTATAAAGTCGTGGAATTTGAATTTTGTTAAAAAAAGGTTTGAAAATTTTTAAATTCGAAAATCATTTACCACATGTAAATGGGGTGTAATGTACATGGAATATAGTTTTTTTTGTAACTTATGATATAAACAACTAAACTTAAAATAGTTAACACATATTTTGGTATAATTTAAATTATGATTTATTTTTGAAATGAAATGAAAATTTTGCATACTTTAAGAAAATTCATAGTTATTCAACAAATATTAACAAAAAAGAAAGTGATGTATTGGGGAAACTATATGTATTTTTAAAAACAAGTTGCAAAAGATTTCATCCAAAGAACCTTTATATGAAAAAGTCAAAAAATTTGTAAAATGATTCACAATCTTTTATAAAACAATCATGTTCGCTCATTTGATTGTGATTTGACTCACAACAAAAATCCTACTACTCCATTCTTCCTCCCATGTAAACAAAGAAAACCACCTTAACAACTATAACCCCCATCTTTCCACAATTCCAACCTTTTTTAAACATCCTTTTTCAATTTGAATCCACATTTGGCTACTCATGAATAAGAAACAAGATTCCTATCTCGTTTTTATAGCCTTCCAATTGGCACTTCACTTGTCTTTTCATCATGAATGAAATAGACTAATTGGATTTTTTAGGTATACCAAACCATAGCAACTCCATTTCAATTGTCATTGGTTTGTGCTTCAAAACTATTAAAGTGGCCCTCTTTTTAGGTCACACATTATGATTTTTCAAAATAACCAATAGTTAAGCATCATATGTCTTAATTGAATTGAAGTAAACTGGTCCCTAACTTTTGTCTAAAAGGTTAACTTGAAAAAACATTGGGGTCACATCTTTTTAAACTTGAGAATTGTGAGTTGTTAAAAGAAATGAAAAATAAAAATACTTTGGCCTTTGAATCAAAATCTTGATGCCATATTCAATGTTGCCATGTGGCCAACCTATATATATTGGTCTTTACATGACAAGGTGAAAACATTAGTTGTGAATGAATGGAAAACATTGCATTTGACCATTACATGTTGTTTTTGTTGTTTTGACTCCATATTAAATTTTTAGAAGGTTTTTATTTTGTGGATATCATGATAATTATACCTTATTTCCATTGTGAAGAAGTTTGAATGTTGTGCAGAAAGATTTATTATCAATGGACTATATTGTTTCCACTAAAGGAAGTGGGAATGAAGTTCACCTTGACAAATCACATGGTCCTCCATTGACATTTTATTAAGCATCCTTGTTTTTTGAAGTTTAACTCTTACCCCTGGGTAATTTTGGGAGAATTCTAGAAAAAAAAACATCTTTGTAAAAAAGGATGAATAAAAACAAAGCGAAGGGGAGAGGATGGAGGGGATAAGAGTTCAATTGGTATGGCAAAACCTTACTAAGGGTGTAGTTGAGGGGCCAAAGAAAAAAATTTGATTGTGTTAAATATGAAAAACCCTTGGTGATGAAATGGTAGAAGCACAAGATTTGAAAATCTTGTGCTTCAAAGCATGGAAGTTTGGGGCCTCTTTGAGGCACTCTTTACATGTGGTGGGATGAATGGAAAATTATATGGAACAAAAATGTAATTGTTTCCAAAAAAAAATACAAATAAGAAATAATTATGTGTTATATTATTTGATAAGGAGAATAATAAGGAGAATGGATTTTTTCACAAGCTAATCAATGTTAACATGATTGGATTTAGTGTTTTATTTGTGAAGCAAACCGCACTCACCACCACAATTTTGTAAATTCAAATCATATCATAACTTGAACATATTTTGTGAGTTAATCATAACCTTGTTGAAAGGTAATCCACATTTCGTTCATAAGATTTATAGAGTTAAGACTATAATTAGTTTATATAGTTTGGCCCATTGAACCAACCCCTACCACTCACCTCAATTGCTTTCCCAATCCTTCAACCTACGACCACCCTTCCCACTACATGACCTCCAAATAAAATGAATCTTGGACATTTATGCCAACCCCTCTATTAAATCTAGCTTGCATATCTAGGGTATCTCAATTCAATTAACACAATTGAACCAGATTCTAACATCCTCTTTGGGAGAATAAACAAATGTGACCACAAAATCAACCTCTAGTTGTTAAAAGAGTATCACATGCACCACCATGTTGAAGTCTTAGGTGCACCCATCACAAGCAACAATCACAATCCCAAGACCCAAAATATATCCTCTCCTTGATTAAACATTCTTGTGTATCTCCCCATCTAGTTCAAAGACCAATAGATCAAGATAAAGACATAACATGTAACATCAAATCCATTTATGTATAAGGCACCCAAGCCCACATATATGGCCCTTCAAGCATATACAAGGTTACATTATCCTACATGAATGCTTATCATGGCACTAATCTAACATTTTTTTTTTAATGAACACAAAATTTACACTACAGTGACAAGACTTTGAAAGAAAAGTCAACTTGTTTGTGGATTGCTACCTTACTAGTACATTTCAAGCCATATATCATTTAAACCACCCTCTTCACCACATAAATTCATCACAACTTTTCCCAATGCCACAATGCTTAACTTTCTCTTAAACTATATCATTTCCCAACAATGCCTAACACTAGGCTAAACACATGGTTTTTAAGAAGACATATATGACTATGTTTATAGTTGCATGGGTCAAACGACACTATAGGACTATGTAGTTGTATGGACATGTCCTATTGACCATGGCATTTACAATTATGGTCAATATGGACATTTTGGACCTTTGATGTCATCTCTATGTTAAACAAAACAATTAATAATTAACCATTTATTTAAGATTTTTGAAAATCACATGGTTTTGAACTTTTCGATCTTACTTTTGGTTGCATTGCAAGTGCATCCCACATTTTTAATGTAATGTAAATAATTTATATTGATATATCTTTTATACATTTGCTAAACTTTTTTTCACTTGGGTCAACTTAAGTGCAAACAAATTAATTAAGATGAAATCATCTCTTTTTAGGACATCATTACACATTGATTATGTAAACACATTGTCATGTGCCATTGATTAAACCATGCAATTTCATGGTAAATTTTGTTTTATTTTTTTTTACATTCAATTAAATGAAGATTTAAAGTTTGACAATTTATTTGGTGACTATGTCTTAAATTTGGTCATATATTCATCACCATTCACTTGTTTTACCTTTCACACTGTGTATTATTCACAACATCCTTGAGATGCCATACAAAAATGCAATGGATGGGATGGGGCTTTGCACACCCATCCCCAATAAAAGCCCAAAAAGTTCTTTAATGGACTCAATTTGCTACAACCTTTCACCCACATTTGGTTTTCACTATACTCATATCACATCAAGATTGGTGCACTACTATAGACACTTTCATTCAACCACACATTCTTATCCAAACCTTATGCCATTTTTCACACAACATGTTTAGATGTAGCAAATTCCAACATTCCGCTTCTACCTACATAGAAGTGAACCAAATGCCCTTTTCTTCATTTGTGTCCTTGGACTTTTTACCATCCCATCAGCTTTCCTCAAACCACCATCATTTTTCAAAATCCTAAATATAAAAAAACTCACCATATCCATCCCAATGGCCCATGAACCTTCACCAAGACACACACCCCATTCCCAAAAGTGCTCTTCCAAAAAATGGAAGATTCATCTTCCTTCTAAAGACAAAAACCACTTTGGCCCTCTCCTTTTTTACTTCTTATAATCACTTTTCTTCCACCCCTACCCTTCAAATTTGATCATATGGCCAACAACATATATACATAGATGGCTTTGGCATCAAGGACAAGACCTCGATTTTGTGTAATATATGTTATCTATTCCCCACCTTATACGTCCATATGTCAATATTTCACCTCCTAGATTACCAAAATATCCTTTGAGTTTGAATAATGACCTTCCATAAGAAAACTTCCATGTTAATGACCAACCAACTTCCGTACATATTTACAAACAACCTTGTTTACCTTTTATTTCTTCGATAATTCCAAAAACTCCTTTTCAATATCACATCACCGCTACCTTGACAAATACATTATAATACATGCCATCAATTTCAATGTATTTTAACATGTTTATTTAATCCATTTCCTCAAAGTAAGATCTCACACAAGTATTCAAGGCAATGAAATGGTCGACAACTTGGCTAAATTTGGATGCCTGCAATCACATTGACAATTCAATTATAATTTCATATTTCCCTACATAAGCCCTTTTTGTATTGCCTACAAAGTGACATATTTTGTTTAGGTTTTAAAAACTAGAATACACATTCTCTTCATTCTCATCCTCTAAGCCATCCATCATATTCTTCATGATGCACTCCACTCCACAAATGGTTCAACAACTTTGACCCTTCATCATACATTGTCCAATCACTTTTGGATGACCCATTAGTCTTAATAGTGCAAATAACACAAATACCATGTTCTCAAAATGCCCAATTCATGGGCAATTGTTGGAAATATGACTTTCAATCTATCATGTTCCCATCTTTGATATGCAAGCTATGTGAACCCCTTCAAACCCACATGGATACAGGGCCACACCTCTTCTCCTAATTTCAACACCTAATATTACATGATGATTGTTACAAAATTGCATGGCAAATTCAAAATTTCCTCCTGACACATGTTATACTAGATGGCAATGTTGTTAATGATTCCATTTAAACAATTTCCCCATAAAACCCATTATGCCCCTTTGGCTGCTTTCCCACTCTTGTTTGATTAAGACTATATATCTTCCAACTAGATGGCTGCCCCATACATTCTCCTTGTTAAAAGTTTCTTGTTGAAGTGCCCAATTAAGTCATATTTGGATTAACATAAAATGGGTTAGTGTAATTAATCATATTCTGATTTCTTGAGTTTTTATAACCAATTTAGTGTAGATAAGTTTCCAAATGTTTTGGTGTGTGTGTGGGGGTATAAGCCCTTATGTTGTCTATCTTAAATTAGTTTTGGTGATTTGAGACTACACTACTTAAATTGCACAAACACACCTTTAGTTTTCCTTGGTAATCCAAGTGGTTATGGAAAAATTGGTTGTTTTTCTTGGATTCCTAGTGGGTTGTGTTTTGTAGATGAAGTTTTCTTTGAAATTTATTGTGACACACCATGTGGGAGGGTTTTCTATGGTTGATGTGTGTGAACATCAATAGGTATAGGTGCCAAATTGGTAATGCATGACATTGTTTCTCTACTAGCCCCACCTATTCAATTCACATCATTTCATCAAATTCACATATTAGCACAACCAATTTCCATAACTTATTATCCTTTGAAAATAACAAATACAACCTTCTCTTGAACAACATACATTCATGTGTGGATGGCTAGTTGATTCATCCTAATCCTCACCTTGGTCAAAGAGGAGGATTATTTCTACAAAAATTCCCTTCTTTGCAAGGACAATTTCAAAATTTCAACTTCTCATGTTAGAATTTACAAATCCATCTACACTTATATTTGATCCAATCACTATTTGACACAATCGTGAATAAACAACAACTTAAATTTCGTATTCCCCTTAATGTTAATTAACATGGTTGATGTCCCCTTTAAAACCTCACCCCTTTTCTCCTTTCACCCTTACCTTTTACCCTTTTCAATTGGCCCTAAACTATTGTAATATTCATTGGAGTGATTGGTATGAGACGCATCCTTGATAAGGGGCAATATGATGGAGAGGCTCCTATTTTCAAAGGCTAGTTAAGGCATTTTTCAGTCTCTTTTTAGATAGTGAATGGTCATTTATGTGAGGTTAACTTATTTAGTTTTAGGTTTGTCCATGTATTCTTATATTCAATGGTCTTACACAACTTTTTAATTCTAATTTTATAGCAACATGTAAGGATATATATTTCCACAACATGCACATTTGTATGGCTTGTTGTAATATATATCCAATTATCGCACTAGATTCATTCAAAGACTTTGCCATGTGGAATTAATATCTAGTTGTTAAGTGTTTTAAACTCATGGTACAAGGTTTTAATTTACACTTAGGCCATGCTAGATGTTATGTATGTAAACCAAAACCATGTCATTATGTAAACTAACTATCTAAAAAAAAATGGGCATATAGTTAGGAAATAATTGTGCAACTCCCATAACAATGTCGTAAAGTGTCCATTTAAAAAAAAAATTGCAATAAATTTGAATGGTGAAAAGTCAATCATGTATAATAAACAAAAAAAAAACATTATCTTTCATCTTTGCTTATGAATATGATACAAGGCAACCAAGTCAAGAGATGATAAACCAAGTGTGATCCAAAAAATTAATGATAAGTGCCAGTATTAGGTGAGAAAATCCATTTTTACATACTAGTTTGATATAGGTATTAATATTAATTTTTTTTTGCATTGATTGAATAATTTTATTTTCACATACCAAGTTTGTGTCAACAATAACCAAAATGCTTATAGGATTTTAAGTACAAAAATGAAGGTTCACAACTTACGTACCAACTAGTCCAATATATGTGCTTGGATATATTAAAAAATCATAAATGCATGCATTTAATGTATCTCAATGTTGATTAATAAATTCAACAAGCCAAAGTCCACAAAATTGAATTGGATATGCTAAAGGTTGGTCAAAATTTTGAAATTGACAACATTGAAAACCCTAAAGTTGAAACTCAAATCCTCCCACCATAATGCATGCATTATTAAATATTAAACCTTGAAATTCACTTCCACAGAGGTAGTAGGACATAGGTAAAATTTGTTATAACCTTGCTATGAATAGGAGTCACTCATAGGAAAAAAATCTTTTAGGTATCAATATGTACGTTGACAATTTGAATAGAGCTTGTCAAGAAGCCAAAGTGTCTTTTGAATACACCAAAAAAATTATACCAAGAGTGGTAGGGGTTAGACCTAGGACC
Organism: Sphagnum tenellum; assembly: GCA_963921925.1. Lineage (NCBI taxonomy): Eukaryota > Viridiplantae > Streptophyta > Sphagnopsida > Sphagnales > Sphagnaceae > Sphagnum > Sphagnum tenellum. The sequence continues at coordinate 4,003,803 of OY998160.1, read as the reverse complement.
TAGTTCACATATGGCACAACCCGATATGTCAAACCAACAATGAATAGTATCTTGGACTGCAAAAATTGGGAAAATTGAGGATTAATTCTAAAACTTTGCACCATCGTTGAATTTATCATCAATATAATGAAAACTTGTGTGACACCTTTGGCATCCAAAGAAAATCACATTGGTTTGAATTTCCAATTAACATAGATGCTTTTAGAATTTATTGATTTTTTAAAATGAATGCATCATCAAAATGTCATAGATGGATGTCCATCAACCTCACTATAAATTATATATATATATACAAAAAAATTGAAATTGCTTATACAATATTGCATATGATAATAAGTAATGCATTTTGACTTTGCAACATAACCTCATTCACTTTATTTCATGTTCCAAGTTTTTCCACATCATAAACAAAATCTCATTTGGATGAATATTTGTACATTTCATTTGCTTGTTTATGTTTTCATGTATGGTTGGAACTATTCATGTGCTTGTTACATAAATGGTTGTAACCCTCTTGCCAATGGTAATAGTCATTATGTTTGTGTTCATTTCATGGAACTTAGGACAATTTTGAACTCAATGACAAATATGAAAACATAAGAAATTTAAGCTCAAATTAAAATGGTTACAAAGTTTTGGTTGTGGCGAAGTTAAAAGAATAATCGACTTATCATCATACTTATTATCCAAGCCACTTGTCACAATGTTTCATCCAAATGGAGGACCATCATCAATTGAAATTACACATCACAAATGATGCCGATATATGACCAAAAAAAAAAGTGATTGGCTACCAAACTATGCTTTGAGATGTGTGTGCAAATGGGCCATAGTGTTTGGTAATGGCTAGGTTTGGCTTGATGATACTCATACTCTAGTTAGAAAAAGAAAAAAGAGTGGGTGAATTGAATATAACAAATACAAGATAAAATTTGCACATGGATTCAAGTATTTTCTTGAGTGCTTTAAATTCAAAAAGTGAACCTCATAAACACATTCTTCAAAATCAAGAAATTCAAATCTACAATGGTATTCATGCATAATAATACATATTCACCTTTATATATAAATATAAATAAATAAATAAAATTCAAATTATATATTATGCTTATAGATTAGAATAAATAAATGATAACTTTTATTTTATTTTATTTTATTAATGCTTCATTTGATCAATGTTCAATCTTCATGTTGTTACACGAGTACCCGACACATGTAGTGTACCCTGCTCACCCACTCAAGCCAGGCATACACCAAGTCGTCCATACCAGAAGTTTGGAAGGAATACATGGGTTCACCTAACCCGACCGATCCTAGGGTTTTTTTGGGGGCAAGGTATTTCCATATAACCATTGTGTTAACACTCAAGGTACCACCAAGTTTTTCAAGACCCCTAGTAGATGGGTGGTCTTATGGAGCTATTGGGCTTCCTTTTTATCACCTACCATGGAAGAAGTGTGAGAGAGAGAGAGAGAGAGAGAGGCAACCTGGGTTTGGCCAATTCGCCAAGTCGAGCATTAAACTAACCCTAACCCTAACCTTAACCCTGATTGACATTTAAATTCATTAAACCTAATCTCCATTTGACAATTATACACACATGCGCCAAAAGGAGCTCTTGTCAAAACATGAATTCATACTTTGTTATCACTTGGCAAGGCTTGGGAATAGAGGGAATGGTGGTTGTAATGTATAATGAGGTATTCACGTAGATTAGCACATAGATTAGCACCTAACACTATCAAAACTAACAAAGTCACACACATGAAAACATGCACACAAAACTAAGAGAATGGAAAACCATGATTTGATGGTGTCAAAGTTTTTCATATAGTCAAATGTTTGGGATTTTCCTTTTTTTGAACAACAAAATAAAAGATGAGAGACTTCGAGAGACTTCCATCAAAATAAAAATCTCCCAAACACAAAAAAAATAAAATTGTAAAATTATAAAAATTGAAACCCCATTTATATTAAGTTCCAACTTCCAACAAAAAAAAATCATAGAAAACCAATATGTTTTTGCAATGAAAAAGAACCTTACACACCACCTTATGCATAAGTTTGTGCTTTTAAAGGGGTGTTAATAGTTTGTAAAAATCGCCTTCTTAGTTGAGTACATTTTTAAAAATGAATTAATTTTTAGAAATAAAAAAAGTGTAATTATTTATGTCAAATAAGGCACACAAATAAGGGGTGTGTATCTACCTTGTGTAGTAGGACTCCTCATTTTGGGTGTGCCCATTGACCTCAAACCTTTTGTTGTTTTTCTACAACAAGATTGATTTCCTTTGTTGTCCAACAAGAATATTATTGATTCATTCCTCAAGGCTTATTGCCATCATCACATTGAATATTTATTTCTTAAATTCATCTTGCCTTCGATTACAAAAGGCAACAATTGGCCTAAGGTTTTTACACTTGAATTTCTGGACTATTATTTCTCTCACCTATTATTGCTTACTATTAGATCTGGGAACAAAATCTTACATACCTTAAACAAAGGACTGTACCCAAGTACCTCACACAAATGGATGAATGATGCAACAATGAATAATCCCCAACTTTTCTAAGGATTTTATCTTGTCTAATTTGTCTTGGTTCATCCTTTGATGGGAACAATCAACCTTACAATAAGGAAGCTTTTGAAATCCTTTTGTGTTTCTTTTTTGCTTCAATACCTTACATTTAGGGTTTCTATGTAGGCTAAAAGCCCTAGGTAAGGGGCATTCCCACAATAAGGGGCCCTAGCACAAGGCAGAAGCCAAATCTAGCTCCTAAATTTTGTGAATGTACCTCATTTGTGGCTTTTATCCATTGCAAAAACCCATTTTGGTTTTTTTAGTGTACTTATAGAAAGGGCCTTACTTACTTGGCATAAAAAGCCAATAGGCTTTACGAAAATGTAATTGCCCTTGCCTCTATAGACATTACGTTTTTCATAAAGCATGTTGTTCATTTTTTTTCCTTTAGATAAAAAGGAACAACAGGCTTCATGAAATGTGACCCATGTGCAACTTTATCACATGGAGCCCTTATTTGGGTAAAGCCCCTCACCCTAAGGGCTTAGCCCTACACATAAAACATGAAGCAAATGTTATCATGAACCTAAATATACATTAATCATGAGGTGTAAGAAGGAGAGCATTCATTTGTACATGCACACCTCTTGCACTTACATATACCTGTAGCGTGTAAGATCCCTACCACTTGTAAGGAGTAGGCATAATATCCCTCTCCCCATGAAAGCATATCCATGGATATCTATAAGGTGCCCTCCAAATGCACTAGGAATTTTGTCCAAGGGCTTTACAATAAGAGAAGTTGTTGTTGTTGGAGACAACCTTCCACCCAACTCTAGTACCTAACTCTTTTCCCCCTAACCAAATCTCTTTTGTGTTTGGGACTTTAGTTGGTTGGGTGGTTCCATGGCTCAAGGCTAGATTATGTAGTACATGTGACCTTGGAAGAGGAAAAAAGAAAGGACCAAGAATGTGCCAACTGGGTGGGGGGAAGGTCTTCAAGTTGGTACCAAAGGGAGTTCTATGAATAGACTGCACCCCTACTAGGTACCTAGCTTGAGCATTATTGCCTGACATCAAGGACAGGTTTTCAAAGCCTAGTTTTAGCACACTAAATGGATGAACTAGAAATATTTCAAGGGTTTCAAAGCTAGGCAATTTTCACACTAGATGGATGAACTAGAGATATATTTCATTTGTGTTTCTAAGCTAGGTTAAATTTCACACTACATCGATGAACTAGACATATTTCATATGGGTTTCTAAGCTAGGTCATTTCACACTAGATGGGTGAACTAGACATACTTCATGGGTTTCTAAGCTAGGCCGTTTTCACACTACATTGATGAACTAGACATATTTCGTATGGGTTTCTAAGCTAGGTCATTTCACACTAGATGGGTGCACTATAGATATTTCATATGGGTTTCTAAGCTAAGTCATTTCACACTAGATGGGTGAACTAGACATATTTCATGGATTTCTAAGCTAGGCCATTTCACACTAGGTAGGCCACTTTATGTTTCTTGTGTACGGTTAATGCCCCAGGGTGAGGACATTCTTGAATATAGGGGGCCTAGGTAAGATGTAGTCAAGCCAAGCCCTCACATTACAAAGAATTCCCTCATGACCCACCCATGGCCATTAACCCCATAACAAGCACAAGACAAATCATGAATTTAACAATTGTAGGTGATCATGGATGCTTAGATCATGAGGTGATCACCTCTCTAGGTGTGGATGCAAGTTTGGAGATTTCTAAACAAACAAACGACACTTGCTTGCGGATGTGAGTCTCTTCAACACATGCTTGTCATCAATATGGAATGAGTTAGTATAAACCACACAACTTTTTTTTTTTCCTTCCTTAATCTCCAAATCTAATTAGCATCTAATTAGGGACAAGTAATTAACCATGGAGTGGTGAGTAAGTAGTATACACCAAAATTGCTCGTATGGAAAACATTTTCATATGGGAAGAAGTGTTGCAAGAACACGCACTTACTCCTCTAAAGGGAGAGATGATATTCCACTCTTGTGATTCATTCTAGTAACTTCTATACCCGAATAGGTCTCCGGGCTTATAAACCCCAGTTGGTTGAGGATCACCAGGAGGATCCATGTAGAGAGTTTGTCAGCCCATTACTTCTTAGTTGACAATAAATAAATTATCACCGACCATTGTATTGTAGGAAACATGAGATGAGCATGGGGTCCATGGTGTGTAGAGTAGTAGTAGGTGCCTTAAACCCCTAAACCCTAAACCCACATATTTTACACAATATGACTGAGGAAGAACAAAACAAGTTCATATTGCAAAATAGGTTGTTACCCTATTTGTGTGTATACTTTCTACTTGAGAGAGGAAAACTAGAATAATTAACTATGGTATAATTGCTCCTTCCTTGGTGTTTTACAACAATTGTTCAATCTACTACATAATTGACAACCTTGGGTAAGCATCATGACAATTAAGACGTCTTTCCATTAGGGATTTGTGATGACAATTTATTATTATTATTTTTGGAACAACAACTATCCATTATAATTTGTTTTTTTTAGATGTGATCTTAGTCACCTCAGAACTCTATAGGTCAAATGTTGATTCAAATACAGAACCATCATAGCTGTGAGAGCACACTTGACCCAAATACAGAACAATGAGAGCTGTGAATCAAATTATGACTCATTAAACATCGACATTTGTAATGTCAAATTTTAATAAGAAAATCTGTTTTTTAGAAGTTTGTTTTATAAAGTTCTTTCTAACGAGCTCCCAAATTCCCAACATGAATAACAGAACACATTTCTGAAACAAGTGTACTTTCCAATAGAAAATGACTACCACCCCAACAACAACAACAACGACGACAACAGGCAAAGTCGCAACAACAACGATTTTGATCACTTTCCACTACCTCGCTGTCATCATGAGAGAGACTTGTGAGGATAGCAAGGCAATGGATAGGGACCTTAGTCAATTGAAAGGGAGAATAAGACCTAACAATCGTTAACGCGTGTTTTTGTTTGCTGACCTTGGAGTTGGGATTCAAAACTCCCACCCAAGTAAACACCAGCACCAACAGAGTAATGGGTCCAAAAGACTAAGAATAATAAGACTCCCTCCCTCGCTCCACCTGACCACCCATCCCTTCCACATCCATGTACCATTCTATGCTTGTTGTCACAACTGGCTTGTCACAAGTGGGTTCCAACAAGGTGAGGATATTATTAACCCAAGGGTTTGCACCTGTCCATTTTTATATGTAAATTTATATTTTCAAGGGAATCCTCACACACAAGGATATTTTTTATTTTTTATTTAAAAAAATAAAAAAAAAGAATTTAAAAAATAAAAAAGACGAAGAATAAAACCTTTTTTTTTATAATGTTAGCTTGCATCTGATTGAGTTATTTTGCAGGGTCCACCATCCTGCAACACATGCTTGGAGCCACACAAAACTTTTGTCACATTGATCTGGGTTAGAGAAAAAAGAAGGACCACCACCATCACCACCATACATAATTCTTCAACAATAGATTGACTTGACTACTCTCTCCAGTACTTAGCCAGTGTTGCCATGACACGGAAGAACATCAACAAGGGGGTGTGTCACACTGTGACCTTGCCAATTTACAATTTAAAAAAAATAATCTTAAGGCAAAAGAAGACTTATGGAAACTCAAAATAATTTCACCATGCAAAAATATAATCTTCAAAGAAAATCCTCTTAAAGCAAACCAAAATCCCTTCAAGATATTATAACTCTATTATAACTAATCTCAAGTCTCAACGCAAGCCCAAAATATCATCTTTCAAAATTCCTCATATAAAAATACTAGACCTATTATTATTACCTAGGGGTCCAAAAAATCCAATAAGCTACTATACTCTATAATGAATCTAAACACAATATCCTAAATCCAATACTCTATAACGAATCTAAACACAACATCCTAAACCCAATACTCTATAACGAATCTCAACACAATATCCTAAACCCAATACTCTATAACAAATCTGAACACAATATCCTAAACCCAACACTCTATAATGAATCTCAACACAATATCCTAAACCCAAGACTCTATAACGAATCTAAACACAATATCCTAAACCCAGTACTCTATAATGAATCTAAACACACTATCCTAAACCTATTACTCTATAATGAATCTAAACACAATATCCTAAACCCAATACTCTATAACGAATCTAAACCCAATACTCTACAATGAATCTAAACACACTATCCTAAACCCAATACCCTAAACCCAACAACAAAAGTGCCAACATCTTTAAATTTAACATATGTAATTAGGGTTTTAGGCTAGCTAGTTGTGTGTGTAGTGTGTGTGTACATTGCTTGACCTCCATTCTTGTCTTGTGGCCTTTCTTTCCATGTTTTGAAACTTGACATATGGTGTGTGTGTGTGTGTGTGTGTGTGTTTTCTGAGCCTAAATCGTAGATCTCGGAGGATGAAAGATTTGCAACCTGACTCCTGAAGCCCACACCGAGATCCGGATGGCTCCACCTTTGTACCTCAACATAAATCAAGGGTCATAGACTTTTAACTTGAGCGGAAAACACAGTTTCGGGTCTTGGGAAAGGACCTCGCTCGGCGCTCTAGGGTGAGGTATCAAATAACTATTTTGTCGGTGCATATCGTGTTTCGTTCATGTTCATTTGCTCCATGCAGAATTGTGTTTTCATCCATCCATCCATCCATCTATCCGTCCATCCATCTATCCGTCCATCCATCACAACAAATTGTTTCAGGAGCCTCGAGAATTCCCAATGACAATAAATGCGGTTTCACCTCTTGCGTAATAGGTTTACTTGTGTTGGCTAAAAGCAAGTGATACTTTAGGGCAAAGAATAAATGAATAAATAAATCTATGTCTATATCTATATATATATATATATGGGATGATAATATGTTGTTCTTAAGAGAACATCATAAAGAATGGGAACATCATTAATAATAAATAGCATGTGCATTGGGAACTTTGGGAACGTACAAGACCTTCATTTCCTCTCCTTTTTATCCTTATGAAACTAGTATTAACTTTGTTTGAACACTTTCAAAAGATCACAAATCTCCCCTCCCATCTCAAAAAAAGAAAGGGAAAATTAGAGAACAAAGCCTTCATTGAATCTTGTGAATTTACTTCATTTGGAGGCGTACAATCTCAAATGTGTTAGATTCCAAATTTCCTTGTAAATTCCATATAGAATGGATTTTTCATAAAAACATTAACCTAAAATTAAGCCAAAATTTGAAAGGGAAAAAAAATTTCACTTATTTTATAATAGCCAATTCCAATAGGTAGCCCAAGTATGTGAAAGTATCCTTACATCTTTGTTTCCTTTCTTGTTTGGTGTATAACCAAATTTGGCTAAATTCTCTTTGAGAAAATTGCCACTTTGGCTACATCACTAAATTGGGAAAAGAGAAAAGAACATTGCACAAGCATGAATCCCAAAATGATTCTCTAGCTCCTATTTTCATTTTTTGACATTTCTTCGACCAAAAAAATTGCAAAAATTCTTGAATTTTTTAAACATAAAATTTGACTAATATTATTAGAAATTTGACAAATTAAAAATCAAAAATTGAAAATATCATCAAATTCAAAAAACATAATTAATTTTCATTTAAAACTATGATTTATCATTTTTTATAACTAATCACCATTCATTTCAATAAAAAAATAAAAAAATACTTGACTAGGTAGATAAACCCTTGCCACCTCAAAAGAAACTACTTTTCAGAGTCTCCCCTCCCCAAAACCCTAGCCAAAACCCTAGAAAGAAAACAAAGAAGAACTGGGCCTGCCATGCCATGCCCCTTGCCACCTCAAGAAACCTCTCCAGTTCCATCCCTCCACCCTAAAAAGAAGGGCCTATTCTACAACAAAACACTTGGTCTCAGACTGGGCTCCACTTCATTGAGAGACATAGAATAGTATATTTCCTTCACAAAACCCTAACCCAATGCCTAGCCCATACCCATAAGGTGGGGCCAAAGCTCCAAACTAGTAGTGCTAATTAAAATTTATTAAATTGAGTTTTACTTCACAAATGGCTTTAATTAAGTCCACATTATTGGTTTAATTTTTTTAAAAAATTAAAACAAATTTACAACCTTGAAGTGAAGGCTTAAAAGCACTACTACCTACCTACCTACCTACCTACATGGGTGGGGGAAATGTAAGTGGTTACTATGTAAGTAATAAGTAAATAAGGCACTTGGTGACAACTAACTAGGTGTGGATGTGAATGGTTAGTAGTTAGTCCATTGCTTAACCACCCACCACCACCATGGTGGTTAGGTGAGCTCTTGGATGGAAACACAATGAAAACATGTTTCTTTGTCCACACCCATTTATTTATTTATTGATTTATTGATTTATAGTTATGTTCTACATGTGAGAGTAAACGTGTTGCAAATTATGTTTTAATTTCCTCAACTCGATTGGTTCCAATATCTCTCTATTATTGTGTTTTTGCATTCATTTGTGTTGTTACTCTAGTTTTGAGTTGTGTCCTTAAGGTGTTCCCAATAGCACCATTGTTTATCCCATATTCTTTGGTTCAAAATTGTAATTATTTATTTATTTATTCAATTTGTGATTCCCATTTAGGCACTCATGGTGAGCTTGGCTCCTTGTTCTAGGTGTTTTTGTTCTATTTTTTTCTTCTTCTTTGCAATGATTTTCATTTGTTCAAAAACATATATTTTTTGAGTATTTATTTAACCCATATATATAAGCCAAATGAAAGGGCTAGACAATGTTTCACAATTGGTGTGTCCAAAGATTGGAAATATTTATATATTTTGAGTAATAACTCAAAGCACACATCTTCAATTAGGTTAAGCAAAACCTTCCCCCAAAGAGCAATTTTTTTCTTTTCCCCCCAAAAATTCTCAGGTAACACAATCTAACGATCCAAAATTGCTCTAATGGCTCCAATGACATATTTGATCAACACCCACTTTCAATATAAATATAGTTTTTTTTTTGTTTCCTTGGAATATGTAATAAATTATATGTGGAGAAGGAAAGAGATCCCCCCCAAAAAAAATTAAAAAAAAATGTTTTAGGGTTTCTTTTTGGGGGAATACTCCCAACCCTAAACTCACCACATCTAGTGTATTTGACCTTCTTTACAAAGCCTAAGGCTGAATGTAAACCTCCAAAACCTAAATGGAAGAGGACTTATTGAGGAAAAAAAAGAAAGAAGAAAAAAGAAAAAAAGAAAAAAAGGGACCTAAATCTTTGTATATTGGAAAAACAATTGAATTTGTGAAAATGGGAGTTACATAATTTGTAAGAATAATCAATTTCTCCTCGACAAAAGGTGAGGCATTTTGGAAAATGAAATGCTAGAATTATTAACAAGTGTTTTGCTTTTCGAAAGATATGGGCATTTTCTTTTTTGAAATGCCTAAACCCAAAACCCTAAACCCTACACATAAGGGCTTTGCCATTTATGGCAAGTTCAACTAAAATCATGAAAGATGATGAAACTATGTAACATCTATAACTATTTGCATCTATTTCATAAATGTGCATTAAGCATTTTCATTAATGTGCATCTATTTCATAAATTGTTCAATTACATGTGATTAAGTCATGATTGTTCAGATTTTGCTAAAAAATAGAATTCAAATTATGTTTTCATTGATAAACATACATCAATCAGACAATTGATTATAATTAGGTTGTTAATGAAACATGTTATTTGAACCTTTGAAGACATCCACATTACCATTACCTAGTCTAATTATATTAGAGTAAGACAAAAGTGTTTGAATTTTTTTGATATTTGCATTTTCATTTTGACGCTTGAAAAAAAAAGAAACATTTAAAAGATAAAAATGGGATTTTAAATTATTTATTTATTTATTTATTTATTTGTGTTTGGGGTGTTTTTTTTTTTTCTCATAATGTGGTTTTGGATTCTCATCTTTGTTAATACCCTGATAGTATATTGCTTTTTAAAAAATGAAATAAATAAAGGTGTAAATGAACAGGTTCTCAGCTCACCGAGAACCGGGAGAAGGGTTTCAAAAGGTAACACCCTTATGATACCCTTGGATATTCAAGGTTCTCAACTCACTTGAAACCCTTATTAATTCTCACTTTTTTTTTTTCTTTTGATACCCACCCAACATTGGGTCATTACACTACACAAAATCTCTCCTCTCTTTCTCTTGAGAGAACCAATGACACTTTTTTTATAAATGACTTGTGATGGAGAATGTGCATTGGAGGAGGAGAGAGGGGCAAGGGTTTTCAATAATATATAAAGTGCCCTTCTCTTTGTCATTAAAAAGGGGAGAGCATATATAGAAGTGTAGGCTATGTACCTAAGGAAATGTGCTAAGAAGAAAGTAAACCCCAAATGTCGTGACTTTGAAATGCACAAAAAAAAATTATAGTGAAAAAGAAGGTACCAATATATATATATATATATATATATGTATGTACCTATTAGGTACTTACTTAGGGTACCTAGTAACTTAACATATGCTTCAAAACCCATTTCCCAAAACCTTGACTTTGTTCAAGTTAATAAGTTCATTTTACTACAACTACTACTACTATCCATGCATGATGAAACAATGAAAATTGGGTTTTAAAAATGATAGTTTACTATGGTTTATTATTATTTTAAAATTGTTATAGTCAACTCTATAACAATTTTAAAATAATAATAAACCATAGTAAATAAGAGGAAAAGAAAATGAAATAATCAGAAGACTTTTTAAATTTTTTTTTTGGGGGACACAAACTTGGTGTATTAGAAGAGAATAGCCTAGGAGCAAATGGAGAATGGGGAGGGCCAAGGCAAAAAGGAGAAACACGAAACCCCAAAGGTCTGAAAGGTAGATTTGTCTGCTGATTTCTGTTGCAAGTTCAATAATTGGGTTTAGGAGGACAAATTAGATAAGGCTTTTCTTGCACACACGCCGAATGGAAGTAACAAACAATGTGTAGTTATGGTGTAAGAGAAGGATGGCGAAAAGGGCACAATTATGGGAACTAGGGCTTTGCGTGAGGCAAGGAATTGAGCACGAGACTTGAATTCTCAATATTCCCTCATTTTTTAGGTCATTATCCGTGTTAATGGTCGAAGAACATTATGCAAGGTGCAAAAACATGAGCAAAATTTTGAACTCAACTCGTTAAGACTACGAGGTTGCTATTAGAATTATTCATATAAAGTCACCTTGTCTTCACCTTGTCTTTGGGCCTCCTTTCACCCCCTCCCTATTCCCCCACTTTCAGTGGTATCCACTCAAAGTAAGGAAATTTTTATTAAATCTCAGTATGAAATCCTGAAACTCAGCATCTAATGCACAAGGTTCGAGAGCAATTATAGTAGTCCTACAGGTAGGAGCAGTGAAAAAGTATATGTAACAGGAGTGGAGGCGCTCCAGGGAAAAAAAAAATGAAAGACAGGATGAAACTTAGTTTATCAACCAAGATTGATGGTTTTCTGAGTTTCAGTCAGCACCCCTTGAATGCTAAATGTACTTTTTTGCAGGTTTTTTTTTTCAATCTCACTTCACCTCGTGTATGGCCAAACTCAAGGTTTTGGTGCTGTGTTTACCTCACTTTTATGGATTAACTCTATTAGATAGATCCACTAAGTTTTGAATAAACATCCAATAGAAGAGGAGGAGGAGGAGGAGAAGAAGAAGAAGAAGAAGAAGAAGAAGGGGGGTTTGGCCTTGGGGGAAATTTTCAAACTATGTAAAAAGGATGTGCGGGGTTTTGGCTAATACGGGCTCTTGGCAAGATCCCAAGGCTGACCTCGACAAGAGGGTGTGAGAGCTAGGAGCTGGAATTCGTCAAACCCTGCATTATCAAGGCTTGTCAATTAGGTCTACGGAATCAACAAGAGAATTAGACAATCCGAAGGGGGGAGAGAATAAGACCCACTCTAGTTCTAGAGGACTCTTTGGAGTCAACTTGGCCGCTAAAAATTTGTGACCGATTTCGGTTAGGTCCCATCTTTTTTCTCACTCACTCAATCACAACCCTAATTGCCCTCCAAACCACAAAGGTTCCCCAAGATGGGCAAATTTGTGGGAGATTTTAGAGTTTTGGTTAGGTCCCATCTTTTCTCTCTCACTCACTCATTCTAAACCCTAATCACCCTCCAAACCACAAAGGTCCCCCAAGATGAGCACATGGAACAACATTACGTGGAAGGTCCCTTAGTGCCTACCATTTCCTCTTTGGGGGCCCCATTGCATTCCACCACATGATATGCCACTCATTCTCTTGGGACGGTCCCCCATTCCACCACGTAAAGTGCCATCTCCTCTCATTCTCTCTTTCCTTATATAAGGAAAGAAATTTGACACTAAGGTCTTAAAAGATACAAGCTTGCAATGAGAGAGTAGAGAGGTGGTGGGGAGTTTGGGCATTCACCTAAATGGGCAAGAAAGAAAAAGCACACGCACACATAAGTGGCTTTTTATTCTCTCTCTTTCTCTCTTTCACTCACTCATTTGCTTGGTAGGTAGGTAAGCACATATGCTTGGTAGGTAGGTGAGTAAGTTAGTAGGTACATATGCGTACGCATGTGCACCCAAACACACGCACTACTCATATTGACACTTGCTCGCAATTATTACCCGCCGGGTCTCGTCGTCGCATAAAGCAGGAGGAGAAGGAAGAACGGGTATGTGACAAGAAGAAGAAAGAAGAAAGAGATGAGAACGAGAATGAGAGCAAGGCTTGTGTTGTTGTTGTTTTGTCGAAGATGATGGTGCTTGTCTTCGTCTTGATCTAGCCTTGTTTGTTTGTTTATTTGTGTGTGTGTGTGTGTGTGTGTGTGTGTTTTTGTTTTGTTTGTTGCTGAGGAGAAGAAGCATTTGAAATCTAAGAGGTGAGGAGGATTTTGGGGAAAGGGTGTTGGGTGAGTTGCTGGGTTTTTGTTTTGTTTTTGTTTGAGCCTAGACGTCGGCAGGAGGAGGAGGAGGAGGAGGAGGAGGTTGTGGGTTGTTTCCGGTTGTGGGTGGTTTTCCTTAAGAGCTCAGATCCTCGTGTGGTGGTCTGCTAAGAAATTGAATGGGGGAGTGGAGCTTCACCTCACCCCGGGTGGTGGGTGATAGGCAGGTTTTCTGTCAAGTGTTGCTTGTAAGGTGAGAAGAAAAGGGAGAAAGAAAGTGAAAGCAAGAATCTCAACAAAAGGGTACACAGACAATGTTGAGTACCAACCGCTTGAGGTGAGAGAGAGAGAGAGAGAGAGAGAGAGAGGCTTGTGAAGGTTGGCTTGTAATGGGTGCAGAGCTGGAAGCATCTTGCCAGCATTCTTGTAGGAACCAGAACGGATTTACGGTTCTGGAAATAGACCACAACTTAGTTTCTTGCCATGCTTCTTCATCTTCTCTCCACATCAAGATGCAGTGCAACAGCAAGAAGAACAAGCAGTAGATATAGTCCGCATTTGCCATCATCATCATCATTAGCATCGTCATCTTGACAGCAGAACTAGAAAGGAAGAATCGGTCCTTGAGTGCCATTTTTTCTTGGCATCGGAGCGGCGGCACCCATCACCTTCAAGATGGCACCCAGCTTCGATTTCGTGGACTGGTGGAACAAGGAGCAGCACCGAGGAGGGACTCCGGTGGTGGTGAAGATGGAGAATCCCAACTACTCCATGCTTGAGATTGAGAGCCCCAAAACGGGTTTCGAGGGAGGGAAAGACAAGGGCAAGAATGCAAAGCAGTTGACATGGGTACTTCTGCTCAAAGCCCACAGAGCAGCCGGCTGTGTTGCGTGGGTGGCACTAGGGCTGTGGACGGTTCTTGCTGCCATCAAGAAACGGCTCATTCTTGGTCAAGGTCTGGCGGATCCTAACACAGAAAGGCCACGAAAGGGTCGCCTATTCAAGGCCATTACTGGGTTCTTGGTGTTTGCAATCTTCATGTTATGTGTTGAAGTTGGGGCACATATGATGGGTTGGCACTTTGTTGGCCCACACTGGCCTCCAGCATTCGGTGTGCGCAACTTGCCACATGCTATCTATGTTGGCTGGATTTATTTCCGAGCAGAGTACATTGCACCACCGCTTCAATTCCTTATCAATTTTTGTATCTATCTCTTCCTCCTTCAGTCTGCAGATCGAATTCTCCTTTGCCTCGGTTGCCTGTGGATTAAGTGGAAGAATATCAAACCCATTCCTGTCAATTCTTCGCTCGAGTCTGATGACCTGGAGCAGCCTGACAAGGGCTACCCCATGGTTCTTGTTCAAATTCCTATGTGCAACGAACGTGAGGTACATACATACATACATACATTTGGTTTCCTTCCTTGCTGTTTTGTCTCCATGGTGCTGGTGGAAGCAGCATCTGTGCGCATTCTTGGCCTTTTTTCACCCCCTGTACCCACCCACCTGCAGTGTGCTTTGAAAGGATTCAAGGAATGGAGGGCGTGTGTTGGCATTGATGGTATGATGATTCCGTGCAGGTATATGAGCAATCCATTGGAGCAGTTTGCCAGCTTGACTGGCCGAGGCATCGCATGCTTGTGCAAGTCCTGGATGATTCAGACGATGTTGAGACACAGTTCTTGATCAAGGGGGAGGTCTCAAAATGGCAGCAAAAGGGAGTGAACATCATATATCGGCACCGTACAAACCGCACAGGGTACAAGGCAGGCAACCTGAAGTCGGCCATGAACTGTGCTTATGTGAAGGACTATGAGTTTGTCACAATCTTTGATGCTGATTTCCAGCCCAAGGCTGACTTCCTCAAACGCACACTCCCCCACTTTAGGGTACTACTACTCCCCACAGTACTCTTGGGATCCTACTCACTCTTTTGGGGGTTTGTTTTTCTTGCAAGATCAGAGCATACAATCTCTCAGTCTTGGTTCTGAAAATTTTTTGCAGTCTACAGGGGGGGAAGACAAGACACACATAATTTTCTGACACAAATTTTATGATGTGACAGGACAACCCAGAACTGGGTTTAGTGCAGGCGCGGTGGTCATTTGTGAACAAGGACGAGAATTTGCTCACTCGTCTTCAGAACATAAATCTGTCATTCCACTTTGAGGTGGAACAGCAGGTCAATGGTGTGTTCCTTAACTTCTTTGGCTTCAATGGCACTGCAGGCGTGTGGCGGATTAAAGCACTTGAGGAGTGTGGTGGGTGGTTGGAACGCACCACTGTGGAAGACATGGATGTGGCTGTCCGGGCTCATCTCTGTGGCTGGAAATTCATCTTCCTTAATGATGTTCGAGTAAGCAGCATCCTCTCCTGGCAACTGCATTTGCCTACTCGACTGAATGTGTACTAACTGTATGTAGCAGCACATCAATGCATCAAGGGTAGTGGGTTTTACAAGTTGGTTTGGTACCGGCTGTGTAGAATTGGGTATATCTCAGGATTGGGTATAGCATTTGGACAACAAAAACCAGAAGTGAATGAAGATGGGAGATATGAATGAATGCCAGATGTTGGGTCATTGATGAGATTCTTTTGTTGCAGATGTTACATGCAATTTGTTTGATGTTGAGGGTCTCTAATAAATAAGGAGTGTTGGTGCTTGCAGAGTATGTGTGAGTTGCCAGAGTCATATGAAGCATACAGGAAACAACAGCATCGCTGGCATTCTGGCCCCATGCAACTTTTCCGTCTGTGTCTTCCTGATATCATCACATCTAAGGTGGGTTTATCAGAATCCTTATTGATTGGTCTGTGTCCATGTCAAGTTCAATTACTTCCTTGGTACTTCAAGTCAGCTTTGCGAGAGTCTTATGAGTTCAGAAAGTCACGTGATATACATAGTGACTTCTCATTGGCTCTTAACAGTAACCATCCTGACTGTTACCAAACTGTTTCTGGTTTGTATCCATCATGCAGGTATCAGCATTGAAGAAAGCAAATCTCATATTTCTCTTTTTCCTTCTGAGGAAATTGATACTGCCTTTCTATTCATTCACACTCTTTTGCATAATCCTGCCAGTGACAATGTTTGTCCCTGAAGCGCAGCTGCCAGTATGGGTTGTGTGCTACATCCCTGCATTGATGTCCTTTTTGAACGTTTTACCATCACCCCGCTCATTCCCGTTCCTCATCCCCTACTTGCTCTTTGAGAACACAATGTCTGTAACAAAGTTCAACGCCATGATATCGGGTCTGTTCCAGCTCAGCAGTGCACATGAATGGGTGGTCACAAAGAAAACTGGGCGTGCTTCGGAGGCAGATCTTCTTTCATTGCAGGAAAGCAAGCCCCCCCCTGCAAAGCTCAGTCGTGGGGCTTCTGAATCAGGCTTAGATGCTTTGAAGCAAAAACAGGAGCAGATGCATCTGCCACCACCTCCATTAGTGCCATCGGCACCAAAGAAGAAGGCAAACCGCCTGTACAGGAAAGAGCTTGCTTTGGCGTTTCTGCTATTGACAGCAGCAGCCCGGAGCCTACTGTCAGCAAAGGGTGTGCATTTCTACTTCCTTCTCTTTCAAGGGATTTCATTTCTAGTTGTCGGACTTGATCTTATTGGTGAGCAAGTCAGCTGAGGATGTGTATCTCAGCAAGAAACTATGAGCCACAACAAGGCACACATACTATATCAGAGGAGCTCTGCCCCCCCATATTCTTGGGGGTGTTGATTCTAAAGATGGCACTGCTGACCTAATCTCTGCAAAAGGATATCAAATGTTGCGTGCAACCACAAACAGTGTACAGCAGTGGATGTCATCCAAGGACCCAAATTGCATATGCGGGTGGGTCAAGCTTGGAGGGCATTATATTCCACACAATAGGTGCTTCAGACTCTGCCGGGTTTCAGTGTATTCAATGAGACACTGGCACTCTGGACTACCGCAAATACGGCAGCCAGAAATAATGGTATGTTTACAATATCATAGATCCTCTCAAGCATACTCTAATTCTCTCAATATTTGATGTCAACAATTCAATAAAAAGTTGGCTTTCATGTCTTTCTCTTTCTATTAGATTCCCGTGCATGGCAATGGGGAACCAACCATTAGAATCTCATTGCCACATTAGGAGGCATGGAGCAACCCTTGTTACAGAATGAATGATTTGAGGTCAAGCATCTATATGCATCTCTGCCATGACTCATTGGCTGTTCCAGGATATACTCATTCAGGAGGATGAAAATATCAGAATGGAAGAGAGTAGAGAGGGTGGATCCACATGTGTGTCAATAAATGCTGTTGCTTAATGTTGGTTGGAAAGAGGAGAATGGGTTTGTAGTCTGAAACTCCGTGTAATTGAGGCTAGTCATTTAATTACTCCTCTTTCCAAACTCCATGTAAGTGAGACTCGTCATCTAATTACAAAACATTTTTGCCTTTCAAAATCACATTTTTGTGCTGGATCTCCAACCCAACATTTGAGTGCTCTTTTATGATATAAGAGTGGGCTAGTGCGGGCTTTTGGATGGTAAGGCAATTAAGCACAAATATTGGTGCTCTATTTCTTGGTTGCTAGCATGATTTTGCACTGTAAAGACCAACTTGAAATGAACCAAGAGCATCTCCAGCGGTGCTCAGTATGTGACCCCCCAAAAATATTTTTCACATCTAAGTTTGGTTATGTACTCTTTTGCAACCCCAACCATAAAACTGAAACTGGGAGAGCAAATAGGTGGGGAACTGCTAATAGCAAACCGCCTGGACGAATCACTATGATGGGCCAATTGGAAACACTGAGCATGAGCGAGATCATATTTATTACACTTTTTTCTGGAAGTGCACATCGCTGCTGCGTCTTTTACTGGCCACGGCAAGATGCTCAATTATGTGGACCCAAAACCATTTTCCTGAGCCAAACCAGCATACTTTGCATTTTCCTCATCTAATTTTTACTGTGCAGGATCACATAGCGAGCATCACTGGAGTTGATCTAAGTATTCTTGTATTTTGCAACCCTTGGACACAAACCACAGACTCTAAAGGCCCAATGCCTCTAGTTTACTCTTCCAAACACACCGTAACAACCTATAATGGATGTAAAACTTTATATGTCTGGGGCTTCAACCTACAATGGGTAGCAAACTTGGTTTGGGGCTTAAACGGAGAATGGATGTAAAACTTGATATATGGTGCAACAACATACAATGGGTGGCAAACTTGGTTTCGGGCTTACACCAATAATGGCTGTAAAACTTGATAAATGGTGCAACAACCTACAATGGATGTAGAACTTGGTATGGGGTTTCAAGTTTCAACCTACAACAGATGTAAAATTTGGTCTAATGCTTGAACCTGTAATGGATGTAAAACTTGGTATGGGCCATAAACCTACAATGAATGACAATCTATGGGGCTTCAAGCCAACCTTGCATTTCTAGACAAGATGCGTAGTTGGAATACATTTTCCCATTGATATATAGGTTATTATCTACACTAGGGATTCTAAATCTCATGGATTATTTTTTATCCAATGTTCATTATTGATCCTTTAGATGTCAATAAACTAATGGATGATTCAAGAGTTTGGCATCTCCCAAACTAAAACTCAAATACTAGTTGATTCACATTCTATCTATACATCCTGAACTAAAATTTCAAATACACAGTTGATTCACTTTGTACATTCTGAACATCTAGGAAACTCAGGTTAGATAATATCATAGTATTAGCCTAACAGGTTTGGCACTTTGATGCCAAATATTTCATTTTTTGTCTTAAGATTTCATCATAACACCATTAAGAAAATTATTTTGAAGGTGTACATTTAACTTTGAAGGTCTAATGGATTTTCTGGTCCCAAACAGACGTAAAATATTGTAAACAAACAAACAAACAAACAAACTTGTTAATCAAATTGCACCTTACCGATTTCTAAAAAGTCCTGAAATTATTGTTTTCCTCAAAATTATTTTAGTGCTGAACCCGCTACTGTCACTACAACAGTAGTCTATTGTTTATATGTGAGACACACAACTAACTTCCCCACAAAATTTGGGGCAGAGTGAACCATCTTCACCCACCAGCACACCATGCGGGATGGATAGTTGTGTTGACATGAAACATTTGTGCCTTGTATTCCTGTCGCATAGGTGACCACAGTGGTTAGCTATGTAACCAGCTATGTAACCAACAAGTGTCAACATGCGTCTACCTAGCTAAGAGCCTTCAAGTGCCATATTACTTGCCAAGAAAAACATTGTAACCAACAAGTGTCAACACGCGTCTACCTAGCTAAGAGCCTTCAAGTGCCATATTACTTGCCAAGAAAAACATTCTAACCAGCTCTACCATTTCCTTCCTACTTGCCTATGATACTTACCCATTTACATGGTTCTTAACTAGGTAGTGCAAAGGGGGGGGGGGAGTAGAACTAACTGTTCACAAGAGAGGTTACCACAGGTGGAACCCACAAAGTCATATACGGGTTTTCCAATGGACGGTGTATGTCAGTGGAGTGTTGGGTCATCATATATTCACTAAAAGTTGTACCAAAGAAAGGATGTTGTGTTTAACAAAGTCACCTTGGAGACAAAACTATTCATTCCGAAGGATTTTGACCCAAGGATTAAATGTTAACCTTATGAAATGTGAATGGGTATATGGGCATTTTTCTTTCAGCTTGTGTTTGGTTTTGAATTCAAACCAATCATTGTGTTTCATACCCCTAATAATATCTCATTTGAGTATAAACCTTTTCCCTCTTCTTCTTGTGGCTCATCTCATCTTATTGGGAGTTAAATAACCCTAATTTGTAATGCGATGTGACAATAGTAATTGGTACTCAACTCATCAATGTGCAACAACTTCAACTTTGGAAAGTAAACGGTAATCTCCATAAATCCCATTTGAGCATAAATCCCTTCTTCTTCTTCTTCTTCTTCTTCTTCTTCTTTTTGTGGCTCATCTCATCTTATTGTGAGTTAGATAACCCCAATTTGTAATGTGATGTGGCAATAGTAATTGGTACTCAACTCATCAAATGCACAACAAGTTCAACTTAGGAAAGTGAAAGGTAATCCACATGCTACCAACAGGAAGGGGTTTGTCAACCATTTTGCCTTTGTCAAAAGAGTGCAGAAGATTTCAAAGGTGGAATCAAATTATAGCTCATCTAAAATACGGAGTCAAATTCTGGTTTGTCAAACAGCGCAGGAACCTCCCAACTCAACACACTGACAAACCTGCAACTGAGATACGATTTTGTGTTAGAGGGTACACAAGGAGTAAGCATGCATCCTGACCAACAGAGGTGCTGTTATAACCAGTCTACGTATGCAGAACTTGGTCCAACAACCAAGTACAAATAAGTATCATAAGCTTGGACACTGAAAGTCCTTCATGGTAGCTGCAACTATGTAAATCATTTTTTTATCATCAAGCTGCTTTTCAAAACTAAATTCACAGCCCAGGCATCCAAAGATTTGCCATAACATTTGCCATAAGTTCAAAGAAATCTACCCAAAACCAAAAAGTGATTACTAAACAACATTCTTGCAAATTTGTCATTTAAGATGTTTGTTGTCAAAAAAAAAAAAGTGTTATAAATTAGAATAGAACAATTGAATCATTTTTTAGAGATTACTCTTTCCAAACTCAAAATAATATTCATTCTCAGTGCAAAACTAAACATACAAATTCAACTTCTTTACTTCCTTGTGTTG
This sequence comes from Sphagnum tenellum, assembly GCA_963921925.1. Lineage (NCBI taxonomy): Eukaryota > Viridiplantae > Streptophyta > Sphagnopsida > Sphagnales > Sphagnaceae > Sphagnum > Sphagnum tenellum. The sequence goes on along the minus strand of OY998160.1, from coordinate 3,982,647 downwards.
TGTAACTTCCTACAGTAACTTCCATCCTTTGTTCCACTTCCCATCACAGTTCATCTATTCTCCAACTTCCTAAAGCGTTCAATTTTCTCAAATACATTCCTTGTATCACTCCCAACTTGCCCCCATTCCTCCATTACCCAACTTCTTCTGAAATTTTGGAATCCATCTTTTTCTTTATTTCCATCCATTGCTCCACTCTCATAAGTTTCATCCATTGTCCAGTTTTGCATTGTCCATCCATTATCCAATTTGTCCCATATCGTCCAACATTGCTACATGATGATTATCCAACTTTCCTAAGTTCATTCATTTTATCCCATTTTTCCAGGTTTCCCCATTTTCTCAAATTTCATCCATTTGTTTTCACCCCACTTCCTCAGGTCCACCCATTAACCTTTGTTAGATTCAATTTCATATATCCCATCTTCCCAACTTCTTCAATTGCATTCATTCTCCAACTTCCCATAGTTCATCTCTATAACTGCCCTGGGTTCTTCTATTGTCCAGTCTTTCCCCAAGTTCATTCGTTGTTTAATATACTGAGATTCAACCTCTTGAAAAATTCATCCATCATCCAAATTTTCAATCTAGCTTGATTTGTCCAACTTTTCTGAATTCAACTTTTGCCTTGGCTACATGCTATCAGAGGCATGCAATTGCAGCAAAAGAAAATAAAATCTGGAATCCAAGCACAAAAGGCCAAATACAAGATAATACCTAGTCTCCTCTTGCTGCAATTGTCAGATGTTGGAAAGCATTAAAATACCTGCTGTGGCAACTAATTGGTTGTACACTGGATAGTTTCAGACTGTATCCACTTCCTATCGTTCCAAGCATCAAGAGGATTGTCTCACAACCAGCTACCATCTGCACTGAAAGAGTCATTGATGACTAGCACAGTATGAGATGCTCCTACATAGCACTTTCATCTGAGAGCCTTTGTGCTGGCAAGGGAGGAATAACTGTAGTTGATAGCCAACAGAAAGTAGGAAACAACACTCTCAGACATCCACCTTCAACTGTACTGAAGATTCTGATCTCCTTGTTACAATGCACAGTACATTAGTCTTAGAAAGTGCATACTTCAAAATGCTTTGTTTAAAGGACCTCTCAATCATAAAACTTGTATGTCATTATGTGGACTAGTGGAACAAGCCATCCTCATCACAGTTTACATGTGGCTTGGAGTTTTTAAAGACACCTCCTTAGTGGCATAACCTGAAACTGAAGCTCCTCAACATGAATACCACTGCATTTGGAAACCGGCATACCTGACTAAAGAAATATAGTACAAGCAGGTGGGCTATTGTCAAGTCTTTCACAATGCTGGCACTCTAGAATCCAGAGTCCCACTCACATTTCCCTCACTGGTCATTGCCTTCCCACGATCCTGCACAGCAAAGATTTTTCTTTCTAAATACCCAGAGAACTGCATTAAACAGACTCATGGCAATAGAGATTTTGCTGATAATCCACATAGAGATCAAGGGTTCTTTCAGTCCACAATATCCAACCTGATTCTCAATCTCCAAAATCATGGGATGCACAACATGCACAACTTACCTCCATGCCCCACTTGATGTAATCTGCAGACTCACACGCTTTGTATTCATCCACTAAGTTCTGGACAATCTCTCTTGATTCATCAAATTCTGAAAGATCATTATCCTGCAGCACACACAACATAATAATCAAACCTCGATCTTGAGCTGTTGATACAAGCATACTTGACCAATCACCATCTTCCCCTATGTGTGTAAGTTCTTGAAAACACTTGGGAAGTTTTGAAAATATTTACATTCTACCAATCAGGGTTCAGACTTACTGCAAACATAGGGAATTTACGGTAGTTGTCCAGAAAAGCTTGCTTCTTCCTCAGCTTTTCATACTGGCTGATGCATTTGCTGAAGAGATGACGAATGCTTGTGTGGCTTGCCAACATCAATCCACTTACCTGCTTTTCATATGTCAAATAAGCATAACCTGGACCATGTTCCAGTCTGTCTGAACTAAAGAGATGAGGCGATAGTTACAGCAAGAAGTGTCTTATGAGTAATCTATCTCTCTCTCTCTCTCATCTCTGTAAACTGATCACTTGGCAGAAGTGAGTTCTAACCTTCCTTCAGGTAATGTGCAACATTCTAGTCACATCAAGTTCACATTGGCTGTCTGCAACCTTGTGAACCATGCAAACCCAGCTGAACAGACCCTGTTTGCACAAACTTTCACAAAAGTGCAAGAATGACACCTACCCTGTGTGCTGTCTGAACATAAGGTGATTTCCTTGACAGTGCAACCTGCAAACATCAGGAGCCACCATAAAACTGTTGATCAGTGTTGAAACAACTCTTAAGCAGGGATGCATTAAGACTCTCAAGTTTATTTTGTGACACATTTGAGCAGCACTGGCAACCACATAAGGCAGTGAGAGTCAACCTGGATGCTTGCAGGACCCCACTCAATGAAGTTGGCAAGCTTCCTCTCTCTTATTCTCTGCAGACTCTTGTGTACCTGATGTTCCACCAAAAATGACACATGAAATGAGTTTTTTTTTTTCCATTTTTTTGGTACTGAATTTTGGCGAAATTTAACAAAAAAATTAGCAAAATTAGTTGAATTTACACTAGAAATACAAAATTGTCCCAATTTCTTTGTCCAAAAATGGCGGAATTTTTCTAGAACAAAAAATACTGCATGCAATGCTAAAGCATTCATGTTTGACCACCCAGCCCAGAAGGCAAATTTTTCCTGGCCCCCTGACTGAAGTGTATGTACACTAACTTTGCAACTAATACACTAACTTTGCAAGAATGCCAGCTAACCTGAGTGGGGTCAACCTCCCCCTGGATGATGTTTAAAATTGAGATGTACTTTGCTTGGCTTGCCTCTTTTGTCCTTGCATAGGATGATACCATAATATTTTTTGCCTGTGTCATCAAATTCAGTTTTTAGAATAAAGGAGGACATTCCAGGGTGCAAGTCTTTGGTGCAAAACAAGCTGGAAAGTTCACCAAACTAGTGTGAACATTCCCTTTATCTACATCAAGCACCTTCATATACAAATGCATGAAGAAGCAAATCTTTTGATCAACAACAAGACTTCTGCAAACCATTTTGGAATGAACTCTTCTAAAACATTCACAAAACAAATGACCTGAACCTGACTACAAATCCATTTACAAACTGCAGGGATCACAAAATGGAAGGAATGACTGAATAGAAGCAACAGGCACTCCATAGGGAACATGAAAACTCACCTGCAAGAGCCGTCGCATCACATCTAAAACTGTTGTCTTTCGAATTGCATTTGCCTGCAATTACAGCAAACCATAGTGAGCTTGTTCAAACTTAAATACCGGATAGAGAAAACAGCTCAAAAGCCAACAAAGACCATATGCTTACCATGCCAAAAGGATCAAATCAAGGATAAAGAGGAAAAATCTTCACAGGATCTGACATAGGAACCAAAGAAACTACCGCTCACCTGACGTTCAACTGTCAGAGGTGTGTAGCCTGTCATCAGAAAGTGACAGCGAGGAGTAGGAATCAATGATGCAACCAGGCCAACAAGATCATTATTCATGTAGCCTGGGTAGCGAAGTGTGGTAGTACTTGCAGACATGACAGTGGACACCAAGGAATTTGTTTGAGCAAAAGTAGGATTGGGTATATGAAGACGATCTACAGCAATACGGTTCAGAGCTGTGTTGTCCAGAACAACAACACAATCAGCATTCAATGTCAAGCGCTTCAGAGTGAGCAGGGAGTTGTAGGGCTGGACAACAACATCACTTGTCTCCATTTGGTTTGGGAAGACACTGTAGGTTTGCACAAGCTTCTTGCTGTATCTATCATTGAGTGCCTCAAGAAGGTAAGAGCCCATTCCTGTGCCACAAAGTTCACTGGGTTAGTCCTCAATAAACTCCAATCATGTGCACTATGTGCTCTGGGTTTTGAAGATAGGCTTTCACATATGTAAGGTTGAGGGCTGTATGATTACCAGACCCTGTTCCTCCTGCAATTGAATGGCAAAGGACAAAGCCCTCAAGACTGTCGCTGCCATCTGCCTCTCTGTCTATCATGTCCATTATATCCTCCTCCACCTGCTCTCCCTGAAATTACAGCTGCTTTCCTTCAGTGACCCTAGCCACTACAAACATTACACCTGCTCTAGAAGGTAGTGGCAACAACAGGACCAGCACTCACAAAATAGTGCAGTGGGAAAATTCCCACTGCACCACGTCACAGGAGTCCATCACCAACATAACTGTAAAGATGTAAACCCTAATCCTGGACCAGTTTGTGTGCCTCCCAGAGCTGCTCTGAGCTTTGAAATTGTGTGTTTGATTACTAACCTGATGATAACCACTGGCCCAGTTATTGCCAGCTCCACCACCATGGTCTGCAACAAACACATTCTCGTGATTGTACAGGTTGCGGTACTCGCTGTTCTGAATGCTGTTGATGACACGCGGCTCCAAGTCAATAAGCAATGCTCTTGGAATATAGTGTTCATCATCTGCTTGGTAAAAGAAGACATCCTTGCGATCTCCTCCCTGCTTGCACAAACTCCTCTAATCTTTCAAACCTCCAAATGCTGAATTAAGAGGAAAATACTGGCAACAACCTTTGCAGGTACGTCTCGATCCTCACACGAATGGCATTGACACACACAGCTACTGTTATAAAGTTGACAACAGCGAGACTACTGCTAACTGAGACACACACCAGAGACATCTATGTAATAGACGACTCTACATACCTGAGTAGCGAAGTCTTCAAGAATGCCTTCCTTGCTGATTCCATGCTCCAAACACAGCTGTTTCCAGAACTCCATACCGATCTGGTTCCCACATTGTCCTACTTGCAATGTTATAATCTCTCGAGGCATCTCTGTTTCTGAGCTTCCTGTATGACTCTTCTTGTTCTTCTTCCCTCGAGTCTCTTTACGTCCCTGTTGTTCGGCTTTCACTCTACTCTTGCGCAATTAGTTTCGTGCGTTCTCTGTCCGTCTTTATCCGCGGTTACTCCTCCTCCTCCTCCTCCTCCTCTTCCCCTGCCTTGACAAGCGAAGATCGACACACAAAGTCGACAACACAGCGATGGGAGTCGTGGACAACAACACTAGGGAAGGAAGGAGAAGCAGCAGCAGCGATGGCGTCGTGAGGGAACCCTAAACGCCAAAAGCGCAGCAGAAATTCGAAATCTTTCTTGATGGGTGCGCGGGGGAGGGCCCGGGTAATTGTCTCTTTTCACGCGCCTCGAAACAAAGGGTATATATATTTCATTATGGATATATATCCGTTTAGCTTGTCATTGTCCAGTGTTAGGCGGGTATATTCAACAGGTGAGAACCGGCCAGGGTTTTGAGCCCATTGCCAGCACACAAACCTCAATGTAATGGTATTGAGGAATTACGAATATATCTTGGGTATATGTTCTTGTGACAAAATGCAATTGGTTGACAACCAAACCAAATTTGATTGATATTATTAGGGTTTAGATGCTAAAGCGCATATTCAATCCCCTTGTCGTTTAGTGTAAACATCTCTTCTAGTATCAATATTTTATTCACACACTTCAATGATTTTGTGTTTTGAAGTTGAAAAGCAATTGTGGCCTTTCAATTAGGGTATAAAGCTTTGTTGTTTAGGGTTGTATAAAGCTTTGAAAAGCTTTGTTGTTTTTGAACATTCCTTTCCAATTTAATGTATTTGTTACACAAGCTTGGAAGCACAATATCAAACCCAATATCACAAGTCATTGTCACCCTCAAATTAAACTCATTGACAAAGGGTTGGCAAGAATTTCACATGCACTCCATTAAGTTTGAACCTAGACCTTTTCTTGAGGTGCTAGGGTTCGAGAATAGGCTATACCAATGAACCATCATTGTTTAGGTATTCATTCCAACTTTTATTCAATTTACTTGAATGTTTTCATTTTCAATCTACATGTCAAAAGTTTTGCGCAATGCAAGTTCAATGAAGATGCCTTGTGACAAAAACGTGGATTTAGGGTTTTGTGTGAAAAGGGTGTTCATTATCATTGTTTTGGCGTTGGAAACCCCTTTCTATCCTTGTCTTATTGTCATGCACAAGAGCACATATGATGGGGAGGTTTTTTATTGATGATAACTATGTTTTTAAAGAGCGAAAAATTAGGGATCATTGTTATGTTCTTTGTTTTCTTTTATATTTGGTCAATAATGGTGTGAGCAATGGAGCTAAACAATGGCACGAGACTGCAAGAAACATTGGGAATTCGAAACAAAGGATTCTCTTTGTTGTTTTGTCTTTAATTTGTTAATGATTTTGTGTGTAGACTTGTTGTGTAAACTATGTTACTCAATGTGAGTTTGAGTTTGGGATAAATGCCCATAAGATACAATTGACATTTTGTTAACCTCTAAAAATTCATTGCATTGGAATTAAAATCAAAATGTTGATCCTTAGTAGGTTTTTAAAGGCAAATGATGGAATGGATGAAATGCTCTAAAGGATTTAATGGTGGTTGAGTTGTGGAATTCACCACTCAAATTTGATTTATTTGAGTCAAGCTTTAGTCACTTCTAGGGATGGTTGAGTACATTGACATTGGAAGTTCCAAATAGTTATTCCTTCATGGGAAGGTTGGGTGTTTATTGGGATATTTTATGAAGTTCTACCAATGAGGGGATCATAGCTTATGAAACACATTTTTCAAACCATGATTAACTTTAACTAGGAAATCAATTGTTTTTTTGTCCATTTGTGAAAATCCATAACTAGTGACCAAAATAGTCAATGAAAGGGGATCTAGAATGTTCTAATCCATCGTCTATTTTAATTTAAGATCATGGCATTGTATAGGGCTACTATGATTTTGATTGTTGTATGAACATTAGTTAATGTTTAATTTGAAATTAATGTGGTGCATTACAATTTGGGAACTAATGATGTGGTATTTGTGAAACTTAGTGTGACCCTTCTTTTTTGTTACAACCTTTTTATGATGTTGTCATCATATTAATATGATGGTTAATTTCATTGTTTTATGTGTCTCTCATTGGCATCATCCTTGTAGTTGTTTACATAGAATGAAGGTTGTGAATTTTTGTTTTCGTGAAGTTTCCAATCCTTTTTCTTTTCTTTCTAATTTTATGGATTTTGCTATTCATTCATTTTGATTATGAAAAACATGATGTGGAAACAAAAGATCTTATTATCACCAATGAATCAATGCAACTAGTTGTCATTCTGGATGAACCACACATCTCAAAACTAATGATAAGGAGGTTAATATTGAATGAAAACCATTTTGGAATGTTCAATTTGTGAAATTACAAAAAAACCAAAGGCTTTGCACCCCATAACCAAATTGCATTTGATTAGGCATTTTTCAATTCCTCAATTCATTTGCAACAATATAAATACAAATGATTCAAAATATGGGGTGCATCATATGCCACCCCATAGGTCAAGTTTATGGTAGCAACAACACAACACAATGCATGAAATGTATTTTTTCTACAATCCTTGACATGGCATGACAAGCATTAAATATAAACATTGTTAATTAACATGATGTTGTTTTAGTTTGCTACAAAGAACAAAAAAAGGCCACATATGAGGTTGGAGGTGGTCAATAAAAAAGGAAATAGAAAAAGATAATGACTCTTACAACCATTATTGAATTTTTTTTCTATTCTACAACCTTTACAAGCCCAATGACCCTAGAGTCAACAACAATTCACACAAAATATGATGTTGTTGATTGCTAAGGGATGCATGTCAATGTCAATGGTTGAAAGCCCTTGATTTTTGTGTCATGTGATGTAGCAATGTGATGAGGTCAAATTTCCCTTACAAAAGCAAGTTGTTTAAAACATATCTCAATAATGTTGATTATGGCGATGGAATTGTATATAGTCCCATCCATTGTGACGCACTCCCAAGTCCCGGGGTGAACCCACTTGAGGGTTCACCAAAGTGTAGTTGCGGAAAGTTGGGACTCAAAAGGCGCTCCCGGCTTCCAACTCTAGAAAGGGGTAGAGGGTCGAGTTGGGAGCCCAAGGATTAGACTAGGAAGAGGTCTTAGTTGATCAAGCTTGAATCTGCATCAAAACAAACCACCAAGTGGTTAGTTCACATTTCCGGGACACCCTTGGGTGTTGGGACAAGCCACAGGCACTTTGGACCACAAGACACACCACAGCCCGGACTCGGGGGGAAGCCATCACCTTCCCCCATATAGTATTCTATGCGATGCCCCGCCAAGACTACATCCAAATGGCTCTTTTTCCCGGGACTCCCAAGTTGGAGTCCCGAAATTGTCCCGAAACTGTCCCCGGTGGAGTCTCAAGACTTTGGGAGCTCATAACTCCCGACCGCAAGGTTTGATCGCAAGAAGGTCTGAACCAAACTTGTAGCCCTCGTCGAGATCTTTTCAATGACGTATTGCATTCTTAATTCGGAGGTTAGGATGAGGTCGATTCCCGACTTTTAGTGGTCGAGAGTCAAACTACCAGTTTGACTCCTGGCCCTTCTTTTGCCCATAACTTGGGCGATAGATGTCCAAATGGCCAATGCAAGGCCATTTTCGATATCTACGCTTCAAGACCTTTCCAATGACACCAAGAACATCCCAATGCAAGGTGTTGAGGGTCCTATTGTTGAGCTCTAAACATTTGGGAGTCTCAGAGGACTCCAAATCCTCACTTTTTCCAAGTGTTGGGCTTCACCCCCACACTTGGCCAAAGTAGGGTTGCGACACATTGCACGACGTGAACAACCACTATTATATTTGACATTTGGATGTTCAAAGTTATATTTAATATATTTACATTTATGATCGATATTATTATGATGAATGAGTGTTTGTGTTTTTGCCATATTAGAATAAGGTTGCTTGAAGTTCTCAACATCTTTGGAGTCACATTAATAGAACAAATGAAATATCTTTCACCTTTAACTTTGAACTCAAACAAAATCATAGTTTAGGTGAAAAATCAAGGCACAGATATGAAAACCTTTGCTTTTATGTTGACAAACATTGTATATTGTGCACCATTACAATTTTGTTCACCCTTTAATGGCACATGTTTTAGTTGTGTCACGTTTAAAACATGCCACAAATGCTTTATTTTTGTGTTGGGATGCAAGAAATCAAGATGGTTGAAACTCAAAATGCCTTGTAGAAAACCATATTGAACAAAAAAACAAGGAAGGGGAATCAATAATGAGAACTAATGTGTAAGGAGATTGCCTTGAGGTCTAGGAAATTAAAGACATTGATCACAACTTGATTTACTTTGAAAATTGTTTTGTTTCAATGCTTTGAGATCTAAGAAATTAAAGATATTGGCCCCAACGTGAATTACTTTGAAAGGTAATTTGTTTAAAAGAACCTTGGAATGTTTTATAGCCATTACATTTGGTATGACCAACAAATCTCCAATTTGCAGGCTTAAGTTTTATCAAGTTCAATTTGGGCAATTGCAATAATTGCCCAAATTGACCAATTTGGGCAAGTTCTAATAAAAACCTTAAACCATGTGATAAAACAATGCATTGTGAACCAAATTAAGGGTTATTGATTGCTCTTCAATGTTTTATTTATTAATTTTTCGATTTGTGGTAAGTTATGTAAGGAATATAAAACTTGAACATCAATAAATCCACCTCTAATATTTGGAAAATTTGAAGCTAGGTTGGAAAACTTCTATGCTAGAATGGGGTTGAAGTGATCAACGTGTTGGACTTTTTTCTTGCATTTGTTGTGAATTTCAATTTTACAATTACACACATGTGTGTTCTTCAACCAAATCCTTGTTTCAAAGGCCTTCAATGTATAATGGAATATGTAGGAGGGGATAACATGGTAATAATTATGGAAAAGTGTGAGTAACAAGTGTTGATGTTTTGTGTGAATTTTTTTAGACATTTAAACCTTGAGGGGATTACAATTTTTACCAAAAGTTAATTATTTATTTCTCACAACATTGAGTTCATGGCCAAAACGGAAACAGGCAAAAAAAATGAGGACCAAAAGCAAACTAAAACAATAAAGAGGCTTGAACATATTATGGGAGTGAAAAGGAAACATTCTTGGGATTCCTATAATGAACTCTCATTTTGGTGGCAAGGAATCCCAAAGTGTTTCAAATTTTTAGAACAAAAATGTAAAGGTAAACCTTGTCCAAATCAAAAAATATATATCTTTAGAATTTTTTTAAATTGCAAGTATTGAAAATGGACCTTCATTATTCATTTGGTGTTGTGAGCTAGGAGTTATGGCCTGAAATAAAGGTCAAGATTAACAATTTGACTTTTCCAATCAATAAACCAAGGAAACAAGGATTAAATGACATCGTATGGAAGTGTGCAATATGGTGTTGGAAATAATTCATTGAGGGTTACAACTGTATACTTGGAAGCTTTTCAAATATAGTTCATCAAGGAGGTTATGAACCTATAAAATTTCAATACTCGTAGTTTGAAATTTTCAAAAAAATCAATTTCAATGTAATGTTTGCAAAAAGCTCCAAAATGTATGTTGTGTGGGCCTCCTCCCAAGTCCATGTTGTATGAATATAAGTTTGTGACCCAAAAGTTAGCTCCATTTACACTAACCACCTATATTGTTTGTTTTGTGCAAACAATTTATATGTGAAATGCTTGTGATTGTCATATCATATTAATCCCATTCCAAAGCTCCCACATGACCTTTTCACCCTTCAAGTGCATGGAGCTAAGGCGCTAGGTTGCATTCCATTGCAATGCCGAAAATTAATTAAATATTTGTCTTCAATACCATTAACAAGCCTAAAGACTTGTCATTTTTGATAAAATCAAATTATCATTGAACCATTGAATAGTTACAAATGACAATGTTACTTGATGATTTTTACAATGGTGGAAAGAACATGAGAAATGATTGCTTACTCAATGGCATTCCTTGTTCATTGAATTTCTAGTATTTCAAAGTCTAAAATTGAAATTTAATGAATTTTTAACATTGTTGGCACATTGATAGTTTGTGATGATGTCAAATGGAGTGCAAAACTTGGACAACCTTGTAATGATCTCGAAGAACTTGTCATAATGAAATGAGGATAGGTTGCTTTCTTGAATCTATGGGATGAAGAAGTTCTTCATGGTTCAAAAGGAAATGTCTAACAATCATGAGGATGAGCTTGAAAATTTTGGATACTTTGAAAATGATTATTAGAAATAACCTTTGCCATTTGGTGTTGAATGTTCAATTGTAATGATTTTCTCACTATGTTGGAATGTTTTTAATAGTTCGTTGTTTTGAAGACGAATAACAAAAATAACATATGCCATAGATGGTGTTGAAGACCATTTGCCATAAATGTTACAAAATATTCAATTGTAATGATTTCAATTTTTCACTTTGCAAATCCACTTGCATTTATAACTTGTAGTAATTTTTTTAATAAACATACGTAATTAATGTTTTTTTCAATTTGCAAATCAACATTCAACAATGAATGATTGTTGTGTGATTCAACTTTTGCATCGAGGCTATTTTTTTGCTTTGTTAATGTGATGTGTGTTTCCACATTTGTTGGCTTCCCTCTAACCTTGTTATGTATGTGTGTTGTGTATGATTAGTATTTAACAAATATGGTGTCATTTGGAGTCATGTTAAATTTCGATTTTGGAATGACTTTTCCAACATTGAATGTGATGTTTATTTCAACATTTTAGTTGTTACAACCATCCCTTCTTTAATAATTAAACATAACATGTGTTAAATGACATTCAAAATTGTGGCATCAGCAAGAGATTATATAAATATTAAAATCCATTATATAGAGTTGTTGGTATAAAATTGGTGAATTACATATTCATGCCATTGCACCACCAAATCAAAACCCCTATATATATATATATATATATATATAATTCTAATATATGAATTGAATTAGTACCCCTCTTGTATTTCAATATATACCTATGTTTTTATGCAATGAAAGTATACAATTGTTGAGAAAGTCAAGTTATCCAATTATGATATAATATTGATACATTATATAAATGAAGATGTATTAATGTATAATAAAAGCGATGATGATGTTTTTTGTCTTTGAGTCATTCATGCTTACTTAGAAACATTCTCAATGCCTTGTCAAAAGCTACATATATAGACTTACATTTCTGCCTGTAAAACACAATTACATAAGGCTTTGGATGTCAAAACGATTGATGGAATTCCAATTGAAGAGGTTTGAGACGCTTTGATTTTTTATTAAAATTGTGTTTCTCAATGTGACTTTCCAATGCTATACTTTTTGTGTATTATGATCAATTTTGATTTAAAAAATTGTTGTGTGGTTTTTGACATTTTGTTCTTGCATGTGGCTTTTGATATTTCTTACAATTCCCAATGACGTTCCAAAACTTTATTCCATTGAAGCATGATATTCCATAGGCTCCCAGCGACAATCGAAAGTTGTCCTTATTTATGTTCCAATAATTCCCAAGAACATCCAAAGTTGCTCCCATGAATGTTCTTGAGGTTCTCAAAGAGGTCCCAAAAAAGGTCTCAAAGAATCCCCATTAAGATTGCCAAAGTTTTCAAAAATACATCCAAACAAATCCCAAAGTTGCCAATGATAAATCCCAAAAGCTGTTCCCATTGATGGTCAATGGATGTCAATGCAAATAAGTATAGTATTTATTAAATGTATACATTCATTATGAGCTCACAAAAGTCCTTGTATTATTATTGTTCATGTCCCCACTCGCATTATCCAATGTTGGATGGAGGCTATTACAGGAAAATATAGGCATGTCCAAAATGGATGATAAATGGGCTTGAGTAGATTGAGGTAGCAAGCAACAGGAGGATAGATGGGTGCTTTGTTCACAGGGACCTCCCATTTTCAGTTATGGGATTTCCTTCAGGTGAGTGGACCTGAGATCATGTGAACAATTCCCTCCATTGATAAATGAGTATTGCTTTTGCAAAAGGAACAGAAATGGGTATTTTACAGCTTCTATTGTTCTTTGAGACCTCTTCTTAGCACATGCTTCTGCATTAAACCTTGGTCTTTAATGGTTGTCCTTGATGTAGAAGACTTTAAAAGAATAAACTATCAAATTACTAGCAATCAAGAAGTTGGCCTGTCAAGAGTGTCAACTTGGACCTCTGTCTTGAACCAGGTGGCATCATGGAAAAGGTAGCTGTCCTTCTCCACAAGAATCTCATCTAGATCCTTCCCGAAGCAGTCCAGACACATAGCAATGCGCTCACGCACATCTTTGCGGACAGTGTGAGCGCCTTTATAGCGCTGCAAAAATGCTCCAGATCGCACATCCCATACACCGACTGTGATGTCAATGCGGAGAGCTGACTGGGGTGCATTCAATGTGACTAACCCAATGCTGACCCTGCGCTTGCCATCATGATTGGCACTTCTTAGCTGCAGCAACCATATGAACAGGTAGCCCCCTACCATGAAACGTTCTGAACAGATTGGTCCTGACGATTGTTGGAGTGTAGTCCATTCTTGCAATGGCATCTTGAAACATATTGTACCATGTTTTACAGGCATGTCCAAGGCTACACACTTGACAGGCAGTGCGTGACGCTCTCGCCTTTGGAACCGATGGTGGAATGCCCCACTGATTGCTATCATCTGCTGCTGCTCCTCTTCAGTGCCAGCTTTGAACTCGAGTGCCTCAAACAAAAGCTCCCTCACGTATTGTGCCTCCTGCACACTCAACAGGGCCTTGATGCGTGCAGTCTCAATAAGTGGCCATCTCACTAGTGGCCCAAATTTCAACCAAGCATCTCTTTCCTCCGAGCTGGACTTGCAGTTCGCCTTGGTCCAAACACGAAGGGCATGGAACACTGCCTCCTCATGCACTGCCTGGAGAAGATCACTGGCAAGGAGACTCTCAAGTGCTGTAATTGGAAGTGCCTTAAAGTCATCAAGGTGGTCCCACCGCCCAGGATTTTCACCATTCATCACTGTAGCAGATGTGAAGTGGCGTGCCAAAAACATAACACTGCACTTCATCAAACTGCGGACTTCCTCAGTTTGGTCCACTACACTGGCCAGATCCAGGAACAGGCTGCAACTAGCAAGGGTAGGTGTCATGGCATGCAACAACTGAAGGCAGTGTTGTGCACATTCATCAGCCAGAAAGCGCTGGGCCAGTAACCACACTGCTATAACATCCTCTGCACTGCTGGCCATCATCTTGCTGCTATATGCAAACTGGAGCATGTCCAGGAATGGACCTTTTTCTACAACCCACAGGAATCCTTTCTGTAATGCTAGTAGATGCTACATTTCAGAACATGAAAAAAGAATTCCATTTCAGAATCTGTGATCTGAACAGGGGAACAGATGCACAACACTGAACAAGAGCCAATTTTGCAAAGGAAACTCTACCAAAAAACACTTTGAAGGTTACAACTGTTGTGTAAGTTCTCACCAAAACAAAATGAACATGGATAGAAATGAGTGTGGTCATAATCTCAGGAGTGGGGAGGTGTGGAAGATCAGGTCTCACAATGAAACACACCTTCAGGGCGGAGATGGATTGGAATGACCTTCTCCTTTGCTTCTTTGAAGCATTCACCATCAAACATCTTTCTGAAGTAATGGGACTCCTTGGCTAATATGACAGAATTAACATGCTGATCCTCAACATCCTTGGCAACTTCACAAACTTCATTTACCACTGACTCTGCCAACATTGTCACTACCACAACAACCAACACTCCATCACATTAGAAACCTATGTGTATATATATATCACCAAGAATCCATGGACTGAAGACAAACCCTCCTCCAAGGTGCTGAAGGGAAGGAAACCCTAATCCTAACATCAATGGCTTCTGTGGCCCCTCTCATTTCCCACTTGCATTTGATTCTACTTCCAGAGTAGGTTTCAACAGGGAGAATCTGAGACTGCAACATGACTAAACAGGAGTGGAAAAGCACATGTGCACACTGTCCTCAACAAGACACATGGCAACCATGTATGATGGATGAAGCATCTTTTGAATTCATTTGCAGTAGTTCAGCACACAAAAAGCTACTGCTTCCTTGAACAAAATAAACTGAAACCTAATCTCCTGGCCAAATCGAATTTCAACTATTCAAATGCAACTCTGCAGTGTGCATTGACAATGGCTCACTCCAATTTAGTGTTACCAACCATCACAGCCCCATTAGGGTATGGCTACTTGGAATTGTCTCAGGGAGTGTGACACAAAGTCTTCCCTACCTTCATAGATTCATCTCTTCTGCATGATGATGATGATGGGTGTAGATATATAAATCAAAGACAAAATCAGCCAGAGACTGACTATCCATAACAAATGCACAACAACATGGTTCAGATCTCTTCTACATGATCATCTAGAGTAGATACATCAAAGACAAAATCAGCCAGAGACAGACTTATCCATACAAATGCACACAACAACATATAAATTGCAGAGGAAATGTGTGTCTCCTTCCCTCCATTCATGACAAATGGAGACACAAGTATCGTTGAAAACCCTAAACCCTAGACCGTGCAACGAGGAAGGGGTTTCACTCTGTTGTCATTGGGTGCTGCTCACCGGGCTCATCAAGCAAATTGCAAACATCCGACGAAATGCAGGAGGTCGTCAAAGGTTGTCGTTGTTGACAACACAGCAATTCCAGGGCTGTTGTTGTTGTTGAGTCTCCTGACAAGGAGGAGGAGGAGGAGCGATGATATCGCCTTCGCTTAAAGGGACGAATAGCAGAAGCACCCAATTCCTTGTTGTTGTTGTTATTGTTGTTGTCACCTATGTCCTTCTCCTCCTCCTCCTCCTCCTCCTCCTGGCTGTTGCTGCAGTTCCCCACACTGCTCTTCGTGTCGCTGACAATCAAACGCAACACCCGATCGGAGTATTTGGGATTGTTGAAGGCAAACTCAAATGAACCCATTGCTCATCAGATTCTCCTCTATCTCTCTCTCTCTCTCTCTCTCTCAAATCCTCAATTCTTTCCTCATGTCCGCACAGTTCCCACGCAAGCGCCTTTTCTCTCTCCTGTCTCTCCGGGGGAACTCCGTATGGTCTTGCGGCATACGAAAACAATACATGTTTTTTTAATAATAATTGCATGATTTGCATCAACATGTTGATGCAAATCATGCAATTATTATTAAAAGATTTCAGGAAGAAGTTAATAGTTTAATGAATGAAATAAAGGAAAGGCAACCATAAAAAAAAAGGCCAAATATCTTTGAAAGATTTATCCCAAAAGAATTTTTTGTGGAAGATTCTTTCAAAAAAGATGATGTGCAGCAGCAACAACAACAACAACAAACAAACCAAAAAAAAAAAAAAAAAGGTCCTCGAAGATTTGGGTCTTTTGATTGTGAAAAATAAATGTCAATCCAATTTGTGGAAAGTATATGGTAAGGTCATCTTGCATTGCATTTGTGTCCAAGGGTCAATTTCCCTTCTAAACAACAATTTTCATTGGAAATATTACTAAGGTTGGTGAAAAAAACTAAGGAATTGTATGTTCTTCTAGCATTGGTAGAATGTCACACTACTATTTTCAATTTCAATTTATGGATGTCAAAAGGGGTATATGATATGTTTGCTTTGGTTCTTAATTTTTTGGGAAATGATTGGTAGCTAAAACATGTCATTATTGGATTGTTTGAAACTTCATAAACTATAGGACATACCCTAATTCATAGTCTAATTGATTTGTTGGATAAATATGATCTGAAAAAAGTTGTTGCTTTTGTGAAAGATTGAAGGGTGCAACTTCAATGCCATCACTAATGTATTGAAATTAGTTATTAGTTGTGAAATTCTTGGTTTATAAGAAAGTTTCCAAGGAACTTGCTTTGGTCATGTTTTCTCCAAAGCATATCAATATGGCATAGTAGATGAAAAATGTGCAAAACTTTGAAATATGTTTCCATTAAGTTTTTGCACTAGTTGATTTGCAAAAGTGTGTGACATAGCCCAAACAATTTGAGAAGGGAAGGCAAGAATGAACTAAAGCTTGTGTGGAAGTAGGAATTTGACCATGAATGTTGAATACCCTAATCAAAACAAAGTAATTTTTTTTTCTTTTCTTGGATTATTTTTTAATTATACAACCTTCATTTTTGTACCCTATGTTAGTGAGCTATCATGAACATTTGCATCCCATTATAGACTTCAAAGGGATGTTGTTGATTCGAATATTTTACATATTGTTGGATCATGAAAAAAACAAAAAAGGATTTTTTCCTTGGTTGGAATACTTACTAATTTACAGAGATGTCAATTGCAAATTAGAAATTTAAAAAAAAATGATATTTGTGGACAAAAAATAACCTTGTGATCCTAAGGTACAAAACTCCATCTAGCTTAGTAAAATTCATTAAGCTAATTGGAAATCTAAGAGTAGTTAAGAGGAATTTGAGGGCTCTTCTAAAAAAGATGAAATTGTTGAACTATGAACTCAGTTTTTTCAATTGGAGAAAATAAACTTTCCAATTTTAATTCTGATTTTTTGATCAAATGTAATTTGATTCTGAGTTTTTTTAATTGGGGGAAAAAAATAATTCTAGATTTTTCAATTGAAAAGACACAATTTTGTTCTCAATTCTGATGTTAATCTGGTTGTTTTTATTGATACAATGTTAAATTTTGTTTCAATGCAGATTTTTTTAATTTAAAAATTACAATTTGGATTTTTTGGGGAGAATAATAAGTTGTTCACAAGAACTGGCTGGGAGTACCCAACTGTTCTCAAATCCCTGATAATCTGAGAGGCTAAGCTTGCCCCTTCTTCGAGAGGAGTATCATGGCCTATCAAATATAAGCTATGGGGAGAAGGACCTCGGTCACTTTTGAGCTCATACAGTAGCTTGCATCATAAGATGTAACAACAGTTCTATTCTCCATTCCTTGAGGACCGGGGAGTGCCATGTCTTGTCAAAATCAAATCTATGGGGAAGAGGATCTCACCCATGTTAACTCATAGAGTTGCATCACAAAACATAGCAGCAGAAGTTCTCTTCTGCTACCAGCACCACCCTTCTAGAGAGAGTCCACTCTGTTCCTGGGCCAAGTTTGAACAGAGCTTATCTAATTAATAATCATGAACAGTGACTAGACCTTACATTGTTTGACTATTTCTACAGCAAACACAACAGGCAAAAAGATGAGTTTTCGAGGGAAAAGGGAGTAAACGTGTTAATGATTCAAGCAAGTTGTAGCTTTACTGTTCAGAGATTCACCTCATCTGACAGAACAAAGGTGAAGAAGGTGATACAAGAGAGAGTAGTACCCTCTTCCAAACTCATGCAAAGACAGTTTGTTGAGTAGTCATCACACGGACAATTCCTGGTCCTGAAGTCTGCAGTGACAGTATCCTTCTTGGCTAACAAGCAGAGCCATACAACCTCACCAATCAGATAGATATCCCATCAGTTATAGTTTGTTTCTTTAGGCTGAGGTAACATAGAGCTAAGGCTTCAGTGTGATCTACCAGAAATCTTGTAAGCAGAATCCAACTAAGAGTACAAATGCTCTAGGTAGAAACCTGTACAGAATCTCAATTTGCCATTGACCCAGATTAAATTTGGAGGATAAAGTGGGTACCCTTGCTGAGATCAGGCAGATGGAAAGAAGATGCGCCCAGTTGTTGAAACTTGTCAGTTGAAACCTGAGAAACAGAGTTTGCTACAGACTACTTTGGACCACATATATGTGACAGATTCCCAAAACTGCATCTGGAGTGTAAAATCTAGGTTTATATAGCATCACCATTGCACCATCCTCTCAACTTTGAATTGAGGATTGAAGGGTGAGCTCATCTTTAAAACTGAGCATCATAGAGATTCTGCACCTTCAACCTGTTGTCGTGCCAAATAGTTTTCTCTTCGCTGTTTCTGCACCCCAAAGACCAGTAGAACAAATCAGCTACATCACTCCAAAATAGTTACAGGACTAACAGGATATACTCTACAGGATATATCTCGACTCCTAAGACCCTTGCACTAAATGTTTCTTGTAGTCTAGTAGTCCTTGATTCCTTGTGCTTCAGGTTCAGATTTTAAGATGCAAGAACTTCTCTGTCGCTCTCCCTACACTGGATTCAGCCACATCACATGAGACAATAGGAGCACCAGAAAATGAATGCTCCATGATGCAGAAAAGACTCAGAAATCCAAAACAACAGCCCTGATTTAGCTGAACTGTAAAGGTATTCTACAAGGTATTGCGGATTCAACCCTAGTAACATTGTTTCCCATCTACTATAGGCATGGCCATAACCCACATAACCCATATATGCTAAATCTGTTAGATCCAAGGAAGATGGAGAAATCACTATGATCTCACAAAGATACTCAATAGTCAATAATGTCAACAAAAGGACAAGATGGTCTCAAGAGAGAAAGAGGCAACTGCAAAGAGCTAAATGGAAAGAGAAGCAATTACCCATTCGTCAATTACAAGGCCCTCCACAACCAGAGTGCCCTTGGGAATTTTATCTTCCTTAGGCTTTTTGTGGGCTGCTTCAGCTGCTTCAGCTTCTGCTAACCGTTTCTGCAGCCTCTCCAGTTCCTCCTGAAAACGATGAAGTCAAAGACAAAGAGACAACTGGTGGTGTAAGTTCCTTGCCATGGCCTAGCAAGGCCATCAATAACCACAAGCACTTTTCAGATGCATGCAAACACTTTTGTGTCCAAAGGCTGTGCTTACAGGAGACGCTCGTTGTGGATCAATGAAAACAACTCGTAGGATGCGCTCCACAGCCACCACCTCCTTTTGCTCCTCAAACTGGATAAAAGCCAACATAGCTTGTCACTCTACCCATATGTTTCACTTATGGTAGAATAGAGGAGTGCAGGCAACGAACTGCCAAACTACTGTTTCTATGGCACAAATCACCGATGTCAAAATTCCCCCTCACCAGTTCTGGAGTGTATTCCACACCAGCTTTCACTGCCAAACTGACAATCTTGAACTTGTCTTTGTTCTTCTTTTCCTGTGAGTTCTCTGGTTTCTCCACAAACTTGACAACTGCAGACCACCCACAATAAGGTAATTACAGCTCCAATAAATTGCAAAGAACAAACCTTACCATACAAGATTTTCCAAATAACCAACAGCTCAAGTACATGTGGACTAATGTTGACCAAGGATGGCACAAAAAACTCCCACAGTCCCCAAATCTCAGAAAAGCATCAAGCTATCTAAACTATGTCCAAAAGTGTAAAATAGAGCTAAGGCTCTGTACACAAGAACGCTGGTTGGTTTCCATGCTCATAACAAATTCTCTGAATTGCAAGCTGTATATGACTGCTCTAACATGCGTGTTACTGATAGTTCCTATTCAGAATATTTGAAAACCCAGATTCTGATGTAGGTAGCCATTTAACACATACCTGTCGCAATGATAGAGCCATTTGGGGGAAGAACACCACTGGGGGGCCGCATGAAGCAGCTCTTTGGTGCTGTAGTTTGAAACTGTGGAGGCAATTGTCACACAAGCGAATCAAATTTTGACTTCTTGCTTCTAACCTTCCAAGTGTTGTGTATATTGAAATAGAAAAGAAAAGGGAAATATGGACCAAATATCACTCTCTCATGAAGTACCATTTACTTGGAGAATCAGACATACTTCTCGGTGACAATCTACACAAGCATATGAACACTGCACTAAGAAAAGCAATAGACCTCTGTTCTTAAAGACAGCTATATACCTATGAAATTACAGAGAAATCTCCACAACAACGATTTGAAGGTACCATGACAATTAGTGCTGTCATGACCTTATGAGAGTTACTCACAAAATGTCAGACCATCATTAACCTTATCACAAATAGCAGTGATGAGCTGCCATGACTACCACTAACTTCATCAGCTCTCTCAACAGTGAGTGTGGATAAGTATACAACAAACCTTTAGAAAAAAGCTACACAGGACTTCCACAAATAGAAAAGCTTCAATACATTGATGCATCTGGCACGAAACAAGGAGATATAAATTCAACACTGCTTACTTTAAATGCAACATGTGAGCGACTGACATTCTTGATTTTGATCGCACTTGACACTTGCTTCCCTGGTTCATCTGCGATCAAAAGCCCCACAAAGCCCTTCCATTAGGATGACTGCCACCACCCATGTGGTCAGAATAGAATCAGCTGCTGTACTTTCCACTTCTTTTATGCACTGAAAGACAAATTACTGTTAAAGCTTCACGCACAAAACAATAGGGTGCATGCATGCACTGTCCTAAAAAAATGAATAAATTTCACCAGGCTAATCTTGAGGTTAAGAGACTGATTAGCATTTAATCCAGAGCCACCACAGAGTATCAGTAATTCATGCTAATTAGGATTTCAGAACAGAATACTCAGCATTGCAAAATGGGTTGGCATGCTACGATAGCTGTAAGAAACAACCCAATCAAGCACCTATTCTGCATGGAGAAGCTCCAGAGCACTCAAAAAGAAATCTAATACTTAAAAGCTCATGTTTTTTATGAATGATACTCACAAAGGAAATGCAAGTTCTTGTCAGGATCAAGCCGCAGCCGTCTGCGGCTCAACAAGAAGGCTCTAGCAATGGATGACATTGAGGAACCGGCAACCTCCACATTATTTTGCTGTCCTGCTGCTTGGCCCTGCTGCTGCTGCTGTATGTTTGACTGCTGCTCGTGTTGCCCACCAACCCCCCACAGCATCCTCAGCTTCCAGGAGAGCTTCTGAGATGGTTTTTTCTTTCCATTGTTGGCCTGTGGACTCAAAGAATCTGGAGTTGCCATGAAAAAAACCTAGGTCTTCTGCTTCTCCTCCAACTGGGAAAAGGAAAAAAAAAAAGGCCTTCCTGTGCACCTCACACCTACATTCCTGAATTGTATTTCTCTGTGCCTGCCTGTCTGTCTGTCTGTTGTGTGCAAACTGTGTTGTAAAACCAGAACCTTTTCTTCTCTATTGACTGTTCCTCAGTCTGCGTGTCACAGCAGTTGACCTTCTTTCAGAGATGCTTGACTGTGTGCCACAGTTAACCTTCTTTCAGCTGCTTGCTCCACAAGCTTTGGTACGTTCTTTGCTACTCATCAATTTTTGTTCTCCTCTTCTTCGTGGTTTGAACAAGCTGCTGCAGTAGCAGGTGTCAGTCGCAAGGGAAGGGGAGTATATACACTATATACACTCCACAGTTCTTCTTGCGAGTTCTTCTCAACACTTGGAGAAAACTCGGAAGGTTTGGAGGATGATAGAAAATTCAAACGCGCGTTCCAAAAGCAGAGACAAGAGGAAGAAGAAATTGATAGAAGAGTACCTCTTCTCCGTCCGTGGTGATGGCTCAGGTATGGCGGAGATCCGTTTGTCGAAAGAGTGTTGTCACACAGCATACCACCGTCAACATGCCAAGAAAGATGTGTATGTAGTAGTAAACTACTCCTGAAGATTTCTTCAAGCTCAGAGACGACAACGCTGCAACCCGTGCAAAAGAAACCAGACACGAAATCGGACTGGACTGTGAAGACAGAAACAGGCTTTCCCAAGAGAAAAAAACAAAAAAAACTCCTCGGCTATGGCGGCAGCGACACGGAGAGACAGAGAGAAAGAGAACTGTGGAAAATTCTTAAGACAAACTTGTATTGTTCTCTATGCCAAAAAAACTCCAGCGATGCCAGATGCGGGACATGGCAGATAGAAGTGCAGAAGAAGACTCCGCGAGCATCTGAACACACATAGAAAAACGGAACAGAAGCCACGAGAAAAAGAGAGGAGACAAACAAGAAAGAGAAACGCAAGGAAAAAACAGAACAAAACCCGAGATGCACAAAAACTACCTTAAAGTCTCCTCGCTACGACGTTTCTAAGTGAGCTTCTCAAGAATGAAAGATAGAGATTATCGCGCTCAACGACCTCCTCCCAAAAAAAAAGGAAATAAAAAAAAAAGAACAAAAAGCTGCGCTGAAAATACGAAACAGTCAATCTGAAGAAGGTTTTGGAATCAGCTTGAGAAACATGTAAGAAGAAACAACAGGAGGAAAAATGGGTTGCGCTCGCATTCCTTGAAGCAAACCCTGTCTTCTCTTCTCTGTCCCTTCTCTTTCCGGCTATGGCGGGCCCCGACGTCTTGCTTGCGCGAGGTAATGACGACGGCCGTTTCTCCGGATCGTTGTCCGCAGTCCTCAAGACACCAAGCCCCTCCGGGTGGTCGGGTGCCACCAGGACCTCAGGTCCGGTATACCGAACCTAGTACTAGCCTCCCGAGCTTAACGTTACCTTCAGAGTTGAACATAAAGTTCCAAACATAAAACCGTCTTACTGAACCTAACTTCCACTCCGAACCTGGGACTGTCCTCTCGAACCTAACTTCTACCTCCGAGCCTAAACCATATTCCGAACCTGTGTCCATCTTACCGAACCTACCTTTTCCGAACCTAACACACGGTTCGAACCTACAGTTCAAGAATATAAAATATCCATGTTCGCACTTACACCGGTTTGTCTGTCGAAAAAATAAAATAGCTGACCTGGAATACTTACGTGGCATGTGAAGTGAAGCTTTTAGGTGGAGATTTGTTTTGGCTATTTTGCAAAAGAAATAATTTAAAGAAAACATAGCCAAAAATATAAACTTCATCCAAAGTATTTAAAGATTCCATTCGAAAGTGTTGTGTATGAGTTCAGAGTTAGGATGAGCATGAAATTTTTTGGGTCAATTTTGTGATGTAATTAACGTGATGATCATCATCCATACAAAGGTTTAGCCAAAATTTAGGTTATAAAAAAAATTTAGTCAAAAATGATGGCGAAAGTAAGGATAAAATTCCGGATCAAGAGACGATCATCATGCTCATGCCATGCCAAGCTAATATGTTAACTCTTATGGCAATAGGTACTTAATTACAACATTTTAATAAAATTGTCTCTTTTGTTTCCTTTCTAAGTTTTTTTCTTTTTTTTTCTTTTTTTTTCCGGACTCAAAGGGCCAAAACAAAGAAAACAAGTACCATGATGCGGTTCGGCCTTTCTTTAAGAGAACACAAAAAAAAGTTATTCATTTGTTCAAAAAAATTACATACCTTTTACCTACCCACTCGACTCATGTTCGGCACTAATTAATTCCTCATGGGGCCAGCTGAAAAAAGAGGAAAAAAAAAACACTACATAACCTTGAGACTTTTTTTTATTGGTGGACATAATAAAATACTTAGAGAATATTTGTTGAAATTTTGAAATTTTGAGATTGAGTTTGCTTGAAACACCCCCCCCCCCCTTCATTTTTAAATCCAGTGCAACTCATACAAAGGATTTTTTTAATTGTTTTGAAAAAAAGTGCCTAAGTTGCCAAATTTCAAGGGTTTTTTTTTTCATAAATTGTCATATTTAGACAATAATAGGTTCCACCAGTTGCAAAAATATATAGAGGAGGATTCTTTAAATGTTCTCTAATTGCCTCTCAGACCAATAGCCAAATTTGGCTAATTCATTTTGTGGGTTGATCCCCCCCATGTGGCTACATCATCATAAAATTGCAAAAAAAAAAAAAGAGAAAGAAAAATGTTTTATGAAAGTATATGGTGTGCATGTGTGTGTACATTTCTTACCTAATTTTTTTTTGTGCACATGCGAATGCACTACCTACTTATATGTTCGAGATTGTTGGTCGGTGTGGACGGTCCACTCGGAGATGACAAATTTGCCTGTGGTTTGGTGGATATCGGTATGACGTAAATTAAAATTCCCCATGGTCCCATCTCAAAATAAATTACAGCCTTGCCGTGTGAGAAACCACAACGAAAATAAAAATGACCAAAACAAATGAACGGTTGTTTGTTCCGATCGACGAGCTAACTAGAGTGTGTGTGTGTGTGTACGTACGTGTGCATGTTTTTTTTTTTTTTCTTTATTTTGGTAAATGCCCTTCCGTCTAGGGCCTTACCTACCACCATAAACCATCCGTCGTGCAAGAATGGACTCTTTTGACAAATTGGGGACTTCGGAAAAGAAGCAAAAAGCTTTTATGTAGCTCAACGGATCCCCCCCAAGAGATCTTAACTTTTAGTTTATTTTTTTTAAAATTAAAATTCCCCCAACAAACAAATACATGTTCCAAATGAATGTTGCCTCTTTTTTTCAGTCTTCTTATGCTGCATTCACACTTGAAATGTTAAGTCAGTTGTTGTTCAATGAAAATCTAGGTGGCATCAATATTCCTATGTGGCACACAAAAATAAATATATAGGTGATAGATGATAGCCTTCATGTGAAGTAGTGAATGTTGGCTTAACATAAAAATTCACCCCAAGTGTGAATGCATGCACGCACCTTCACCATGGAAAATTTCATGTTAAGCTAACATTCACTTCACATTTAGGCTATTTGCCCATTTGACATTGGGTGCCACCTAGGATGCTACCTAGATTTTCATTTCACACCTGACTTCAAATCAAGTGTGAATGCACCCTTTAGTGTGCAATATTGATGTTTTTTTTGTCTTTGCCTATTTGGCTTGGAACAAAAGTTTTTTATTTTCCAGCCCAAAAGAGGATTTCATCTTCATGATTGGAATGATCACTCTCCACACACAAACACACAAGCACACACAAAAACACTTATAGGTTGAGTTTTGTCATTTTGCTTGGGACCACTATTGTTTTTGAGGATTCCACATTCTATATTTATTTATTTATATTATTATTATTATTTATTATTATTTTCTTGATTAGTCTAAAATATTCTTTATGTTCCTTCACAAAAAAAATTCATGAAAAAATTTAAAAATTTACAAATTAATATAATTAATGTGGAAGTTGAGAGCACATGAGAACCTTTTTGCTTCTAAAGCTTTTCTCTATTTAAGTTATCAAGTATTGCGGTATACAAGTAAACATCCGTGTTGGGTGGGTGTCTCCATTTTTCAAGGAAAGAACCGGTGGGTATAAAGGCCAGGCATATGGGCCCTGGGAATGTAGGTCTCAAAATATCTAACCCAACTGGTTGTAAAGTTGTAACTCATACCCACGGTTCTAAAGAAATCGGTGAACTCGTCAAAGAACCTACCTTGAACCGCCGGTTCCTAACTCCCTACGGCTTCAACACTAGTCAAAAATGGAGTTTGAATGTTTGAACCCCTTTGTCATTGGTCCCCAATTTTGATACCCATTTCAATTCACTTTATATATGACGGACTAGATATGATTATGCAAGAAAAAATAAAATTGGTTATAGAGCTTTATGAATGTTATAGAATACCCTATACTCATTATATTTCACATGTTTCCATAATATTATAAGAGAATTATTATGTTAAACACTTTAGAAACTTGTAACATGAAAATAATTTTTGAGATTAAAACATAAAAATTAAATATTGATTACACTTGTTATTGTGATTGCACCTAAACATCCATGCTTATATCGTGTGAACTCAATGTCAACATGTGTTATATACATATGGTTCACTAAAAGTCCAATCACACTCAGAAGCAATTCAATCTTAAGTTATTTGTTAACATGTAATACATACATCATATAATTACACCTAAAATGTTTTGATATGTTTTTTTTAAATGGATGTTTATATAATGTGCAATGTTAGTAAATTGATAAACAAGTGTTAATTAACTTCTAGTGTTAGCAACAAAACATAATTTTTCTATTGAAATCAAAATATTAACTTAACATGAACAAATATAGTCCTTTCATTTCATGTTAACAACCACCAAACCTTAGTCTTATGTTCACCCCCCCCTATTGCACCCACTTGGACAAATGCCTTTCAAGTATGTCAAGTATTAGATTATTGCATTTTGCAATATGTACCAAGTTTTACTTTTCCTTTGTTTACACAACTTTGAATGTTATTATGATATGTTCATAAACAACAACCAAGGAAATAAATATATCACAAAGCCAACATATGTATCTTTTGAATCTTGAATGTGACCCTTCTTGCAAAAAATAAACATGAAATTAGTTTTCTTGTTCAAATCAAAATGTGAACCTAACATGAGCAAACAAAGTGTTTTAACGTCATGTTAACACCACTAGGCCTAAACACTTTACTCACCTTCTTGAACCTTCTCCCCCTTTAGTTCCTTGTCTAAATTTGCATTATTGCTTTGCAATCTATACAAATTTTTACTACTCTTCAATCTACACTATTATGTTGCACCTATGGATGACAACCAAGGAAGCAACATGTTGTAGAGCCAATCCATAATCAACATATGAACTTTCTAAGTCTTGATTGGGGCCCTTCTTTAACCTTGAAGTTTTAATGTTCAAATGGTGATGAATCTTTGTTTCGTACAACAACAAACCAATTTGTGTTAGTGAATTTGCGTATCACTTGTTAAGAACACCACATTGAAAGGCAAAGGGCAAGATTCTTGAGCCAAAAGGAAGAGAAAGGCAAATGATTGTGCTTTGTGTTTTCAACCTACCATGGTAGAAAAGATAATCACTTGGTGCAAGAACAAAACAATCAAATATTTTGATAGTGCAAACAACCTGACATGGTGATAGTCATGAAGTGATGTTAGGGATAACATTAATAAAAAATACAAATAAGCAAAAGTTACAAATGATGTTAAATCAATGTTAGGTGAATTGGAATTAGGAAAAGTTGGTGGCAAATGGTTATTACTAACACTAACATCTACCATAAGGAAATTGTTCCAAGGTTGATGTGCGTTGGTGTTAACAAGGTCCATGCCATCCTATGCCTTAAAATGAAAGTTAACACCTTTATCCAATTTCATTACACCTTTTCATCATATTTTGACTTCTATGGCACATTGGAAAACTTTATGGTATTGATGATTTTCAATTATCTTTAGTGTTTAATATTGGAAATATTTCAAAATCTTGGTGTGGATATATTAACCATAAACTCAAAGGACATGAAAGTTTATTTAACTAGGATAAATAATGGAAACTAAACGCATTAAAATCTTGCTTATCAAAACTAGATGAATTTTTATGATTAGCTTTGTGCAATGTGTGCATTTTGAATGTTGCATTCTTCTCATCATGAAGATGGTGATGGATTAACTTAGAACAACAATGCTACATGCAAATTGTCTTTGATCATTATTATGGAATCATATTTTTACTACTTAAAAGTAATGCATTCCTGAACACATTTGCACAACTTAATGATGCATTTGTATGCTTTCATGATAACAAAACTAAAAATATGTAAAAGGATGCATATTGCAATTGTTATGATAATGAATCCTCACTCTATGGCAAGATGCCCATTAAATTTCACAATTTGATTAACTTTGCTCACTACATAATTATTTGTGAAACAATGAATTTCAATGTTGAAGTTGATCATCTAGGTTATGTGCCACATTTTTGTGTGGATATATTGATATTTCAAATAAATGGCTAAATTTTGATTGCAAAACAAAGTAGAAATAGTTGTGGGTAGTTGTGGTTAGATTACATATGTTAAGACATATATTCGATTGTTATATAGTTTTAGAAATACTAATCAAATGACTATATAACCTCAATTGTTTTTCAAGTAAACTTTGGCTATAGATAGTGCATTATAATAACTCCATACTGCATTTGGAAGTTTGGCAATGAAATAACAATTTTATAATCTTGTTGGTGACAAGGAAGGCTGAATATGGAACTTGGTGGGTACAAGACTTAATACATACACCTTATATTCAAAGGTTTAGTAATGTTGGACCTTGGGGTGTCATTTTTTTGTGTAGTAAAATTTTTTTTGAATAAATGTAAAGTCCCATATATTGGTTGTTGGGTAGAAATAGTAATTTAATTCTAATAGGATTATGTTTATTTTCAAATTCCAAATCTAACTAATATAGGGTATGCATTACTCATAGGGTTTAGAAATTTTATAATAAATAAATAATTGAATTATATATTTTTATATATAAGACATAATAATGTTAATAGGTTTAATTACTAAGATGAAAAGTATAATTTATATTGAAGGTTTATAGTAAATAACATTAATGAGATGGTATGTTTTACTTGGTCAAGACAAGACATTAATGAATGCCCTCAAATGAACAAATTGTTGGTCCATCTATTTTGGTTATAATGCATGCCTTATTCACTTTGTTTATATGGAACTTAATTTCTTTTATATGATTTATTTTTCTTGTGGAAACTAACCAAGTGTTTTTTTGTTTGTAATGATTTTATGAATGCCAAACATGGTTTTCATCAATTTAAATGTGCTAAAAATTTATTGTATTTTTAGAATTAGATTTGAACATTTCATGCATGATGTTATGCACAATCACCATATTATTATTTTAAGCACTATTCATCCTTCAACAAAAACTACAAATTCAAATAAATATATGGTGCCCAAATTCAATGCAAACATAAATTTAAGGGTGAATTGAATATGTGGATGTTAATAATGAGGTGAAAAAAAATAAAGCTCCTTCACATAATACCCTACAAATAATACCCTCTTTGCTAGATGTAATGAAATTTTTAAAACATAATTACTCCCTTAGGTATTAATATCAACATTGATGATGACAAACATTGTTATACATATTGCAAAATGGTTATTGCAATTGACATGACAACAATTATTAGCTATTATAATTACTAATTGTTTTGTTCCTCATGTTTTTAGTTTAGTTATTTTCCCTTTAAAGTTTAAAGACTAAAGGTTATATATATAGCTAATAAAAATAGATTGGTTTTGAGTTATCTAAACAAAATATCTAAGCCACATTTATTTATATAATGATGGTTATATATTCATGTTACAAAATAAACTATTTATGCACATGCAATGTGCTTTGTGTAGCAATTGTGCTAATGAATAATCACTCAATTTATTTTCAAAGTTGTAGGGTAGGACCTAGCCCCAAGACCTAATGGATGCATTAAGAGTTTTCAAACTTTAGAATGAGTTCAAACTATAAATCAAGAAAAGTTTCATTGCTCATTTAACAATTGTTAAAGATGGCCATACCAACCCAAGAAGGTAGGACTTGATGACTTGAAGGTTTTCGAAGTGTTTTCAACCACTACCTTTGACCTAGAGGGATATTTGTTCACTTTTACCATGTAGAGCAACTTTAAGTTCACAATGGCAAAAAAAAACTTTATGATGTGGATCACCTCACCAAGTTGTGGAAGGCCTTTACATGTTCATAGGCTACATTCTTACACACAAAATATTTGAGTGTTTATTTCAAGTCATTTAAAGTGTATCACATGATGGATGAAAGTTTTTTAAAATTCCACATTCATTGTTTGACTTGTTGTAAACACAAGAATTGGCACACCCTTATATTTCTTGGTGGCTTCCTTTGTTGCACAAAATTGACCCATGAAACACTAGTTGTTACAATTAAAATTGTGGCATATGACTTTGTTTTAGTAGACTTGTTCACGAAACCTCACTTGTGTCTTTATGCATGTTGTTTCAATGATCCATGCTTATTGGGAAATGGTTACTTTCCCTTTAGTTGAATTAGTGGGGAACTATGACGTTGACCAAGGTAAAATAAACCTTGTGTAAGGTCACTTATCTCAATACTCTTCTAGTCAAAGTGGGTTAATTTTCGAAGTCCTTGTGAATTTTTCTATTTATAAATAACTTAATTAATTTTCAAGGATGAAAATCATTCTAAATTCAACAACTTTTGCTTTGTTGGTTTGAAAATGGTGAAATGACAAATGTGCACGCTACCTCATCAAGTGCCAAAGTAAAAGGGAGGTGCCTCATGATTCGAGACTAGGGTTACAACATGATCACATCCAAAATGAACATCTAGCTAGCATAATATATTGATACTACAATGGGTAGGGCCCTTTTGGGTTCAGATTAAATGGATTCTATACAACAACATACGAAAAAATGAGACAAAAGAAAACAAACACTCTTAGACCTTTACTCAAATTTAGTGATATATAGCTATAAATTTACTAAGAATTTCATTCTACAAGTCAAAACGTACCACATTTTGTTTCCTTGATGATTGCTTGCTTGCTCAAGATTTCTAGATTCAAACGCCATGTGCTGGCCAAATTGACAATATACATATCCATGTGGGCAATATGATTCAACCATGGACAAATTTGGAACCAATTGAACTAAAATTGAGAAAAAATTACTAATTTATATGTAAGTTGTGGAAGAATCAAGATTCGAAAGTAATTAAGAAATAGAATTAATCGGTAGGCAATTAGGCAAGAGGTGGTGTTACCCAATCAACATAATTTGCTTGTGCCCCTTTCCCCTCTTCATTCAATAGGTCGTGCCCTCTAGTTTTCTTCCATTTCTCTCTTAAGAAAAAAAACTCCACTTCTTTTCATAAGCTAGCTTGGTATGACTTGTTATGAAGCAATGTTTTTATTTTCATCAATTTTGTGATGTAGTCAAAGTGGTGATTATTAGTAAGAAAATTGAGCCAAATTTGAAAGATATGAAAATAAATAAAATTTAAACATCCTTTTAGATTTTAGGCTAAATTTTGGGGACCAAATATAGAAATTTGGGTCAATTTGTAATCTTCTTTTTTTGAGTATTAACGATTGAAATACTCAAAAATCACCTCATTTTTTTCATTTTCAAATTATTATTATTATTATTTTCTTTTTGGAAAAATCTCACCAGCAAATTAAAAAGGCTGGCACAAAGGATTGATCATTTTGTATTCTTTATTTTCCTTTGTTCCTTTTGACTGATGGCACTTTGGACTATAAACTTATTTATTTATTATCACAAAATGGGCGTGGTATATATAATAAAGTAGCTTAGAAGGTTCAAAACTTGAAACTAAAAAAACTTTTTTTTTACTGATGTAGAACCTTCTCATCTAGATGCATGGAGTTTGATGAAACATGCCCATAAACAATATTCACACATAATAATACCTAATACTCCATATGTCACTCACACATAGAGTCAAGTTGAAGCCCAAATTAATATGCCCAAATCCTACTAGCCTTGAAGCCCAAATTAGAATGCCCAAATCCTACTAGCCTTGAAGCCCAAATTAGAATGCCCAAATCCTACTAGCCTTGAAGCCCAAATTAATATGCCCAAATCCTACTAGCCTTGAAGCCCAAATTAGAATGCCCAAATCCTACCAGCCTTGAAGCCCAAATTAGAATGCCCAAATCCTACTAGCCTTGAAGCCCAAATTAAAATGCCCAAATCCTACTAGGCTACACCAATGCATAATCTCTTCACAAATGGCCAGAGGCAATAAAGGGGAGAGAGAGAGAGAGAGAGAGATGGGTATAAGTAAGAAAGTTAGTAGTATGCATGAAGAGATTGTTGGCTTGTCTCCCTAGTGCTATCCTGAAAAAGTAGTGTCAGATTGGGAGAAAATAGGGTTAAAAGTGGAAGCAAAAAGCCT
Organism: Sphagnum tenellum; assembly: GCA_963921925.1. Classification (NCBI taxonomy): domain Eukaryota; kingdom Viridiplantae; phylum Streptophyta; class Sphagnopsida; order Sphagnales; family Sphagnaceae; genus Sphagnum; species Sphagnum tenellum. Next base: position 3,950,280 of record OY998160.1, on the reverse strand, counting down.
GGCTTGTGATCTCTGGTTGGCTTGCCTTTACTACTACTCACAATGAGTAGATTCTGAATCAAATCTGCTGTTGCTGTGGTGTTGGAGTTGGAACAATGTTTGGTCGGTTTCCTGGTTGGGCAAGTTAGAACCAGTGTTGGTTGGTTTTGGTTTCTGGCTAGTTCCAGGTCTTTTTTTTTTTCCTTTCTTTTTTTAAAAATAAAATTTAAAAATAAAATAAATATTGATTTTGAATTTTGAAGCGAATTTCTTTCAAATTTTCACCTGAAAAATATGATTTCTACCTATGCAAAAGGATTTTCCATTGGAAAAAAATGGCCCAAATTCGACAGATTTTGACAAAAAAAAGAAAGTGTTTCAAATCGTCATCTTTTTATGATAAGTTCCTGTAGGTAGCCAAGAATATACAAGGATTCTGATTTTTTTTCTACTTTCATATCTAGTCTGTAGACTAATCTGGCTAAATCATCTTATGGATGATCACCACTTCAGCTACATCACAAAATTGGGAAAATAAAAATAAATAAATAAATAAAATAAAATAACCTCTGCTCCAGGTACAATTAGGGTAGATAGCCTAGTGAGCGAATGTTTAAAAATCCATCCGAGTTCAAATCATCACACATTGTTCCTCTGCTTCTGAAGCTCAAAGAATTTGCTCAATTTGGTTAATGAAATGAGGAAATTATTGGAAATTGTTTGGTGATAGGTTCATGATCGGTGATGGGCAGCTCTACCTTCCAGCGTACTGAAACCATCAGTACAAAATTTTGAAAAATAACAATTCAAAACCAGAATCAGGAACCGTAAATTATAATTATAATTATAAAATATACCGGGAAAAGAAAAGAAAAATAAAACTGGAACAAGAATTGGAATTGTTCCAGTTTTGAATTTTTTTTTGTTTAAAATTTTTAAATTTTAAATAAATAAATAATTCTGTCTGGGGTTAGACATGTTGTTAGTTTAAGCGCAAAAATGGGTTTTGAACAATAACAACGAACTGGATTAGAACTGGATCTGATTACTTGAACTGAAAACTGGATTGGAACAAGGTCTGATTTTCAGAATTGAACCAGAACTGGAACCAAATGCTATTTCTTTGAAGAATTTGACCCAGAACTGGATTCTTGGTTCCATTTATGTGTGTGGTTATGGAACCACAACAATAACCCATTCTAAATTTCATTTTTAGAACTGGAATTGGAGGTTCTTCTTCAAAGTAAAGAACCTCTCAACACAACATGGGTTGGAACTTGGAACCACTCACTATTGGGTGATTTTTTTGGTAAAGAAATTTATACCGTCTGGTTTTGGGTTTTTCAAATTTGAATATGAGAACAAAATAGCATCCTGTTTTGGCTTTCTGGAAAAATTCAAAGAACCGGTGGGTCTTTTGAAAGAACTGTTCAGTAGTTCAGATTAGGCTATTTGATTTGGTTGTTTGCTTCTTGAGAACCGTTAGTGAAGGGAACATATACCCTTTGAGAACCGTTAGTGAAGGGAACATATACCCTCCGCCCTCACTCGCCAGTTCTTTCTTTGAAACAAAGGAGAGAACCAGCCAACATGGGTTTGGAAGTGTTGGAGCTATGGGTGGTGCTATGGTGCTTAGAAATCTGTACTAGTGGAGAAGAGGGTAGTTCTTTTGGTAGGGTAACACCCAAGGACAATGTATTACCGAAAGAAGAAGGGCCTGCACAAGGGGATAGGTTAGCAATGGCCCCATTCACATAATATGCCCTTGTCCAAGACACCAAATACCCACCCAACAGGATATCAAGCTTAACAACAAACCTCCACTCATTTTTTAGGGTTTAGAGGGGTCAGTCACCTATAGAGTGCAATGCAAAACTTGTTAACTTTTCACACACACACACACACACACAATAATAACATTGAAGTTTTTGGACCTCATGGTTACTGGCAAAATCACAATTGATATTTTGCTAAGGACAACAATTAAGGATGGGAACCTACAATCAATGAGGCCTCCCATTTGGAGTTTGGGAGTAGATAGATTACTAGTCCATTATCTCATAAGTATCAAGGGTTTGTATTTCCAATATAGGTAGATAGGTACTTACTTATCTTCAATGCATCATAGTCTTGAACTTTAAATCCATTATTCATTGAGGTACTACAAAGGTAGGTAGGTAGGTAGGTAGGTAGGTGCTGCCCATTTTTAGGACTAGTTTTTGCATGAGGTGTTTAACATGTGTGTGTGTACAACTAAAGAGTAGGTATGGCAAATGTGACATTGTAACCACTTATATTACTTATGACCTAGGGATAGGTACTCACTTACATAGGTAGTGTGAGGGGGAAGTAAGAGGGTCTACATGACAATAGGTGAAAACATTGGAAGAAGTGGTCCAAGAAATTGCTCTAGTTTTGGAGAAAACCTTTATCTTCGACAATATCCCTCCTTAAAAGATGAGAGATCTTATACCTTCTATTTGGGAGCTCGAGGCATCTCCAACTCGTTAAATACTTGGCATAAGATGCTTCACATTCTGACAACCTCCCTGACCTATGTATGTATGTCGAGACTTATGATAAGGTTTGGCCTCCGTGATTTATGTATGTATATTGAGACTTATGATATGGTTTGGCCTCCATGATCTATGTATGTATGTTGAGACTTATGATAAGGTTTGGCCTTGTTGTTTACAAAGAGTTTAACAGTTATAAGTGTGGGACATTACCAAAATGGAAGGCCATACTCAACTACCACCTCATCTTAGGAACATTAAACTAATAAGCTAGGTTGTTTGGACTCTTTTACTCCCCACTTTCCAATGGTATTGGGATCAGTTCATTGTAAGTCATCCTCCATCTTAAATCTAGCCAACCCCAAGCATAAACAAGGTGTAAACAATCATCCAAGAAACACCAAATCTTTGGGTACCTATGGGTCAAACCTTGGGAGGAAATTGAGGAACCACGTGCCTCAAGGTTTTGTATACCTAGTGACCATGTTCAAATGGAGGCCCTTCACCCTAAACCCTAAACATGGTCACTAGACCCTTTAAGGTGCCCTATGAGGTGAAGCCTTTATATGTCATTAATTTTCCTCCAAGTTTTTCCTTCACATTCATTACACTATGTGAACTTTGTCTATTCTTTGGGTCCCACCTTACCATATGTGCTATTTTGTTGGTGTTTTCCAAGATTAGAAAACATGTACAAACATTTTTTAGTTTAGAAAAGTCCAATTGATTCCACCTATTAGCTTCACAAGCACAATGGTCAAGCACAATGGTCCGATCATTGCCCAATTTGAAGTTGCTTTGATCAAAAATCACATTCAAATATATCCATAACGATTTAAGTTCTAGGGAGAAAATGCAGTCGATCATGAAAACCTCAACAAAGCTTTGATTGTGGAAGATATCGAGTTTCCTTTGCACAGAGTTTGGGACATGGAGAGTCTTGGGTCTTTGTATAGGGTAACGTCAAGGAGCAGACCATACATGAACTAAGCAACCACCTGATGCAGAGCTGAGAGGTGGTTGTTTCCAACCCCCCAACATGAAGCAGGTCATGCTTGGGTGAAGCATATGGGATCTAGTGGGAGGTATATTATGCTCTCCAAATACACTAGAAAATTTATGCTCGCACGTGCATGTCTAATGGGACAATCATTCTGGAAGGCCTTGTAGTGTGCTACCTCCTAAGCATCAGATTGTTCATTTGTTGTTTCACTGTTGCAGGAACTGTGCAGAAGAAATCACCACAACAATCCAATGTTAATGCTGTTAAGGTGGACCACCTAGCCCACAATCATCCAGTGCTTTTCAAAGAAGTCCAACAAAACATGAGGCAAAGACAGTAGCCAAGGATCTCCAGAAGCTTTCCAACAGCATACCATTCCCAGCTAATCACATCCTCTGGAAGAAAACTAAGTGCATTTGCATTACTTGTGTCACACCTGTTCACTATGTCATCTGGTCTCACATTTGTCCCTGCAACATAAATTTCACCGCACAAAACACAGTTGCATTGTAAAAATAGCACCAGGAAAACTGGTTTCTTGGTGTCAGACCCAACCTTCCAGCCTGAAGGCAATTTCACTATGATTAGTAGTAGAGTAGTAATTCAGCAGTCTGCATGTAATCTGATACACCCACATATGAGAACCATTCCATATGCACTGCAGGAAATATACTTGAGCAATACAGAAAAAAAAATTGAAACTATTACGTGGACATTTATTACAGCAAAAATTGAGAGCCTCACTACAAACCAAATGATCCTGAATGAAAAATGGGCCAAAGTCCCCATTCAAAACACATCCTACATCTTTGCTCCTTCGCCCTCCTCCTCGAATCATTGGAGTGGAATCACCGACAAGGAATGCAACCAATGTGTCAAATGGAGCAGGCTTACCGCAATGGACTGCACAAACCACACCTATGCTTGAACCAATGATTTTAGGTAACGAATATGAACTCTCTGTCCAAGCCAAAAGGTTGATATGCAATTGATGCCACGATTTTGAGACCTTCTAAAACAGGTAACTCATCCTTTCGAGGAATCTTCTCACGCCATATAAAATCATTTTCATTATCACATTTCCTTAGCATGTTCTGAAGTGCATCTTGCTCCTTTCTAAATGCTATCTTCCAAGTGTCATCACCTGCATTCACCAAGGAGGCAGAGTTATTTAAGGAGTTTACAAACACTAATGGCTTATCATGCCCGAGTCACACAGTACTCGGTCCTGCATAAATAATCAACATCTTGAAAAGTGACCCTACCATGATTGGTGCAACTGTCATCCTGCACAACTGTTGTTGAGTGCCAAAGGTAAATCACAATAACCATGCAGGATTAATGAGTGTGAAATGAGTACTTGTAGGGCGGACTTGTTGAACTCTGCTCAGAGAATATTGGAGCACCCCAACAGCAACACCAAACCTCTCAATCTTGGTGTATTCAGCTGCTATAAATCGTTGACTGCGTGATTCATGCAGCACACTGCAAATCGACATATATCTCTGTGACAACAAACAAGAGGTTATACTTTACCTGTGCTGGCCAACTTGTACACTACATCTTAAGCAAAGAGCTAAATCGCCAAGTGGAAAATACACAAGAAAATTGAAGATGCGCACCAAGAAACCATCAAATTGAGTGCCTCCAATAACATATATTGAATAAAATAAATCCTGTCACAGGTTCTATTATAACTTAGAATTTGTACCCGCAACTTGTCAGACACATCATTCCAGTCACCGATGTGAGCACGAAGAAGAGTAGCTGCCTCCTCCAGGAATTGGACTACCCCATAGTGCAGCTTTGCCAGGAGACCCCCACTTGTTGCCTTCTCCTCTGCTCTCCGGACTGTCACAGCCTGGCAGACAACAAGTGCAGACTGAATTTCTAATCGCTTCTCATTTGGATCATACCAGTGGATGAGAGCAACATATTTCTGCATTGAATACATAATAACCAAAGCAAACACGAGGATGCATCCTGGTCTGTAGTGCTGGATTTCAGCAATGGTTTTTTATCCTGTGCACAACTGGAACAACATGATAAGATGGACACCTGTGCTTCTGCGAGGCAGACAATGCTCATAATGGATGCCATAGACACCGTGGCTTCAGGACACCTATCAGGAGGAAGCATGGGCTGCAAAGGGGGAAGTACTGTCTCAGCCAAGTGCTGGAAGACACCAGCTGCTCTCCTAAATAGAGTTGCTGACTCCACCATATCTGTGCAAAAGAAGGTGTTTACTGTTGATCAGAAGCTCTCAGGAGACTGTAAATGTTAAATCCACTTTAAGTAGTCTTCTGAACCACTGCAATGACTGACAGCAAAAAGCTCCAGACATTAACTGGAGAAAACCACTAACAGCAAGAATAGAAAACCTATGAGAAGAATTAACTTGAGAAAGCACCCAACAACATACCTGTAGGAAGGACCTCCAAGGCAAGTTCCCGTAGCAGGCCACCATACAAGAAGAAAACCATTGCAAGCTCAAACCGCAGGTCATCCAGTCTGAAGTAGCGAGGACCAGTCAACCTATTGCCAGAAAAGCCACTCATAGGACTTGTCCAGCGGATTGACAGATCTATAGTCCATTTTATAATCTGAGGATTATCCTTCTTGGCTTCCACACATGTTACCAAATTCTCCAAGAGTGGTAAGTACCGTTCCAGCTTCTGGAGGTCCTGCAAAACATGCATACCACCACACATTGTTGCCAAATCCTCATGCTGTTCTTGATGACTCTGGCTACACATATACAACATCTCAAACTGCTCTCCTGAGAAGTAGCTTGAAATTTCTTGCATATCTTTCTGGACATCAGTATTTGTTTGGTAGCCCCTCTGCTTTGCACATTGTCCTCTTACAGTATACCAAACATGCACCCAAAGAAAATATTCTATCACACCCAACAAAACTAAGAAAAAAACCTGCAAAACAGGAGAAGTGACACCCCCAGCCATCTCCCTTGCAATAGCAGGTGTGATTTTGCTGCTTCCATTGATGGACTCTTCAATGGCCTGGCGCTTAGTACTAAGCTCCTTCAGTTGCTCTAGCGTACCTGAGTCCCTTGCATAGTATGTTTCCTCATAAACCACCTGATGAACAAAACAACTGTTACCTTTTATTTTGCCATACAAGGGTGATGGATTGGACATCTCTCACCATAAGTCCACCTGCTCTTTTGTCCTTAGATTCAATGGGTCTTTGAAACTGGAGGAACATCTTTCTCCTTGATCTTTCTCACCAGCAGGTGGCTGGCAACCGAATGCAAGAGATCTAAGCACCAAAGAGGATAACCCTCATTGTCTTCAGATTCAATGGGTCTTATAACTGGAGCAACATCTTTCCTTCGTCTTTCTCACCAACAGGTGGCTGGCAACAGACCGCAAGAGACCTAAGCACCTAAGATGATGACCCTCACACCCTCATTGTCTTTAGATCCAAGGGAGATTTGAACTGGAGCAACATTTTTCCTTGATCACTCACCACAAAGCAGGTAGCTAGCAACAAAATGCAAGGGACCTAAAGCATCAAAGATGATATCCCTTACCCTCTTTGTCTTCAGCTTCAATGGATCTTTGAACTGGAGCAACATCTTTGCTTCATGGAAGCTGAGTACCAAGTGTGGAGTATGTTGTCAAACTGCAAGCCTCTGGAAAGTGGATATACCAAGATCCAGCTACAGCTTTTTTCCTGCAAACCTTATGTCTTAATTGCTACAAGCTGCTTCTTTAATCCTAGAAGATGAATTCAATGGCAATTGAAACAGGTTTTCAGATTGGTTTGGGGACCTAAGATGGCTATACAGCCTAGCCACTAGTCCGAGATAAGGGTTTCCCCACTGCTCCCCGATTGGATTTGCTCCCGCAATCTCTCCTCCTGTTCCAGTTTTGCAATCTCTGATCTTATTTTTGCCTGATGCACACAAAATCAACAGATCCACATGCCAGAGGTGGTCAGAAACAGTGGACACATACAGGAAGTGCTCCCAATACTGCAAATTCTCAAATCCAGCATGTTTGTTCAGAACGACAGCATTGAAAAAACCTGAAGAATCTGATAATAGTACCATCCAGAAAGATAACAAGCTGATGTTCTTCCGCACATCCACACATGGTTTTACAAAACTCTACAGAAGGGGATAAAAGAAGAAGACGGAGCTCCTCCAACCTGATACTGTAGTTCAGCCTTGTGCATCACGTAGAAACCCAAAGCACCCCCGACAAGAGTGCCCAGCACAATCCGGAAATGTCCCCAGTACTCAACCATCACAACAAAATCCTGTCGATCGCAACAATCCTCAAAGCCCTAGTACACAAGGAAGCTATCAAAACCCTAGTACATCATGAGGCTCTCAAAACCCTATCGTTTCTCCAAATCTTCTCCAACGTCAACGTCACGAACTCTCTCAATCTTCGGAATTCCTCCACAGATTTGCTTCGAAAACGTAACTCGTCAAGAACTACCACCCTTCATCAAACCCTCATGTACGCTCACAAAAATCATCACTTCCAGATGTTTTTTCCTTCTCAAAAGATGTGCATTCTTCACAGATTCATCTCCTTTTGAAAGAAGAATAACTTAGCAATCTTTCAGACCATGTCCAATCCGAGCAGATTACTACCAGATTGCTCGCTTCCTTTCACAAAAACCCTCTAAGTAGTTTGAATCTCTCAGCACCAAAAGAAAAGTCTTCACTAGAGTGCCTTGGATACCGCTCTTCAATAACACACCAAAACCCACCGCAACAAAATTAGGTAAAAAGAAAAGAGAGAGAAAAAGATTATGATTACAGCGATTCCGGAATCAAAGCAACGCGTGCGCCGCAAGCGATCTTACGGGGGAAACCGGATTTAGAAAAAAAAGAAACCAGAGACTCGAGACTACCATGAAGCGGAGCTCTCTTGACTTGCCCTCGGCTTGCGACAAAGAAGAAGGAAAAAGGCCGTCGCCTTGCTCCAAGGAAGCACGCAGGCACACACACGTTCAGGATACAAGAAGTTTCCGGCGAAAAGATGACCGCTCTGGGTAAAGACACAGAGCTTGCAGTCAGTTGGCCAATCACAAACGGGACAGCCAGCTCACTACCGAGGGAAACAGACACAAGACCAGCTTAAGTAAAAGATGAAGTCTCTGATTAGGGTCCAGGTGCATTAATTCCAGTGTTGGCCGGTTCTTGACTCTTTTTATTTTTGAGAAAACAATACCCCCCGGTTCCTGTCCCGGTTCCGGTCCCGGTTCCAAAAGTCTGACCCAATAGTGGTTCGGTTCTAACCAGGTACCCACCCAACACTGGTCAGAAAATCGCTTGCTCTTCATTGGTTCTTTCACGAAAATCATAGTTTCTTTTAAGATTGTTGAAGTAACCGAGACTCCCAGTTATTTGATTCTGAACAATTTCTGTCAAATGATAAGAACCGGCGGTTCTACTATTCTCCAGTATTCAAAAACCCGAACCGGTGGTTCTTTGAAAAATTCTTATAACCGTACAACACTGGAATATTCTCGGAATTTACACTGGGCGAGATTCTGAGAAAGGAACAGGAAGAATCCACTGCTGATTCTGCAAATTCTGCATTTACTCTTGTTTTACACAGGAATACACAACTGACGTGGCATGAAGCTATTGGGCAGAGCTCCGTAACAGTCCTGGACAGGTGGCCGAATTTCTGGGTGCGCATTCAAACGGATTTCTTTCCCACTACTTACCAGCTGGAGTGCGACAGACGCGCCGACTAAAGATGGTAAGTTACTAGTTAGCCCTTGGACTGCCAAAGAGGAGTCTGAACGTAAAAGATGGGCTGAACGTTCCCCCCCCCCTCCCCTCCCCCCCTTTTTTTTGTCGGTTCTTTGATGTACTTTCTTTCTTGGAAAATTGAAAAAAAATTTAATAAAAATTCTCTGGATACCCAGTGGATACCCGTAGGTACCCGCTGGGTATTATGACAAAAAAAGGAAAAGCCCAGGAAGCTTTCATAATGCATTATAACCATTTTATATGCCTCAGAGTCAAAAGGAAAAATTAGGTCAGGATTTTAGGGTTTTAGGGTTTTAGGGTAAACCCAAACAGGAGCTCTTAGGAAGGGGTGACTTATTAGCACATGCCAAAAATGGTGACCAAGAGTTTTAGGATTTTTATTTTTATTTTTATTTTTTTCATGCAACCAATGAGATGGCCCAACATGCACCCATGAGGACCCAATATATAGGCTCCCAAATAAGTAATGGGATTTTTAAAAACAAACCAAATCAAGTGAACATTTGTAAATTATAATTTGGTTATTATAAAGAAGGTATGATTATTATTTTACTTTTAATTTTTTCGAATTTACATTACATATAATTTTTGATTAATTCAGAGTTTTTTCCCTTGTGGTCACAAGGTTTTAGTCATCATTGTGTGCTTCAAGTTTATTGCACATTTTGGAGTTCCATTGCAACTGGTAGAACCTTCAAGTACTGAGATTTTAGGCTAAAACAGTTTGAGCACACCAAACTATTCCACAACTATTTATAATTTTATACACCCATTACTTGTCAAATTTTTCGGAATTAAAAAACCAAGTGTGCAAGTTAAGATTTAAAATTTAATTGATTATTTGACATTTTGTTGCTGAAATCGTTCAGGTACTATAGTATTGTGTTAAAAATCATTGCAGACTATATAGTAACTTCAAGGAATTTTGGCCCTTAGAAACTAGGGTGAGATTATTCATCCTAATTTGGTTGTAAAAATATTCATATTAATCTTTTGACATTTTGTTTTTTTGTGCCACCTCCTCAAATGTGCACCCAAGTCCAAGTGACTTTGTCATCAATCCATAACCCACAAAACTAAATTTGAAACTATTTTTTCCCAAAATGGTTGTGGCACCCATCATACACAAAAAATCGTGTAATTTTTTCAAAATGTGACAATGTGATTGAAAACATTCAAATACATGTGTCATGACGATTCTTTTTTTTTTGGGGTTTGAAATTTTGCACAAATGTGAAAATAAATATGAAAAGGGAATATTCGATCATTTTGTTAAAGGAAAGAATCATTAAATTTCCAAAAAATTGAAAATCAAGTTGCAACATTTCGTATTGGTTTTGGTTTGGTAACAATATTCAAAATGTTTAGATAGGTTGCTAGAACGTGCCATCATTTAATTTGAGATCCTTTTTGGGTTCTTCACAACTAATGTGATGTTAAAAAATGAAAAAATGAATCAACATTTTTTTATCTAATAGATGATGCCATAGATGAACAAATGTTTGTTGTAATATATGTTTTCATACATGAATAGGTGATTTATGTTTTAACAAATGAGGCCATAGACTAACAAATGCCAATTGCAATAAATGCAATTGTGGACAAGCATGTGTTTCATGCTCCAATCGATGAAACCATAAATGAACAAGTTGATGAGCTCATAGATGTTCTAGGAGATGCACAAGGGCAAAGTGTAGATGCTCACACTTCTAATAGGGATGTATTGTCACCAATTGTCATTGATGTTTAGTTTATTATGCCTACCATGACAAGTATTACAAGTTGTATGAATACCACATATGACCAATATGATGTGCAAACATAATCATTCAATATTTTAGCATTTTAACTACATTTTTTACAATGAATTATCATGACTCAAGTACTTTTCCTATTACGGGAAAGTGAACCTTTTTTGTCTTCATGTTTCAATTATAATCATGATATTATTATATGTAATTTTTTTTCCCCCCGCCACACTTGCATGCTTGAGATTAATCATGTTTGACATCACCCTCCTTAGGTTTTTTTGGCCCAATTTTTCTCTACAATACCTAAATAGAATAGGTTTTTTTTAAAGGAAATTATGCTCATAAATGAAATACCCTCGTCTTGGTTTACTATCATGTTCATGACTATAATATTTTTTGCCAATTTGAAAGGCCATGTTCAAACTCACATTAACATGATTCATCACTACTCAAACTTGATACGAATCATGACTCTCCTTATCGTATACTTTGTAAATGGCCAAAAGGACTACATTGATGTGACGTATATTTGTGGATCTCTCAAATGCAAGTCTTGAAATTCTCAAGTTATGAATTTTATTATTTTGGTGATTCATAATTTCATTGTATGGACTACAATTGAGAGGTTTTCAAAGGCAAAGTTTATGTCTTTAAAAAGAACTTTTCAACAACATATTTCATATTCCAATTGGAATGACATAAGTATTTTAGACTGCAGAGGAAATGTTTTAATGGTTAAGAATCAAGCTACCGATTTGATTTGTGACCATTATTATAACTCATGTTCTAATTTTTCAAATGAAAGATGTGACCCCACTTTAAATATATATATTTCAAAAACTTTTCAATGGTTTAAAAAGTGATCAATTTGTACAAGGTTTGGTTCCCCGAATATTGTTTCAAAAAGTTGGAATATAATTGAAATATTTCAATTCCTAAAGTGAAAATACACTTGGGAGTGTCGAGATTCATTCTTGCACACTTGTGAAAACATATTTGAACCTTACAACATTATCTCATTTCATTCCTTTTGTCATGCCTTGGTTTTGGTTGTAAACCCAATACTAAAGTCACACAACAAAAACATTAAGTGAAGAAAAGTTACAATTGTAGTTAAGGCCCAAATTTTAACTACAAGTTGACCATCCATGCGCAACTAAAGAATTTAAGTTTATCCCATTAGCCATAGTACTAGATGAATACCACCAAGTGTTTGTCAACATAACATAGCCTTGGGGAAATCATTTCCATTTTATTTCAAACATGTAAAAAAAAAAGGTGTAATTGAAAAAATACATAATATATAATTTATTTAAATATAAATAAGGTGCCTATAATTCATTATGGTGATATATTTAAATTTTCATTATTTTTATTATTTTTCTTTTGTTCAATTCTAAGCCTATATGTTTATTACTTAATTTTTAATATTTGTGTGTATGGAACATGTTTTGCGACACCACCAAAGAGTCATTGTAAAGGTGGTTCAAATTGCATGGATGGGGCATCAACATTTCATGCATTATTATGCATTGAGGCAACTCAATTTGCAATCACCTACCGTGTTGCATTTGACATTAACAATGACAAGCATAATTAAAATAGGGATCTCCACCCAAGGTAAAATAGCATGTACCATCATTTTTTATTTGTGATTAATTAATTAAGGGGTTTTGTGAATTCCAAAACACTTTTGTATTACTTCATTTATGTGTAGGTTAACATTTGTTTTCACATAATGAAAGAAATTATATTTGTATTTCAAATGATAATACTAATACATTCATTTTATGAACATAAAATGCAAGATTGTAAAACAAATGAAGGTATTTGTGATTAATCTTATGAGATTATTATGAAATTAATATGTTCAATGAGAGTATCGTAAATGGCTCTACTTTGTCACATTAAAGTTGGCAACAAAAAATGATGGTATTACATTTCCTTTGCCAATCTAAAAAACACTATTACTATTTGTAAATTACTAAGGGTCTTGCAACACCTTGGCCATTTGCCATTTTCAATTATAATTTATAGTTGTAATAAAATGAAAGTATTGCATTCATTTTGCCATTTTGTTATATGCAATTAATGTTTACATAAACATGAAGGTATTGGATTTCATGAACCACCCTTAGTTTAAAGGGGAATTTAAATATTGGTCAATAACATTTGGGTGTACTTTATATGTGCATGTTTTGAAATGTGCCTTTGGACAATGACTACAATACCTCCATTTAAAGTTAGCCTCATATTATAATTAGAGGTGTTAAAGTAGTTTAAATCAAAGATGATAAGGTTTTTGCAATATTTTCATTTGATGGTGCTAGCATTGTGTTTTTTTAAGTGTTAATAAGTTTGATTCATCATATGTTACAAAAGCCAATAATAAGTAGATAGGCGGGTGGAAATATATATATATTCAACATCTTCATCTTTTTGCAACAACATCCTTTACGTAGTTATTGGATGAATAAGTTTAAGTATATTGTTTTAGGTTAATAAGTAGATAGACAAATCACATGTCGATTGGTAGGTGGGGGCAAAAAAATTCTTATTAATGTTCACAAACAAATGTTTCCAAACTAACTTATCATAAATTAATTGTGTGAACAAATCAACTTGCACCCAACAATCACCATAGTACCTTGGTAGATTTGGCACGTGAATGTTGAATAGTTAATTTAACTTTAGTTTCTTGGTTAGGAATTCAGGTTTTTAGTTTTGAAATTTTCAAATAATGAATAAATTTATTGTGAGGTACTTTTGTTTCAAAAAGATTGAAATGTTTTAAATGGACCTCCATTTCGTATCTTCCTTTCAAAACAACCAAAGACCAAACTTTTACATATTAAATATAACATTTTCAAAATTTTGGCAAATTAATTGGAAAATAAAAAATAATTCAATTTATGCCAAGGTCCTATGCTATATAATTTGCAAAAATGGATCTTTGTTGGACCACCCCCAAACAAGTGGATAAAATCTAAGTTTTGAACCCCTTCCATGATAAAAAAAAATCAAATTTGCTTTGGTCTTTTCATAGCCTTGAATGATTGATGAAACGTGCACCTTGATAGATGAAAATATGATTGGGTGGTAACACAAAAAGGAATGGTTAAGGAAACAAGATTAGCAAAATAATATTCCTAAACCCTTTTTTTAATTTTAAATTATATATTATATGTTTTTTTTTCATGATTATTCATTGCATGCAAAAATGTATAGCCTTCAATTTTTATTGGAATAAAAATAGGTGAAAATCACTACAAATTTGAATTTCTTATTTTTTTAGCCTTTTTAAGAATCACAAACATGAATTTTGAAAATTCATAATTAAATTATACTTAATCAACTAATTACCTAATTAAATATTCAAATAAAGTACCATCTAAAATACCTTTGAAAATGATTCATTATAAAACCCCCCCAAAATATGTATAAAAATGTATGACCAAACAACTTAGGGAAAATAATTAATGTCATTTTCCTAAAAACATGTGGTTAAGAAATGATTAAAATCTCCAAAATTCAAGAATTTTTTTATTTAATTAAATTCTCAAAATCTTTACAATCTAGTCAATGTATTTACTGAAAGAATAATGAAAACCATTTTTAAAACATTCCCTATATTTTTTAAAAGTTTGATGGGTCCAATAAAATGAAAGTGCAATGTTCCTTGTGGTACCACTTAATCATACTTTCACCCCAACATACATACCTGCCAAAAACACTTTAACATCAAGGGAAGCCATGTTTCATATTGAAATTTTACGTCAACAAATTTTTTTGTTGATGGAAGATTTCTTTTATTTTTCAAAGGATTACAAGTAGTTGGGAAGGATATTTTATCTTTTGAACAATCTTTCATTTTTGAAACTTGTGGCAGGATATTTACATAAAAGCCTTTTAGACAAAAACATTACTTGACATGGTGCCACAATTGGTTATCGCTTGTCCTAGATCCTTCACTTGGTAATGCCTTTTTCCTAAGGCCTAACCCCACACAAAATGCCCCATAAGAACATCAGATTGAAAGTTTAACTTTTTGACATGGAAGATTTTAAACACAAATCCCATGAATAAAATACGACCTAACGTGTGAAGGATTTTCCATATGACATTACGAATGACTTTAAAAAAAGGGGATTGTTCCAAAAATTAATTGATGGACAAGGTGTGCATGGGAAATTAACCATATTTAAAACCTTTTAAAACAACTCTACTACATGCATTCACGTTTTATATTGAATTAGTTCAGTTATCAATGAGATTGTGTCTCGACCCATAAACATTAAAAAATACAACTTCAAATTTGAAAGACTAATTATTATATTACATGTGGATCAATCATAAACATTGGCGAATCCACATTAGTTATTTGTTTTCAAAGGGTTGGTTTTCACCACAACATCATAAGTAAACTTGATGCACAATAAGGTATTTTACACCACTTGATTACACAAATTCATCATACTTTAATATGAAGAGGGGCATTTCATGTATTGTGTTAGATATGATCTTAAAGCATGCCCAATGACAACAATAAAATGGCACATAATATTTTTTGGATGAAGATTTACAATTAATAATGTGAAATTCCTCCAAGTTGGAAAAAATGCACATGCTAGTAATTCCTTGCAAGAACACCAATATAAACAAACAATTGACCCAATTAACCGTAATGATTCACTTAAGTGGTGAGCAAGTTAAATAGTTGCTCATTTTGTACAATTCATTTTTCTAGGTGGAAAATAAACCTAAACCCTAAACCTAGAAAAGTGGGTTGTACTTAAGTCTTTTAAGTTTATTATAGATGCAAAAAACTCAAAAAGGTTCAAGATCCTCAAGGTGGGCAAAAACACCAATCTAATTATATTAGATTTAAGGAGGTTGTAGGTTAGAGAGAAAACAAAATAATGTTATTGTTTAAAATGTTTAATGAACAATTGTTAAATTTTTTTTTCATCAAGTTTTTGAGGAAATATCCTTTGTAACACTTTAAATAGGAAATTTTGTCGATGGTGGCTATCCCCTGCATTTTGATTACATCAAAATCCTTTTTTTAAAGTTTAATCACCCTAATTAAAGAAAACCCAATATCTTTGCTAATGGAAAGTTAGACCACCAAATGAACCTTTTGTTCACCTCTTGAATTGATATTCATTGAACATCATGAACATACTTCATTGGTTGTTTCCAAGCTTTGGAGATGTTAGGAGATGTTAGGAGATGTGATCCCATGTTTTGAAATCATTAATATGTTGATGCATAAATGTTCAATCAACATTGGGCCCCCACTTCTTCTAATTCTCCAATGGTCAGAACAAGTTTAGTCTATATCTAATAAATAACTACAAATCGGAAGAACCATGTTACAAACCATGTTGTTAAACATACATTTGGTTTGTACAGTTGTAAGAGTCATTTAAAAACGTATCAACTTTAAACCATCACTTTTTCTTTTCTATACATCTATCCATGACATAATAATGACCATGAAATGGTATTTGTTAAATCAAAAATAGTTTTTTAGAAGTGACCAAGTTGCTTATTTGCATGTTGAAAACAATGTTGCCCACTTTTAGTTTCATGGTTGGTTCTAGTTCTAGTTTTTAAAACCCAAATTGGTAATTATTGGGAGTTCACAAATTGTTTCAAGAATTGATATGGTGATTTGTGGGGGAATGAAGACCCAATATAAGGATTCATTCAATGGTTATTAGGGCCCACTTGGTCATTTTCTATTTCAATTTTTAGGGGTAGGTAGTAAACAATAAAGTAATTTTCAACAAAGTAGTCAACAACTTTATTATTTCAAAATTTTGTTGGCATTCATGGGAGAAAATAAGGTCCATCAATGCCCATAATGTAATGTGGCCCATGGTGTGAAAGCAAACTAAAATCATTATAAAGTTAGGTTAGGCCTAGTAGTTGGATTAACATTGAAACTTTATCAAGATTAGTCATTGAATGCCACATTAAAGCATGTGATAAAAAAAACAATAGAATCACAACACAAATGAAAGGTAATGCATTTGAGGTGGGGGTGCTAACCATTTGAACTTTTGTTAGTGTGTAATTTGAACATTAGAACCATTGAACAATTGGATTACCATTTACAATTAATCATTCAATAGATTTGGACATTCGGTTGATTCATATGCATTTTGACAATCTTTGAATGGTACATATTGTAATCCCAAATCTAATAACCTCATAGATCGAACCTTCATTACACTTTAAAACTTGGAATTAGATTAAAACCCAAATCAACATGTTTTATGAAAATATCATTAGAATTGGGAATATGTGATTAAAGAAATTGACCCAAAGCTAAAACCAATGGGGTTTTATTTTTTGAAAATTTCAAAAGAATTGAAATTGATGGTTCGTCATTTTTGTAAAAAATTAGGAATCAAACTCAACAATTTCTTAGAACCTATGAACCAAGTAAAATTGGTTAAAACCTAGTCAAGATTGGTATGAAATACAAAAAAATGAACATGAAAACTCGATTGATGGTTATTATTCTACCAACTAGTGACAAATGTGATGAGAACCAATAAGTTTTTTTTTTCACTTAACCTATTAAAGAACATTTCACATTTTGTGTTTCTAAACATAGACCAAAAGTTATGTCAAATAACTTTGTTAACTCATGTTCTTTTGTACATGGCCACTTGCATGAAGTTAACCAATGTAATGGTGAACACCACCTACCCATCAATATGCCATTCTTTTATTCCAATCAATCTCCAACTCCAACATCACCCAAAACTTTATGGAAAGGTTGACAAGCTTCAAAACCAATTGTTTTTCACACTTCACCATGAAGAATGTTTCATATGCATTGAAAGATTAAATGTGTGTTATGTCCCCATGGCAAAGATATGCCTTGGATGTTGCC
The DNA here is from genome assembly GCA_963921925.1 of Sphagnum tenellum. NCBI lineage: Eukaryota > Viridiplantae > Streptophyta > Sphagnopsida > Sphagnales > Sphagnaceae > Sphagnum > Sphagnum tenellum. The sequence continues at coordinate 3,932,360 of OY998160.1, read as the reverse complement.
TACTTGCAAGTCATGCTTAACAACCTAGTTTAATGGCCTCTACTACTATAAGAAATAGGTAAGGTTACAATGGGCAACCTTGTCTAACTCCCCCTCAAAATAGGGAACCACCACTAATAATAAATGCAATTTTTGCATCCATGAAAAACATTTTATAGACCTCAAAGAAAAACTTACCGGATGCTTATTTTATGCATGTATTGGAATAGGAATGGCCAAGTCACTTATCATATGCCATGAAAAATTGGTTTAAGAAAAATTAGGTTTTGTTTAAACTTCTTACCCCACACTAGAGAGTTTCATGTATCAAAGATTGTTTAGAATATATCATAATGGCAAAAAGTACGACTTGGTCAAGGTTTATAACCTTCTTTATCACCTCTTTCAACCTTCATTGAAGTACTTTTGTGTATATCTTGCACATAACAACTTTTCATTCTTCTAGAAAGAAGAATTTGATGACTCATCAAGTTGAAAACAATTACCATTAATTAATTTTTGAATATTTTTATGGGATTTGATATATGGAAAATACATGTGACAGAAATAAAAAATTCCTTTAAATTTGGATTCCAATGAAAAAAAAATGATTTTATTTTTTTTTTTAAAATCCATCTTTGCATCATGACAATTGGGCAAAAATGTCTTATATTCGTCTAAATAGATATTTTTCATTTTCTCCACAAATTTGATAACCCTTAATTTTTTTTTCCTGAAAGGTTGATTAGTAAATAGTTTCAAAAAAGACTAAAATACTTCAACCTTGTGACAGGATATAAAAGGGTTTAGGGTTTAGCTTGTGGTTAAAAAACTCTAAACCCTAAACCTTTCTAGTGATTTTCAATCCAACAAGCAGTTCATGAGGTAATAAATGGCTTTACACCTTATGGGCAAGTTCAAACCAGCAACAGGTCAAAATAGGAAAAGAGGAAAGTGTTCCCATGATGTTCTCATGAGGTTTCCCCAAGTTCCCTATTTATTCCTAACAGCACCTCAGTTTTATCCCATATGGTTTGCCCAAAGTTCAACTCCCATGTCCATAAACTGAAAAGGTCCACTACTATTGTGGAGAACATTTGTTTCCATTTTGAGACTACAAGGTCCAAAGAAATGCTTCTAGTGGGGTGGGGTGCCTAATGTTTCAAAATTGAAAAAAAAGGATGGGCCAATGAATATGGCCATTTCCCATCAAATGTGAGCCAACCATGAAGTATAATTAATATGAAATCACACTATTATATAATATTATTATTTGCAGGATACATTTGAAACCCTTGAGAAGGAGCAAATTTTTTATTATTATTTAACATATGCACAAGGTCAAAACAATCAAACCCTGCAACAGAAATCATGTAACTAGCTCTATCAATCACTTTGAGAGGGAGGGGGGGGGGTGTGTGTGTGTGGGGTGGGGTTTAGGGTTTAGGGTTTAGGGCTGTTCTCAGTGTTTTTGTGCTTTTGTCACGGCTATGCACCCAAGTTTCAACAGCCCAGGCAGGTGGTAGTGTGTTTTTTCTTCGCCTAACGGCTACCAAAAACACCATTAAAAATAGGAGCAATTATTTGGAGTTCTTTTTTGTTTGGTGTTTTCTGCTGTCAGAAATTGGAGCAAACGGTGCACCATTGGATGCGGATGGGTTATGTTTTTGGACCAGACAGGTTATCAATATCAGTATCAAATTTTTTGGGTATCAACAAAATTGGGTAATAACCATTGATTTGATTATGCATTTGGGTAGTTGATAACTGATTGATGACCACCACCCATAATCCTGTTGGTTATTAATTATCCAGTCATAAGGTTTGTAACAAATAGGAATTAGAAATAATTCTCTTTATTATTTTATTATTTTATTATTTTACAAAATATTTTGTAATAGTGTTGGTTTTTAAAAGATTAATAACCTAACTGGATGATAATTGAGTCCTCCATCCAGGTAGGTTATTAGAGTTTTGAAATTTCAATACCACATGATTATCATTTTAAACTAGTTACTTAAAAAAGAAAAATCATCATACTCATCTCTAAAACTTTCAGACATTCTTAAAAACAAACTTATCAGCAACAACAAAGCTTTCTCCCCAAGAAGCTTTTCTATGAATGACTAATACAACAAGATAGTAGACAATTTTTGATGTCATGACAATGACAACAACCAACCTTTTCACACAATAAATGAGTATTTCAAAAAATCAACTTGACATACTAGGGATATATCTATAAAGGTTGGGTATTAAAATGTTGAAATTTCAAAACATTCCACAACTTACCTTTGCACAATTTGCACTACATGTGTAGTCAATCTTCACATGAATAACAAATAGAGAAATATTGACACACAAGTACCCTAAAGCACCCAAAGAACCCACATCACAATAGTAATGTTGAATTTTAAAAAGTTGTTCCACCTCCATTTATCAATGTTTGGGTTACAAATTGCATGATCTTTTTTCAAGTAGACCCAAGAGATGCCATACCCTACTAACAATTATACCTTACCCCTCCCAACTTCAATCTTCTATCCTAAGTATTGGTCTCTCCAGAATATTAAATTTGAGTAAATGTTGCTTAGTATGTTTCAAACCCAGGTAGGTCCACACAAAAAAAAACCCTAGGTTCTAGAAACAACCTAAATATATAATTTTAAGTCAGACTCAACAACTAGGTTCTTCTAACATGTCCTTGTACATACTAAAGTCTACCTTATAGACCAACACAACACTGGTTCAAACCATCTTGATTCGACCCTTTTTTTGACATTTCCAACCACATTTGATGAACTTGGAAAGTGTGAGCACCTCGCAGAATTTGGTCATTCTCTTCATATAATAACAGCACTCAGTGAACATTGCTCAAGAGTGTGGGACCAAATGAACTCTGCATTGTTTTATAGTTTTTTCTTGAAAGGCATAACCAACTGAAAAACAAAAATTGAAAGGGTGATTAGTTAAAGGTGAATTTGCATTTGGTGTGAGTTTGTTTGGGTCTAAAGTCTGGAGTGGAGTCTCGAACAATGAGAAATTTTGTTCTTAATTTTTTTATTGGTGCCCACAACTCACTAATTTGCGAGTGTGGAATGAATGAATTACCACCATTGGATGAATATTTGAATTACTTGTTCATTTGTGAAATAGTCCAATTTGCCACAATTTGAGAGGAGTTTTTTAGTCCAATATCTGAAATGGCCTTTAGATTGTGTGCAACCAAAATTTGGTGCATTTGGTGGAATTTGAAAGTTTGCAAATGGATGGATGGATGGATGGATTGATTCAAAGGTGGCACACATAGGAATAATGGCCATATTATCAATTATTAGACTACTTTTGGGAGTGTAATTAATTAATTGTTCAAGGATGCAAAGTTCTCTCATTTTGATTAGTGTCTTGTTTTGTAATGGGTTTTTGTTTTGCCAAATTCCTTTGTATGGTGATTAGAACTTTGGTTATAGATAATTACAATTTATCATGGCAAGCAAACTGACTACATAAATCATAACATAGGGGAGAGAACTTGGTTGCTTCAAGTGCATACTAGAAGTTAGTGTGCCCATTGTATGTTCTATTGAAGAGGTAGCTCCTTGCTGATTTGGGCATATGCATGGACAACAATTGGTGATGGCTAATTCAAATCCTGTATATATATACTCCTTGTGATTCTGCAATTGTCAATAACACAACAAAGTTTTCTAAAGGTTTTTCTTTTTATGTGTATTGCAAGTTACTTTATTTCCAACAAAATTGAAATATATTTGCTTTATCATTTTCAGAAATAGAAGTTGTTCACTTACCCAATTCTATAACACATTTGCATGAAGAATGTGAATGTTTCTCTTCTAACAAAAACACAAAATAGAACCATGGAGAGTCCTAAAATTCAATGTTTAAAGTAAGGACCGAGAGTGCGGATGTTCTGGGAATGTGGACCCCATGCAAGGTGGGAACCAAATGCAAGACCCAAATTCCCACAACATCCCCACTCAAAGACCTTTAAGGGCAAAAAAAAAGATCTGGTACAATTTTGACAACTTTGATTTTGTTTGCGAAGGAGGAAAGGCAATTTCTGCATCATAAGGTTCTTCAAATGAGTTTTGAGGAACCTTAAGAGTAAGGTGTTGTCCTTTCTTGACGAGGCAATCTTAGGGAAGGGTAGGCACACTTTGCATACACTAAGCAAATTTTACCAATTCTTTAGACAAGGGTTTAACATGTTTTGTCCACTATGGAAGAAGTCCTTTCTACTTGATAAAAAAAATGATTTGCATAAATTGGGCATGCCACAAAATGAAAAGGAGAATAGAAACACAAATTCCTTTGCATACATTTACTTCACTATGAAAGAATCGACATAATTTTTCAAAAATTCTTAACCTATTCCAACACAAGAAAATAGTTCAATTTAAGAAAACAACACACATTGATGTAAAATCAACAAGCATAACAAACAATTTGCTCTAAAATCAACAAAATGCAACACCCAAATTTGATGTAAAATTATGGTTTTTCTAATAATGTTTTGGCATTAAATTGAAAAATGTCTTTACATATATGTACATAACCAAGTGGAAGAAGAAGAAAAAGAGCTATTGGTTCAAAATTCTTAATAAAAAAACTTTGAATTCTTGCACTATTTCTACCACTTTGGAAAAACTTCTCCTTAGATGCATTTGAGGTACAATGTTAATGGGTGATCAACATCCAAAGTTCAACAAAATATGTGCCTACCCATTTGGTATTTGTGCTTTTATCAATGCTTGAAAAGTTTACAACAAACATTTATTCACCAAATCAAATTGCTTTATGCACCACATCACCAAGCTATTTGTTTGCACCAAACCAATAAGTTTTTTCACCAAATCAAAGGAGCATAAAACATTTTTTATTTTGTAAATAAACTTGCATTGGGTAGATAAATACATAGATAAATAGATGCAAAGAGATGCATTCACAACTTCAACCTTGATAAAACAACCTATGGAAATATATGTCATAGCATTGCCTATCACATGAAAAAAAAAACTATTACATCATCTCATCCTCATCCTATATCCAATGCCAAATTCTTGCCTATCACTACATGGATATAACAACAAATGATCCTTTTCAAAAATAAACATTCAACATTAGTTCAAAATTGATATAACAGAAAAGGAAATGGAACCCACTTCTAAAATAACAACAACAACTTCTTAAAGTTTTCTTCAAACACAACACAACTAACACAACATTTGTTTGGTGACTTGTGGTTTTTGTTCTATTGTTTTGTTGTTAAATTTGTCCAAACTTAACTCGACATCACTTGACAGACATAAACAAACTTGGTTTGTTGTTGTCATAGATGTTCATTTTAGTTTTGCCAAAACTTTAAATGGGTTTTTTTGTTGGTGTGGCTTGTTTAGGTTTGATCTCACACAAACAAAACAAACAGGTGGTCACATAATAATTATGCCCTTTAAATGACATCTATAAAGAAATCGTACATATATAAACAAGGATGGAAATCCATCCACAAAAAGTACAAGGCATGTTGAAGCAAATGTAAAACCAAAACAATCAAAATAATAGTAATGAAGTAGAAAACATAATGTTAAAAGGATATCCTTTATCACAAATCAATAATGATATAACAGACTTTGCATGACCTTAAAATGTAAGGATACCAAACTTTGGCCTATTTTTGGATGCATCACAATGTTTGTACCCTAAAAGACAAAATTAACAAGTTGTGCACATTTTGATTTGGCCATAATTGGCAACAAGATTTGTGGTGATTTCTAGTGGAAAATGGTTGTTTTTTGTTGTTTGTGTATACTTGACTTAACCTCCCCAACATCAAAAACAATTTGGTTTGTTATTGTGCTCACTTTTTGGTTTGGTTAGAACTAACATTACAACATGATGCAATTGGTTTATCCTTAGAAAATAATAGTCTTTCTACATTCATTTTGACGTCAAATTATGCCCATATGAACATGAAACAAAATGGGGGGGAAAATCAAATGATAAATCATACCATGTTCCACAATAGGAGATTACATTCATTAAAAATGACTACTACATTGGGACATCAAATATTAAAACAACAATCAAACATTATGGAATGGCTTTTCCATTACCTAATTGATCACTTTGATTTTTCCACCAATAAATGTTCACCATTTGAAATACTTGTTTCTATTTTTGCATTTTCATTTTTTTTCATTAAGGGAAAGATATTAGTAGAAGTGGTGGGTGCAAGGGGTTAAGAATAAGAAATAATTATAATATATAGCCAAAAAAAATTTAATTAATGAGATTCAAAATTCAAAAATAAATTAATTTTGGATGTTTTCACCTGCTAAAAATGAAAGGGGGGATTGCCATACTTTTATTTATAGGTTTTCAGTGTGTTGTAAAAAATTTAGAAAAATAATTAAAGATTTTCACTTCTTCATAATTGGTTTTATATGACCATATTTAGCTAAATCTTAGTAGGGATGATCATCATTTTGGTTACAAGCTATTGTTTTTAAATGATATATTAATTTACATATTTAGTAATTTACTTCAATAAGTTTTGGACATCATGAACTTTAGGAAATGCCAAAAAAGGAAAGGAATGAACGAAATAATAATTAGTAACATGACATTATGTATGCAAAAAGAAATAAAATTTGGTGTAATTAGACAATTTCGAATGGTCGAATTCACCACCACAACAAAATACTTTGTATCAAGCTTTTTCAATAATTATGATCCTTCTAGTAACTTCATAAATTTCATGTGGGAGTGATAAGAGTTGTTGTACTCTTTATGACACTCTTTCTTTCTCCTTCCCTTTCATTGTGTGGGTTTTGTTTCTTTTCTACGTGTATTTGTTTTTTTTCTTTTTTTGCCCTTTCATTCTCTCACCCACTTCATTGCTTTCTTGCAACAAGATTTGGTGGAAAAAGGAGGTGATCAAGAATGGGGATCTTTGGTTTTTTTTTTAATTTGCAATCAAGTCGATAATGGAATCACTCAAAATCTACAATTTGAAGGAGTTTGAAAACTTGGAAGGAGCGAAAATGGATTAGTGGAGAATAATAAGGCTATTGTTGTTTTGCTTTTGGGAAAATGCGGGTGCAATTTTTCTTGCATTAACTTTTGAAATTTTTGAATGCAAGTTTAGAAGGAACTAAGTGTGGGGTGATATGGGAGGTGGATTGATGATGAACAATTTAATGTCTTTTGACATCCATGAATCGATGCAACTGCAACTCCATGCCAAACAAGGAATGGTGGATACTCATGGGCACCTTTTTCTTCTCTTGCAATTGATCCTTTGGTTTTTTTCGAAAGCCATGCTACAATGGTAGTTATCATGTGAGGCCATAACGGAAAGATCATTGTTAAACTTTTAATGGTGTTTTTTTTTTCCCTTTTTTTGGTAGATGTTTGTAGTGGTGTGGGTTAAACACGAAATCTGTTGTGGAGAAAAGAACTAACTTTCCAGTTGTTGGGAAGGTGAAAATGATCCTTGTTCAAAATGGTAGTAATCATCATGAACAACAACAATAAACATTGTTCCAAAAAATGATGATTGTGCGTTTGATTTTATAATAAATAGGGAAAGATTGATTTGTGAAAAATTCACAAGTTGTGGATGCGATCATGGCAACTATTGTTATCCAATATGTGTATTGAGGTTATGCAATGCAATCGATGAAACCACTAAACATTTGTGAATGATATGCAAGATTAGTTTAAACTTGAAAGAGCTAATGCACCAAGTGGTAGAAAAGCCTTCTTTGGAATAACAATTGGATAAGTTTTTAAAAAAAGACAAAAAACAAGAGTGTTTGAAATGGAATGAAGTGATCATGGCACTAATATTGCACTTAGACTCCATATAAGGCACATATCCAAGTGTGAGGGACATGAAAAAAGTTGTTACCAAGGAACTTATTTCATTCCAAAGGTTATCAATACTCCTTTTGACTTTCCTCCTCCTAAAACTCACCATGTCCATGAAGAAGTGGGAGACTAAAACAACAACAATAACAATAAATGCAATTATATATAACAACAAGATAATAATAATGAGGAGGTAATTCTTGACAAAGAAGAAAATGCCTACAACAATTAGGCTCGACTTGTACTACACAACAAAAATAAAATTCAGAACTTCAAACATTATTGTTGTAAATAATAAAAAGTTGATGGAAATGTCCATTTGTTTACATTTCAATAATAATTGGTGGCTACTAAAGAGCTTAGTGGTGGTGGTGATTCTTTTAATGTAAAATAAAATATGGTGATGAAGGAATCAATTGTTGTTACTATTGATGATTTTTTTTCCATGGATCAATAGTACTCAATATGGTGCATTTAGACATAGATAATGACAATGAATAAGAATCAAAGGAATCTCCTCATGTTTTAATTTCAGTGACTTGCTATGTAAGTTGCATGATAATTACATAATTGTTATGTAAGTATTTTTTAATTTTAGTGACTCAACTTACATAGTAATTGGTTTGCAATTACCATGGTAAATTCATGGTAATATTATTTTTCATCAATCCATCAACATTTAACATGTGGCATCATGGGATTTTTTGATGAATTGTTTTTTAGAATATTGATCTCCACCATTAATTATGATTTTCCATTTTTATGTGGTTTTAGATTGTGACACATGGCATAATAAGAAATTACTATGTGTCAAAATGGCATATTAATTAAAATTTGATTTTTTTTTGAATAGTTAGCTAGGTTAATATGTAAATACATGTAGGTAGGTAGGACATAACCTACATACCTAGGCTACATACCTGCCTACCACCTACTTAGGTGAGCAAGTAAGTAAAAAGGTAAAAAAAGGCGTTAAAAATATTATTTTAATTCATGTTTTTTTCATTAGGGTTAAACTATTTTAAATTCATCCCAATTGGCACATATATTTCAATGTAAGCACACAAGAAAATACACCTTTTTTAGATAGTGTGTGAAATGAGATTAAAAAACAAAACATTTGTGTTAAGATTTTTAATTATGCATTAGTTGCAATTTGGGTTGCAATTTTTTTATAAATCATTTTTATGTTTATTTTTAATATATTATAATTTAAAATTAAATTATTAATTCTATGATAATTATGTATGTGAATTAATTATCAATAACTAATTATTCAATTTAATCCAAATAATTGGTTAGTTAGTTAATAAACAATTGGTGATCTGAAATCATGTAAAATTCAAATAATTAATCTTGTAGATTCCCAAAATTAGTTATTTGGATTGTTAAATAGTTCATCATTTGAATTAATTATTTGAACTAGTTATTTATTTATCAATTTAATTAATCTAAAAATTTAGTCATTTATTTCAAAAATTTGGATGATTAATTAACTAAAGTCAAATTTATAATTAATCATCCAAATTTTTTTAACGCATTGTTAATTAGTTGGATATAAAATAATTAATTATCTGAATTTATAATTTATAATTATAAGTTGAATAATTATTTAAAATAATGTAATTATTTATTAGTTATCAATTTTTTTAATAAAATAATTATTGGATTTAATTCACAGAATAATTATCTAAATTAGATTGAATATTTGATATATATATATATAATTTAATATTTAATAAACTATTGAAAACTGAGTTCATTAATATTATGGATTAAATATGAATCCTTAATTTTTAATTTACTAACAATTGAACATTAATCACAAAATAATGAAAGAATAATATTTCTATAATGGTAACATAATGGCACAACTAGTTGTATCAATCTGAATCATAATTGACAATTAGTTATGAATGTAATATCTAATGGGTGGTGGAAATGTGTGCACATAACATGATCAAATGTGTTGGCACCATACACTAGTTGCAATTTAGTTGTTAATTGGGTGCTACATTTACACCAAATTGTAATGTAGTTGCCACATGCAACTAAAGTGTAACTTCTCAAAAAATCAAACATGATTAACTACATTCATATGTAGGATGTATACATTACACTATGTGTGTCCCATTTGAAACTAAGTTGCAGTTGCAGTTACAATACAACTACATTTTCATTATTAATTGTTCATATTTCCATGTTTTAATTGTAATGCAATTGTATATTAATTGTTTTGGAACTTTAGTTGTGGGCTAACGTGGTTTTAACAGACAATATATCGTATAATGACATGCAAGGGGGATACAAAGATGGTGCTTCTTGTAGTGGAGGAGGGTGAAACACCTTGCGAGTTGTAATCACGAAGGAAATATGCAATGAAGAAATTGATGAGCTCAACAATGGGTAGCAATAAAAGGAGACATTTGGAGCAACTCATAAGTAGGAGGAAATTGACCACAACAAAAGTGAACCTACATCATTTGTTTCATGCTTGCGGTTCGAAACAATTTTTCAAATAAATGGTCATGTTGATAGAAAAAATCAATTCCAATAACAAAATTGGCAATAGTTACAACAACTAATTTGAATGAAAAAAAAAAACAAAACCTCTTTGATAACTTTGCCTATGTTTATAATCTTTTGTTTTATGATATGACCATGTGAAGTTACTTGTGTTTATCATCTTTTTGATTTGAACATGAAGGTGAATATGTGTACTTTGGGACTTACAAAAATGTTGGTGGTCATTTTGGTACATATGATTGTGCTAATTGTCTAGAAAAAAATCATGTGATATTAAGGTATTCAATTGAAATCCTTTAGCAACCTTCCATTCATATCTTGGGTTATTGATTGAATGCGTATTAGAACTACAATAGAATATCTAAACATTTTTTTTCCCCTACTTTTATTTCATTTAGTTCAAACAATAATTTAACCTAACCTAACTTAACTCAACCAAGCGGAACCAAACCTAGGTATTTAGCTTAACCTAACCTAATATAACATAACATAACATAACATAATTTAATGCAACCTAACTTAAATACTTACTTAGTCTAACATAGTTTGGCCTAATTTAGCATAATTTATATTTTAAGTTAACTAACCTAAGTACATATAATCTAACCTCAATACATGTAGTATAACCTCGCATAACCCAACTTGGGTACCAAGTTTAAACTAATTACCTAAGTATGTACATAGATTTTCTATTGTTTAGGGTTGCCTAACCTATCTTTAGGTTTTAGGGTTTAGGCTTTAGAGTTTATCTTGTCATAGGTACATAATTTAGCCTAATCTAGCCTACATTAACCTAATTGACCTTAAACCCTAAACCTAACATAGTTTAACCCAACTTAAATACCTAGGTTATTTTAGCTTAGTTTAGCCTAACCTAACTTATTTTAACTTTACCTTGATACTTAGCCTAACCTATCATGACTTACATTAATCTAACCTAGGCACCTAAAATAACCTAACCTAATTTAATTTAATCTAATCTAATTTGGATACTAAGCCTAACCTAACCTAGTTAGTTACTTAACAATTGTTACTTAGTATGTAGTTGTTAGTACAAGCAAATAAGTTGCAACAAAAAATTTATCCCATGTCTTTTGTCTTTTCTTTCAAGTGCACTACAACATTGGAAATACACAAAAAACATTAAAAACCAAGTGCCATTTGGGATGAGCAAATCAAATAGGCTTGAATTTCAAAGGCTAAACTTGAAATAAAATAACATTAAAAAACCTAACCTATTTTCTACCCTAGTCTTAGGCAAGGAAATAGGTTAGGTTAAGGTTCAACCAATTTAATCACATGTTGATTGCATAATAATCATATAGACCATACGTTTTGCATATGGATGAAACCATATATGTTGATTTTGACTTCACTTGTTGTCTCCAACTAAGGATGTATGTGACTTGTCCAAAATAGTTAGGGGATTTTTAGTTGCATATGATGCAAACAATTAAAAAATAGTTGCACAAACTAATTGTAAAAAAACCATTTTTCTTATAGTGATTTAATTTTTAAAATTCCATAATGTTGTTAATAATGTGTGTCATGCCATTAACTCAAAGTTGTGAATTTTTTGAGTTTATAAATGGTGATTATGATAGAAGTTGTTTTCTTGACCAATTTTCAATATTCTTAAATTTATTATATTTACAAAGTTAATAACTTTGGGCTTGTGACATTTTGAATTTTATTTATTTTTATGTCATAAAAAACTTTAATAATGATAATGATTCATAATTATTAAGATGATTAATGCATTTGTTTATTATCAATGCACACATTATATTAATGGAATAAGGTTCCAATTGATTTAATGCAACAACTTGTTCTTTTAACGCAAAGACAATTTTTTTGTAAATAAAAGTATTGTTGAATTGAAATGTACAAGATGAACAATATAATGGTGTAAAAAAACGCAAAGTAAAAAATTTAAACAACCATTTGTCGAACATTAAAAAAACATCATGCAAATTTTGAATTCATATATTTGCATACATTTTTTTAAATGCATTTTTGTATGATACAATGTAATTTTGATGTAATTTATTTGTTTTGTCATATATGATGTGTAATATATTTGGCAATTGCATAGGGGTTTTAAATGAATCGAATATATGTATTTGCAAACCACAAATAAGTAACGTATATATTAGATGCATTGGTTTTTATGTTTATTGGAGTTCATTTAAACAATATATATATGTATTTTCATTGGAGTTTTAATAATCCAAAAATCCCGAAACTATTTATTTTTCATTTTTCATTTTTAATTCAAATATTGACATGTTTACTTGTGCATGTAAGCACTCTTTTGAAAATGGTTAAGTCATGTTGATTTCAAAAATATCTAAGATTTTTTTTTAATGCATGGGATGCAATGGGTAGTGAAATCTACAAACAAAATGGGGTTTTTTTTAACATGTACATGTATGTTGATGTTGTTGGACATTTAGCAATGGATTTGGTAATGATGATACATTGCAAAAGATATACATATTTATAACTTGTTTGTGGTTTTCATTTATGTGCATTCCATACATAGGTGCATTTGTAATCCATAAAAGTCTACATTCATGTTTTTTTTATCATGATTTTGGAATTTTGTGATGAAGAAACAAATTTAGTTGAACCAAAAAAAGAACGAGTTTGTATCCTAATATTGGAATAAAAATGTTTTATAATCACAATATCTTGCACACAACTAGTTTGTATCAATCTATTATGTGAATAGATTGAAAGTCTTCTATTTTATTTGGGAGATTTCATCCTTTAGCATGTAATGTGTGTTAAATGTTAATGAAAGAATCCCACAAATTTTCAATTATGATCAATGTATAGACAATAATGTTCCATTTAAATATTAGAAAAAAAAAATCAACTTTCATAATAGATTTAACCATGGATGGGTTAAACAAAATTTCATCCATAGGAATGGTTGTAATTTTTCATTGTTTGGGCACATTTTTCATTTCATTTTATTTGGGTAATATGTGTATTGCAAAAAATGTTGAACAATGAAACAAAAATATACTTGAATGGTGGATTCCAATTATTTTTCAAAATTTCCATAAATGCATAATCAAAAATTTCATTTTACTAAAATGGGCATTTGACTATGAAAATTGCATAAAAGGTTGTTACATCGTTGATTTCGAAATAGATGGAAATTCATCCAACTTTATGATAACTTTGGGATCATTTGTTGGAAAAATGAAAAGAACTAAGTACACAATTGAACCTTGATTGTGAAGTTAATACAAACCAATTTTATATTTAAGGTTTTTTGAATTGTTGGTTGTTTTGTTTGAATATTTCTATCATGTTTTGATTTGATTTGTGTTTTGCTCTTTTGTTGTTGTTTTGATTTGCTAGTTTACCTTTGGCTTTTTGAAATTTGAACCATTGTTTTTAATTTGTTGTACGTGTACGTATAAGCATATTGATAAACATTTACATGATAGGTAAATGCAATGGATTGTAAGCGGGGAATTAAAGGACAATCATTTGTTCTAGTATAACGAAACATTTAATGAAAAGAAGGGTTGCATTTGAAAAAACCAAGATAATTTTATTTACATTGTTATGAATATGTTTTTCACTTTTTGTAGGTTGTTTTTCTTTCGTTTTAATGATTGAAGGTTTCTATTGTAGAGTTTTGATGTTGTAAAATATGTTATTGTTGTTGTGGCATTGTTGTTGCAGTGGTCTTTGGTTCCATTGGAATGTTTATTGATTTTAATCATGATGGTTTTGCCAATGTTATCTTGTCGTCTCAAGATATTTAAGCAATTGGTGATGTTGAAGGTGGTGTTCTTTTTAATGTTTTACTTCTATTGTTGTTTTTATTAATTGAAAGATTTTTAGGACCACATTTTTTTTCTTTTGTTGTTGTTTTCACAAACTGAGAAAACACATCATACACACATTCGAGTTGCATGCTTTTGACATTGTCCTTGACATTTGTTTTTAGAATGGCTTGTTTGAAATGGAGTTGTCAAAGTATAAAGACAAATTACAAACAATTCATTTTCACCCTTTCAATTCAAAATTACCAACATCAACAAAAAAATCTAGCCACATATTTAACCATATTTAGAATGACTTTACTATTGATTATGTGGTTGATCCAAAATCTATTCTTGGATTATTACCAACAAACACACTTAATAAGTAACAATAGTTTTTTTGTAAAAAATTGATTTGATGTGAAAACATTTTTGGAATATTTATTGTTTTTGGTTCTTGGAACACTTACATAAATGTAACTAAAGGATAATGCAAATAAAATTATAACTTGAATTCAAAGTTTGGAGCTTCATGAATATGTTTTTGGTGATGGTTTTTGGGATGTATTCTAAAAGCATTGGGGTCAGATAATGGTTTTTTGACAGGTTATTTGAGAGCATTGATTTGGGTGATGGTTTTTTAGGAGCATTGGGTTGGGCATGATTTATAATCAATGGGGAGTTTTGGGTTTTAGGGATTATGCGGAGTGGAATCTAGACAAAAAGATCATTCAATCTTATAATCTACATTTTTTCCATATGAATATTTTATGTGCAAGCTTAAGACTAACTAAGAAAACAATAGGATTAGTTTTTCATTTTTTGAACTTGGAGTTTGTGTAATTATGTTATTATAGCCAATTTTAAGAATAAAAGAATTATATTTTTCTTTATTGTTTTGAATATTGATTTTTTTCCCAAAAGAAATTAGAACATGAAGAAAATACTTTTAAAAAAAAGAAAAAAAAATAGTGATAGTTTCATAGGTGGAAGTTACTTTACTAGGTTGTTGTGAAATTCATGCCATTTTAAGGCCAATGAAGGTCTTGAAAATACAATGAAAAAAGATGATGATGCTTTACGATTGTCAAGTGTAATGAAGATGATGATGCTTTATGATTGTCAATTGTCATTTTTTGATGTACCTAGAATCCTAGTACCTAGTTTTTTCTGGTGCATCAAAAGGAGAGTTATAAAGTGAAAAATTGACAAGCTTTTCAAAAGTTTAATGCCCATGTAGGTGGGTGTTTTGTTTATAAAAAACCCATTAGCTTAATTTTTGTTTTCCCCATGATACCTAATAGGTACCTAGGGGATACTTCTTTGATATCACATTAACTTTGAAAAAAAAACCAATGGTTTTTATGTTATGTAAAACCCATGGATTAGGGCTTTATGGAAATAAAGGACCCTAAGGGTGTAAAGATTGGTCCTAGAATTTTACCTTACAAAAAATAAATAAATGACAACTTGAAAACATGATATTAAGAACATAATTGAAGTCATTGACCCCATAATCCAATGTAACATAAATATTGTATTATTTAACACACTTACATTCCACATTGTTAGATAGTATCAATATGATCGATTAGTGAATTGGTGACGAATGTGAATTGATTTTATGGAATGATGTTCCATTTGAATGGAAATATTGCATAACATTGCATTCAACTTGAATCATATTGAATCAAATGAATTCAAATTTCATTGAATTTGATTTGATTTGAGTTGAATTGAAGTAAAGCCAATTCAATTCAACAATTGGATCAAGATTCAATTGAATTGAAAAACATGGGATGCATATTGGTGGAAATGTATTAAAAACCTACTTGTAAAAAATATTAAAAAAGAAAAAGAAAAACACATATATGAAAAGACACATTTTCATGCCTCTTTACCTCGGAATGACTTAGTTAGATTCTAGCTTGGAATTGTCCAAACGACAACCTATGATCTACAACTTATGAAATTTAAAGTTGTCTTGTTTAAACCAACTCAAATGAAGTGTTGTCATTGGAATTATTAAATCTCATTGAAATTTTCTTGGCGAAAATATTTGAATACAAAATGTTGTCTTTTGGATTAATTATTCGTAAAATTCAAACATTTGGATTTGTATTACACTTCCAACTAAATACATGACTAAAAGGAGAAAAGAATTGATAGATTATATATTTTTTTGAGTTGAGATATTTTACATATTCCATGGTTTGATTTTTTATTTCAATTGAAAATATAAAAAGAGTTTCCCATCTTGGTAGGTTGGTAGGTTGATAACATTGTTTTTCAAAGGAAATTTTATTTGTAGCCAAAATAGCTATCATCCATAGGAATTTTAGGAGGATGTCGAAGCAGATGGCTATAAACCCAATATGGAATATGAAAATTTTAATCATTGTTCTATATTTTGGTGGCATGTTGAAATCCAAGTATTGAAATTTTTGGCAATCGAAAAAAATCACTTAAATTTCAAAATTTTAATTAAAAAATTCGTGAAATTTCAATAAAAAAAAAGGGCTCATAAATAGTGATAATATTCTTTTCAAAATTTTGGTGTTGTGTCATTGGCAAATATCCCAATAAGAATTTAACATTAGACAACAACATGTTTTGAGAACATTTCTAAATAGTAAACAAAACTAGTCAAAACAATTTTACCAAACTAAAATTATAGTCCAAAAATGTGGCAAAAACATTTCCATTAAAAAAAAATTGCCAATTTTTTTTTCAGATTAATTTTTTTTTCTGTCTATCAAGATTCCCTTTTCATTTCGATTTTCCTCATTTTTTCGAATTTTTAAATAAAAAAACGCTGGTTGATATGTATAATAGTAATTAATGATAGTAATTATTATATTATTTCAATGAGGTGGAGCGGCCCGGCTAAATAGCGGGTCACCCCTCCACCCTCGCCCGGCAATATGTCCATCGCCCTCTCCACTCCCAACCCTAGTGCGTGCTCCTGTCGCAATCACTCTCCCTCTCGCTCGCGAGAGCAGCGGCACCGAATCCCTCGTCTAAAATCGCATTTTCGTGTTGTGGGTACGTGATTTCCGAGCTTTGATCTGTGGAAGGAATTCGGATCTTCGGGCGTTAGGACTTCAAATGATTTGTTCCTGTGGTTTTGATGGGTTTTGGTGCCTGCTATTTGCTTGCAAACAGGTGATGGTTTCAGAGCTTGGAAGAAGATGGAGTGTTCGTAAGCTTGAAGTTTGAAGAATGGGTGGTGGGGGAGAACAAAGATCATGATCTTGGTTTCTGGCTTCCGGTGTAGTATTGCGAAAAATGGTGGCTTCGAATTGAGGATGATTGCGTGGAGAAGTTTGCAGTGAGCGCAAGGGGGGTTTTCTTTTTAGGGTTTTGAATTTTGGGAGAAAATCAAGAGCTTGGAAAGGATGTTGCCTACTGTGAACAGGAGCCGGCCATCGGCTGGCTACCGCAGTAATTCTGTTCTACCTCAGTATCTTCGAAGAATCATCAAGGTACTTATGTGTTTTGTTTTTGCAAGAATTTGATACGACAGTTATGGTGCATAGGAACAGAAGAAGAACATGATGATGATGATAATGAAGAAGGAGGAGGATGAGGAAAACGAAGAAAGACAGTCATGGAGAAGAAGAAGAAGAAGACAATGAAGAAGTGACAGTTGTCGGGGGCGACACCATCAGTGACTGGTGGAACTGATCAGGGTTGCGCTTTGATTTGTAGTATCAACAAATGGATTTGGAGTATACTTTTTGGCAAATGCTTTATCTATGCACATCGCCAAAAGTTGTGTGAGTTTTATCCCCCCCAAGATACTA
Organism: Sphagnum tenellum; assembly: GCA_963921925.1. Classification (NCBI taxonomy): domain Eukaryota; kingdom Viridiplantae; phylum Streptophyta; class Sphagnopsida; order Sphagnales; family Sphagnaceae; genus Sphagnum; species Sphagnum tenellum. The sequence continues at coordinate 3,914,368 of OY998160.1, read as the reverse complement.
CAATTAGCACAAAAACCGACCTTGGAATGAAATTTTTATGCAATGTTTTTCCTAGGGTTTGCATCAAACATAATCTGTGTCATAAATGGAAACAAAAAGTGTTTCTTCCCATTTTAACAAACCAGCTCAATGTTTGTTTACACATATTTCTTGATTCTAATATATGAGCTGATGACCATTCCCATGTTTCTTGCTGTTTTGCTGTTTCTGGAAATGCAGCTACCAGCACACCAAGTACCACAAGCGTAAGCTGCAATTTTCCTACTCCCTTGATCCCTAAATGTATCCTTTTTGTCTGGTTATCATTTCCAGTATGATAGTATATCATTTCTACAATTTTTGATCCAGATATCATTTCTACATTGGTTTTTCTTGATCCTGACATTGTTTTGTGGGCTTGAGGAGGGATTTGACAGAGACCAAAAATCAGTGGGCCCGTGACGATCCTGCATTTGTAGTTGTCTGCAGCTTCTTGTTGGCAGTTGCAGCTTCAGCCTTCTGTGCAGCGTTAGTTTTTCTGCCTGTTTTGCAGCTTCCCTTCTGCAATTTTTTTGGTTGTTGTTGATTCTGTTGGCTGTTGATTTGACACATTATGTTTTTATAGTGTTGTGTCGGAGTCTAATGTGGTGTGTGTGTGATATGCGGAGTTTTTTTTTGCAGGTATGGAGACAATGTGGCTAAAGCGGTGCTCATTGTAGTGTCAGTAGTTTGTGTGCATTTTTTGCTTGTTGGCATCTCACTGGCTACCATATGTTGGTGAGCTTCTTTCTGCATTCTCTCTTGATTCCCTTCCTTCATGGTGGTTCTCTGCATTCTAAATTCCCAGACTGCCAATCTAGGAAACTGTAAGAATCAGGAAAGACTGAAGAATTTCAATTAGCTTTGTTGGTGAGGTTTTGTACCTTCAGATTTGCACGTGTTGATGCTACTGGAAATTGTTATTCAGCCTAGAAGAATTACAATCTAGCAAAGCTGTACTCTATGTCTTTTGGCTTCTTGCAAAGTTTCCAAAGAGATGTAACAGGATGCAGAAAGAACTGCTTGCAGGTTTTTGTCGAATCATTATCTCAGGGAGGAAATGGCAGTACATACACATGTTGTAGAGCAACGAGTTGAATGGTATGCTTAAACTTCACCTCTGCTTCCTGCCCCTGGGTCTTACCTTTTAGTCATTTGTTAAGAGAATTGCAATCCAGTTGTGGTGGTGCATGGAAAACTTTTTCCACAAGTCTTGGGAGTGTAAATTGATGACTGGATTATAATAAGGCTTGGGTTGGATTGGCTATGATGGGATGGACAGGCTCTATGCGTTTGACATTCACTGCAATTCTTACTTCCCTGTCTTTGTTGTGCTCTATGGTACACCATGGGATTCTGACCCCACTCAACCCTGCAGACAATGCTTGTGGGTGGTTCAAGTGTATATACATCAACAGTTAATTGTGTATTGTTAACTGACAAGTTGCAATCTTTGCTTGAAATGTGTAAACATTTGCTTCAGTCAACAGGGAGAGCAAAATGATGTTTTCTGGAAACTTCATTTTTGTTGTTGATGAAAAATGCTGTGATTATTTTGATGCAGTGCTGCAGTACTTTCTTTCTCCACTCCTCCTTTCACATGGGTTTGTTGCAACACTGATGTCAAATGCATTATTCGTCATCGCATTTTCCTACTACCACTATCTCAATTTTCTTGGTTATGATGGTACATTCCTCACTCTTTTTTTAACATGACATGAGCATGTTAGGTTTTAAGCTCAAAGGTTTTGGTTGTGTAAGCTAGGTATTGGCCCTAGCTAGTCAACCCCAAGAGGATCCCTGTGCACTCAAAGCACACCTAATCCTAGACCGAGCAACTATTTTTGAATAAAACTGACCTGAAATACTGTAGTAAAGCTTATTTGTTCAGGCATGAAAGCATGCAGATCAATATCAATTTGGACCTTTGCAGTTCAAAGTTCATGCTGTCAAGACTTTGACAGTGGGAGATCTGCACTCTGCACCCATACACATGGTTGATATTTGCCCCAGCAGAACAATCATCGGTATTTGTTATTGTGTGTCAATAGGCTTTCTGGTGATACAACTTGCCCATTTTGTGCAGTGCTGCCATTCCTGGAAAGGACGACATTCTTTCTGTACCCTATTGGATTGCTGGTGATCCTTTTCCCAATATGTGAGTATCTATCTATCATTGCTTTGGCTATGCTTTTTGTTCATGATCATGTGGTGCTTCAGGAAACTAAGTTCAATTTTGTGAACAAAATGTAGCAAGTTTGTTGATTTTGGAGTATTTGAGTATTTTTGTGTCTGAATTTGTCTTTCATCTACTTAGATGACCTAAATGCATGTCTCTTGGTGATGCAAAACAAGCAGCTGTCCTTCTTGTCTCTTGTGCAAGATAGATAGATAGGTTTCAGTTTTTTGTAGTTGAAATGATGCTGCTTGGTAACATGGAATTGTTCATTGCACCAAAAAAAAAACCAACAATTTATGTTATTGGGGTTGCACAAAAATTGTCTATGAAGAGCTGAAATTGGTGGTGTTGGCAACCATGTCAGCGGTTTTGGCAGGATTTAACCCCACCAGGTTCACCTTGAGTTTCTACTTTGGATAAAAAAAGCGGGTTTCTGTCTTGATGCAACAGGTAAGCTTACAAAATCTTGTCCTTTGCAAAACTGTTGAGCATTTTATGTTGGGTTCCCCACAAGTTTTCATTATCTGTAAACAGTAGTTCCTCTGTTGTATATACTCTTACTATACGTCAATAAATTGATTTCAAAGGATATTGTTTGTGGGAATGTGCAACAACAGCCATTCACACCAGAATTGCTGCTGCTACAGTGAGTGAGGGGGATGCATTCAAACTAAGACTTGTAATAACCATCTCTTCCATGCGAGAATAGAAACAAAGGGAAGTTGCGAAAAATTTGAACAAAAAGTGGATTGCAAGGTGCCAAGGTATGCGGGCTGCCTCGTCAATGTCTAGTATTGGAGCAATTGGGTTGATCCAAATTTTAAAGCAGTTCACCACCATACACCAACGATGACCCTTTTGTAGCTGGAATTTCTGATCTGATGCTAATCCAAGGAAGATTACTTTTGTACGAAGATTCATGTATGTGGTGGGGTTAGATCATGGGAGGAGGGGTTGTACTTGTGTCCTGGTTATTTATTCGTGCCACCCTTTGTCAGTTCTTTGGGTATTTCTGCCTCATTCATTACATTGAACATTACACTACACTACTCGATGGCTAAGTGTCAATCCCATTATATACATGATTGTTATACCCTACTACAACCTTAGCACAGCTTCCACACTAATAATTATATTGTTTCCATAAATGTTGAAAATTTTGAAAAATGTTTTTTTTTTAAATGAAAAAAAAAAATCAAATTGTGAAGCAAAATATTGAATCTTCAAAGAATAAGTTTTTTGTGGACATCAAAAAATTGAGAAAAAAAAAAAGAAAAAAAAATCTCTCAAAATTATGAAACCACATCAATGCACACATATACATGATCAATAGAAAGGCCTCCCAATGCCACTAAGAATGCACCCTCAAATTTTGCAAAAAACTTAATTTTTTTTTGGAATTTATAGCAATGGAAAGATGGTCTGAATTTTGTTAAAATTTTCAAAAATAACGATTCTATTGAATTTTTTAGTAATGGAAAAATGGTCCAAATTTAATCAAGAATGCACCCCCAAAATGTTTGCTAAATTTTTTTTAAATTATTTTTTTAATTCAAATTTTTAGCCATGGTGGTAATACTCCAAATTCGACCACTCTTGCATTGTAGGTTTAAAGCTTTGAATTCTAAACATTACGAAACCCACCTTGGTGCACACCTACTCATTAATGGCACTCGAGCTTGTACGGAGAACATAGCTATGACGGCCCGTAGTTCTGGAGATTTTGAGTGCTAGAAAACAAGCAAACACAACCTTCCATATTAGTAAGCATTTGGGTTGAAGCCCATTTTCCATGTTAATTAATTAATTAATTGACTATTATTTTTTCATCCATTACCTTAAAGTCACAAGTGCCATTCAAAATATTACATCACTTTCATGATGCGTATGTAACATCTATCTCCCATGTTAAAAAAAATTGATCATCCATCACCTTACGGTCATCCCAAGTACAATTCCAAGTATTACATCACTTTCATGATGTGTACGTAATCTATCTTCCGTGTTTCAACAAAACTTTCATCCATCACACATACAATCGCAAGTGCCATTCCAAGGATTGCATCACTTTTTATAATGTGGATGTACATCTATGTTTCATGTTTTTAAAAAAAAATGTTCATTCATCACCCTACAAAGTGCCATTCAAAAGTATTACATCACTTTCAAAATGCGGATGTGATGTATTATCCATGTTTAAAAAAACAAAATCATCCATCACCTTACAAAGTGCCATTCAAAAGTATTACATCACTTTTCAAAATGCAGATGAATTCTAGTATCGAATGTTTCACAAATTGTTCATCCATCACCTTGGAATTGCCATTCAAAAGTATTACATCACTCGGTTTCAAAATGTGGATGTAATCTATAATCCATGTTTCCAAAAAATAAATTCATCCATCACCTTACAAAATGCCATACAAAAGTATTATTACATCACTCACTTTCATAATGTGGATGTAATCGACATTCAAATGTTTTTGTAAAAAATTGTTCATCCATCAGCTTACAGTCAGTCACGCGTGCTATTCCAAGTTAATTGACTATTAATTACTAATTTACATCCACAAAGGACTATTTAATTACTATTCACATCCACAATGTTGTTGTCCTGCGGACTTTTCACCTGGAGTCCAATGAGGGCTTACCTGGCAGAATCAGCCGTCCACAGCCCGTTCTGCAGTACGGAATCAGCAGTTGTCAGGTTCACTGGCAGCTACCAGAAGAGGGTAGGTGAGTAGGGTAGTAGAGTAGTAGGTGGATGTACACCTACCACCCACCCCCCATAGCCTTCACCTACTACCCTACTTAACCTACTCACCCCCTAGATCTTACCTACCCTACTACTACCTTCTTACCTACATCTTACCTACCAAACCTTTACCTACCGTGTAAAGTACTAAGCTACTCTAGACCAGAGTAGGTAGAAAAAGGGTAAAAAAGGTACAATACTGGGGTTTTTTTTTTTTCTACTATGCCTTAGGATAGAAGTAAAAGCTGCAGGTGCACGTAGTAATTAATAATTAAATTACCCACAGTAATAAAAAGGTCAAATTAAAAAAAAAAAGTAGTACTAACATATTTGGTACCTTTTTTCGGGCGCGGGGAGGGCAGACTTTCAGATCGGGCATTTATTTTGCAGAATCGGACTTGACTGATCATTCTGGTTTCAGAATCGGCAGGGGAACTACCAGAACTGGTTCAGAATATGCTAGTTTTACGCCAGAGGAAAAAAGAAAAAAAAAAAGAAAAAAAACGGGCACGGGTTGCGTCTTTTCTGACACGCGCCATCATCTTTTTGACCGTAATAGTCGCAGGAAAAAAAAAAAAGAAGTTTATTTATACGCAAAAAAACAAAAGAAACAAATATATGCAGGTGGGGGGATTTTAATTTTAATTTTATTTTCTAGTGTACTTTATTTTATTTATTGAATTTTATTTATTCTTTTTCCATTGTATTTTTACTGCATGATTTTATTCTCAGAGTTCTTAAATAATAATATTTAAAATTTAATTATTGTCAGGAGTTTAGTCAGCTGATTTTCATCGATTCTGACTTTGAAAATTTTCAAATGAGTAAAAAAAAAGGATTAATTAAAATTAAAATTTTTTTTGACACCAAAAATAAATTAAAGACTGAGTTAGTACTTACATAAATACATTTTATATGTTTTAATTTTGCTGGCGAACTCTCGCATTGCCGTGACAAAAAGAATCCTGTGCAAAGTGTAGAAAGGGGTTTTTTCATGGTTTTCAGATTTGCCATATTTTGAAGGGAAAAAAAACTCAGAAATCGCCATATTTAGACAATGAGTTCCTGCTGGAGAAGGCTGGCCAGAACAAAGATGGATACTTTAACAAAATTTCTAATTTGCTGGTTGACCTTTAGCCAAATTTGGCTCATTCCTCTTGCCAAAATTGAAAGGAAAAAAACCACTGCAAGTTGAAGTTACATAGGATCCTCCTATATTTTGAATTTTTATAAATATTTTATTCTAGTATTTATTATTTTGATTTTGTTTTTCTTATTCTTCTTCATTTTCTGCAGGTTTGATTTTTGTTCCCATTTGTTTTTTGTTTTTCCCCCTGCCCGTTTCTCTGTCAGTGGAGGTTGAATTTTTGTTCGAGTGTTCTTCTGGTTTTTTTCCCCCCTGCCCGTGTTTTCTGCACGGGGGTTTCTTCAGAGCAGCAGAGCGGGCCTCTCTCTCTCGTCGTCTTCTTTCCTCTTCCTTTGCTCTCGCGGGTGTGCTTACTCTGGATTTCCTCATAGCAGAGCTTCTTCTTCTTCTTCTTCTCCTTCTTATATTTATTCTGGCACTGCAGTTGAAGTCCTAAATAGTTAAAGAAAACTCACTGAACTTTGTGTGTATTTTCCGAGGGGGCTCTCATCTGTGGCTTTTTGACGGTGCTGCTCGGAGGAGATTCAAACGGTGGAGAGAGAGGGTTCCTGATGCAAGCGGAGGTTCAAGGGAGGAGGAATTCGTGGCGAGAGAAGGTGAAGGTTTCCATTTATTATTAGGCAGTGAGAGAGAGAGAACGAAATCAATCTGGTGGAGAAGAAGAAGAAGAAGAAGAAGAAGGTTTTTTTCCTGAACAATAATATGTTCTTCTATGGAGGTAGTAGTAGTAGAAACGGTGCAGAAGCCATGTTTTCGACATTGTTGTCTGTATGGAATGTCGAACTTCAATGGCAAAAAAGTCGTGAACGTGATGTTGTTTTTGTAGATCATCCTTTGTTGTAATATGCTGCTCTTCTTCTTACAATTTGGCGATGTGCAAGTCATTGAGAATATTTTGCTGGAGAGTCTAAGAAGAAGAAGAAGTTTGTAGCATTTTCTTTTCATTTTTGAGATTCTCTCTGAGAGCGTTAGTAGAAAGACGTTGTCGTAGACGGCTGAAAGACGTGAAGCTTGAAATAGAAGCCATTGAAGGTTGGTCCACATGTGTGTGTTCTCTCGTAGAGTCTCTCAATGGCAGTGGCATTTCAGGTCAGCAAAGTGTACATCTCTGCTGCTAGCTAAGGTTAAGCCTCTTCCGAGACAGAAAATGAAAGACAGAAAGAAGCCTCCTTGTAATGTTATGCCTATGTACCAATGGAGACAAGGATGAGATATCCCAGCAGGAATGCAGGTTGGCAAGGTAGGAGAAACAACCAGCTGCTCTGCAAAGGAGCATGCCTTGTACATGTTTCTGAGAAGATCATTATTAGTTCACAAGAGGTCTCAGAGGATGTAGAGCTTTTGCAAAAGAATGGTGGTGGCAACTACTGCAGTAGTACTCTGGACATCTGCCACCTGACACACCTGCTGTTCATTCTGGTGAGCAAGAAGAAAAGGAGCAGCCCCTCGTCTCAAGCAGGATAGTTTGTTTCCTTTTATTAGCTGGCATTACATCTGGTTCATGTCTCTAGGACAGAAGTTCTGTGCTCCTCATAGTTCCAAATGGAGGATGCATCTCGCACTCCTTCTTTCCTCATAGATAGTGACCTGTGGGAGAAATTCAACCTAGAGCTCAGGGCTGCATGCCATTGGTGCACCCATCATCACACCACGACTCCAGCAGAGGCGGCAAAACAGCTGGAGCGTGGAGAGGGCTGGCCCCGGGATTGGATCTCTCGCAAGGTGAAAAACTCAACCAGACAGTTTGGTGGACTCTTCATTTGCCCTGCCCCAGATTGTGCAGGTCATTCAAATTCCAAAGGAGAGCGCAAACGACGCTGGTTTTGTCGGTTTTGTATTAATCGACATCTCGGAGTTGACCTCAAGAGCTTCTTCCAGTTTGATGAAGTAAAAGGCAAGTGGATTCAGGTATGCAGTCTTTTGTCCAAGGCTTCATTTTCCAGGCTTGGGGATCAGACCTTTTTGTTGTGGATTGCTAAACATTCATTTTCAGATTCCCTGTGTTGATCTGCTATATATATTAGGCTTCAGAAAATTCAAAGAAGGCTAAAGAGGTAGGTTTGGAAATGTGTCCCACTCTTAGCTCTTTTCTGCTCCTGTCATGTACTGCACCCAAATCAGTCATTAAGGGGTTTAATATGCTCATGTAGGTGCCCAACCTCATTTGCTGGCATTGCCTAGCCAAGGTTGGGGATGCAGTATGTGTCAACTGCCCTCAGAAACATACACAGCGGGCAAAAAGACCAAAGGAGAGCCTGCCTCCAACACGAGCATTATTGAGCTCACCAGGGATTGCAGGAGTTGGGGCAGGGGCAATAGTATTGCTACCATCAGCTGAGGATTGTGATTATGATGGTGTGTCAAGTGAGGGAAGAGGTGGACCGACAACAGAAGTTCACAGTATAGATGAAAGCAATTTCACAGTAGGTGACACACGTGTCCGTCTTGGACTCCCTTTGCATGTGTCACCAGTTTCTGATCTACGATTTGTTGGTGTTGGAGATAAGGAGCAGCGTCGAAGTGAACACCAGCATCAGCATCAGCAGCCAGCCCCCAACTCTTTTGTATCACAGAAGGCAGGTGGTCCTCCTGTATTCAAGCTCTGTAACTCATTCTGTAAGGATCTTGCAATCTAAAAGAGGTCTAATGAATTTGATGTTGTCGCAGCCACACAACTAAGACATGCTGGTAATTCTCTGGTAAGATGTGCATATACTCAGGCAATTTCATGCTCCTGGCTGAATATTTGCATTCCCATTTTAACAAGACAGGGTCAATGAATGAGAAAGTTCACACAAAGTCCCTAATCAAAATTTGCAGATATCTCTGTCCTCGTACACAGGAAGGAGGCCAAGACTCTCTGTCAAGGTTTATAATTTAGTGTTGAAGGGAGGGAGGCTGAAGGTTGGATGTTGGTTAATCACTTGGGTTTGATCAAACAGTGCCATTGACTGTCACTGTTTAATCTAGAAATCAAATGACTTGCCCTTGGAGGTTTTTGAGCATGTGAATTATTCTGGATTCTGACCAAGGTCAAGGTGGCTTGAGTGGCACTGTGGACACCTGAACATTCTGAATGAAAATCTGACTACCATTGTTTATAGTGCAGAGGCTAGAGATAAGTACATAGGGAGAGATAAGGATGCCTAGTTCTACTCTTTTGCATTTGGTGAAGGTTAGAATCATGCAAATTTCGTTGTCATTGCCAAAGGTCCAGATTGTGACAGGCCAGCTTGATTTGGCTGGTGCAGGGTCGCCTCTGCCGTGAGCCACAAGTGTCGATTGTCCCTCGTCTGCTTGAGTTTGTGAACAACTCCTGCACACCATTCCATGCCACTGGTAAGCACAGGTAAAAGTGGTTTAGGCGGCAATAAATAGTTTGAAGAATGTCCCACTTTAATCTTTTTATTGCTGTTGACGTTGTGTCACACTAGAGCTTGAGATAATTAGAACATGATGATGCCTCCATTGAATTTTTAAAAAAAAATTCTTCAATGCTTCAAGGGATCTGTCAACTCATGCTTGTCACTAAGAAAATGCAGTGTCACCTTGGTGGGCTTTACAAAGTCCATGATTTGCTTTTTGTTCTTCTGACTTTGGTACATTTTGCAAGACTGATAATAACTGAGGGAAAGGGGTGAATGGAAAACAGCGGAGGCAAGGAGACATTTGCTTGGTGCAGGCTTCCAGCAATTGAGTGAATGTGAAGAATGGGCATTGCAGCCAGGAGGTCGCTACTTCTTCACAAGGAACATGTCTTCCATATTTGCTTTCGCCATTGGTCGCAAGTAAACCCTACCCCTAGCTTCAATCTTATAGGAAACAATTTTATCTCTTTTACTTTCTGAGGATCCCTGTCTACACCCACCATGACTTGGTTATGCTTTCCCACTTTGGTGTCACTGCACTCTGAAATATCAGTCAAAGGTTGAGAGTGGACTCCCCTACAAGGACTTTTTTGTAATTGGAAAGGTTTTTATCTCTTTTGTGCAAAGTTTGCTTTCTTGTTGACATGTGAAATTACTCTCTTTGCTTGCCATATTTCCTTGACTGGGATGTTTCATTGAGGTTGACTCGTATTACAAGTGTAGCATTTCTGGATTGGGAAAATTGCCTTATCTCAAAGCTGGTGTTTGTCTTTCTGACTGTTGAATGTAGATATAAGCCTGGCAATGGATTCCATGTGGTGGCTGCTCATACAGACAGTCCCTGCCCCAAGCTCAAGCCTGTTTCTCATTCATCAAAGGGAAGCTTTTTGCACATTCAGGTGCAGACCTATGGACCAGGGCTGTGGCATACATGGTTTGACAGAGACCTCAGTGTAGCAGGTCGGGTTTTGCTTCGCAGGAAAGATGGTGAGCTTGTACATGAGCTTGTCAGAGTTAGACGACCCATACTGCGCATCCCCTCTCTGCCAAAAGTTCCTGAGAGGTTGGTCCTTGACTCTTTCTCTTGAGATCTGCTGTTGTAGAATATTTTGTCTGTAATTTGGAGTGGATGACATGAATTTCCAGTGGGCTTTGGTTTATGAACTTTTTAAATGGTTCTTAACAGTACACCATAGAGAATAAGTTTGTAAAGTTCAAGGCAGTCTGAACGCTGCAAGGCAATATGGGTTGTCAAGCCTGTGGAACAGGAGGCAGTGGGAGAGAATAGTTGAAAGCTACTTGTAGACCTGGATTGGATGTGATGAAGGACACTTGTTCTTAGTTGCAAGAGCCACAGAAACTGCATCTGTTCTCTGCTTACATTGAGTTAACATGTATCACGCAATTATTTTCAGGGACTTAGCAACTGAAGGTGGCAAGGGTGAAATGGATGCACAGTTTGCACCTGTTTTGGCTATTCAAATTGAGTCAGAACTGACTGTATCATGTGATTCGGAGTCATCAATGCCTGCGGAACATCCTGAGCAGATAGACCAAGGCTATTCTCAAAACAGAACTGCCCATCACCCTCTGTTGATCTCGGTAAATCTCATTATGCATTGATTCCTTGATTATCCATTATGGAGGTGATTTTGGACACCCTTATCTGTCTTGAACTTGTCTGCATGTCCAGAATGCCAGTGAGTTCATCCAATCTTGTAGGTTTCCATTTTAAACTATTACTGCATGTGATGAGGATGTGGGACTCTGCTGATTGCTTCAGACTAGCAGCTCTTGTGAATGTTCCATCTCTGTACAATGATCAACCAAAACTGAAAAGAGATCCTATTGTTGCAAGCAGGATGTCTTTTTGACCCTTTAGTGGAGTCTTTAATAATGCTGCAGAGTCCCAGACAAGATAGCAAGTGGAAGTCGACAACTTACAGGGATTGTCAGAGTGATGCATGGATCTCATGACATTAATGGAAGGCTGGTGGAAGGATTTGCAGGTGTTAGCTGAGGAGCTCAAATGTGATGTGACGGAGGTTGCAGACTTTGAGCTCAGTGTATATGATATGCAACCTAGTTGTGTGGGGGGTATGCGTGATGAATTTGTGTTTGCGGGTAGGCTGGACAATCTAGCATCCTCGTTTTGTGCATTATCGGCTCTACTGGACACCTGCACTGAACCATCGTCTCTTATGGATGAAAGCTGTATCCGTATGGTGGCCCTCTTTGACATTGGAGAGGTAATGTCCTTGAAGCATCTTGACTTCTTCACAAAGGTATAGTGGCATGTAGCTTCACCATAACTTTGTTTGACTGTGGTACACCTCACCCATGTTAGTATATGGGTCTGTTGCAGGTACAGTCAGACACAGCACAAGGAGCAGGACCTCAGACTATGTTGCAGGCCATGACTCGCATAACAAGGTGGCTTGCCCGGGGCACAGAGAGTGAAGGGGTTGTTGAGCGAGCTCTTCGTCGGTCTTTCATTGGTTAGTCCTCAGTACCACATTGCTAAAATTAAAAGTTTTGAAAGGTCCACTTAAAATTGAACTAAGAAGGTAGCAAAGCTAGATGAAATGACAAAATTTAATGAAGAAAGAACTGGAAAATTTCCTGCTGACAATTCATAGAACCAACTGGCTGACAACTGCAATGGGAGAGACCTGACATTATGCTCTACCAAATGAACTCTTGGCCCGGTGAATGCTAGGTGCATTGGAGAGACAGTACCAGGTGTTGTTTACTAAACCATATGCTGTTGGGGGTCTGTTAATTTGATGCAGTGGCAGCAGATATGGCACATGCTATGCACCCTACGCAGGTGTGTGGTATGGGTGAGGATGATGCATTTCATCATCCCAAGCTGTTTGAAGGTCTTGTTATCAAGCAGGATGCTCTTCACAGCAATGCAACTGACATTGTTACATCTTTTCTCTTTCGTGAAGTTGCTAAACGAAATTGCATCCCTGTTCAGGTTTGCTATATTTCCCTGTAGATGAGGAAGGAGTTTTTTCTGATGTTTCCAAACTCATGCCCTTAGACCATGTTTGATTACATTGTCATTTGCAAAGTAATAGTCCCCAGCGAGCTGGATCTTTTCACCCCAGCAGGATTTGTGCATTGTGCTTACATGCTCCTTGTGGTTGGAGAGCAACACAATGACATTGTTGTGGTTTTGGATTGGCATGAAGGGTTCTGCAGTGACAAGGGACATGGGCTGCTGCTCAACAGTGAACCCAATATTGGCAGCAGGCTATGGCATCCGGATTGTTGACTGTGGTTTACCCCAGCTCTCCATGCATAGGTCATTCAATCTTTTAAAGCATTCTTTACCTACACCCTTAAATGCTTAGACTTCCTAAATCTTGTTCCTAGTTTGTGACTGCAAATAGACTTCCAACCTGGAAAGGATGGTTATGTGAATTCAATCAGTGTAGGTCCTCATACCATGAATACATGATGCTTTGAGTGAACAGGCAGATTCAAGGTGATAGATATAGTCCTCCTTCAACTACTAGAGATCTCTTGTAGCTACATGTGTGACATTGCTCCAGTAGAATGTGTGAGGATGATCTTGAAGTGGTGAAACAACATTTTGCAGCCCATGTTCACCTGTTGCATCACATGGACAAACAGTATCAGAAATTGTTTCCTAATGTGGTCTTGGTGTGCATTTTAACAGTGTGCGTGAGATGTGTGGCGCTGAAGATATCAACACAGCATTTCGCCATTTCAGGGCATTCTTCCATGAGTTCACATCCATAGATGAGCAATTAAAGGTTGACATGTAGTCATGCTGTTTTCATTTCTGGCACACTGACATCTGTTATGGGCGTGACTCAAATGCCCCCCTGTATTGCATAGCAAGAGCTTAAATTCTTTTCATCAATTTTCTGCTCATCACCAAATCTAGCCAGTGTGGGAATTTGTACCATGGCCATGGCAACTCGAGTTCACAATTTTGTATGCATTGAGGGCAGTGAAGCAGCCAAAGTTCCAAAGGTCATGATGCTTCTTGGATGCTCTTCTTTGGTGAAAGTTTTCTGTGGTGTGTGCTGACACCCTGCTGGTTTAGAGGATCCACTCCAACCATAGGTTTGAAATTCCATTTTCTACAAATTTTTGCATGTCATCTGCAAGACAGTTTTGTGTCCTTTCTGGTCATAATTGAAGGAATGGCTGGCTATCTATCAGCTTTTCTCTAGATTCATATCTTATGTCTCATGTAAACATAAAGGAGCATTTCTGAGTGCTCTTCTGGAAAACTCTAGTGAAATGTATATACATTAGTGTGCATCTCTGTGAAATCAGAATGCTTCAAGTGTTTGTATGCTTCCAATTTGAATTGGCCATTAAGTTATTAGCTTCCAGATGGTGGGCATTAAACCACCCAAAGTGAGACAGAAATCTGCTTGTTGCTTTTTTGCTAAGAACACCAATATTTCCAGTTATGGCATTTTTTATTCGGGCTAGATTGCTTCTGTTTGTGAACCCCACATGAATGTTGATTTTCATTGTGAGCAAGGAGCTCATATTTAGCTTTGTTTTCATGCTTCCTTAGTCATTTCAGTTGCAGCTCAAATGTCAAGTGGGTTCTTGGATCCACTCCTGCTCCTGCTTTAATGTCCCAAACTACTCAATATACCATAGAAAGTAGAACTTTAAGATTTTTTTACTATTGATGAAAATTTCAACAATTATCATTAGCACAAAAGAAATTTTTAATGATTGATGAAAATTCAGAAAATTATTATTAGCATAAATGAAAGGAAGGATCATTTGTTGACAGAAAGAGCATATCTTCTCCTTTGTAAATGTGTTTTTAAAAACTACTAAGGAATATGGCTTTTCCTATTGCACTAGGTCTTCACATTCATGTCATAATTCATAACATGTATTGTGCTAATATCAGTTTGTAGTAACTAGTGTGGCTTGGGCTGTTGTCCCAGTGACTTAGGCTCGCTATGCTTGCCTTCTGCTTCCAAAGGATTCTTTTAATTCAATATATCCTGGACAACAGTGTGGCTTGTGCCATTTGCCCAAGTGTGAACTTGTTACGCAACTAATTGAATTTGAATTTTGAGTTTTTATTGAATTTTCATTTACAAATATTACTCAAAATTCAATATCTGCAACATCTTAGGTCCAAAAGTTACAAAATTATGCCCATAAATCCCTACTCTTTGAGGACTTTCCAATAGTATCAATAGTGTGCTCACTTTCCTCAAAAAAAATAGTTTTGATTTTATTAAATTTTCAATGACAAAATTATTCCAAATTCAATAATTCCTACATTGTTGGTCTAAACACTAGGAAACCACCTTGGGGCATCCTTTAGTCATAAGAGCTTTCCAACAATACCAAGAGCATGGCATGGGGTGCTATTGTTTCAATTAAAGATCAGGGTTTGTGAGTAATGAAGCAAAAATGACATTAAATCAAATAAATAATCATTGACTACGAAAGGATAATTTTGAATGCCTTGAAGATGTTGAACATTGATCACATTGTCAATAGTCATGTTGACAAATGATAGAAAAATGGGGTTTGTTGGACAACCCCCAAAATAATATAAAATTTACTAGAACTTAGCCAAAATAGCTTATCCTAGAGACTTGCTAAAACAAAAAGTTACAGAAGCTAAAAGTTACCAAAATCAATATGGGTGAGAAAATACTTATCCCAAAAACTTATAGAAATTTACCCAAGGAAAAATTTACCAAAATAAAAGCTTATTGGATCACTCTTGCCAAACCCAAGTTGCTTGGTAGAAATGGAAAACCAATTTACTTTGAATTTTGACCCCTTTGATTATTTGAGATGTCTGATTTAGAACTTGGATTTTCTTAAAACCTAAAATTGAGTAGTTTGGGACTTCAAGACAACCTAAATTATCACTTAAATTTGCAATTGACAAATCAAATGTAGGACCTTTACTTAAGAATTGAATTCCAGACATCAAAAAAATTAAAAATTTTACAATGGAAGAAAATGTAAAATATATAATTAAAAATTACATATACTTAATAATAACTAATTTAAAAAACAACAACTTAAACTGCAAAGTTAACAAGAATGCAAAATTAAAGAACTTGGAGAATCAACAAAAAATAAAATTAAAAGAAAAATAAATAAATAAATAAATAAAATCAGAATTAAAAAAATCACAAAATGAAAATATTTTTAGATTTGAAATAAAAATAATGATAAAAAATGTAGAATTATAAAAGATAATTAGAATTTAAAAAATTTCAAAAGAAAGGAAAAGATGTAGGATTAATTTTGAGGATTAACCAAAATCAAATAATTAACAAGAATGAAAAAAAATTAAAAAAAAAATTTCACACCTTACAAAATGGGGAAATTTACAAAATTGAAATGAAAAATTCACAAAATCACATAATATCAAAATTCCAGAATTAAAAAAGTACAAAATTAACAAGTACAAAATCAAAAAAATGAAAAAATGATAAAAATGTGGAGTTTACAACTTGTAGAATTAAAAAAATGCACAATGAACAAAATTCTAAAATGAATTCATGGAAAATTGGCAAACATAGAATTGACAAAGTGCAAAACTAACAAATACAAAATTAACAAACTTGTGTAGAATCAACAAAATGAAAAACAATTATGTTTCATAATGCTAGTAAAACATATTATGGATATATGATGTCACAACTCTAGCCTTGGGTTTGCAACCAAAGCAAGGGCTTGCGAAGGTGTGGGCCAAGTGTGAAGGTCGGGAGTCACATTTCATGCTTTCAGGTGTGTGAGAGAGTGTGAGGGAATGAACCCCTACACTCCTGAGTGAACTTTCACTTTGGGAGTTGGAGTCCCAATGGACTTCCGAATTTTCAAAAAACGATTGTAGGGGTCAAAACCCATTGGATTAAAAATTTCCTTATATCATTGAAAAAATCTTGGAACATAGATGTCTAAAATGGGCTTGCATGACCCAATTTGGACACTTAAAACACAAGTTATGGCTAGAAGAAAGGCGAGAAGTCAAATTGGCAATTTGACTCCCGACTATTAAAAATAAAAAATCGCCCCAATTTCCTTGTGTATAGGTGATGTGTCACATACTGTTGGAAAGCCCTCGATGAGGGCTACAACTTTGTTTCATGCCTCATCTCAATTGAAGGTCTGCACACAAAGTTATGGGCCCCCAAAGTCGTGGGAGTCCCAAATTTGAGAATTTCGAAACTCCCACTTGGGAATCCTAAGACAAAATGACATTTGGGTGCTAGTTTCGTGGCCAGCCACAAAGTATATTATAAGGGGGAAAGTGGTAGCTTCCTTTAAGTTCGAGTTGTGATGAGTTTTGTGAATCCATGTTTGCTTGTGGTTCGTTCGTGCACCAAAGTGTTTTAACCATGCATTAACCAACTTGTTGTTTAGTTTGTACAAGTCTGTGTGAGTAATTGATTTGCTTGTCAATCTTTTTAGTCCCCATTCCAAAGCTTTAGCATGCCCTTCTACCCCCGAAGTGTTGCGAGCCAGGAAACGCACCCCAACTCCTTCTCCTTCTCCTTCTGTTGTTTTCACCTTTGGACTCCTAATTGAGTCCATCTTGGGGGTGCATCATATGATATATGAAGATATGGAAGCATGCTTATGAAAAATGTAAATGTTGATGTTAATGTTTTTGGAAACCAATGTAACACAATATGTATATATTGAAGGGTTTGCCCGTCTTACAATGTGACTTGGAAAATTTACAAAACCTTGAAAATTTAGACATTTAAATAGGACAACAAAACTTTGGAAATCCAAACTTTCAAGTTGAAGTAGAAGCTAGGATAATGGCATCTTGAACTTTAAAATGTTCATTATAATTGACAAGTTCCCTAAGTAGAGTCAAGTAAAAACCCATGGTAAATTTCAAATTATTAAGGAACTCAATCATGACTAGTTCACTTAAATACATTCCAATGATGTTTTTTTCCTTCAATTTGAACAATGGAAGAAGCCAAGGGCCCTTCATGTCATGGGCATAACATGGTTGAACATGATCAACCTCGATTATTGTGTTGATATGGGCATCCAAAGTGCATGGACCAGTAACCCTACATAAATTACAAAAATATAGACCATCTATGGGTTGCCAATAACTTTTGTCAAATTTGCACTTTAAATAAATTTATTTGTAGGGTAAAATAGAAGTTTTGGAGTCAATCATACAACCTCCCACCTAATTATAAGACAAATACACAAACTATAAATTAAGATCATTTTCAAAAGAACTTAATGCATCAAAATTTCAAAAACCCAAAAACAAGGATTAAAATGTATACATTAAACATGGAAAAATGGAATTTGAAATGAAATACGAGAATATTAACCTTGCGTGAAATGACAAGCCCATCATGCTAAACATGAAGATTGAAAACTTATTTCAATTTTTTTTGGATCGAAAGAAACAAGAGCAATGATTGATGAAGCAATAATCAATAGCCTCACGTCACCCTTATTGTGGCATGTAATGTCTTTCATGATGCAAAGTGTGAGGGCCCTTTTGTGGAATTGCTCAACCAAGTTTTGAAACCTGGCTTGGAATATGGTAGCAAAATTCACCTACACCAATCACAAATGTAAAAGATTATTTGTTGAAAATAAAATGATATAAAGTAATAAATCTTGACAAAATAACATACATACTCACAATTTGAATGTCTTCTAAGGAGGTCCCATCAACAACCAATAGTTCAAAATTTCCATTGATTTCACCATTGCACACCAATGATAGCAAATGCAATGGTCATTGTTGCAAAAGGTTGCAATGGCCAAAATTGTTGATAATGTCCTTGGGATGAAAAAATAATTTGATAGGAGGGTTGAAAGGAAATACAATTGTCCTTTTAGAGGATGTAGAAAGCTCAATGGTCTAATCCAAATCTCTTTTGTCATATCCAAATATCCTTTGTCACAGGTAGATTTGCCTTTGATAGAAAAAAATTCCAACTATAAAAAGTTGCCTGTTTAATCAACTTAGAACGTGTCTTTATCAAAATACCCTTGATGCTAATAATGCTTGTGATGGTACCCACAAAATCAATCACATATGCATGGAGGTAGGAATAAGTAATACATTTGGGCAAAGATCAAAAGAAAGAACATGAATTACTATACACAGTTAAAACCAAATAATCAAAGGGAACATTACAGATTGTGTGATCAATGTCTTCAACTAGCACATATGGTTGCTTGTTTCATTTTGTTGTCAAAGTTAATTGGACCAAAACTTGACAATCTAAACACAACATGACAAAATGTATAAGGAAAAATAAATAAATTAAATCAACCTGGTCAAGTTTAATGAACACAAAACAAGTTAGTAGATGCAAAAAAAACCTTTGAAACATATAAAATAATGACGATGAAAATAAAAATAGTGGGAATTTAGTTTTTTAAAAAATCACCCTAAGAAAGAAAAGAGGGTAAAAAACAAACAAATGACACAGGAAAATGAAAAAAGAAGAAAATCCAAGTGAATTTAATCCTTGTTTGTGGCTTGTGAGTAAGGCTATCTTTTGATAGTCAATAAACTTAAAGCTACCCATAAGGAAGTTCAAACCCTACATCTCATCTTTAAGTAGAATTCTCAAGTTATACCAATCAAGCCTCCAAGTTTCCAAGAATAAGCAATGTACCTTTTTACATTTAATACCTAACATTGTGGCATGTGCCATTGGTCCAAGTGTGAATCCATTACAAAATAGAGAAACTCAACATCTAAACATTGTTTTGCAATGTATGTATTGATTTTATGAACAACCAAATATGAAAGGAAATCATGCTTGAATTGAATGATAAAGCTTCAAGTGTTACCACATTTTCAACTGATTTTTCCTTCCAAAACTTGGTTTTTTGGAATTTATTTGTATTTTCAATGGTAGAATTCACTTTTAAATCAATATCTTCCACATTCTAAATCCAAATCTTACCAAGTAAATTCATCTAAATCCTGCTCATCAAGATGTTTCCAACAACACCAAAGGCACATTCCAATTCCTTCACAATTTTCAGCTATGATTTAATTTAATTTTCAGCAAAGAAATCATTCAATATTTAAGAACTTTTGCACTGCAAGTCCAAACATCATGGAACCAAGCCCATGCACCCCTCCTCATCGAGAGCTTTCCAAAGACACCAAGAACATGATTTGAAACATCCTAGTTCAATGAATCTCATAACTACAAAACAAAACAAACTACCTTCCTTCATAGATAAATGATGAACTTAGGCTTTCTTTGATCTACTCATTACAAACATTAGAAGTACCTTTACCTTGTTTTTTTTTAACAATTTAAAAATAGTACAATGACCACTACTTCAAGAAAGCATATGATAGTCCTTTAGTTAAGTCACAAAAGTGACAACAAAACTGTGTTCAACCTCTCCATCAAGAAGAATCTTAGGATGAAACTTTCTTTTGTGCGAAGTGTCCAACAACCAAGGTGAGCGGCCAACACCTACATTGATTGGCTCACCATTTTGAGTGAGGAATTTTAATGGGATTTGAATATATGTACCCATTGTGAGTGTACATATTAAGCCCAAAATGTTATGTCTGAATATCACCCCTAGTTTTGGATGTTTTGGATGCTAGGTGTGTTGCACTCCCATATTGGAACCCCCTAGCTTAGATGACATTAAGAAAGGTATGCCATAAATGTTGGAGGAAAGTTGTTTGGCCTCTCCATTAAGAGGTTTCCTACCTTGTGAAGCCTTTTTTGGGGGGAGAGGGTGGGAAGTGTCCAATAGCCAAGGTGAGCCAACACCTACACTGGTTGGTTCACCATTTTGAATGAGGCCTTTTAATGGGATTGAGTATGGGTACCTATTGTGAAGGTACTTATTAATCCTTAAAAAAATTATATTTGAATCCCACCCATGGGTTTTGGATGACATTGTTTCTAGTCCCATTATATAACACTTGACCCTGTTACCTTTGTTCAATATTGCATACCTTCCCCTACCTTCTTATGTAGGTGGGTTGCCAAACAGAAGCACCTCCATATTGTAATCCAAGGACACCTTTAACAAGCAACTCATTGCATAATGGCTCTCCAGATGTTATATGACCATGATCAATATTTTATTACAAAGACCAATTCCATAGGAAGGAAAATAAAGAATCTTTAGGAGTATTTTATTTTCCAAAATTGAATATTAAAAATTAATTAATTGTTTGGGAGGCATGTGTCAAACCTGCCAAGGTATTGCAATATATGGAATGTTTGGAATCTAAAATTTTGAAAACTGAAATGTTTGAATTTTGATGTGTAAATACTAAAAGTTGAAAATCAAAAATTTGAAATTTGTATGTGAAATGTTTGGAATCTGAAATTTTGAGAATTAAAATGTCTGAATTGGGATGTGTGAAAACTTAAAGTTAAAAATTGAAAATTGAAATCTTTATGTGAAGCGTCTAGATTTTGAAAAATTGAAAACTAAAATGTTTGAATATTGAAAGCTGAAATGTTTGAATAATGAAAATTGAAAATTGAAATGTTTAAATCTGAAAACTGAAAATTGAAATCTTTATATGAAATGTTTGGAATTTTAAATTACATCATACATTAGTAATAAAAGATTTTTAGTGCAACCCCTGCCTCTGAAGAGAAACTTTCATCTCGTGTGGTAAGTTCATCAAATAAGTTATGGACCCAAAACTTCTCATCCTTGGATTCTCATAACTTCCTCCCCACCACATTGTGTTTGCATTATAGGACTAGATAATGTTAACCTTGTTCATTTTTTGCTTTACAAAAAAAATGGGAACCTAAATAAAAGTCCACCCATTGCAAATGGCCTTGGTCTATAACAATACCTTTGTTGACCTCATAAGCCATTTAGATTTGCCCACGAGCAAAATACAAAATTAAGCATTGATTCTCTTTTTTGAACTCATTTCATAATTGTCATGCCCAAACAAGAAGTATAACCTTTTGGTAATTGAAATCGAGTAAATTCCTTCAAATACTTGCCTTGCATCTTAATCAACGAATAAACAAAGGAAAACCGAGAATAGATTGGAGCCTTCTAATGTAACAAATCACCTCCAAGTTGCCCTCTACCAAAACACTAGCTAGCTCCAATGCATGTGGAGGTGGAAGAGGTTTTGCAAAAATGGAGGTTGCACGAACATATGTAGGTAAAAATATACCATAGTTTTTGAACTTTGACCTTGCAAACCATTGCTAACATGTATTCAAATAGACCAAAACTGCACATGCTCCTTGTTATTTGCCTTTAACATTCCAAATGTTTAAACTTGCCCGTGTTACAACAACAATTCAAGAAACAATGCAACATACCGCTTGGGATTCAACCTTGATAAAAATGATGTAATTTTCATCCAAAACTACAACATACATCTCCATTCCAAATAAATGAACATATAAGAACAATAAGTTTTGTACCTTTCATGCAATGCTACATTACATTAGGAGAAAGGCAAAAGGAAGGTGATGATGAGATTCACATTTCATTAGACATAGAGGAATGTAGGAATATATATGCCTACCTAATTTCTTGGTAGATATGGTACACCCTTGGAACTCTTTCTGTTGGTCCCCTAATAAGAGTTATAACTTTTTATCCTGCCATTGAACACCATAAAATCAACCCCACCAGCCACCACAATGGTTGCATTTTTTGAAGAATTATTCTTCCAAGTTATTTGAAAAGCATTTTTTATTGCAAGCCACCATAAAACTTGGATTGATATTAGGGCATGCAATTGCAAGAAGGGTGTAGCAAAAGGAGTGAGACAATTGTTAGATGAAGTCTAATGGATGGCATGTGGAAGAAGAAAAAAAAGCTTATCACCATGGATAATGCAACCCAAAAGTAGACATGAAAGGTTTTCAATACCCAAAAACTATTATTGGTATTGGTATCCTAGAAAATCATTTTGATAGTGAACATAAAAGAGGAGGGGGGGGCTTGATTGATTGATGCAACAAATAAGTATCTCACAAATGCAAAGGGAGAAAATTCCACATGCACACTAGTCATCATCATCATCATTAACAATAATAGCAACATCAAAAACCTTTTTCCAACACACATAATAGATTAAGTACCTTGCAAATTTGTGCAATTACCCAATATTCTTGTTTGACTGGGGTTGATTAATGCAAAAGTTACACCTTGTTCAAGATCACAAGAAGATTCAGTTTAGTGTACAATTCATATGATCAATGGATTTTGGCATATTAAAGGGGTTGATGCAACATTCTCTCATCTGGGTTCACATGACCCACAATGCTGTTCATGTGCATGATACCATGAGAAGCAAGATCAACAACACAAGGGGTTGTTGAAGTTGATGAAAGAGGTGATGGAAGGGAAAAGATGTTATTTTGAGTGTAGGTAGTTCCAAAAAGATGCACCACACTGTGTGAATTAAAATGTCTCACAACCATTGGATCCATGTTTGTGATCATTGTCCGAGAATCACAAGAAGTTGAAGTTGATATAAACACTTGTGGAATGTTGACTGTGTCAAGGACTAGAGGTGGATATTGCCATTATGGAAGGGGCTTAGCCAATAGCAAAGTTTGTAGTAATGGTCTTGCTTACATCACTGCTTGGAGAAGCTTTCCTTTCTTTGGCAAGGAGTTCAACGTCACCTAGGGAGTTGCCTTAATTGGCTATAGTAGTGAACCAACCTAGATCTTGGATGCATTGAGTTGGGTTTTAACATATCACATAGCTCCAAAGGACTTAAAAGGGAGGCCACTGCTAAGCCACTATGAAGGCAAGTAGTTGATAAACTTATATTGTTAGAATGGGGTGATGATAAACACATATGTTGTGGAGAAAAATTGACATCATCAATAGATACAGAACATTTATAACAACCTTTCTATTGTAATAATGTCTATGTTTGTTGGTCCTTTTTTATTAGAATTTTCTGTGTAGTATGTTTGTACTTGCTCACCAATTTATTAGAGAGTTGTTATTTTTAAAGGTGGGGCCAGGGAATGTGAAGAGCATTTTATAGTGTGTTTTTTGGTCTTCCTAATGAGCTCTATTGGAAAATGGACAGATGCCCAACAATGCAACAAAAAAGAAATACAAAATCTTTTTTAAACCTTTTATTATCTATTTTATATGGTTAATTAAAAATTTGTTGTGACTTATGAGGAGGTGCATCCCAAAGTTTTTTGAAAACTAATTGGTTTTTTTAATTGGCACATGATTTTTTCAAAGTTGTGAATTTAAATCAATTCTTTTAATAAATAATTTTAAAATAATATAATGTTGTAATTTTTAAAACACAATAGTTTACTACGAAGCTTGGCTGAAATTATATTATTTTAGAGGTGCCAAATTTTAATTGTATAATATTTTCAGAATAAATATTTTATGAAGGAAAATGAAGCATATTTTGGACTATTCTGTGTGTTGAACCTTATTCTTTCCCCAATATATATATATATATATATATATATAGTAGTGGCTGGTTGAACCTGTTAGCAAGGTACAAATTTACAAAGTTTGAAAACTTTGAAAAAATGGCTAATTAGAGAAAAAAAATTGAAACTTTGAAATTTTGGTTAATTAAATAGAAAAATCGGCCCATCACTTTGGACACTTCTTCCAAAATTATGGAATACCTTGGTAGATTTTATTCAACACCAATTAGTTATTTGTAAGAATGTTGAAAATAATCCTTTTTTTCCAAATAAAATTTGTTTGTAAATTTTTATTTAAAAAAAACCTTTATTTCCAAATACTTTCTTTTTCCAACATGGAATTTTTGAAACTAATTCATCATTTGACAAACATTTGTTGGCTTTGCCCATAGAAAAAAGACTACGCATTGTGCAAGATTTGGATGTGGGGATAAAATTTAGGCTCATTCATTGACCAATGTGGAAATGAAAAGTGTTCACAAAATGAAAATTTAAACATAGACATAATTTTCCATGTTTGGGTGGATGTAACCCTAATTACATTAGGTTTTCAAGTAGTTGAACATTGTAGGTTTTGATAAGCATTGCAGAAGCTGAAAGGATTCTCTTTTTCAACCAAGTTTTATGTTATTGGAATTAGAGCTCTAGCTAGAATGGTGATTGTCAATAAGCATGCTAATGGCTTTCACAACTTGCAAGATCTCAACGATGAGGATGTGGATTTTGTAAGATCTTTTTTTTTGTGTTCTTTTATTTATGTTTTTTGATGCAATGAAATAGTGAATGATGTTCATGTATTTCTCCCTTGCCCCCTTTTTGTTGATGTTTTTTTTTTAAGGAAAAAAATCTCTCTCTATTTTAAGAGGGAGGATTTTTGCCTCGTTGTTATTGTTGTTGTTATGGTGTGACGATATATTATCCATTTGAGGCAAACTTGGTTTGTTGTTTATTTTGGAGTCTTTTCTAAGATTGTCATGTTATGGTATGTGTGTGTATGTGGGACAAGGCAATGTAGTAAAGCCAACCATATGAGTAGGATGATGATATATGCATCATTCAAATCCATGGCCTTATGTATTCGTAGTTTGGATTTTTTGTGGCATTTGCTCATGTGTGCAACATTGGAGCTGGAATTAGTTCAAACAATAACAACAATGTAAAATCAAATGCACAAAACATGGGTGCAACAAATTGAGGAACTTTTACAGATTGCATGTTATGAGGGAGATGAGGAACACAAAAAATGTTTCCATTTGCAACAATGTATTTCTCGTTTGCCAAACTTAAATGAATCTAGCCTCAATGAGAACATGCCAAACACAAGGTTAACATGTGTTGTGGAATCTATTATAGACACACATCATTATCAGCAACAACAACAATAACAACAATTGGAAGAGCTTCACCAACACTTGGAGTTGCATCAATCCCATGTCTCATCCCCCCATGCTTCTTCACTGGTACAACATGAACAACAAAACATTGTTGAACATTCACATGATTCAATTCAGGTGCTCCAACATTTGGATTTTCCATCCCTAGATTTACAATATTCATTCCATACACCCCCTGAGATCCATTCACTAGATTAGCAATGTTTCCTTAGTGAACTTGAAAGTATAGAACAAATCATTACAATGTCAAATTTTAGCATCATGGGTTGTTATAGTAATATTCAAATGGGCAAACTAACCACAAGTTTGAATAGTAGTCATTTCTTCAAATGCAACAATGGTGCAAACATTAGAAAATTTACTTCAAAAAACAAGCTTTTATGCATCAACAATCAACACACAATCCTCAAAACAATGTGCTTGCCACTATATATGTATCACAACAACATGCAACATGGCATTTACTTGTAATATATTTTATGTATAATTCATGTATTTATGCAATGCTGTAAAAAGGAAAGAAAAACAAAACAAACTATGTACATGCCATTGTGTAGTCTCTCCCCCTTAAGGCCAGAGCCAACAAACAAACAAAAAACCCTCCTTAATAGATGGAGCACACTAACTTGAAATTACATGAAATAACATATATGTATTATGTATAATAAATGAAAAGTCACAAAGTTTGCCTGACTCACATATAATGTGTCATAATTCATGGCTCTATCAAATATGTGGCATATTCAACATGAATGTGTCAATTGATGCAAAGTAAACCTCATTATGTTGTTGGGTTCTTGCTGATTTAGTTCACAAGCAAAAGAGCTCACTGCCAATGACAATGATCTAAAATTTAAAAGTAGCAGCTCCAAGCTCATATCCACAATGTTTACTGGAAATGACAAAAATGAAACCAACCGAATCAATTTGTGGAATAGGTACTTGTAGGCATCTTGATTGTAACGCCCTTCGCATGATCACATTGTGGCAATTTGGCCAAACATAAAAAAATCTCTAGCGGACAAAGGTGTTAAACATATTAATCTTGAAGCTCCTTAAACCCTAAACCCTAATATATGCACCCTTTCTAAGTAAAAACATCTTATAAACATGTGTCAAGATTGTGAAGAGTTGTTGAAGCATTTCCTCACATTTCAAAGTTTCACACCTAATTCCCATCTCTTTGGCACATCTCCTCTAACTTCAATTCTCTTAGAAGTGCTTCTCATGTGCGTGCTCTCTCTCTCTCTCTCATTTGCAAGTTTGGTGCCACCTTTTTGCTGGACTCTAAATTAGCTTAGTGCACCCTCCTGGATCACTTCAAAGTTAGGTGCTTCCCACATGATCATTACTTGTTGTTGCACACAATAAAAAGAACCATTAATTGTCCGCTAAATTATCCACTACTCCACTAATGACACTAGGAACAAGATTAGACTTGTGAATTTCAACATGTTTTGATTGTCATTGATCTAAAAGTTACAAAATACTTTTTAAACACCATATTGGAGTTCATTGATTCTTCAACTTGGTTTATAAAATTGATGTCAATTCAAAATAAGGTATTAATTTATTTTTTTGGAGACTAAATTTAATAAATATTTAGAAGATTTATTACACCCAAAAAAATCCTGAAAATATTTTAAAACTGAAACATAGGTTTTTGAGAAATATAGCTCAAAATGTTTTCAAACTTGATAATTAAAGAGAAACATTGATACTCATCCCATTTATGATTAGGTAGCAAAATGGCACTCTTTCAATGCAAGGGCTCAAAGGGTTTTTACTTCACTTTTGTTCCATAAAAAATTCCAAGAATTTATATAAAAACTTGGAAAAATAAGTCAAATTTTCACTAGAAATTTTTTAAACCAGAAAACTTCCCAATGTTTTTCAAAAGAAAAAAACATTGAAGAGGTACTGGGTCTATGAATACAAAGAGCTACCTCCCCAAGGGCAAATGTTGCCCACCTGATTACATGACAAAAGCTGAAATTGTTGAATCTTCTTTTAGCATCGCCAGGGTTAAGGGTTTTTAGTTAGAAGAATTGGAAGGGGCCAGTAGGTGGTGCTTGTTCATTTGGGATTGTTGTAGCAGCTTTGAGTCTTCCCTCAAAACTCTTTGCCACTGCAAGCCTTGGCCTTTGCATATTTGAGCTCAAACATCTGCCTAGGAATCCCCTTCTTGGAACTGGCTGCAATCCCAATTCCAAACCCAATTGAAGCAAAAACATCAGTTGAGAATTCCAGTGCAAAATTTATAGTGCAAGGTTCTAGTGATGGGGAAGAAGAAAACAAAAAGAGATTTTCATGTCAAATGTTTTAGTGCAAAAATTGCCATGCAAAGTGATGAAGTAGAAATCATAACAATAAAAAATGAAAGAACTCAAAAGAAGAAGTTGTTTTCATGATCATGAAGAAGAAGTAGTATAGGAACGTCATTTTACATTTCTAAGAAAATGACATAAATTCCCCCCATTTTTGTGTGTGTGTGTGGAGGTAAATTTAATAAACATCTAAACTAAATCTTTAAGAACTAAAAATATGTGGAAACATAGCTGGCTAAATTTCTTCTTTAATTAGCAAGTTTATGTATTACGTTTATATAGTTATCAAATTGCCAATAACTCATTTGTCAATAATTAAGAACAAATATTTATCTTCAATGTCCTACTTATGGTTGAAAAATACAAAAATAAATCACTTGCAAACAAACAGAAATACCCAACAAGTACCAAGTATATTGGTAAGGCCCTTCCCCTGGGCCTTACCCTACACTTAAAGGTCTCATAGTACCCAAAGTACATTGGCAGCTCCAACACATGTTTGTTGAATAATTAAATGATTTTGAAATTTTCACTTCAACAAACAGAATATTCTTAAATAATCAATATTTTTTCTTCACAAACTCTTTCATTCTAGATTTTTTTAGTTTTAAAAATTTTGTTGAAAATTCTAACATATCTGAAAATGATACAATTACTGTCAAAGCTGCCAAGGTAGTGGTAGGGTATAATGTTTCATCTATGGAAGACACCTTATAATGCTTAAAACCCTAAACCCTAAACCTGGGCCTTACATGTTTTGTAAGGTCCCATGGAGGGGTGGTATCAAAACAGAATGAGAGTTTTTAAGGAGGAAAAACTTTCTTATTCTTCTTCTTACCAAGGCCAATGGGTCTTACCAAGGCCGATAGGCATCTCAAATCCTCCAAGGGCTCTAATTTTCTCCATTACAAAAAGTATAAAAAGCTATGGTAAGAGAAGTGTGTATATATGCATGGATGTAGGTAGGTAAGTAGTGAGGCTAGTATGTATATATTAACTTTGGTTCTATTTTCTCCATTACAAAATGTGCAAAGAAGTTGCAATAGAATATTTAAAGAAAAATTACCCAAAGGAAGAAGAAGAAGTGGAATTAAGTAATAGAAGAAATATGTACATATTTAGGTAAGTATCTATTTTCAAGGGTGTTGTATTTTTTTTGTGTTATGCAAAAAAAAATTGTAATTAAGTTACAATTGAGTTGTAATTAAATTGTAATTAAGTGGTAACAGAATAGGAAGAAACAAGTAGGTAGGAAAGTAGGTAGGTGGGTGGGTAGATAATAAGTAAGTAGGTATGTACTTACCAGGCATTTGCATTGGGAACAAGAGGTTTTGGATGAGGGTTCTTTGGGGCCCGAGTTGCCGAGGTTTGCAGCGTCGTTCACAATCCGGATAAGAACTTCGGGAGTGTGATCTTCGTGTTGCAATCGGGTGGATCGAGAGAGTCGACGCTCTAGTCTTGGACCTCGTTGCAGATCAATGCTGAATCTTCCGGATCTGTTCACCTGCAAGTTGTAGCGTATATTGTAGTGGAAGCTCCTGCTGGTCGGAATCCATTGTTGTTGTCGTCGTCGTCGTCCTTGGGGTTCCAAAACTCCAGTCTCCAGTGAGTATGTGAGTGAGTCGTCGTGATCATCCGCGCTGCAGCAGCTGCTGGTAGCTGTAGAGCTTGTAGCAGACATGATCATGGAGCTGTGTCTACAGTACAAACTAGTCTCATTGAAGCTAGTCGCGGGCAGATTCGACTCTGCAAACTGCTGCTGCAGCTCTTTATGTGCGGCGGAGCTTGTCGACATGGGATTTGCTGTGTTATACAATTGTTGCATAATTGGACCCACTTCTTTTGGGATAATCGACCGGCCTGATGATCTTCCATGAACTCCTCCTCCCACTCCTCTTTCTCTTCCAGAGAATTCCACACTGTTGTTATGTTCCCCGAACACGAACGAAGACGCTATCGGGGAGAAGGGGAAGTCCTCTTCATCCACTGTGTGTACCACCTGCTAGAAAATCTCGGCATCATGATCGACCCACAAATCTAGGCATCAGACCCAAAGTTCGACATCATCCGATCAGGCAGCATCAGACCCAAAAGTCAGACATGATTCGAGGCAGCCTCAGATCAAAGTTTTAGATTCAAACCCTAAACCTAAACCCTGTCTTCAATTCTTTCTATAGATCATGATCTGTTTTCCGAGAAGATATAAAAACGACTCGATGATCTAAAGCTGCATTTGTGGTTACTGCATGCATTCATGTGTGCAAAAGGAAGAACTCGAGAGTCTGTAAGTACTAGCTAGTAGCACCGTTTTGGTTACATACTTCTTCTGGTCTGTCATACCCCTCGAATCCAAGCTGAGACCCACTGGGCGGCGAGCTCGACCGCGACGTCGAGTCCCTGATCATCTCCCAGTGCTTTTGCCGGCCATACTGCACATGCCCACGACTCCGGTCATATATGAATGCCGGAGCTCTTCTGCTAGTATCTGCACTCGGTGCCTGCAGCAGGGTTAAATGGCTACTGCGCACCTCCCTCACCACCGATGTCCCCACTCCGCCCATGATCACCGGCGCTTTCACCGACGACGACTGATCATGTCGCAACGATGACGAGCTGGAAGGACTTGGTTGTTGAATCATCAGCGCCGTCGTCGTCGTCGTCGTCGTCGCAGCACTTGTTGTTATCGGCGGCACGTAATTCGTGAGTTTGAGGAGCTTGGGATTTTGTGCTGGTACCAGCGAGAGGTTCCATGAGCTACTGTTCGAGGACCACCTCTCGTGCTGCGGCAATATCATCGACGATGACGACGCTGCCGCATCAGTGGTCTCCAAGTTCGCCTCCAAGTTGATGTTCCTGCTCCCCCTCCTCCTCGTTGTCCTGTAGGCCACTATCGGCCATTCTAGACTACAGACCTCGTCGGGCAATTCCAAGAACTCGCGGGGTCCCTCGTCGACTAGATGCCCCCCCGGCCGCCGAAGCTCCGGCTTACTCCCAAGCTGTTCTCCAGCTGCCTCGACTGTCTGCGCAGCTGCACCCTGATTATGCAGCTGCTGCACAGACGTTTGCAAACTTCTTGTTGCAGCATTGCCGTCGAAGATGATGTCGTCTTCGTCTGTGGTGTCGTCCGCCATTGCCGTGAGGCTGAGCAAGCAGTTTACGAGCTGCCGCCGCGAGGACGCGGGAAAGGACCCAGCTGCTGCTACTGGTGCCCCTTGCCGCCCTGGCCCTGATCCGCGCGTTTGCAGTTGCCGCAGGTCATGCGTAGTGGCGGCGGGAATAAAAGACTGTTCATAAGAATAGAATTCGGGGGAGCTGGAGATGCAGCTGCTTGTCATGTCCGCGTGGTCCAGAGTGCTGGTGGGCGAGCTTATAGCGCCCATGCTGCAGTCGTCCACGTACTTGACATCATAATCGTAGTGTCCGAAGTGCTTGTCCAGAGTCTCCGACGAGCTTTCTCGAGGCTTTCGCAGAAGCTTCAACCCGTTGAAATGCATTGTCGTGGTCGTGGTACGGGTCGCATCAGCTACGGATGTAAGCTGCTTCTGATTGGAGAGAGGTGCAGGGCCAACGATGTGAGCCGCGGCTTGGGGAGATCGAGGAGCTGTGTTGGACTCGTTACGTCGATCGCGTTGAAGACCGGATCTAGTACTATCGATGCTGAAGAACTGTCGAGAGTAGAGCTGAGATCCGCTGCAGCTGGCTGATCTGCTCCCTGGTGAGACTTGTCGGCTGAAAAACATCTCTGTCTCGTCGTCGAGGATGTGCACACCCATCAAGCTTGCAGCTTTCAGGTTCAGCTTCACGTCGCCTCGCGCCGCCGCCTGATCATCGACGGGGCCAGCTAAATATTCATCGCTGCTGCTGCTGCTCCTGCTGGAAGTAGTCGAAGTTTCAAAATCCACAGCTACGGCGGTCCGTGTGATCAGCTCTGGATCTGCAGCTTGACACGGTGTACTGGTCAAACCTGCAGCTCGCAGCAGCTGCATTGATGTCGATGAGGCCCGCAGAGGTCCGCAGAGGTCCATCGAAGAGCTCATCGAGTCGTCCCGCGAGTACAACTGATCCCTCCCCGCGAGCTGCTGCTGCTGCTGCGAGGTGCTCATCGAGACCACAGCTTCTCTAGTGCTGGATCAATCATGAGTCTCCTAAACCCTAGAGCTGCACCCACCTTCGGTTCTTGCAATATTCTTCTTCTTCTTCTTTGTCGCTGATGTTCTCTTCCGGCAGAGACAATGTACTGCACGATTCAAACACTGATCACTCCAGTACTGCGACCCGTTGAACATCGGCATGATCTGAAGAAGATCAGTAGTAGTAACAGCTGCTGCGTTATACGAAAAGGTCATTTGAAACAATATTCAGCAACAATTGCGTCGGAACTACCGCAAGACGCGCGCGGGATTGACAGCGGCAGTGCGATGCACGGGGGCGTCGTGCACGGGGCTCGGACTCGGCGCTCTTCTCTCTCTCGCGGCGGGCGGCCCTTTTAATGGCCCTTTTTATGCCCCTTTCGTTTAGTAGGGAGTTAGAAGGCTTTCTAACTTTCTAATTTGGGCAATTGTGGAGTGTGATTTGTCCATTGAGTTTGGGTTGGAATGTGTGAGGGGGACTTTTGTGCTACGTGGTTGGATGTGGAGTTGTGTAATCAAGAATGATGGGAAATAGGTGGTTTAAGGTTCGGACAAGAGGACTAGTAAATGAGTTTAAATCTCCAAGTAGGAAAAAGGAAGGGAAAATAAAGGTATGAAGAATTGGGAACATTTGTTCAGGTCATCATGGATGACAATTTTTTGATCTCATGTAATTAGTTATAAGAGAATTAAAAAATATTGGATCTAATTTCTTTTTATGGTTCTTGAATGAAATTCATCCATGCACAACAAAAATTTCATCCACATTTACAATAAATTCAAATTTCGAAGGGATTTCTTTTTTCCAAAGGTATTTTGCGAGGGTCCTCAAAAAAAATAAAAAATTCCGAAAGATATTTCTAACCTCTTCTAATAACTTCGCCCATCTAATACTTACTTTATGATGGACCTTCATCATTCCTCAAAATGTCAAGCGTTTTGAATTTTTCCATCATCATCCTCATCCACGTCTTAAACACATGAATAACTAATGTTTTACATTGGCCACAGGTTCCAAATAACTTTGGATTAGTTAACCTACTTAAGGTATGTTCACACTTGGGGATACCCTATCATAGAAGTAGAAGTTATTTGCGAAGGTAAGCCCTATTTACATGCTATTTCTCCTTCTTATTTTCCACAAGTAACGACTTGTATTCCCATATTACTTAAGACATATTCACACATGAGTTTCTTATTATGCACTCTACCTTTTAATATTTTGGTAAATTCTACATAGTTACGAATTCATAGATTGTAGGTAGTGAGCTCATTAATAACCTAGTCCCCTAGGCTAGGTAGTCACAAGTAAGAAGTGACCCTTGAACATCATGACCACCAACCAAATCATTAACCAACTCATCACAACCTCACCTTGTAATAAAAATTGTCATGGTAGTATAAACATGTTCATTTCAAATCCTTTTACAAATCTATTCATTGAGTTGGATATAATATTCAAAAAATTAAATAAATTTCGAAAGAAAACATTTCAAAGTTGAATTGTGTTCACAAATTTAACTTCATACATTGTTATTCAACAAACCAGAATATGAAAAATATATACCATTTATGAAAAATATTCTATTGTAATAAATTTGAATATATTCAATCCGAAAAAAATAATGTTCAAAAAATGAATAATTTTTAAAATGTGAATAAATTCAAACATGTGACATACACTGCACATGGATTATAGTCTAGTTTTTTCGCCTATTTTTCAAATTTTGGTCAATATGTCAAGACTGGGATTGACAATATAAGCAACCCAAACTTACAAATGGAATGATGTTCAATTTTATTTGTCAAACTTTGGCATTTATTACATGATTTTGATGAGTTTTAAAATTTCCCCTAGGGTTGTTAAAATAGATGTGATGCACCAAGTACCCTTACTCATCATGTCCACATCATGTTCAATGCTTTATTATGTTCACATCATGTTTGATGCTTTATTATGTTTCATCCGCGACAATGTTGGCATGACATTCCCTACTTTTGCATAATGCTTATAGTCAAAGACAAACAAGCATGGACGGCATCTCACCTTCAGCAAAGGTAGGAGAGAGGTTGGCATGACATTCCCCTACTTTTGAATTATGCTTTTAGTCAAAGACAAACAAGCATGGACAACATCTCACCTTCAGCAAAGGTAGGAGAGAAGTAGGTTTTGGTGTAGACAGGATGTTGCAATGCTTCATATGTTGATGTTAGGCTTTGCATTGTTACTGCATGTGGAGAAGACACATGTACATTCCGTTAGTTTGCATTTGAAAACTAAACACTAGTTGTGTATGAAGCATAAGGTACATGATAAAAACCCTAAAACTTAATTTCTCCCTTCAGAATTAGATGGACCTTTCTTCCTAGACTATGAAGCATTTTAGCAGTCCAAAGGGGCATCCAATATTCTTGGGCCTCGGAGTTCTGGTGGTACCCGAAAACAAGTCCCACTGGACGCTCTGGCCTGTTCTAAGCCAGCTTGAGTTCATCAAGCTTTTAGTGCAATCATGCTACCGACTTTGCACTAAAACCACAATCAGAATGAGACCACTAACACTAAACTTTAAAGGCTAGAACTGGACTTTAAATTCTCAATTAACAAACAAATCCTGTTGATAAATTACTTCCACATGAAAGGATTCAGGCAAGTTCCTTAGACAACTCATTCTATTTACACTGATAACAGCCAATTGCCAATTACTGAAAAGAGAAAAATAACTGATTCTTAACATGGTTCTGTACTTTTGTTAAAACTTTCCAATTTTCAAGCTTTAAGGAACTTGGCAACACATTAGAAAAAAGAAAGAATGCTGCCTCCCACCTCCCCAGGATCCAAGAAACTCGGTTTAATGTTTCGACATTCAGCGGTTCCTGTAGCAGGTGGCGGAACCAGATATGAAAAGACTCTTCAGTGTTCCATTTTTAACTACGGTGGATAAGTCCCCAAGTACCACCTCACCAGTGGCTTCTGGCTTATCATGATAAAACCAGGGCTGAAAAGGTATCATAAGATCTCTAGTTGGTTCCCTCCCATCAACAATTCAAGCACCAGCACAAGACATATAGGAAGCAGTAATTGAGAATAATTAGCTTGTATTTACATTCTCCTGAAGTCTCCCTCCTCATACAAATCTGAAATATAGTGTTCACCCTTCCATCCGATTCCAACCATTGTGGTTCTGACATAAGAAAGCAATACATAGGGTATTTAAGCATTTATTATTAACAACTTCAGCATGCCATGGAACTGAGAGAGAATGTACAAAACACAAATACCAGAAACTGGAGGGGTGAAAAACAGGTGTAGTGTTTCTTGTACAGTATCAGCAGGATCCATACAGTTATAAGTGTGCTTCATGTTTCCAGAGCTGTTTCGACTCCAGTATCTACTGCCTTTGGCTCACAAACATTACCTCTGCACAGTGGGCACACCCTGCACACATCATCAATTCATCTGTCAGAAGCTACTTCATAAAAATACACTTCAATACGGTGTATCATTCATGAAGCATGCAGCAATATCAAAAAAGAAAGCATTCTGCCAGCCGTACAGTTGAAAATGTCCTTTCACAACATTACAGGGTGGGAGCATAAGGGTATGTCCCCCAAGGTCCAAAAGACCATGACTTGCACCAAGGGAGGCACAGGCATACAGACTTACCCATGCACCTCAGTTAGCCACTTGTCAACACAATCCTTATGATACTCATGTTTACAAGGAAGACTTCTTATGGGGTCCCCTTCCTCATACTCCACCAGGCAAATATAGCACCTGAAACACAGCATGAAAGAAAGCAAAATTTTAGCTCATGTCCCATGGATCTCACATAGCTTCAGTATTCCAACCAAAAGAATGAAGGTTGATCATAAAGGAAGAATGTTCTCTAAGGAATGTTTATAGCCACTTGTAAGCTGATCACAGCTCCATGGATACTTAGCCCCATCTGGAGCAACAATGCACATGACTCTTGGGTACTAGTCTTAGTGAACATAAGTAGGATCAAAAGCCGGTCTTGCAGCACACAAATTTGTATCCAGAGAGCTCATCTGTACGCCACAGCAAATGTGTTCTGGAAAAAAAGAAAATAACTGTGGAGGTTTTGTAACCAGTACACAATGGAATGGATCTGACTGAATGAGATTCTTCCACTCTACCTGAATCCAAAAGAGAACCTTGCTCTAAGAATGCTGTACCAAGCGAGGTTCCCCCAGGAAGGTCCAACGCGCAGGTCCATCTAAGGTATCACAACAATTGGACGCCACATTCCAGTCCTCTCATTGGTGAACACCTTGCTCCTGGATGCAGAAGTCTGGTTTCGTGATTTCATTGCCATAAACCGTAAAGAACCATTTGATGCCAAAACTGAACCACTTAATTAACCTTACCAAGTGCAAAAAAACCCTGTACATTTCCTTTTTGTTATAGGCCAAAAGTCCAATGCTGGAAGGCTTTTGGGAAAAGGAACAAAAGCTCAGGCAACTTACTGGGGAGTTTCATCACAGGCATCAACACCTTTGCCATGAACACGAAGAGGCATCCCATCCACTACACTGGATGGTGCAGGCCGTGAGGTTACTGACCCATTGGTTGATTCAGATAGTGCCACTGATTGCCTGTGTATCTCATCAAGAACCTGCCAAACCAACCCCTACTTAGCACATATCCTAAAAGTTGGGATTTTAGGATGAAATGATGATTGTCAAGGAACAACCTCACTGCAGAAAGTATGACATACAAGCATCATCCACCAGTGGAACACATAAAAGTCAGGAAACATCGAGTTGGTCAAATGTCCACCAATTCTACACATGCACAGATCTGATAAGCCCAATCACCTCAAATAAAGCTTCAGCCAGCATGATGATCCGGGAGATGCTAGCTCTTGTATCTGTCTCATCACTGACATCATGTGCTTCACATGCGCACCGGTGTCCAAGGTGCCTTCCAGCACATGATCTTGAATGCCATGAAGTCCCACCCAAACCATTGCTCAAATGCCGCAATGCCCATACCTAAAACATAGCTCACAGACATAATCATTAGAAACTTGACCGATATCCAGTACAAAATCATATAAGGAATTCCTCCATACCTATGATTTAAGTTGATCCGAATAGAATTGCAAGATGAGCCACCAATAAGGTTATAGAAATTTCAGGTAAACATAACAACATATCACCAAAGGAACAGAGAAAACAACCAAAAGCTGAGGAGTGGTTTGAACAATGGCAACAGAGAACTTTAAGAGCACGATCAAGCAATATACTGCACGAATCCAGATGTCCACAGACTGCATGACATCAACATCATGCAATTCATGTGTAGAAAAGTAGAGAACCTTGCAATTAAGCCACATGCTAGTCACCATTCCACCAGAGCCAAAATACCAACCTGTGAACGCACATGTCTCCTTCTCTCCTCCAAATCCAGGCTCCTGCTGCCATGGAAGGCTTCAGCATCTACAATTTGTCCAACATCACCTAATGGAATAGAAATCTCCTCCAAATCAGCTAATGCAGCCATCGTTTGTATAGAAGTTCGACGATGAAAGGTCGCTCTTGACAGAGCATCCCAGAGCCTTCTTCCACTACTGCGCCGTGCCTCTGGAGCCAATAGCCCAGAACTCTCCCCTGTAGATGGACTAGTATGAACTGAAGTTGGGCCTGCACTGGACTGACCCCCTAGGAAGCTGCCCTCCCATGAATCCAACTGATCCCAAGACTGCAATAAAGATGGGGCTGGCCATGTTGATGAACTGTTTGCATCTCTGTCACTTGATGCAGATGAGAAAAGACCTTGATTTACGGCACCAGCCACCACCTCCACTCGACGGTATGAGTGCGATGAATCTGACAACATGAAACCTCCTCCCTCCAGGTCCCGCAAATCAACAAATGATGGCAACCCTGCATAGTGCCTCAGCCGTTCTTGCATCTCATTCACTTGATGCCGTCGAAGCATTGTCTCACATGCATGATGCAACCTTTCATCATACAGTGGCTGTCTGCTTCCCTCGACTTCTTCATCATGAATTCCTGAAGAAGAAGAGGCCATTCTTGTTGTCTGCACATAAACACTTGAGTGCTGCTGTGCTTGCGAGGAGACCCCAGCACTACTGCTGCCACTTGCTTCTGATTCCATATGATGTGTAGTGTCATCTCCACCTGCTGGTAGGCTAGTGCCATCCAACCGCCCATGGGATGGAAGGGAGGACTGGGAACTGCTGTTGTCACTGCCACCTTCAGCAATATCAGATGATAGCTCAGGAGCTGACCAGCCTAGCCCTCTGCTACTGGTTGAACCCTCACCTGTCCAGAGCATATCTTGATTGCTGGCACTGCTCCTTCCTGGCTGCATAATCTCCTCGAGGTTCAACCTCTGCGGCAATGGACTCACAATAACTAGCTCAGCACAGCACAAGAAATGATGTTTTCTCCTGGACTGGTCTTGCAGTCACAATGTGAAGTAGAGAATCTACTATGTTCATGAAACACACACAAGTTTATCTCTGATGTTGCTGCATGATCAGAGGAAATATATTCTAGAAGCACTGAGCATCAAGGTTCAATAATGAAAGTACCAACCATTTACACCTAACATGGAGATCTGGAAACAGCCAGTAGTACCAGCAGGGAAACGAATGATGCTCAGATAAAGCAGCTAGAATCTTCAAGAAAGCCTTCAACACTCGGAAAAAGAAGAAGAAAATGAACACACGCACGCACACAAAGAGGAAATCCAGGACACAACAACAGAGCTCTAAAAAGCTCCATGAACAGAAGAAGAAGACGAAACAGGGCATCAAAAAAGAGAGATACAGGCAGACAGAAAGACTCAGGGAAGAAAGGAACAGCATGAGTCACCTCCGGATTATTACGACGGAACGAAGGACGTCGATCAAGGGAATAAGCAGCAGCAACCATCACAGCATCTCTCTCTCTCCTCACAGCAGCCCGTTCATCCAATGCACTCCGACTACTTCCCGATCCCATAATTTTACCTCCCTCCTAGTTTTCTTTCTCTGTACAAGTTGTTCCTCCAAAATACAGAAACATGGAACGAACTACTCTCCTCCTCGTTCTAAACTTCTCCTTTTCCTACTCCTACTCCTCCTCCTCCTCCTCCTCCAGTTCTTCCACAGCGAACCCTCGCTTCCCTTGCCCTCCTTCCTCCGTCAATCTTTCTGCCAACAGCCGTCTCTCAAGGACCAGTTGTTCCTTGATACGTAAAACGGCAGATCCGGCCGCAAGCAAGCAAGGGAAGGAAGCAAGAGACGAAGCAATCAGGGTCAGGGCACCATCGCTTCAAGCTTCTTCTTCTTGCTGCATAGCGTCTGCTGCTGCAGCGGCTGCTACAGTCTAGGAGCTTGGAAAAGGACTGTAAAAGAAGGGAAGAAAAGAAAAGAAAAGAAAAGAAAAGCTAAGCTAAGGGAAGGGGAAGGAAAGAACGAGGGAGGTGAGTGTTTTTCTTCGTGTCTTCTTTCTGTCCTTCTTTCCTGTTCTATCTTCGATGATAAACCTGACAATTTTGATTATTTATTTATTTATTTATTTATTTCCTGCCACTAAATTCCGATGGTAACATCGGAGCCGGCGCAGAGGGACAATTATTGTAATTGGGTGCAGGAGTTTCGTAACACCAAAATAGATTATGGCCTGGAATCTGCTCTCAATGAAGTGGAAAGGTGGGTTTCTTTTTCTTTTTTTCTTTTTTTTTCTTAGAAAAATAAAATAAAATCATAAGCTTCAGTCATGAATGACATATTTTCAATACCTTCTGAATCAATTTGCCACTCATTTATTAGTATTATATATTAATTAATTAATTTCTTAATTTTATTTTTTTCTTTCAACATCATTCTCAATGAATAAGCATATTTTCAATATCTTTTGCACCAATTTGCATTTTTTGTAAAATTGAATTTTAATTCAATTCAATTCAATTCTAACCCATTTTTTCATCATTTCATCATCATTAATAATGCAGAACAATGTGGAGCTTAAGTTGTACTAATTGATTTTTCATTAGGTCCCCACATTTTAAAGGAATTGGTACTCAAGTCTTCATCAAATGTAACTTGTAAATATTTATTAATCATTATACAACGTTTTCCTTCTTTTTTTTTCTTTTTTTTTCTTTTTCTTCATGTGGTGAGTTTTTGCACTGCAAATGACAAAATAAATGAAACAAAACTGGAAATATTTTGCTGAAAATGTCTTTTTTATTATAAAATAATCATCAAATAAATAGGGGAATTTTTATTTTTATTTTAAAATGTCATCATGTTTCAATTGCTCACAAAAGTTTGTTGTTAGCTTGTTGTTGTTTGGAACAAACTTTGGACAATTTTGAAAAGACTTGTTGTCAATAAATGCTAAATCTATGTTGAGATGCTTGTTGCTTACCTAAGTTGGAAAATTGAAAAGATAAATAATGATTACTATGAATGTTAATTTACAAAAGAAAACAACACGTCAAAAAATAAATCAATATGTGTAGCGTAAGGTCTTTTCTATTTTGTAATTTTGAAAGTTTAGCAAAATTAGTTGAATTTTCACTCTAGAAAACTTATTATCCCAATTTGTTTTTGGTTTTAAAAAAAGAAAATTTATCCCCAAAACATCAATGTTATATGGTAAAGCTCGAGGATGGGAACAATCTCAAAATAAGAGGCCTAGGACAAGATGAGAATTGAGTACAACCTCGCGTTTTGGCAATGTCCTCCACCTATTGGCTTTCCCAATCGTAAAGCACAACATGAGGTCTCCCACTCCCCAGGAATAAGCAAATGAGGAGGGAGATTCATGAACATAAGGTACTTTTCAAATATCACTGGGAAATTAATTTCTTGGAGTGCTTTACAAGCATTTAAAAATAAATAAAAAAGGGTCTTATGTTTAAAATGCAAAGTGCATAACAACTAAGTAAAGGCAAATAAGAAAAATCAAATTTTATTTGGTTCATGGTATTGACAAATGCTCATCAAGTGTTATTGTGAACTTTAATAACAAAAGAAAGGAGAACCCCTCAAAAAACCAAAACAAAGAACAAAACAAGAAAAAAAGTAGAAGGAAAAATATGTAAGTGCCATTGGCCCAAGTGCAAACTGGTTACCCACCTAATCTTTCCTTCCAAAACCACTTTTAAAAAATTTAATTGAATTTTCAATGACAAAAAAACTCCTCAAAATTTAAACTCTCCTGCACTTTATATATGTCTAACTTTTTGTCCAAAATCACTTTCATAAAATCCTACTTACTAAGGGCTTTCAAACAGTACCAAGAGCATGCCCAAATTCTCCTATAACATTTAATTTTTTATTTACATAAATTTTCACTGAAAATTTTGTTTAATATTCAATAACTTCTTCAATGTTTAGGTCAAAACACTATGAAACCTACTCATTGAGGGCTTTCCAAGGGTACCAAAGAGTGCGGCAAGAAGTGTTGTGGTTTGGGAGATCTCAACTCGAGAAACAAAACAAACAAACCACCTTCTTTCATAGATAGATATGATGGATGATACACTATGCACAAGGATGCCTTCCACTCAATACACATAACAGAGAAATTTTGCATGTTTTTATACATTTTGCATGTTTTTATTGTACATAGTGTCATACACTAGATGTGTGAAATGTCTTTCATCCAATACATAGATGTGACTCACTTGAATAACTTGAAAAATATGGATCTAACTTCTTAGTGTTATTTTCAAAAGAAAATTATTTTGAAATAATGATAAACTTTTGCTTGCAAAAAAGAAATTTGCAATGAAAAAATATACTTTTCCAACTTTCCCTGATTTTTATTTTTTTTCAGAAAATAGTGAGAATTCCACCACCAAAAAACAACACTAGTTTTTTTAAGTCTTTCATCTTGAACCTTGGCACAACATGTATCATTGATTGTCAAAACTACAATCTAGCTTGACTGGTGGTTGCTCCATGCTTGTGTAGTATCTTCGGCCAAAGAATCATAGGTCAATTTATTTTAAGTCACAAACTACATACCTTCCCAACATTTCAAAATTGAAAAACATTGTGATACAGGTTCCCGTCAACTTCTGCAATTTCAATCTCAAAATACTTTTAGTACCACCATTTGTTGAATCATCAATCCCATACCAATGGTTCACACCACCTCCAATTTTCTTGCAGATCAAAAGACCCAATTGATCCATTTTCATTGCTGGCCTTAAAACCTCCAACAAGATTTGTAGTGTATTTATCGGAATGCTTACCAAGTGTAAGAAGCCACCAAGCATTTTGGAAAACAAAATGCCTGCACCTGATGTACACACACTGATTTCAATCCTACCTCCAGTGGATTTTTGAGGTAGGATTGAGGAGCAGAATCTGAAATGCTAATCACTCTCTGCCACCTACTTCCTAACTACCTACATCCAGTTTTCTGGAAATAAGAACTGGGTTGAATTAATAACAGAAAGGCCATAAGGAGGAATCATCATATTGCAGCATCTATAAGGAACCTCCTTACTTGAACATATTCGTCTCAACCATCCTGTGCCCATTCAGGGCCATAAATGCAACATGTATTTGAACCATATCATCTACCCCTGATCTGTGCAAATCCAAATAAGAATGAGGATCAGCAATATTAGGCCAAGTAACATAAAAGTACAAGCGTTGTCTTACATGAGTGACTTGTGGGCTCCGCGTTCTCTCTTATTAGGAATTTCTTCCTTTCTCTTCTAAGACTGTAAGACCTAACCTGAATCTTAATGCAGAACCTAATCTTGACAACTTGTATCCATCAGGGGCAGAGAAACCAATGGGTAATAGGAGCTGTGAAGAAAGTACCTTGACAAGTGGACCACAACTGTCTAGCATCTCAAGTCTAAATTTTTTCAAGGGTACTTGACCACCTGGTTGTTACAATTGTCAAATAGACAAAACATGGTCAGTAAAACAGGGTGAGGTAGAAGGAACAGAGAAACATGTGAGACATTGGATATAAACCTTGATGCTTATACTTACAATACAAGTTTGCTCTGCAAAAAGAGGTGA
Source organism: Sphagnum tenellum (assembly GCA_963921925.1). NCBI lineage: Eukaryota > Viridiplantae > Streptophyta > Sphagnopsida > Sphagnales > Sphagnaceae > Sphagnum > Sphagnum tenellum. The sequence goes on along the minus strand of OY998160.1, from coordinate 3,871,573 downwards.
TACAGAAAGCTGCTTCACAAGTGCCAGAAAATCCACTGATTCATAAGGAGTTACACTAATGTAGTCAAATTTTCCTCCAAGCAGTTCAGCTGCCAAACAAAAAAAGGAAAAGATGTTACGCATGATCAAACTAGTTTACCTGCATGGGTTTAGAGGAGGATATCAGAGGGTTCAGGAGGAAGCGTTAAACTTTTTCTCAAATAGGTGTTTGAACACCTGATAGCAGCAAGGAAGAGAATAATCACACCATGAACTGCAGACCAAGCATGACTGAGTGTTTCCTCACCTGCAGGGCTACTCAGTCCTTTCTGAAGGTAGACAGCATGGTAATGGACAACACAGCATAGTGGACAAACAATGTAAAAGATGGATGACCCAAGAACTAGAGAGAATAACTGGCAACATACGGCCATAATTGACTGCCTGCTGCAGTAACACCTCAACCCATGCAGTGTGCACCACTGCTTGCCCTTGGAACCCTGTCAATGACAAATTGGCATCTAGCACTTGAGCTACCACCCATGGATCCATCTCCACAAAATGAGCCTGCTTTCACAAACCTCTTCTTTCACTACAATGTATTCTACACTGACAGAGGATCAAATTTGCAATCTAACTCTTATATTTTGAATAATACAGAGAAATGGTTTTATGAGGTTGCTATGAGCTTCATGCTTCTGGTTCAGACTTCAAAGTTCAGCAACTATGCAAGCATTGCACTTACCGCCACACAGCCCCTGCTGAGTGCCTCAATTCCCACTGAGCCCATTCCACTGTTAAGGTCCAGCCACCACCCTGCAGGCAAGCTTGCTGAACACCCACCCAATGCCTACACCACACAGAATTGCCCTTATATCATCAGCAACATGCAGAATTATTCATAACTTACTTGCATGTCAAAAGTAATTCAGTTGAAGAGGAAGTTGGTCAGCAATAATAGGTGCAGAACCTGTAGAATATTGAAGACAGCTCCAGGAACAATTTCCAACATTGGCCATACATTTGTGTCTGCTGGTGACTCCAACTTTCTGCCACCTGCTTTACCTTCCAACACCTGTATCCCAAGACGCATACAAGAACCAACATCCTCATGATTCTTGAGTCTTTTCTTTTCACACCTCACTGAAACTGTGAATCCATGCACCGCAGTTGCTCATGGACAAGAAGCTCCAGATAAAAAGGAGAATTGATGTACATGGTAGCTTGTGTATCAGCCTGGGTGCATCCTGAACAACAGTTTGAGGAATGTTGTGTTGACCTCTCTCTTCTTCCAGTTGTTGTCTCAATCACACAGGAACTTGTACCACTGCAATCTCCATCATCTGTACCATGGGTTTCAGCATCAGCACATGCTCATCATTTTTCAAGCAATCTTGTCCTAATGGTTCAAAAGAAAAAATTCACAATTACAACAGTAAAATTACAGATCCTCAGAGATGCCTTCAAGGTGGAATAAACAATCTGCAGATATTTGGTCTGAAAATTCAAAAGTTGTATACCTACCAGATGGACACAAAACCTAAATTGGATTTACACTAAGCGGGGTAACAAGAGAGATTTTCTAACCTTTTCAGTGGAGTCTAGTTCAATCTTCCAACCCTCTTCAATTTTGTACACCTCTTCCACCATCTTTACATCCTCTCTCTTATTCTTTCTCTTGTGTGCACTTCTCCTCACTACAAAGAAAGAAGGAAACACTGGTTGGTGTCAAACTGCTTGCTGTCCACAAATCATTGTCAGGTGCAATTCGAAGAAGAAGAAGAAGAAGCAGATAGATCCAGAAGTAGGTCTAGGGTTTTTATTTACAAGCTGAAGGCGATGAACATTGAGCTGTTATGCATTGAAGCATTTGCGATTCATGCCGATTTGCAATATAAGGAGCAAGAGATGGCAGGAGGAGAGAGTGTTCGTCACGGCGTTCACTGCTCCTCATTGACACTAAAACTTCAGACTCTTTTGTCAACAACAAAGCCCTACTTGTTCTGAGCTCATTCCAACTTTGGAGATTGGATTGGATTTTTGCCCTGAAAAACAAACTATGGAAAACTACCTAACAACTTACTAGGGTTACATCCAACAAAACACGAAAACTTTTGTCCATCTGAAAATAACAGTCTATAGCCACCTGTCATCTTCACATCAGTCAAGAAGCAAGCCAAAAATTTATCCCCCAATCCTGCATAGATGTGTACTCTCTTCACTATGGCCAGAGCCAACAAAATTCTGAATGAAAAGAGGGTCCCTTTGAAAGAGCAAAGCTGGGCAGAATCTAAATTGTACAAAAGACCCACTACATGTCTCCATGTACCAAATTCTATCTCCATGCACACCACTCCAATACCCACAATTTCAAAAGAGATGACAAACTTTCAAACAAGAAGATGCCCTAATCACGTTATCCAGATCCAAATGGATAGCAAACAGGAGACCTGGAATGGTTGTAGCATCAGAGGTATATATTGGAAACAATTTTTTTCGTCTTCCTGAACTTGGATTTGGGATTTGCTTTTTAATTCTCTATTGCTACCAGACCATTTACATAATTTGAACTTGACAGATTTCTTCCTAGCAAAGTGCCACACATTTTATTCATGATCATAGAAACACACTTGGTTGCTGAGTTCCCATGCTATTCACTATGCTTTGCTATGTTCACAACTTCATGCTGTTGAGTACATTTCAGCTCAATCTCTTGAGGATTAACAACCAAAATGATATGTGGTTATGGCATTCAGCAACCCACCTGAAGGCCTCCTGACAAATATTTGAACTGCCAGGTGTATTGTAGAAGTGTTCATGATGTGGACTCCTCAACCCAACAAGTGTGGTCAACAATGACAAAGTTGGAAAGATGATCTCGAATATTGTTCTGTACAATCAACACACAAAACATTAAGAACGGTTTCAGTTCCACACTTCTTTAGAGATGAATGACCCCTCAAAAGCTTGAATCAGAAAAGAAAAACTCTAAACCCTAAAAGCAAAAAAAGCAAAAAAAAACAGAAACCCTTCAACTGCCAAAGGAAACAATCAGAGAATTGGGAGCATACATACAGAGGTAATGAAATGCTCACATTCAAAAAGGAGATGAGACTACCTAGCTAGCAAGATCTCTGAATTCTGTGTCCTGGGAAAAAAAAGTGAGAGCTCCTAGTGTGTTTCCTGACCCTGCTATCGATCGATTATAAGATTTTTTTCCGTGTGCTCATTACATATTGCAATGACAATTGCTTGCTGCTTTATCATATATGCATGCACTTCAGCTAAACAGTTGAGGTTTGTTGCAACAAAAGTGTGGGTGACAGAATACATCATTGGGTTTGTTGGAACCATGGCCAAACAATATGGGAGAGAAAATGAGGTGCTATTGGGAACGTCTTAGGGAACCTTTTGGGAACCTGATGGAACATATTGGGAACAGACTAAACTCCAACCCCCATGATGAGCATTGAAGGATTGTGGCACAATAATTCTCTTTGTGGCCATATGAATCCTAAACTTTAATTTGTGCTTTTGGTTTCTAGATAAGTTGTGATTTGTGACAAACATTTGTTTAGGGCTTTTAGGATGCATTGTGCATTGTTTGGTTCTATGTTCGGTGTTTCCAAAGAAGGTCAAGGTTTTGAAGTTCTTGGGACCTCCTTCATTTCCAATAAAGTTCTCAACAACACAACATGTGATATGAGCTACAAGCAAGTTGCCTTTCTATTCCTTTTATGTTGTGATATTAGTCCTCTCGTTGAAGTAGACTCGTGGGAAAGTTAAAATCATGCAAGTTTAGGTGTTTAGTGTTTAGGTTGTGGTGTGAGTTTCTAGTTTTTAGGAGTTGCAATGGATTCCAACTATGGCAAATCATACTTTAATGAGATGTTTGTTGCATTGCCTATAACTACTATAAATGGCTGGAATACCAATGGTGAGAGCATTAGTATCTTTGTAGGAACACCATTTGTGTTGGATGTTAGTGAGCAAAAAGCTAATCAAGCACTAAAGGCACTAGTCACCCTATCTTGCTTGGAAAGGAAGCAAAAGAGTGTGTGGTTTGCCTATTTGAGGTGACTTCTTCAAAGACCAACGAAGTTTTACAAACCCTATAATCACACCTCCCTCAATTGGGTTTTTTTTTTGTGTGAACAATGGAATTCCTATAAAACTTATCAACGCCTAAGCCATGTGTTGCATTATGTGTTATAATGTGATAATTGATCTTTCAATCCTTGTTCAAAGAACTCAATGTCGAAACGGCTTGATTATATATTTCAAAATTAATGGTATCATGGCCATGAAAAAACACATTGATATTGACACATGCCAATTTAATTCAAAAATTGTTTGGCCATGGTTCCAACAATACTGAAAACTTTTTTACAAATCATGTCAATGTACAAGTTTGAGTGTATGGAGGAATGAAGTGTATAGCAGGATTTTGTGTTTATTTTATGGGGAATTTGGGTTTAAATTGAAAGAAATCTGGGAGTCCACTTGTGTTATTTGGGTGGGACTTTGTTATTAGAATGAAAAAATTCACATTAATAGAAAAAATTGAAATGTAATCATTTCATTTGTGATTACATGTGATTAATTGTCGCTCACAACTAACCTTGGTTGTTTTTGCAACTAAAAATTGCATTACACATTTTTTCTGTCACATTTGTAACTATGTCACAATTATTAGCTTTTTCATTCTTTTAAGAAATGATTTTTTGCATTATTTTCATCCTAGAAAGCTATGTATGGCCCATTAGTTACAAAAGTGACCAAAAAATGGTAACTAATAGTTATGTATACATAATTTATTTTACATCCACTAAGGTAAATATTAATGTTATTTTCATGATTTAGTTGGGCTTGGTTTGAAAAACTATTAAAATATATTAGGTTCACATTCAAGTATATGTAAGGGTGGCAATACATCATCATACATAAATGTATATATGTATATTTTGATATTATTAAAATTATATTTGGAATATAAATATAAATATTAAAATCATATTACAAGCTTATCCAAATTTTATCATATTTATAATTGTTTTTTGTTATTATTATCATGAAATATTGATTAACATATTTAATAATGCCTATAACAAGTGAAAAAAAAATTAAATAATATAATTATTATAACTAACCTCATTGGGCTACCTTCTAACTGAAATATTAATTCAATATTAATGATAATAATATTTATTTATTTGAGTTATTATTTTAAAATAATATTTAATTTAAATTTTAGTTTATAAAATTATAATTCATTATATGTTAATACCATATTTTACTATAACTATAAGTTTTTGAATAATAACTACTTATAAAATATTAAGATAAGAATTATAGTAATTACATTAATGATTGTAATTATAAGAATTACAAGAATTATAATACTAAAATTACTAAAATAAAAATTAATGATTAGGATAATTATAGTTAACAGATAATTATAATTAATAGTTAATATAAAATTTTAAATTATTTAATAATAATGTAACTAGTTGGTTGATTATATAATTATGTAATTCAATTTATTGATGAATTATAATTAATTAATTAATTAAGTAGTTAGTTAGTTACTCATTTATCTAGTTAATTACATAATTTACAAAGGTAAAAATGAAAATGAAAAATATGGGATAAACCTTTTAGTTGCAAATAGTTTACAACTAAACTTCCTAGGGGCAAATTAATGTGTAACTTCAAAATTGATCCCATATACTTTGTCTTCCATTCCCATTTTTTAAATTATATAAAAAAGGTGTTTACTATTACATTTTCATATAAAAAACATTGTGCATATAGGATGAATTAATTAAAATTTAGGCTTAACTCAAAATAAAATAATTTATGTACCTACTTCCTACCTTATCTACCACCCTAATTAACATGCCTACCTATCTACCTACCTACCTAAATAGGTATTTTTTCTAGGTAGGGAGGTAGGTGTTTAAATTAAATAGAAAGGTAGGTAGATCATTTGCACAATTCAATAATTACAACTTGGCACCAAAATGAAATGACACATGTGTAAATCAGAAACATCACTTGTTGGACAATTGAGATATTATATTTGATTTTTTTTAATTAAACATTATTAATGTGCCACATGGCATTATCCCATTTAAAAATCACCTTAAACTTGGGCAACTTTTAACCATATGATTGAAATAATATAAACTTAAAAACTAATGACTTGGATTAAGTCTAATTTATTTATAACTTGTAATTCAATATTGCCATGTGTCACATCTAAGGAATAACATGTGGTGTGATTTTGAATGTCACCAAAATAGTCAAATGGTTAATCACAATTAACACCCATGCAATTGTGGTAGGTATACAATGGATGAAATTATATGCATACATATTCAAAATCATTCATAATTTGATGGCATCATCATGACACCATGTTGTTTGTGATTAATGGTTGCTTGCGACTTGTTTTACATGACTAATGAAATTTTATTCACAAATTGTCACTTACAATTAAGATGTAGTTGCAACCCCCATTCACAAATTTGGGTTCTTTTTCTAGTGTCAAAAGGATATGAAGCATGAAGTCCTAATTCATATTGACAACTTGTAGACTTAAGGAGCATGGCTATGATTTTTTTTGTTGAAGAAATCCCACATGCATCTGGTTATTAATTAGGAAATGTGATTAGATTCTTATTTTTATATTCACTTTCAATAAAGAAATATGTAATGTGTTGTGGGCTATGCATTAAAATGCATTGAATTATTGTACACATTCTAGGTCTACCCCATTTTTCAATTACAATGGGTTTATGTTGTTTAAATTTTTAATTATTTGTAGGTCACATGATTGTTGAGATCTAAAAAGAAAGTTGAAACCAAAGCTACAATATAGAAAGTTTTGATTTGAGTCCTAACATTGTTGGATTTTGTAAGATCCATATACAATTCTTTAACATGAAATTATGTTGAAGATGAAGTTATTGTGTGTTGCAACTCCAAGTTCCTGTAGTTCCAAATTACTATGTGCTTCTATTAAAGATTAACTATTATGATATTTAATTATGCAACTGCGAGCTCCATGTTGTTTAATGGAGCATGGTTAGGGAAATTATTGCAATATTTAACTATAAAAATCCAAGCTCTAGGTTGTTCATTGGAACATGGCCAAAAACACATGCAAATTCTTTTGGTTTAAGCCTTAATTTTTAATTATTCTTTGTTGTTAAACATTTGGTAGGATTTTTTTTTTATTATTTTGCATGTTTGCTAATAAAATCATTATGTTTCAAGATGCATTGTTGTATCAAAAAATAATTTTTATAGCTATCAAATAAAAATAAAAATAATGTTATAGCTATCAAATAGGGCCTTGTGTTGTTGGTTAGGTTCTTTCACCATTAACACAACAAGTTGCATAAACATTTATGAACTTCTTGCCATTTGCATTTGGATGTGTCTTAAACCAAGCACACAAACATTATTGCTTATTGATGTTTTGCATGCAACAATTGCTATGGTTTTAAAGTTTTGAAAAAACATTGTTGTTCAAGTGTATTATAAGCATAGTGGATGATGACATGGCCACTAAATTGTTAGCATCAAATGAATATAAAAAAATAGGTGATTTGTGTTTTGCTCCTTTCGTCATTACTACAAATGTTTGAGTGCAAAAATGTTCATAATATGTGGTTTCTTGTGTTGGATCCATAGTATCAAAAATCTCCCTTTTTGTATTTTTTTAGGGATTGAAGTTGTGTGGGGTTATGATCAAAGTCAATAATCCCAATGTTGATCAAATGTTATGAATGTTTGCAAGTACAACCTTTTACCTATCCTATTGATTCATAATATACTCCTATATATGGATATGGATGTGAGGTGTGACCTACGCCTCCTTGAAATGACAAATTTTAATATTGAGCCAACAAAGGAATGCATCATTTGAGAGTTGTTGTAGTTTCATATTGATGTCAAGGACATAGAATGCCCTTTTACAATGGTGGAGGAAACACAAAATTATGTTCCTTACAGTAGATTTGTTTACACAAAAAACTTTAGGAATTGTCACATGACAAATATAGGTAGAACACATATTTTCCCTTATAGGTACATTGATCAATCTATAATGATGTAAATTGGAAATTGAATGTCTTGAGTAGTTGATTTTTGTTCACAAAAATTGGTCTAATGATCTTAGGTCCAAATGCAATCCAATCCAAAAAACATGGTGGGTGAAAATCCTTAAATGTGTACCACAAAGGACAAAAATGGCTTAGTCCTTACTACATTCCTTTTTAACCTTATATTTTGATCCCCATAATAAATAATGAATCAAAAGTTGTCAAATTTTTCGAAAGGATTATATTTTAGATTATTACAAATTTACATTCCATCATAATCATCCATAAATGTGTTTTTACATGGTCAATTTTTTTTAAAATAAAATAAAATGATATTATGATAAAATTTTGGTACATTTTAAATAATTGCATCCGGTGGATGTGTTTGAACTTGGAATGGAGTTGGAAAAAGAATTATAAAAAGAAGTTAAAGGAGGTTTAAACATGAGGAAATGGTTGATGATCATTAAAATTGAAAGACATATTTTGACGCACCCCCAAACTCCATGGTAAACTCAACCACGAGTCCAAGGTGAAAATAATAAAAAGATAAGGAGTTGGGGTACATTCCTTGGCTTACAGCACTTTGAAGGTAGAAGGGCATGTTGGAGCTCCGAGATGGGGTTTAGGATGAATGACAAACATGTCAATTATTTGCATGGACCTGTACAAACCAAACTAAACCTAAGAGCATAATTGGAACATTTTTGATGCATGAACGAGCTAGGGGCAAACATAGACTCACAAGATTCACCATGGCTCGGACTTTGGAGAAGCCACCACCTACCCCTTTATAAATTTTTTTGGTGCCTATCCATAGGGCACTAACCCACATGTCATTTTGTCCCCAGACTCCCAAGTTGCGAGTCTCGAAATTTTTGAAATTAGGACTTTTATGACTTTGGAAGCCCGTAACTTCTTATGCATATGTCCGATTAAGTGAGCCCTAAATCAAAGTTGTAGCCCTTGTTGAGATTTTTCCAACGATATGTTGCATGCCATCTGCACGTAAGTAAATCAGGACGATTTTTGACTTTTAATGTTCAAGAGTCAAATTGGCAATTTGACTCCCGACCCTTCTTTTGGTAATAACTTGTGTTTAAAGTACCCAAATGGGTGATGCGAACCTATTTTAGAAATTTTTATTCCAAGATCTTTTCAGTGGTATAAGGAATTCTTCAAACCAATGAGTTTTGACCCTTATAATCGGCTTCTGAAAATTCGGGACTCCATTGGAATTCTAATTCCCAAAGTGAGAATTCATTTAGGAATGCAGGGGTTCATTTCCTCACACTCTCCTACACTCTCAATATCATGAAATGTGATTCCTGGGCTTCACCTTTGGCCCGCACCTTTGCAAGCCCTTGCCTTAGTTTCAAACCCAAAGCTAAAATTGCGACATATTTTGCTTTGTTGAATTTTGTTTATTTTTTCCTTTACATTTAAGAAACAGTCATAAGTTAATGTGATTATTTGATTTTTTCTATAAAACTTTGGGTTAGTTGTTATTATACATGGCTTAATTTGCTTCAATGTAATTATAGTGTGGTGAACCACTATTACACATGTGATATAAAAGTACATGTAATGAACCCATGATTTAAGTTGAAACATTTGATATTTCAATTACATTCGAACATTTATACATTTGGCATTATGTTTTAAGGGGATATGATAGTTCTCTACGTAGGGTAATCAGGAATCAACTTCATTACCATTCAAACAAATGGTTGGTAATTTTGTTAATACCCAACACTATTTTGCTTGGCAAATGGATATGTCCCCTTGGGACATAATGTCAAAAAATGCCCATTGGATCCAACACACCAACAACAATAATGAATTCAACAACTACCCTAATAACCATTGGCACATGTTCCTATTTCTAAAAATCAACAAACGTTAGTTACATCATAAATAACCATGATGTATTGTCAATATTTTGGGTGGGTATTTGAATTTTGGAAAGGGAATGTATAAAATTCAAATACCCACCCAAAGTCGATTCCATATTTTTAAAAATTACCTATGTAATTTGGCCCTTAATGAACATTTTTTGGAATAGTGGTTGATTGTGGGTTTCCACTTATGATAAGCTTGCTAATGGCTTGGGTGGGTTATTAATAGGTAAATTTTCCAATCCCATCACACATGTTGGAGATAGGCTTTTGTTTAAACCCATTGATTTTATCTTCATACCAAATCATTAAATGACAATGATTGTAATGAAACCTCATATGATTAGGCTTATGTCATTATAATGTTCATCATTGGGTCCATTTGAATAGTGGGGCCATGAACATGAGTTTTTGGAAATGAATTCATTTTTGTAGTGCACATAAACTAGTTTTGTTGAACATGTGCATGTGTTGTATCTTTAACACATTATTGTTTGTTCTTCATTAAAATCCATTTGTTAGTAACATTGCATGTGATGTTGCATCTTTGGCATGTCTTTTTATTTGTTTTTCATTTAACTCATTTTTTATACACATAAACTGTGTTGTTGCATTTTTAGTACATTTTATGGTTTTTTTTTATTTAACTCAAAATTATAACATGACATCTTTTGTTGCATCCTTTGCAAGTCTCCTAGTTTGACTTTTCTATAGTCTCTTGTTGTTTTAATGCGGCCAAAGTGTTAATTAGAGTTTCAAAGGAGGAGATCATGCATAAAGGCTATGGAAAAACTTCTCAATGTCCATATAAGGATGGACAATACCCTAAAGTTGTCATGTTAAAACCACATGTAAATCTTTATGAAACTAAAATATCATGAAAACTACCTTCATGTATACCAAATGTGTTAAAATTTTGTAATTTCTTACACTTTAATAACTTTTTCAAGATCAAAGAAATTTTTATTTTCTTGGCAATTTTGAGCTTGATTCCTCATATTGGCACAATATTTATGCAAAAAGAAAGTTAATGCAAAGATTTCAATGGCCTTTAATTGGAGTCTTACCAAAGACTACAATGTAAATGTGGTTTTCATGTATTGGTTTATTAAATACCAAAATTACATTTTTTTATAAAATATAATTTTAAAAATTGGATATTGATATTGAGACTAAATCTGACCCATCCAATAATAAAAACTTAAACTTTGTTGGCACGAAACCTAGCATCATAATCAATTGTATAACTTTGTTTTAAACCATGATTACAAATTTTGAGTTATTATAATCATTCATGACGTTCAAAATCAACATCCAATACATGCACTTAAAAGGATCCAATACACGTGCACCTAAATGGATTAACATATGTGGCCATTTTTATGAAATATTTTAGAGCGCACAAAATTTTGAAAATATTTTATGAAGCTTTGAATAAGGGTGTTGAAAAATAGTGTTTCAACAAATGTTTTGAGTATGAAAAAGGACTTTAACATATTTAAATTATCTCAAATTCACAGGATTCCATTTTTAGAAGTACACAAATACAATCCCAAAAGATGGATAATTATTTCATCAAATAAAATAATGGTTATTTAAAAAAAATGTAGGTATAGGTTTTTATTGTATCAATAAATGTTTGGTTTTTTTAGTTGTCACTACACCTTATTGCCCTTGATATCACAATTATGTCAAAAAATGGTAATAAACAAAATAGTGACCTAAGTATATTGTATTATAATAACATGATGGTGGGATTGTGTGAATCAATGAGCTTCATAATGCTTATGAACTACTACATTTCATATATTTTTAAAGAGGTGAATTGGGATGGGATCCTAACACCTCACATGCAAATTTTAATATAAACAATGATAGCAAGGATGAAAAACATCTAAACCAAAATGAACAAAAGGTGATGCTTTTATAATGGATCACACATGTTAGAAATATGGAGTGAATAAAACATGTCATTCCATTAATTAAGGCACCTTTTGAAACACATCACAAATATTTATGCCCAAGTTGAAACATGTCAATTGAACTACATAAAGCTCCATCATGACCTTCACCAAAGAATTGTAGATGTTGCCAACCATGTAAACAATTATTTTAATACTTTGGGATAGTTAACAATTTTACCTCCTATTTTGATTAGAGGTCTATTGCACATGCACCAATCATATCAAGATATAATGTTGTTGGTTAGTGTGTTTGGAAAGCTTAGTTTGTTCATTACATTCAAATGCAATCCAAACTAGCAAGAAATTATTAATGAATTTATACTTGTTAACATGTAATTAATCACCCAAACTTGGTGGTTTGTGTGTTTAAATTGAAAATGAAATCATTCATGGATGACGACATATAAAAATGTTTTGGGTTGTTTAAAAACATGTGTGTATATTAATAAATTTTGAAAGCATGAACTTCCACACATGCATCTTCTTCGCATTTTAATAGATTTTTTTAATTCATAAATGCCCAAGGATTTTTTGATAAGATCGTGAATGCATAAATACCTTGTGTGGATCACATCCTAGACTTCATAACACAATAAAAAAAATTCATGGTTCATGGCCAATGTGGGATTTTCAATCCCAATTTGACACCTTGCATGCAAAATGGTTGACGTAGGAAAATGTTATCCAAAGGATTTCCAAAAACAAACAGTTGTTGGGGCTAATAACATTGTTTTATATCAATGAGGTAACAACAATACAACATAACATTATGAAACGATATAATGTTGGACAATTGTTGGATTGTCCCCATAATCCATGATTATCCCCAAATACAATTGTCGCATTAATGTGGAAATATATGATTTGGATATATATATATATATACACATAAAAGGTCATGATAGAATGAATATGCAACTTTAAGCAAACAATGCCATTCCTTTAAATGACATCCAAAATATGGATGAGATTTCATCCTACATATTGATGTTAGGCATATATTTGCATTTGAAGCCACATGGTGTCTATTTAACTTTTGATTACATCAAGAATATCCTAACATAATCCGCCTTGCAATGGAGCTTCCAAATCGATAATCTATAATTTTTTTTTGTCACATCAAACATTTGCAATTCATTAAAGGGTCAAATAATACAATATTAACATAATGGATGAAGATCAATTGTAATAATGCAAATGCAATTTATTACCACCATTTCCCATGGCATTGTATAGATGGAACAAAGCCAAAAAAATATTGACTCCATGTCAAACCTCTTGCTTTCATTTTCCTATTGTTCAATTATATACATCCCACCTAGGATTTTATTTCCGACTTTTGTTATGTACCATGTCACTAGAGCCAAAAGGTATGGAGACATACACCACAATTATGCTATTATGTTAAATTAACCTACAAGAATCCTCCCAATGAATTTGCTTTCCCCTAGAAATTGTGATTGCAAAAATGCTCCTAACGAATTTCTTTTTTCACATGACGTGATTGCAAACTATTCATTCATGATAATGTTTTTTTGTAAATTGTGATTGTAGAAATGTTCGCATGATGAAATTTTTCTATTTTGCATATTGCAATTGCAAGAATCCTCATGATGATTGATTTTTATTTTAAAAAAAAATTTCCCACATATATAATAACAAAATGTTCATTCACGATGAATTCTTTTGTGCAAGTTGTGATTGTAGTTTTCCTAAGGATTATTTTTGTTTTCGCAGATTGTGATTGTAAAAATGCTCATTTCTATTTTGAAAATTCTGATTGTAGGAATCCTCCTAATGCATTTAATAAGAATTACCTATGTTGTAACATTGTTCTAACAACTTGTATACAAAATCTTGAAACACATGTAGAGTGACTATGATCCAATAAAAGGAAGGGGATTAATAGAAGCAAATCAAACATTACCATGCGAGAAGACTACAAGTGAAAACAAACTTGCATTCAAGGATTTGAACCCAATTGTTAACTTGGGTTCAAAAAATTAGTCTTGCACCAAGAAATAGTCATGCGCATACCGTCATGTCAGATGGTTTGTATTCAACTCAATTAAAATGTTTTTCCTGCACTTTTGGGACATGCATATTGTCTTCAATGTAAAGAATTCTTAGGCAGCAATCTGTTAATAGCAGGACATTTTCGCACCTTCTGAAGCATTTCTAGCTAAAAGCTGAATTCGACTGCAATTTGATAATTTTATGCATAATTGGTTTAAAATGCAAACAAATTCACATTATGCAAGACAACATAATGTTTTCAGCAAATGCAATACAAGGCAGGAGTTGCGAGACATTCAATTTTTTCTTGGTGCTCAATGCATGATATCATTTTCAAGTGATCTGATGTGTTTGTGGGGATTAGCCTTGGAGACAAGGTTGTGGAATTTGGAAGCATAGAGGACAGCCAAAGAGTGCTCACTAGATGGTGTCCTTGTGCGCTGCAGTCTCTTGGAACGTTGTGATGCTGAGACATATGGAAGATGGAGAAGGGCAGAAGGCATTGACATTACTTCAACAAATGCAATGGGGTGCACCCTGTCAGTTTCACAGGTATTCTGAACTTGTGTGCAATCATGATGACACTTGAAGACAGCAGTTCTATCATTAACAGACGATCAATCTTATTTCCAAGTACAATGTTATTGTGTGGGATAGCCTTTTTGACATGACATGCACAAAATTTGTGGGACCATGGCAGAGCTTGGAGAATGTTCAGCAAGATGGGTAAATGTGCTGCAATGATATCATGACTTGTGGAATGTTGACAAGTACAGAATGCATTGGAACTGTTTGGACAAACACAACACAAAGCAAAGGTGTGTATCTAGACACTGTCACTTGAAACACTCTGATATTAATCCTGTGAAATGCAGGCAAAGTGCAGGAAGCAGTGGAGCTATTTCAATAAATCCACTTCAAATTTGTGAAACAATTTTGTGTCAGTTTCATGGGGATCCTGGATGCATCTGCCATGGTTGTGACATTTGGAGAGGCCAGGTGTTCACATGAACAAATCATTCAATGCTGTTGTGAATCCCATGTCCTTGTGGGGAATAGCCTTGGTGATCTTCATGAAAGATGTGAGATCATTGAAAGGCTGGGAGGCTGAATTGGTTTGGATCCCTAGTCCAGTGCTAGGAAGGTCACCCACACAAGGAGAGGCTGAAATTGCCATCACTGTGGACATCTGCTTGCAGAGTGTTCAACAAAGTGCTCACTATCTCCTGGAATGCTGTGGTTTTGGGGCAAGGGAAATATACGGCAAGGGCCAAATGCATGGGCATTATTTCAACAAAGGGAAGGTTGCAAGTCAAACTCTTTGACTCTCTTGGAAATAGTGAATCCATGTGTAAGCACATAGTGGCAATTGAAGAAGGCAGATGCACTCATGAGTAGAATCTAGATCATACGAAAGTTGGTTGCAATTCTAATGAGTCTTTTGCAGGGGGATAGTCCCATTTACATGAGGGATGCTTCAAGAGTACTCACAAGAATGCATGCATTCTTATGTTCAAAATTGCTTGGAGCTTGTTTATCATGTCAAGCCTTTTCAACACTGCAGAGGTCCTGAATTCAACACTGAGTACCTAGAATTGGGTTGGAAAGTAGACAAAGAATGTATGACTGAGCTTCTTAGATAGATGGATACACAACTTCGCCCAGATCTTCATGATCTGAACAAGAATGGACTCCATTAGTCCAGATGAAGAGGCCATGGGAAACACATAGAGTTATTTGTAAAGTCACCCTGTCTTTGAGCCCTGGTTTGACTCACTAAACTCCTAGTTTTCATCCCCAGTTCAAGTGTATTGATGAAGTAAGTGAAACTGAGGTACTGTTTCATGAATCAATACAGAAAAATTTGCAGAATCTTATTCTTACAAGGCTTGATTTAATGAAGAATACGAGCAGCGGTCGAGAGTGAGGTAAGGTCGCCCTGTCTTTGGAACCTAGTTTGACCCTCTAAACCCTGTTTTCATCCCCAATTATAGTTTTTATCGATAAAGCGAGCCAAATTGGGGGTACCATCTCACGAAACTGAGTATCAATGCAGAAGATTTGCAGGATCTTATTCTGATAAGGCTTGATTTCATGAAGAATATGAGCACCAGTCTAGAGTGAGGTAAGGACTCTCTGTCTTTGGGCCCTAGTTTGATCCTCTAAAAACCTGTTCTCATCGCCAATTCAAGTGTTTATGGATAAAGTGAGCGGAATTGGACACCATTTCATGAAACTGAATATCAATGCAGAAGATTTGCAGGATCTTAATCTGACAAGCCATGATATGACGAAGAATTTTGAGCACCAGTCAAGATCAAGGTAGTAAGTAATAAGGCAAATCCAAAACTGGGGGTGAAATTCCCCTGAGGACGAAATTCAGGTGAGTAGAATAGTTTGGGCCCCCTGCGTTTCTTTACTGTTTTCACCCTAAGTTCTCATTTCATCCCCAGTTTCTTTCAACGAACGAAACTGGGGCCCAGGAACCAGCAGTCCCAGTTACTTGACCATACATCCATCCAAAATTTAGGTGAATATAATAGTTTGGTCCCCTGGGTTTCTTTACTGTTTTCATCCTGACGTCTCATTTCATCCCCAGTTTCTTTCAACGAACAAAACTGGGGCCCAGGAACCAGCAGTCCCAGTTACTTGACCATACATCCATCCAAAATTTCGGTGAGTAGAATAGTTTGGTCCCCCGTGTTTCTGTGTGGGTAACTATTTCCATCCTGACTTCCCATTTCATCCCCAGTTTATTTCAACAAAACTGGGGCCCAGGAACCAAGAGCAACAGTTACTTGACCACCCATTCATTCATCCATCCATTCATCCAAGTTCAGAGAGTTGAGGATCAATTTGCGGCAAAACTGTCGACCCAACAAAACAGCAAAAGGATCTTAAAGAAACACTCTTTAAGTGTTGTTGCCCGTTACCCGAAATACCTAACCTTTTTATTTATTTATTTATTTTATTATTCCGATGATTTGTTGTCTACTACTATAACGATCCCATACCCACCTCTTCCTCGTGGGTGGGACGGAACCGTAAATGCAGCTACGGTTCCGTAGCACGCTCCGTGCATGCACCCCTTTCGTCCGTCCCCCGGATATGGTCATGTCAGACCAGCTGCATTAACATCCAAGGATGGTTTTCTGCCTTTGTTTCGGCAAATGGGCATGAAAGAACATGTGACTTTCTCATGCACCCCCCCCTCTCTTCTCTCTCTCTCTCTCTCTCACACACACTCTCTCCATCATCGTCATCATCAGCAGCATCCGATCTGATTGATTGATGATCATGATGCGCCTACTGCAAGTTTCCATTGTGATAAGCCTCTCTGTGTGCGCTTGTCTGTCAGGTTTAGGTTTAGGGTTTGTTGGTAGGTTTATAGTTGGTTTGTAAGTAGGTTTTAGGGTCTAGGCTGGTCCACATGGAATGGTGAGCGGTGTTTGGTATTTTAGGATTAATTTTAAAAAATAAAATAAAATAAAATAGCCAAGGTGGCTCCCAAGAGTGTAAGAGCAAGAGAAAAATTGGTAACCCCTTTCTATTTTTTGAATTGAAATTAAAATGATGACACATGTCAAAATCTTATATTGATTGATACAATGATCAATGAATCATTATTCTTCTTGTAAAAGAAGTTTGTGAATCAATTCATCTTCATTTATTATTTAAAAAAGTAAATAAAAACAAAATAGTGTTTGGTATTTTCAAGCTTAATTTGTAATTGTAATTCAGTAAAACAACCAACAACAATGTGCCTCTCATAACAAAGGTGTGATGAAACAAGTGAGAATAAGTTTTGCACCTTGGTTGAAAGTGGCACAAAAAATACTACTCTAAATACCAATTATGAACTTACCACACACAACCCTAAAACCTAATGCTCGAACCTGTTTGAAACTCTCAGACTGATCCAAGTCCAGAAGGGTTTCGTCCAGGAAAAATGGACAAATAGAAAGTTTTGAATTTTATCCCTAATTCAAAACTCCTGGTTCTAGCACTTGGGTGGTCTGAGTTCTTGCACAACATTGATTTTTACCAGTGTTGCTCGGTTTTGGGTTTTGGCCAATTTTGATTTTTAGTTTGGTTTTTGGGTATTTGGATTGCAAGATCTAAGTTTTGAAAATAAAATAAAAATCAGAACTAAAATTGAAACTTGAAACCATGAATTGGCCAATTAAAAACTAGTTTTGTTACTATTTAGAGAGGTTTAAACACTTTTCATGCTATATCCCTCCTGGGATGCTAGCCAATGATACAACGTCAAAAAATTGAGAAAAAAATCGGGTGTTTTGTGAGGGGGAAAGGCCTAAGGTATTAGGGATGTGGTTGTTACTTTTGGAACGTGTCTGAAGTATGCAACTTAATTTAATTAAATATCTTTTTTGGGGTTTAGGCAAGTAAGTTGAGATAAGAAGGTCACCTTCTTGATTAGGACCTTTGGAGGACCCCTTTTGAGGACCGGTAAACCTTTTTTCATAAGGCCCCCCCCCCTCAAAAGGGATACTTCCAAGGGCCTTTCTCCCAAACAAACAATTGCACCCCGCCTTCGCGCCATGCCGAGAAAGCAAGCAGCAAATTCGTGGTACGGAGGAGACGGGTACGGTACGGCTGTAAGGA
The DNA here is from genome assembly GCA_963921925.1 of Sphagnum tenellum. Classification (NCBI taxonomy): domain Eukaryota; kingdom Viridiplantae; phylum Streptophyta; class Sphagnopsida; order Sphagnales; family Sphagnaceae; genus Sphagnum; species Sphagnum tenellum. Next base: position 3,852,979 of record OY998160.1, on the reverse strand, counting down.
AGCTTCCGGTGGCACGTGGTTGGATGAGAGTAGGAAGGTAGGGCGGACCTATCCGCAAGGTGGGTAAAAGATAGGGATACGCTACCAACAAATTCCCCTTCCCATTTCCACCTGCTCCAGCTAGTGTATGTACACCACAAAAGGGCAAAGGTAAAAAAAACAAGAAGAACTCCTGACTAGTTACTGCAGTTGTTTTAATTGTTTGGTTTTTTACTCATACTGACTCACTGACTGACACGCTGGGACGCTTTGATGATCGACGATGAAATTTCTGTAACATGCTAAAGGGGGGTGTCCATGCAGGTTTTGTGGTTTCAAAAGTTTGCCGATTTTTCCAAAATTTCTTGCGTTTTTTTTTTTTTTTGGGAGTTTAAAATATTAAAAAAAAATTTCCAAGAAGTTTCCCAAATTTTATTTTTTTGGGATTAAATTTTCAGTAAAAATAGAAAATTTCAAAAAAATTCCAAATTTGTTTTTCACCAAGTGGGGAAGATTCATTAAAATAAAATAAAATAACTTCTTGGGATGCTAATGTGGAGACAAGTGTCAGAACATTGGAAAGAAAACATCAGTGCCTATGCAGGAGCTCTTATCTTATTTCGTGTAGGGTTAACTCCCATGGAGCCAGGAGTTCCCAAAATAACCACCCCCAAGGTGGGAATTGACCTCCAAGGGAGTTACCGGACATAATGCCCGGCCATCCAACGGATGAAGTTGCACAATGAAGTGCCAACAAAGAGATGGAACGCCAGATGAAACGAGGATGACTCCATGAAATGCCCAATAAAAAACCAAAACTCCATCCAATCTCTTCGGAGGGAAATTTCACTTTGTAAATCGGGATCCTCCTAGTGTTAAGAAAATAGCCAAGGGAAAGACGTGTTCCCACAATGGCCTTTTTTCACCGAGGTTGGTGTGGCTGCAAAATGAAGACTTTGATTGTCATTGGTCTTTTGCTTGAACATTGAAGCTTGTGTTTAACTCTTGAGCGACAACAAATAGAAACTTTGACTTTGTGTTCCCCAATGAAACTCTGCATGTGAGAGAGAGACACACACACACACGAATTGTGAGATCACAAATTGTGTGAGAGAAGAAGGACGGTAATTGAGATTTCTTTTTGAATTTTTGTGATTTGCAAGTAATTGGAGTGAGGAGAAATTTCAAGGAGTTGGGATATGGGAGACTTTGCATGATTTTTTATATAGTCGTCCTTCGACAATTCATTTAACGTAATCCTTCATAAGGTGATTCTTAGATAATTCCTAAAACTTCATTTTCAGGCCTAATTATCTCATTTTTTTTTCCCTTATTAGCTTTTATAATAACTATCTAAATCCTTTCTTAATAACTATCTCTTATTTCAATAATTATTTCATTCCTTTTCCTTACCCATGAACATGGACATTAAAAAATAAATTATAGTGTCTCTCTTTTGAGGTCTATGATATTTATATTAATTCAAATTAAATTTGACATTGAGATAAATAATAACAATGAATTATTGAAAAACATATGAGAACATAAGGAAAATAAAAATGAAGGAAAATAAAAATGAAAATCATCACTTGTAATGTGCAGCAATGCGGAGCCCAAGTAAACTAATAACCTGAGTTCTTCCAAAAGATATTTGTGAATGGATTATGGAGGCATGATTTGTTTGTGCATTATGCTTCATAAAACCTCATTAGGCAACATAGCAAAGAATGGGCAGTCTCCTCAATTATCAATCTCTTTGTTATTATGATACTATTTGTGCTATTTTTGTGGGCAAAGAACGTTGAACTCCTTTGAAACACGGGTTACTGACAAAACTAATCCATTTATGAAGCAAAGGTAGTTTGTTTTGTTTTGTCATGCTGAGAGCTCCTGAATCACCACGGTGCTTTATGTCATGCTCTTGATATTTTCACGAAGCTCTCAATGAGTTAGGTGCACCGGCTCGGTTCCAGACTGTTTGGAGTTATGGTGTGAAAGTTATTGATTATTGAACCAATTTCTCAAAATTGTGAAAATTAAGTAAAATTAAAACTGAAAACTGTATTGGAATTTGGGGGCGTTCTTGGTGTTGCTGGAAAGCCCTTGGGGAATCAAATTTAATAGAGTTTATTTCACAATTTTTAAAGCTTATGTATGAAAGAGTTTGATTTTTGCAAAAATTGCAAGAATTGGGTTTGGAAGGAAAAATCAGTTGAGCCCTCAAATGTGTTCACACTTTGAACACTTTGGCTAACGGCACAGGCTACACTAGTAATGGATGAAATGACGATGAGAATGTCAAAAATATTGAATAAGATCTGTTTGAACAGGATGTAAATTTTGGTAATGAAGCAAATGGATCTCAATGTAGAGAATTCATGGGTCAATGCAAATGGATCTAAATGTAAAATTCATCAACAACAAATTTGAAATGACCTCAAAATGCATCTAAATGTGAAAATCTGAAGAACAGATGATGACATTGAGTAAGTGGTGGAGAAGAAGAAGAAAGACTAAAATGTGTGTTGGGGGATTCACGACCTTTTTTTTTCCATGTTGAAGAATGACCATCTACCATGCCTCCTACAAATCACATGATTTAGTAAGATTAGAATCCCCAAAATACAAAAACCATCGCCAATGATTTAGGGAGGGGCCGAAATGACCTTATGCAACAGAGTTTATGAATATGAAAACATAAATTGGCCATTTGTGAGTTTTTCTAGTGTAAAATAGAGTAATTTAGATTTTTTTGGGAAGAATTCTCCAACTTTTGGATATCACAAAATCGAAAACAAGAGACCCCACTCCCCCCCCCCCTCTCTTGAATATCAAATGGTAAGAAAAAAGGAAAAAAAGAAAAAACTCCATACCTATTGGTTTTCAACTGTACGCCCATGCAAAATGCTGGCTCCAGGATTTTCCCTGTCTTGGCCTAGGGGCAGTGCCCAAAACTGCCCAAGGCCTACTGACGTCCATGACCTTGTCCGAAAATTCAGTCGCCAGTTCTGGCGACGCCGGCCTTGAATAAATAATGCCTTCATTCCCTGACATTTTAAACCACGGTTAAAACATCCAACTACGGTAAAACAGCCTAGGTTAAAGCTTGGCGTCGTCTCTAGCCAGCAGCCCTTACCGATCGGCCCTTACTGAAGCACTAGAGCTACACCACTGCCTTATGCAGCGACCTTTCTTGACTCCATAAAGCCTCTCGCCCCTTCCCCCCTCCTTCAGGAGGTTGTTCTTCCCGGCTGCTCCGCTACCTTGGTGGTCTTCGTCTGCTGCTGCTTCGTTGCATCGTTGCGCGATCGGCTGCGGAGTCCGTGAACATTTCGAACTCGGTAATGTCTCCCGATGCTCGTCCATCGATTCACGTAACTCCGCTTTTTTTCGTTGTGACTTTATCTGTGAATAGGTGGGACGGGAAAGAAGTTTTTTTTTTTTTTTTTTTCGGTTTTCTTTGTGTTGCTGCTTTGGATGGCGTTTGCGTCGTTGCTTCTTTATGTTTCTGTGATAATGAGTATGATTTTCTGGGAGCAGATGGAGCTTACTTATCAGTCCGTGTGGTGTTTTTTCGGAGCTTGGACTCGTGTGTCAATGGCGCTTGTGTTGTATTGCTTTCTCTGATCTGAAGCTTTCTCGAGCTCATATGTATAAATTTTTTTACCTTCGATTGTTTTGGAGCTTGCAGGGTCGATAGACGTCGACGGCGAACTCGGAAGGAGACCTTATTACAACCGTTGTCTTATTGCGTCGTTTTATTGATTTGTGCATTGGTTGATTGTTTTTGTTAGTTTTTCACCTCAATTCTTCTTCTTATATCCTCTCATGATTTGTGCTCTCGTACGTGATTGCTGATTTTTCCCTACTACTACAGCATAGGGATTTGTTCCGTTAGTTTCTTTTGTTTCTGAGTAGAAGAGTCTGAAGTCTGCTTGCGAGAGAGCCTGGCATTATCGTGTTTCTTCTTCCATTTTCTTCGGATTGTTTGCATTCTTTCTCCAGTACTCTGGCTACCGTTGCTTGCTTGCTTTGTGGACATTGGCGATCTGTTCCAGTTCCTGTCTCATCATCGCAAGCGTAACGAGTGAAAGACCGAAAGATCGAAAGATCACGAGAGCGAATACATACTGCTGGAATTTGGTTCGTTTTCTCCTCCCCTCTTCTTGTTGTTTTTTATGCTTCTCGTCGCATTAGCCTTTATTCTCTTCTCCTCTCATTCGTACCGCAAGGAGTGAATGTACGGTTAAACTCACAGCAATGCAAAGGTGTCGTCCTGTTCCTTGCGAATCCACGATCATACGGTTTTGTTTTGTTTTGTGTTGCCTGTGAATAATAGTATTCGGTCACTCTGTAGGCCTTGGGAAAAAATAATCTTTCTTTCGAGTCTTCTTTTTCTTTGAAATTGAAGAGAGCCGACTTGTCTCTCTCTCATGGAGAACCAGCCTCGTTAGTAATAGCATTGGCACGGTAATGGTCGATTGCTTATTCGCTTCAGCACATACACATGCTCTCTGGTTTCTTTCTTCCGAGCACAAAAGCGTGACGCGGGGTCGAGGAGGAGGGGGAGGAGACGTATCCTTTTGGTCGATTCTAGCTTTTGTTCTTTTCCTCCAAACACTTGCAGTCCGAGGTTAGAATAATATTTTTTCTCAAGACTAGAGACCTATTTTTGTCTCTATTCTGTCGTGGCATCGAGGAAATGTTTTGTCGTGAGTTGCCTTTGTCGTCTCTCAGCTTAGAAGCGTCCTAACCTCTAGGTCATAGCCTTCGAATCCATAGCTTTCCTCCCGTCATCCAGGCGACAGACACCCCATTTTTTTTCTATGCTCGTTATGCAGTAGTCCATGAAGTGGAAGGCGGACGGTCGGTTGCCGTCTCTCCGCCTTGAAGCTGACATTGTGATCAAACGCTTCCCGTAGGTAGCAGCAGCAGCATACCCGCAGCAGTCCTGAGTCCGAGCAGGAACTGAAAGCGGTATTGACACAAGCAAACCTGAACAAAGAAGAAGGTGCATCTCTAACGGTCACCGAGATCTGCAACTCAAAGCTGCTAACCATGAAAGACCCAGACAAGAAAGCCGGTCTGGAGGCCATCAACAAGGAGACTGTGGACTTGGTAATGACTAACGACCTCTGTGCGTAGCTTTCACTAGATCAAAGGTTCTGGCAAATGCTTTCTGGTTCAGGAAAGATCACAAAATAGTCATATTATCCAATAGTGAGGATTGTTGAAAGAGGGGAGAGGTATCTATGATCAAGTCATGACCTTTTGATTTATGATTGCAAATTTTGTCCTTGCTTGATTGCAGGAAAGGATTCCTATTGAAGAGGTATTCCAGCAACTCCGGTGCACAAGAGAAGGACTCTCTTCAGAAGAAGGAGAGGAACGGTCCAAGCTATTTGGCCTCAACAAACTTGAAGAGAAGTCGGTAACTTCTGAAAATGCTCTACCACCACCACATGACTTCCAGCTCTTCTGAATTCCAGCAGGGATCTGGGCAGTGACCATATCATCTCACATGAATCTCAGTGGTTCTTTTCTTGAAAAGACCTTCTGAGTAGTCACTGATTGAATTTTCTTACTTCTGTAATTTTTTTTTGGTTCTGCAGGTTTTGATAAACCAATTCATGACTTTCTTCCCAGAATAGAAGCTGATGTCCAGAATTTAGAAAGAAAAAAGAAAGATTTGAGAGTCCTCCTCTTCACTAAGGAGGATGGTATTCTTGTGTTCACGCATTGGTTTTTTCTTGGGTGCAGGAATCTAAGTTTCTTAAGTTTCTAGGATTCATGTGGAATCCCTTGTCATGGGTGATGGAGGCTGCTGCCATCATGGCTATCATCATGACCAATGGAGGGGTGAAATACCATCCTTTGCTAATTTATGGGTGGCTGTTGCACACTTAAAAATGTGAAGTATTCTGGCTTCTGTTATTTGTGGTGTTGTCTCCCTTTCATCAGAATATCCTTAGTAATGCACAAACAGAAGTGTAATTCTAATTTGCCAGAACTGGCAACCTGTTTTGGTGCAGGACCGTCCACCAGACTGGCAGGACTTCGTGGGCATTATGACGCTCTTGGTAATCAACTCTACAATCAGTTTCATAGAGGAAAACAATGCAGGGAATGCTGCAGCATCTTTGATGGCACGCCTTGCCCCCAAGACTAAGGTTAGCAACATCATCTACATAAGTGGAGATCATCCCTGTTTATAAGGAAACTTTGCTTCAATCTGGACCTTCAGAAATCTAACAGCATGCTGTCATGATCTTATCTCAGCTGTTGATAACCAAGTCAAGCTTCCCTTTTTGAAAAGTTTAATGGGAATGATTATGTGGTATTGTTTTTGTGAAGCATTTTGGTTATTTAGTTTCCACTGTGGATGAACCCTTATAAACAGGCCTATGAACTCCAATTTTTCTCTGTTATGGGATTAAACAAGTAATGTGCTTTATCTGCTCTCCAATTTGGTGTTTTGTAGAAACACTTTGCCAACATTTCTCAGTGAGCTATTGCCAATCCCACATTGCATCTTGTGACTAGCACACTAGCATTTAGAATAAGGGGATTGCTCAAATTACCAGGGGTGACTTCAGCCTGAGGTTCAAGATCTTTCCTAATGTGGTAATTATTAATCATGGAAAACGTTAAAGCTTGATGACAGTAGCATGTAAAATGAGTGATCGTTCGAGATTTCAGTTCCCAACCTTTAGAATTGCAATTATTGTTCACTGATCTAAGCTCAGCGAAATCAAGGAATGATTAAAACCAGTTCCACAGTTCCTCTCGACTGACAAATTCTTTTCAGGTCCTCCGTGATGGTCAATGGGGCGAGAAAGATGCAGTGATTTTGGTACCAGGTGATATCATAAGTGTGAAGCTTGGTGATATTATCCCAGCTGATGCACGTCTTTTGGAAGGAGATCCCCTAAAGATAGACCAGGTAGAAGCTATTTCAAATGTTGTGGATTTTGGAAATTTCAGAAAGATCTTACTGGCATGCTGTCTGGCAGAAGTCAAATGTCATGTGTGAGTACCTCCTGAAGTATGGTACCCACAGCCTTCTGTCTTACTATTTTTCCTTCGATTCATTGATGAATGAGATGTAAAGGTTTTTTCTTTGAAAGAGCAGTCAATGAGAGAAGTGGTTCTCTGCATAGATTGGGAGGGGTAAAATGGGATCCACTTCTACCATATCATAGAAGTTTTTCTAAGGATTCTGAGGTCTGCAACCTGATTGCCTTTACTTTGCCTCCTGACAGTCTGCTCTTACTGGTGAATCACTGCCAGTTACAAAGAATCCAGGGGATGGAATCTACTCAGGCTCTACTTGTAAACAAGGGGAGATTGAAGCGGTGGTCATTGCAACTGGTGTACACACCTTCTTCGGCAAAGCTGCTCACCTTGTTGACTCCACCAATCAAGTTGGCCATTTCCAGAAAGTATGTTAATCTTCAAGTTTAAGCATGCACATCTGTGATATAGGGTAGAAAGTGATGAAATACTTGCTTGGTGGCTCACTTGTGGAGGGGCAATCCATGACATCATGTGTGAATGTGGGATGGCATATATAAGTGCGTTCCCTGCCTTCTCTTTAGGAGAGGTTTTTGTTCTGAGAACCTGAGATCTTCATGGCCTTTGTGGCTTGGCCTTCAATGCTGGCACTACCTGAAAGAACTGTGAGAATGTGGCATGCTGTCATCTTCCTATATTGGAAAACCTTATTATATGATGATTTGATTCTGGGTTCAGTCAACTCCTTCAATAGGCATTGCATGTACTCTTAGTGAACTCTAATTGTTCTTAGAATACACAGTGAGTAAGATATCACCATGATTATTTTGATTAATATTGCAGGTTTTGAAGGCAATTGGGAACTTCTGCATTTGCTCAATTGCTATTGGAATGTTAGTGGAGATCCTGGTCATGTTCCCGATCCAGCACCGTAAATACCGCACAGGCATAGATAACCTGCTGGTTCTCCTCATTGGTGGTATTCCAATTGCTATGCCCACTGTCCTCTCGGTTACTATGGCCATTGGCTCCCATCGCCTGTCACAACAGGTAAGGCTCAAACTCTGTGCTTAACTTGGTTTACAAAGTAGTTGGTGCTTGCAGAATTCAATTCAGGATAGTCTAATTCTAATTTTAGTGATTCAAATGTGAAGCTTTGTTATTATTCTTGGCCTGAATTGTTCTTCACTGCAAGATATTCAAAGGCAATGAGCTCTCTAGACATGGCCATTGTTTCTTGAATGGATTTTGCTTCCAATGCAGACTTTTGTGACTAAGCAAAATGGTTAACAAGCAAGAATGGTATGGAATTTGTGCAGGGAGCCATTACTAAACGAATGACTGCCATTGAGGAAATGGCTGGCATGGATGTCCTGTGTAGTGACAAAACTGGGACCCTGACACTGAACAAGCTTTCTGTGGACAAGAACCTGGTCGAAGTAAGTAACTGTAAACCAGCTGCCAGCTGAAAGGACTTCTTGAGATATTTGTAGGCAGTTTTGCATGGAATGTGTCTTGTTGCCCAGTTTGCTCATGTTTGAACCACTCTTTTGTTTCATAGACCTGTGCTCTCTTAAGCAGGAAACTAGTGTCTCATACAGCTGCTAGCATGTTCTGCACTTTTCTTGCTTTGTACTGACCAGTACTCTGTATGATGAAAGTCAGTTCTACAATGTTTCCTTTGGGGTGGTCTTTAGCATTCTACCCAACAGAAACTTCTCAAGATTTTACATTACACAATATTCTTTGTACTTGTCCATGAGGAAGTCCATACTACAGTGGTTATATTTCTAGTTTTAAGTCTTTCCGGTGACATAGGCTCTTAGATTATAGTCTCACATTTGACTTTCCAGGTCTTCACTAAAAACATTGATAAGGATATGGTCGTGTTGCTGGCTGCACGAGCATCCAGAATTGAGAATCAGGATGCTATTGATGGGGCTGTTGTTGGCATGCTTGCTGATCCAAAGGAGGTAAATTCATCTTTTCTCTCTACTGGATCTTCACTTGGTGCAATTGCTACCCCAGTTTGCAAGACAATTCTGGACTTGAGGATATGGAAAAAAGGGTGCAAATCTTTCTCAATATGGTTGTGGAACCAGGGATGAATTAGCAGCAAGTTTTGGTACAAATCCAGAAAGAAGATCAACTTGGTGGATGTTGAATAGCAAGAAAACTTTGAAATCTCTAATGAAAGTAGTTTGTTAAATTGCAGGCCCGTGCTGGATTGCAAGAGATTCATTTTCTTCCATTCAATCCAACTGACAAGCGCACTGCCATCACTTACATTGATAACAGTGATGGCAAGTGGTACCGTGCTAGCAAAGGAGCACCAGAGCAGGCATGAACAAGACATGGGCTCCTAACCAGTTGAAACAGGGCTGATCATCCAGTTTCATTTCAATGCATTTATCTGTCAGCATGTTAGTCCTGAATCATGAGGATATGCATGCTCTCTCATGTTCATTTCTGAATTGTACCATGCTCCAGTTGCTGCTAATTTAATGTCATATAGGGCAATTGTGGGATTATTCTTTTATCCATGTAATTTTCTTGTGCTCAGATTCTTGCACTTGCTCAAAACAAGGCAGAGATTTCTGCAAGAGTCCACTCGGTGATCGACAGGTTTGCAGAGCGGGGTCTCCGATCTCTAGCTGTTGCCATGCAGGCAAGAATTACTTCTGTCTCTGTGGAGCTTTCTATTGGTCCATATCAGTTGATAAGAATTGCAGATTTGGCTTGTGCTGATGGGATATGGGTATTGCTCTCGCTTGTTCTTAAAATCTGCAGGAAGTACCAGAAGGGACAAAAGAAAGTCTGGGTGCACCATGGCAGTTTTGTGGCTTACTGCCCCTGTATGATCCACCCAGGCACGACAGTGCTGAAACTATTCGGCATGCCCTCAACCTTGGTGTTAATGTGAAAATGATTACAGGTTCACTTCCTTTGCCTTATTGTAATCCTGGCCTTTGTGAGCTCACTGGCAGCTTAACACACTCAAACTTGATTTCCAATGGCCATCACTTGCTAAGAATTGCAGAAGCAATCAAAAATCAAGTATCTAGGTAGCATTGGGTCTAGTGGAGAAAGTGTAATTTACTGATCATGAAACTGTAGATGAACCTGCTGTACCTTAAATCTGATTACTTTTTTCTGAACAGGAGACCAATTGGCCATAGCAAAGGAGACAGGCCGCCGTCTTGGGATGGGGACAAACATGTATCCTTCATCTTCACTGCTGGGCCAAAATAAGGATGAAGCAATAGCATCGTTACCAGTGGATGAGCTCATAGAGAAGGCAGATGGCTTTGCTGGAGTCTTCCCTGGTATTCATTTCCTCTCGTTACTGGAATTTTTTCTGTGAGTTAAAGACTGTTTCTCTACATTATCCATAAATGCTACAAGACCATAGTGCAAAGAGAAAAAGTGTGCAGGGGGATTTACAGTAGTACTAGTCCTCAAAGACTGAAAGATGGGAAATTCATCTGTGGAGAATGGAACCCCTACTAGCTCTAATTTTCTTGAGGACCTCTCTTTGACTGATCTGCAGAGCATAAATATGAGATTGTAAAGAGACTCCAGGAGAAGAAGCACATCTGCGGAATGACTGGTGATGGTGTTAATGATGCACCTGCTTTAAAGAAGGCAGACATTGGAATTGCTGTTGCTGATGCTACAGATGCTGCGAGGAGTGCATCAGATATTGTCCTCACAGAGCCAGGGCTCAGTGTCATCATTAGTGCAGTGCTAACCAGCCGTGCAATATTCCAAAGAATGAAAAATTACACAGTAAGTTTTGTAGCCATCTCTCTGACATTACACAATAATGGATGAATACTCTGTTGCTTGGAGATAATTTATCCAGGTAGGGACACCAATAATTTACACTGATAACTGGTCAAGAAACATTGTAGCTAACATCCAAAGGCAATCCATATGTGCTATGTGCAATTCTGCTGCATTGCTGTTATTGGCCCAGTGTTGAATTTCTTTCCTTGTCTAGACTCAAAATTTGGGTGGAAGTTGTGGGTGCAGTTGTGTGTGAGATTGTAAGTTGTTTCTTAATTATTGAATTGCTGATGTGCAGATTTATGCTGTATCTATAACAATTCGTATTGTGGTGAGTCACAAGCATTTTCTAGTCTTATGCAATTTCATCAAATGAAGTTTGGCTCACTCATCCGCCCTTGTCTTCAATTATACTTTACCTTTTCTAGTTGTGAGGTTTTTATGAGTTCTCAAGGTTTGCAATTTCAATGACAGTGGCTACTACACTATTTCTGCAGCTGGGTTTTACCCTGTTGACTTTGATTTGGGAGTTTGATTTTCCACCTTTCATGGTTCTGATCATAGCAATTCTCAATGATGGTAAGTTTTTTTTAATGCAAACTGGTTGCCTTGTGAAATTTTTGAAATACTGGTACTAGTTCAAGGATCTGCAATTACAACTGGTTTAAATTGGAGTTATCAGGATCTTTCCAGAGGGAATGGTTATTGGTAGAAGAACTAAAGTTGGTACTTGCTACCTGCCAAGTTACAGGCAAGAATTACCCAGTAGACCGCAAGGTGTAAAGCTTTTGCATGTGCAACATTCCAACATGTTCTTGTGTTCATTCTTGGCTGTGAAGGTACCATCATGACAATCTCGAAGGATAGAGTTAAACCATCACCCTTGCCTGACAGCTGGAAGCTGCCTGAAATTTTTGCAACTGGTGTTGTGATTGGTACATACCTTGCCATTATGACTGTCATGTTTTACTGGGCAGCTACCAAAACTATGTTTTTCCAGGTACATAGTTCAATACTCTTGCCCCACTGATCCTGTGACTTTATTTTGTGTAGAACAGGGCCATAAATCTGGGCTAGATTTATAACTGTTGTGAGGAACAGCATGAACTAAGCGAACTGGCCAGACACAGAATAAGACAAAATTTGTTTCAGCGGTTCCTCCTTTGGAGCTGGGTATTTTGGGACACCCTGATTTTGTCAAGCTATTTATGCTCCAGAAACACTAAGAATAATACACTCTCCATATCTACATTGTTACTAATAGGGCTGAAAATGGTGTGCTTCAGCATGTATTCCATCTGCCAGACATTAGGCATGATCACGACCAACTGGTGGCAGCAGTGTATCTGCAAGTTAGCATTGTTAGCCAGGCACTTATTTTTGTGACGCGATCCCGGAGTTGGTCATTTATGGAGCGACCTGGGGGCTTTCTTATGTTTGCCTTCTGTGGTGCACAGTTGGTGAGTCTAAATTTCATAAATCTTATGCAGGATTGCAGGAATTTGACTTGCATAGATGTATTATTGTTATCTGCATCATTCACATAGGATGTCTGCCACATGCTTATGATTCTGCCTGACACTATTATGTGAATGCAGTAGCTGCATCAGAATTGTGGCAGATGCACATGAACATTAGAGCCTTCTGAAGGTGACCAAATAATGACCAGGTGCTCTAGCACCTTGTGGTATCCTATCATTTGTAATTTAAACGCTGATAATCCAATGTGTCTATTGTTGATGCAGATAGCAACTGTCATAGCAGCAAAGGCCAACTGGGATTTTGCCAGTGTAAATGGTGTTGGGTGGGACTGGACTGGTGTCATATGGCTTTACAGCCTCATTACCTACCTTCCTCTTGATGTTATCAAGTTTGTAGTGCGCTATACTTTGAGTGGCAAGGCTTGGGATCTTGTAACAGAACAAAGAGTATGTTTCTTTTCGTGGAAATCATTTTTAGCACTTTTATTTGGTTAGTGACTTCAAAAGTTTGATGTCCTGTTGATGTCACATTGATATCAATGAAGCCATTAAATGATGGTGTGCTCCTTTACACAGACGGCATTTACACGGAAAAAGGACTTTGGAAGAGAGGCACGTGAGGTGAAGTGGGTCCAAGCACAACGCACACTCCATGGGTTGCATCCAGCAGATGATAAGCTCAGTGTTGAGAGAGGCCCTTGGTATCAAGACATGAATGACATTGCTGAACAAGCAAAGAGGCGAGCTGAGATTGCCAGGTGATTCTTTTCCCATTATACTTTAAACAGTCTGTGTTGGACCTAATTGGCTGAAGGTTTGCAATAACTTCTAAAGATCTAGTTTTCAGTCTCTTTTGTCTCTCTGAGCCGTCATTTAGACAGTAGCATGTGTATCTTACTTTGTTCCATGTAGCTGCAAGGGCTACACGCACTGCACTTCTTTCTTTCATGAGACATTTACTTTGTGGAGTTCTAACTTGGATCTTAGTCCTTGTTGGTCTCCAGCTGAATTCCATGTTTGTCCTTTGTTGTTTCTTGGTTGTGTGATCCCTAAGCTTTCTAGTGGATTCCAATGAGAAGCAGTCTGATTTTGATTCATTTCATGCCTCTCATGTTTTAACTATGTTTTATCCTCTTAAGACCATGACTTTGAAGAGTTATGGGAGTCTTAAATCCAGATATTCCTGTGAAGAGAGGTGATAAGGTATGGGCTTCTTTGTTGGAAACAGGTTAAGAGAACTTCATACACTGAAAGGACATGTTGAGTCGGTTGTCAAGTTGAAGGGGTTGGACATCACAACAATTCAGCAATCATACACTGTCTAGTGTCTTCATCTCTCCATTGTAAGATATGTTTACAAGCAGTCTTCGTGTGCAAATTCTCCTTTCTGCTGTTCATGGCACAGAAAACCCATTTCTTTTTCCTTCCATTTTCAGATATTTTCCCATATACAAATAACATACATTTGGAGTTCTTATGTAGTCTGCTGTTAGGAATCATTACTAAGATTGAGTTTCTTGTGCAGGATAGGAACAAGTCTATTGACACCATTCACAAAATTGTGCTCCTTTATTTGTGAAAAATCACTTGTGCCTGGGCACCTGCATGTATGTGCCTATGGTATACATATGGCTCAGTCTTTCTGGAGTGTGCTGCCTGGATACTTGCAACCTTGTGACCTACGTAGCCCTGACTTTCATAACATGTGTTTCTGGTGTTCAGAAGGCACAAGGAAATCTGATAACTGTTACACAACATGGTCAGATATGGGACTGACAAAAATACGGGTGTAAAATTCAGGTGGCCTATCTTAAAACCGAATAGGTCACACAGGCAAGCTTATGTGAGTAAGGTTATTATGTACTTCTCTCCAATGTACTTTGTAGCTAAGACAAAGTTCAGTTTTGTCTCTTGGTGTATAGTTAGCTGCAATGAGAGAAGTTATGGGTCCATCTACATTGAAATGACTTGTAATTTCACTCCTGTACCCATTTATGGCTGCAGATTGTTCAGGTTTTAGTTCAATTTGGATGGCACTAAAGTGACTAAACTTTGATTGCTTGGTGTTTAGATACATGTTCAATGGGAATGTGTGGACAATGGCCCTCTTGAACCATGAAGCTAGATAGTTGAATCTTCTAGTCACTCTCTTACTGGGCAATTATCATCCTCACTTGCATAACATTGGAAATACATATGTAAGAGATGGGCTGATGGACTAGTTGACCAGAACAACATAGGTGTTAGAAGATGGATGCTGCAAGGTATTTTTGTACTTTCCACCTTGTAAAGGCTTTTTTTTTTTTCTTTTCTTTTGCTTTTTTTCAACCAAGTCTTATCAAATGGAGTGGTTCTCTATTCAAAAAAGCATACGAAAGTTCTTGGAACGTTTTAGTAACATAGTCAATTCCTTTCTTTCAGCGTGAGTCATTTGCATTTTGTATATAAGCTTTTGGACAGTTGGAAGTACACTTGTATTTCCTGCCTATCAAGTAAAAGTACAATTTTCATTCCACAACCAATTTTGCCCTTTTAATAAAACTTTGCTTTTGCTGAACAATGATGAATGAAAAAAACTGACGAATCATCAAATCATTTTTATTTCTTTTTTTGCAGATTGGATGAAGTGAATATAGGTAGTTGGGTATGGGGATAGTTGACCATTTCCGGGCACATTTGGGTACATTTTGTTGGTGAATGGGTGTGTGAAGTGTAGGTTGGATTGGATGGTTTAGGAGCATGTTTTGTGGCATGTATGAATCAACTGACTTGAAATCTTGATGGCACTCTACTTGTTGGAGAGAGAGAGAGAGAGAGAGAGAAGTGTTTAGAGTATACTTTTCTTGAGTATGCAACACTTTGAAATTGAAAGAAAGGGATTTAAGTGTAGTTTTGAGTACCAATTGGAGCCAAGATTTCATCATGGACCCACCCCCACATGGGCCAAAACCCTACTTTACTATCTGACATACCTTCACCATACATAGGTACACACAGAAACCCGCCCCAATTTTCCTGAGGTCCAGACACTTGTAATTTGCACTGTGCAGGCCTCTTCCAGACTCAAAGAATCTGGATCTGGAGTTATTATATATATATATATTTAAAAGTATAAATTATTTATTTATTTATTTATTTATAGTTTATGGAAATTATCATCATAATGTTATATTTTGCGATAAAAGCGGGCTTTGGGGTTAGCTTTGAGCTTATATTACCTAGGAAAAGATGTAAAATCATTATTTATTTTGTCGTCATTGCTCTATAACATCATCATACTTTGCGGTTTTGACAGTGTCATACTTTGTAGTTTTGTGTGCGGGCACCCTTCTTTATTTGGGTATTTTTCTCCATTTGAATTTGGTTGACTTCTACGTAAACCCCTTCTACAACTCTTATCTCCTCAAGTAAGGCTACAATTACCATAAGTGCTTTATTTTTATTTAGTAGTTAGTTAGTTCACACACCCTAGCTCTCGGCCTTTAGCCTTCAGCCATAATGCGTCTGAGAGGTAGACTGAATGGCTCTAAAGGTAAGAAGCAAGGCTCTAAAAAAATGGCTAGGAGTCAGAGTCTATTTTATACTACACAAAATAACCATTTGCTTGTGCTTTTATGATAAATTAGGTGTCATCAAATCGTATGAGGGGGCGCGGTTTTGGTGAAACCTATTTACATATCTATATTATATAATTTACATATAAAATTTGGTAAAAAACCTGAAAAAAAAATATAAAAATTTTTATATTTCTTTTTTTCAACTCTTTTCTCCATCCCTGCTTAACTGTATAAGCGTAATTGGGTCGAGAGAGATTGTCCTTTAAAATCAAGCAAGAAACCGGGCGAAAAAATAAACTGGAAAACACTTTATTAGTACAAAAGGAAATTTAAAATACTTCTGATTTTTTTGATTTTTTTTACTTTATTTTATATGGTGGTGAGTTTTTTGCCATTTTGTGAAAAGCTAGGGTTCCTAAATTTGACAATCTAGTAGAAGGAAATGGGCATCCTTGGCCATCATTTGTACACAACAACACTCTTGGTTGTTTGGATGCTAACAACAAGCAAACAAGCTCCTACATTTGACAATCTGGTAGGAAGAAATGGTATTATCCTTAGCCATCATTCCTAGGCAACACTTCAGTTGTTTGGATGTGTGGTTGTGCATTGAAGCTACCACAAGGTCCTAGGCTTGCCAAAGAGCAATGTCCATGTGAGTTTGCAACAAGTACTAAACAGTGTTGTGTGTGGTGGTGAGATCCACAACCCAAGGCACATGTTGCACCCTTGGTAACTTGCTGTTTTATAAGAGGGGGGCGGGGGAGGGGGTGTCTTTCATGATAAGACTTTCATGCGAGCTTTTGAGCATGAGTTAGAATGATAACATGGTTACATATGAACTCAAACCATGTAGCAATGTATCCCAATGAATTGTGTACCAATGTTCCTTGTTCTCTCCCCCACATATGTACTCAAATGGGGGGTAGGTTTGTTAACTCCAATCAAGTTGTCCACCTTTTGTTCTTGTGCCAAAACTTAAATCCACTCTAGAACAATTCTTTATGTGTTCCTAATGAGCTTTACCAATTTACTTAATTGTACCCCACTTTTTTAATAAAACTTGTCATAAGAATAGAGCAATTCTCATAATCCCATCATGAGCATGGGTGCATATGTTAGTTGTACTAGTTAGTGGTGCAGGTGTGTACAAAATAGTTTTTTCTTTTTCAGTTATGGGCCTCTTTGATTGGCCTGTCACCAAAAAAACACTCACACTATGGGCAGTCCCAAAATAGGTAGAAGATTGTGAAACCCATAGATTGATCTTGGTATATAGAAGGGTAGAAATTTGAGGAAAGGATATGGGATAAGGTGTGATGCTATGAGAAACATCTTAAGGGAACACATGGGAACCGGGGAAACATGCTAGGAGCATTATTGAGAACCATTGGGGATATGAAGGGAACACAGTGGGAATGCCCCACTCCAAGGGTGTTTAATCAATGTAAAACACCAGAGGAGTTTTGTGTTTAGATTCATTATAGAGTATAGTAGCTCAAGGGATTTTGGCCCCTAGATAATAATAATAGGTCTATTTTTACATGAGGATTTTTGAAAGATGATATTTTGGCTTGTGTTGAAACTTGAGATTAGTTATAGAGTTATAATATCTTGAAGGATTTTGGTTTCTTTCTTTCAGACGATGTTTTGAAGATTATATTCTTGCATGTTGAAATATTTTGGAGTTTCCATAATTCTTCTTTTGTCTTAAGATAGGATTTAATGTAAGTGGCAAGGCCACAGTGCGACACACCCCTTGTTTTTCCTTAGTGATGTGCAATGAATATCAAGGAAAAAAATCAAAACAAAAGGCTTGCTAGAGTGAGCATTCTGCTTTTCAAAATGCCCTGCCCTTGGCAAAAGAAAAGTTCTGCTCTGTAATGTGTTGTCGTCCATATGCCCTAAAACTTTTCTGCCAATGCACGACACTCCCTACCTACTTACCTACAATATTTAAAGTATGGCCACACTTAGTGTTTTAAAGGCTTGCAACTAACATCACCTTAACATTAATAAAATGCCATTAATCATAGCATCTAAAATTGTGAGTTAATATCAATCTCTTAAACATTATTTCAACATGTTCACACATGATATTAGTTACTAACTAACATTGAATTATCTTTTTGAAGTAGGTTCTTAGATTTTGGAAAATTCATTACTAGGTGATTATCAATTGAACTGGTTATTTTTTTTAAAAAAATTTAAATCAATAATCAACTGGTAGGTTATTAATAACCGGCTTGAGAACCGGGTCAAAAACTTGATAACCGGCCAACAATGGTGGTTACATGGGTAGTGTGAGGGTGGGATTTAGGAGGGTTTACACGATGGGTTGTTACGAGTTGTGGTTCACTCACTCATAAACTGAGTCATAACAAGTTTCCCACGGATGGTGCACTGGTGGGTGCTCGGTCACATGATCCCAATGCCCACGTGGCGCACGTTGGGCTTAATGACCATATTTGGAGTAGAAAAAGAATATGTCTCATAATGTGAATGGGCCCACACCCCCCACCATCCCCCCAAAGTCAGTCGTTGTGGATTCTTCATCCTCCACGTCAGCATTTTTGCATGCTTTTGAGTGACGAGGATTGGTCTGTCAGTGAGGTTCAGGGGTATCTACTTTCTATTTTCCCCCCCTCAGGTAAGTTAAAAACACCTGTTTTAATCCCTACTAGTAAAACCCGGACCAGAAGAGACCTGAACTTGAACAACGCTTTGAGAAAAGAGAAAGAGAACCACCTGAACTGAACTGAACTGAACAGCCTTTCTGCCGAGCCTCTTCACACACCTCATTCGAAGCTATTCCGAAGCTATTCCGAAGCAGTTAGTCAGTCCCCCAGTAAAAACGTGTCGGGAAAGTGTGAAAAATTCACTTTCACTGAAAGAGGGTTCGCCTGTAGCCAGTCAGTCAGGGAATCTCCTTTGCTTGAGTTATTTACTATTTACCTCCTAGTAAAACACCTGTCCGGGAAAAGCCCACAACGCACTCCTGACTCGAGCCTGAATTTGAGTCAGAAACGAACCGAAACCGAATCTAAAACGAACCTGATCCGGCTCCCGAAGCATTTCCGAAGCAGAACTTGTTTTTTTATTTTGAGCAGTGTTTTTTTTTTTTTTTAAAGGAATTTTTGTTTTGTAGTCCAAAGTAAGGTGGCGATCATCCATAGGAAGATGTAAGAAAAAGTGGCTATCATCAGTAGGAAGGTTTAGCCAAATCTGGCTATAAACTAGAAATAAAGCACAAATTTTTTAACCATCCTTCTATATGTTTGGCTACCACAATGAAAATCAATTATATGAATTTCGCCATTTCTTGAACCCCCACCCCTCTCCTCTTTTTTCTGTTTTTCTCACTTCTGGCAACTGAAAACCTTCAAAATCACTTCTTTTTCGAATTTTTATTTTTTAATTTCGCTTTTTTGGCGAAATTCCTCCAGTAATAAGAAAACGCTGGAACTTCAACTTTTGAAGGACCAAAACGGGTAACCAGATTTGACTTTCGTTAATAGAAAATTGTTTGACCAGGGAGGCTTGAGTGAGCCAGTCCCCATGACTGCACCAGTTCGGTTTGGGATGAAATGGTTTTCATCCCAGTTACCAAACATGGTGCAGTCAGAGAGGTTGAATCAAAGTTTTCTTTTGCCTGCCCTTTAAACCTTGAATTTTTTTAATACCCCCATACCTACCCCATTCGCTCGCCAACACTATTTTTTTAATACCCCCATACCTACCCCATTCGCTCGCCAACACTATTTTTTTTTTTTCAAATGTTTTAAAACCCTATACCCCAAACCTGCCCATAGGTTGTCATAACTATTATTACAATCTGTTGTTGTGGTTGTTGCATGGGAGTGCTCTAGTGTGAAGGAGGCGTTGCAAGGTGAAGCTATGCACGAGAGGAATGGGAGAACATTGCTGCGTAATGGAGCGTTGTTGTGGGAAGAGCTGGGCTACAAGAGGAGCGGAATGAAGATGTGGGAAGAGCATTGCTAAAGTAAGGGTTCTACATCTTTTACATCTTTTTTTCCTTTTCTTGTGTAATTGTAGAAGGTTTTTTTTTTTTTTTTTTTTTTTTTTTTTTTTTCTTTCTTACAAAGTTATGGAAGAAGAAGAGGATAACGAGCAACTATTCATCATTGTCTCTTTCTTTTTCCTTACAAGGTTGCTATTTTTTTTTTTGTGCTCCAAAATAAAACGATGATAGTAAGTAGTTGTCATGTCCTTTTAAAAAAAAAGATAATTTAGAAGAAGACAATGGTGAACATCATTATTGTTGTCTTTTTATTCTTACTTTGCTCCAAAAGAAGACGACGCCAACAATGCTTTTCATTGTCATTTTCTTGTTCTTATTTGTTCCAAAAGAAAACAACAACGATGAACATCGCCATCATCATCTTCTTCTTAGTCTATTCCAAGAAAAAACGAGAGTCAACATCATTGTCGTCATCTTTTTCTTTTTCCTAGTCTGCTTTAAAAAGTAGAAGACAACTACAACAATGCTTGTTGTTGTCTTCTTTTTCTTTTGACTTCACTCCGATCGCCCCCATAAAAAGAAACATTGGCCAATTTTTCATCCCAAATTTGTAGTTTTTGTGAATGTTCACCACTTTGATTGCATCATAAACTTTGAAAAAAAAGGATTGCAACTAGCATTAGGTAAGTAGGGAAGTGTGAACTCCATAAATTAAAAAATTCTTGCCATCTCTACATTCAAATCTTCCATCATGTCTTTGGAATTCCAAGTTTTCATTTTCCCATGCAACAATGAAATTACTCAACTCAAAACTCTTTCTAGGTTGATAATGCTAAGACTAAATATATTTAAATTTTTTAATGATGTTGAAAAATTGGTTCTTTTTTTTGCATTACCCATATAGGCAGTCATTTAATAGGTCTAGTGAAAGCTGATCTTGGAGTTGCAAGGTTGAAGCTAGCTATTGCAACTCAAGCTTCTTCTTTACATACTTGTTGTTCACATACTTGACATTTTGAGGTTCCTAGCTTTACCCTAGCTAGTAGTTTTTTCACTTGTTTTGGTGCTGATGTAGGTGATGTTGAACTATTGTTGAAACATTGAACTAGTTTACTTCTATTGTAGATTCAAGTAATTTCCAAGGGGAATTTTTGTTGTAGCTGTTCACATTAGTTGAATTTCAATGGCAAAAATCATTTAAAAATCAATATTTCCCACATTCTAAATTCAAATCTAATTTCTATCGTTAGACAATACCTTCATCTAATAAGGTTAACACATTTTATGGACATGATAAAACATTTTAAAAATACCTTCCTAAATGTAGGTTAAAACTCATTATCGTTTTCATGAAATAGTCACACAATAACCTTAACAAGATATTATATTTGAATATTTATATATAATTAAATTGCCTACCTTCATGAAATGATCCCTTGGTGCATAAACCAATTTTTCTATGCAAGTATTACAAACTTTTGATCTTTTATTGTCAATGGTTTGGTTTTTCATAAAACCCATGAAATTACAATACCCACATCATTAACCAACCCATGTTTAGGGTGCAATTTGGCCACCTTTCTATGAAGGACTTGAGGTTATTTACAATTCATATTTCCAATAGGTGCCCCATCTCAAGATGAAAGTATTGTAGAAACTTGGTCCATTGTCATTCAATTCTCATCACATCATGATTGGTCCCAAGTATGCAATACCCTCATCCATCCTTTCATTGTTGTGATGAGAAATATTTAAAAGAAGCAAAAATTAAAATAAAATTATGCAATACTTGCATCTAAAGTGTAAATGCTGACTAGATTTTGTATGGTTTAGGTAGTAACCAGTTCAACACGAGGGCATTGTGGAAACTTGGTCCATTGCCATTCAAGTTGAACCACATCATGATTAGTCCTAGGTATGCAATACCTTCATCCATTGTTTTGCCATTGTAATGAAAAATATTTTAAAAAAGCAAAAGTAGAATAAAACTATGCAATATCACATATAAAGCCAATTGGATTTCTTCTTTCAAGTAATACCCATCTCAATGTGAAGATATTGTGGAAACTTAATCTGCCATTCAAGTCTAACACATTATGATTAACCTTGTGTATGCAATACCCTCATCCATAGTTTGGTGGAAATCTAGTCTTTTAAAAATATGACATAAAGCGGGAGGTAGAATATATGAATATTATACAAATTTTTTTCATACTTATGTATTGGTTTTTTTCTTTTAAAAAATCCAAGCGTCATTTACTCTTTTAATTAATTCCTGGAATAGGAATTAAGTGGAAGTTTAAGTAGTAAAATATATAGGTTTTGCCAAAAAAAAGAGAAGTTTAGCTAAGAAGAAATATAAGTTTAGCCAAAAGATATGAGTTTAACCAAGAAGAAATATAGGTTTAGCCAAGAGATATGAGTTTAACCAAGAAGAAATATAGGTTTAGCCAAGAGATATAAGTTTAGCTCAAAAGAAATATAAGTTTAGCTAATAAGATATACAAGTTTTGCCAAGAGATAGAAGTTTAATTAAGAAAAAACATAAGTTTAGCCATGAAATATAAGTTTAACAAAAAAAAGAACAAGGTTTAGCCAAGAAATATAAGTTTAACCAAGAAGAAATATAGTTTAGCCAAAAGATAAAAGTTTAACTAGTAAGATATATAGGTTTATCCAAAAGATAGTAATTTAAGTAGTAAAATATATAGGTTTTACTAAAAGATAGAAGTTTAGTCAAGAAATATAAGTTTTGACCAAGAAGAAATATAGGTTTATCCAAGAAATATAAGTTTAGCCAAGATGAAATATAGTTTAGCCAATAGATAGATATTTAACTAGTAAGATATATAGGTTTATTCAAGAGATAAGAATTTAACTAGTAAAATGTTTGTTTCGTTAAGAGATAAAAGTTTAGCCAATAAAATATATAGGTTTTGCCAAGAGATAGAAATTTAGTCAAGAAAAAATATAAGTTCAACCAATAGATAAAAGTTTAGCCAAGAAAAAATGTAAGTTCAACCAATAGATAAAAGTTTAGCCAAGAAAAAATATAAGTTCAACCAATAGGTAGAAGTTTAGCCAAAAGGAAATAGGAGTTTTGCCAAGATAAGTAAAGGATTAGTTGTTAGTTTGTAGGTAGGGCTAAAATTTAGGTCAGTAGGGTAGCTAGGTGGGTGGGTAGTATGGAGGTCAGGGTTGAGAAAAAATTGGCAACAAAAAAATAAATGATCAAAGGTCAGCAGCCAAAAAAGATTGACTGTGGTCGAATGTTGGTTAACGTAATGTAAAGAGGCGGATGAAAAAGAGGCGAAAAATCATCCAGCCCATCCTATGGACAGAACGGCCAACTGGTGCAGTCATGGGGGCTGGTTCAGTCTGGCCGACGAGGGGTGAAAGTAAGTTAGGCTCAGTAAAACAGTAAAGTGAGTTCCTGGGTGGAAATGAATTCTGGCGATCACCTTCCCCACGCCGGAAAACATCATCATCATCATGCGACTGCCGTGTCACCGTCCGATTTTCAGATCTAGCGGCTCACCGTCGTCTCTCCCGATTTTTTTCACAGGCCCGGAGTTCTCGCGTGCACTGTTTGTTTGTTTGTTTGTTTGTTTGTGTGTGTGTGCGCGCGCGCGCATTGGCGATGGTGTCCTCCGATATTCTCGACTGCTTCTTGCGAACCATATCCCTCTTAGCAGCTTCCGTCTGGTTTTTCCTGAGCTTTCTATCGACTAGATAATCGTCTCCTCTGTCTCAATCTTTTTTCTTCTTCTTTTTTTCTGGTTTTAATTTTTGTAATTGGTTTTATGGGGACCAATTCTTAAAGGGGGAAAGGTTGCGCAGAGCAGTGACAGAAAGAGCGACATCAGCGGACAGAAAGACCGTAGATGGTTCCGACGCAACGGCGATGAAGAAGATCACATCATATGCACATGGAAAATCTATGAAGTTGACAGAGGTCTTGAGAGTTTTGTAAAATTCACAGAGAGACAGAAGAGAACGGCAAATGGCAATTCCGGGAGGAGGCTCGTTCCCCGAGGGTATGAGAGTCTTGGTGGTTGACGACGAGCCCCTATGTCTCATGATTCTGGACAGAATGCTCCGCCAATGCAAGTACGATGGTAAGAAGCTTTGTCTATATTTTGATTCTTCACTCTCCCTGCACCTCGGTTCTTCTAGGGCTTGAATTCTGGGCCAGAATCGTAACCCTAGAGCCGAAGGACGATTCACCAGCCAAGGACATGAGTCGGGAACTAGTTGCAACAAGGTTAGATTGTGATGATGATTAGGGTTTCCCCCTCTCTGGTGCCCCTTGGAAACGTTCATTCTTGGTGCTGCATGTGTGGGAGTTGGTTTGTTTGTTTGTGTGATGGAAGTAATACATATTACTCATTGTAAGAAAAAATGTAAAATTGTGGTTGGTTTTGTTGTCAGTAACATCTTGCAATCGAGCTACGAAAGCTCTTTCCCTGCTGAGGGAGAACAGGAACTACTTTGATCTGGTGATTAGCGATGTATACATGCCAGACATGGATGGTTTCAAGCTACTCGAAGCAATCGGGCTGGAACTTGACTTGCCTGTGATCAGTAAATTTCCTCTGCCTGCCTTGTCTCTTTCTGCAAAGTCCAGACTGACACAAGGCCCAAGACTTTCTTTGCTGGGTTTAGACTGGGGGTTTGCAATGTTTCTGACACCAAGGATTGGTATCTGTTTGAACCTCAGTGATGTCTGCAGATGGAGAAACGGATTTGGTAATGAAGGGAATAACACATGGTGCATGTGACTATCTTCTGAAGCCTGTGCGACTTGAGGAGCTTCGAAACATATGGCAGCATGTCATCCGCAGGCGGGTTCCCACAAAGGATCTGCACAGGGAGGAGGGATCAGGGGAGTGGGATGACAGTGTGTACCCACATGACTCCACTACAGATACAGATCACAGCTTCAGGAAGAGGAAGGAGAGGGTGGATGATGAGATTCAAAGAGCTGAAGACCTCAATCTGAAGAAGGCTCGGGTTGTATGGTCTGTGGAGCTACACAAACAGTTTGTTCAAGCAGTCAATCAGCTTGGAATTGATAGTAATTTTCTCTCCGGACAGTTTGCCATGGTTCTTTAACTTTTCTCTCTTGAATTGCTCTCACTAAGCTAAACTTGTGGATTATGCAATCTGTCATGAGTCCTCTGTGACTCATTGCAGAGATGCTTGTGAAGCACAGATGACTCCTTGTGGGTTTTTGCAGAAGCTGTACCAAAGAGGATATTGGATGTAATGAGTGTGCAGGGTCTAACACGGGAAAATGTTGCAAGCCATCTTCAGGTCATTTTCCACATCCTTTCTTTTATTGATCCTCTGGCTGGCAAGCAATCATCTCCTTCTTTGTCTCTTTGTCCTGGGCCATGACTACTGCTGTGGAGCTGAGTACCAGCCCACAGTCTTTGCTTCTCTGGTGGTCTACAGCTTGGAGTTTGGCATTTGCATGATGCCATGTCCCTCAGGTTGCTTGCCCTTTCATGATCATTATAAGGCTTCCCATCTACTTTTTGTTGCACTCACAATGTCTTTTGTGTGTGCAGAAGTACCGTCTATATTTGAAACGCCTAAGTGGAGTGAACCCAGAACCATATCCAGTGGCCTCATTCCAGGCTGCTGAGAATGGTACCTCTGGTGGTGTGATGCAGATTCAACCTGGAGGAAGGGCAGTGGTTTCTTCAGGTTCGAAAGGGTGGAATCTTGGAGGAGGTGTCAGTAGAAATATAGCACAGAAAGATGCAGAAGCAAGAGGTTCACTACAGGCACAGTTGTTGCAACAGAAGCAGCAATGGCAGCAGCTGGCAGGTACCTTGGAAGGTCTCGACCAACTCACTGCCGGTGTTGCCTTCCCAGATCTGCAGAGAATGGATTCGCATGATCTTGACTTGTTGATGAAACCACAGTATGACCCTACCAGGCAACGACCGGGCCTTGCTAATGATCATCTACCCATTCTTGGAAATCTGAATGTGCTTGAGAACTTTGACTTGTCAGGCCTTATTGACTTGAAAGAGGGAGAGAATGCAGTTGCCATGTCAAACCTTGGCACCCTGAGCACACACAACAATCTGAATTCAGTTGCAATGGGAACTTTACAGAGAGGGGAAGACATGGGTAGCATGACAAACTCACAATCAGGGGATAGTTTGTCTGGAGGGCCAGGCTTTAGCAGACCAAGAGGAGGGGATGATTTGGTCCCTGTTGAGGGCATGGGTCTGGGTTTGAGTAAATTTGGTGGGGAGTTCACATCTGCATCTTGCTTTTCATCAGTTGACACCTTAAGCAACGAAGATATTTCTGAAAGCAGCTTCAAAGACTACCAAGAATTTCCTGGATCACCAGATTTCCTTATTCCACCGAATGATTTGTCACTTTCTTGACTCAGAAATTCTCCCATGAGAAAATTGAGAGTGACATAGCTCTTGTAGTTACTAACCAGTGGTATCAGCTTCAGTCAAGCTATATGATTCCCATTCTTGAAAGTTCATGTACAGAGTATTTATATCGGGAGAAGGATTGACTTGGACCTTGGAATGCTTGGTGGGATGTTCTAATTTTGTACAACACATTTGATGATTGTAAATCTTTCTAGTGGCCACAGTCTAACATAGGGCACATACTACTTACTTACCTGTCTTCCTTAAATATTTGGAGATTGGTTTTGGTACTTCCTAGATTGTCCTGGAAACCAAAGATTTGCAGTAAAGTTTCTTTTTTACGGGAGCCATGATTTGCACAGGACATGTAGACTACTTGCAGGCTCACATGACTTGTGACTGTCATTTGCTTTTACACTTCTTGCATACACGTGTTTTCACTCAGCACAATTAACTTTGTTCTGTTTATTTAGTTGATAATCCTTTTATTACAACCAGTGTCTTAGGAATCTATCTACCAAGGTAGATTGTTTGTTTTGTTTGTCATGTTGAGATCTCCCAAACTGTGGTGCCTCTTGCTGCACTCTTGGTACTGTTGGAAAGCCCTTGATGAGGAGGGGGTGCACCAAGTTGTTTTCATAATGTTTTGACCTATCTATGCTGGAGAAGTTATGGAGTATCTGAAACAAAATTTCCACGAAAAATTCACTAAGATCAAAACTAAAAAATTACACAGGAATTTGGGCACTCCTGGTATTGTTGGAAAGCTCTCAATGACTATGGATATGCCCTGAATGCTCCTTCTTAATGGCAAAAGGCAAGGGAGTGCTGAGGTATTTCTGGTAACTAGGAGGAGTCTCGAGCTGATTACCAGACCAAAAGCAGTGCTCTTTACATCCATAACCTGTTCAGCAGGTGGATGTGGATCACTTTTCATCCATACATGTAATGCATTTGGACCACTTTTCATCCACTTTTCACCTGTAACCGGGTCAATTGGGCTGTGGATTTGCAATCAGGAAGAGAGATGTCAGTGAGTCATCCATAACTAGTGACTTGATGGATGGGATTTGGATGACTACGTTGACGTTTGGGATGAAATGCCGTTGTCACTGTCAGCCATAACCCTCCTGTGCCCATCAGACCAACCCAGTACACAGCAGATATGGATTGTAACCCGTAACCTCTCCACCAATGGGGTGATGCCACATCACCAATTTCAGCAGATCTGGGTTGTAACCTTTGACGTCTCTGCCAATGGGGTGATGCCACGTTACCAATTTCTACGGAAGAACTGGTTAACTCTGTAGAAATTGGTGGTGTGGCATCACCCCATTGGTGGAGAGGTCACAGGTTACAATTAATGTCTGCTGTGTACTGGGTTGGTCTGACGGGCGCAAGAGGGTTATGGCGACGGTGACAAAATCATTTAAATGACTCAAGAAGGCAAGTTTTGGAAGTCATTTTGCTCCAAGTTTTTTGTCCTTGATTATCCTTATTATTTAATTTAATGGGTCATCTGCACAATTGGGTTAGCAAGTTATTAATTTGTATTATAAACTCATCTAATCTATTTGATGTAGGTACTATTGCATTGGTTACAAATTACAAAGGAAAGAAAAAAAAAGGACCTTAGGTTTAACTAGGTGGTTTGTGGGTAAAATAATATTGCCATTTAAACCAAATATAACTAGAATATATTTCTACACATAACTAAAATGAGAAAAAATTCCCCCCAAAAAATACTGTTCATGATTGACACAAGTGAAAGCAAATGGGCAAGTTGGGAGCAATGTTTCTTTTACCCTAAACCATAAATGTTGCCTTTTGGGTTTAGGGTTTAGGGTTTGACCTATTGAAAGGATCTTCCATGGAAAAAATGGCCAAAAATTTGCCAGATTTTTATGGTAAGTTCTAGAAGGTAGCCAAGAATATAAAAGGATTCTGTTTTTCTTTTCCCCTACTTTCATATCTAGTATGTAGCCAAATCTTATAATATTATAGTTTTGGCATTTACACATGAATCCAATTTGAGTGAAAAAGGGCCCAATAATAGGGCTTACTTTTTTTGGGGGGATTGATAGATATCCCATCCTTCAACTAAATCATGGTCTAGGAGTCCAAATTTAGCGTTTCTTGCCTTCATGAGATTGAGTTGTGCCACATGTGAATGAAGTTTGGTTGAGAAGAATTGTGAACTAGCTTGAAAATTTTCATTAATTGAGTTGGTATATATGTGAAATTATCTTACCAAAAAAAGTGTATTATCTCTAAAGGTGCATTTGCACTTGGTGTTGGGGATTCTAGTGTTGAGTCCCTAACATCATGTTAGTGATTTAGGACTTGTAAAACCTACTTATCATGGAGATGTCATGTTAAGCTAAATTTCACATAACATTAAACTATAAACTATTTAACATTGTGTGCTACCTAAGATGCCAACTAAATTTTCATTTAACACTAACTTAACATCAAGTGTGAATGCACCATAACAAGCCTTACACGCGAAGGCGAAAGTACTTGTTGTGTAGGTGCTTGTTTCACCCCAAGCCAATATTAAGACATATAAAATTGAACATGTGTAATATTAATTTGAATCACATTGAAAAGTTCAAATTTTCATATAAATAAAAAAAATTATCGAAAATATTTTTTTTTCTAGAAAGAGACCTAGAGGAGGTCTACTGGTAGCGATTTAACGGCATTCATATCCTCGACTTTGGATGACAAATAAATCAAAAGGGTATTTCAAGTTAAGGTGCTCCAACAAGGATTAATTTTCGGGCTTTTAAAAGGAGTTTAGTTCACCTTTGGGCATGTGAATTGATGTCATATGTTAACAATTTCTATTTTATTTTTTGAGTACAATTATAACGAACAATGGTTGACTTATTAAGTTGAACTCCAAAAAATCATGTACATAGTAGTGTTTTTTTAGGGTGAAATTTCACCAAGTTTCAACTTGAAAAATATTTATATTTCGATCTATACTAAGGATTTTTCATGGAAAAGGTGATAGAAAATCATTATCTAAATATCTTTTGGACCTATTACTTGCAATAAAATATAATTTCACAACGTCCTTTTTGATATACTTTAATCTAAAAACATCTAAATCCATATGAATAGAAGCTAATTTTAACAACATTTTAAAACATTAAATAATGAAATTCAACCAAAAATGATTATGATATGAACTTATAAAAAATTTATAAGGAATATTGTGCATACCAATCCATGTGTTTGTGACTTGTGTCTAAATCAATAATTGTTACAATTGCAATTTCAACTATATTTTGTAGCACATGGTAAAATGCCTTATAATCACATATTCAACTATAATATAATTATAAGTTATGGATGTGATTATAACTTGAAAACTATTACTAATTGGATGAAGATGAAAAATGAATTTTTCATATCATTCACAATTGATGGTGTCCATTATTATATATGAAAAATTAGTTTTTTAAAAATATATTAGTAATATGCTAATTCATGGGTGACTAAACAACATGTGGCATCTTGTTTAAATTGAATTTTGATTATATATCATAATAATTGTGAATGTACATGTGCTAATGGCAAACTAATGCATGCAACTAAAACCCTAAAAGAGCAATTAAATAACCTACATAGCCTATGCAAGCTCCTAGGTAGAGCAATAGTACCCTAGTTAATCTAATCACCCTTTAAGTAGAGCCCAAGGTAACTTAATTGTTCAAACAACCCTTAGGAAACCCATGTAACATAGGCAACCCTTAAATAACCTAGGTAGTTTAACAACCCCTTAGTAGTCCGTAAGTACCCTAGCAACCCCTAGATAACCCCTACATAAGCCCATAGGTATGTTAAGTAATTTAAGCAACCCTTAAGTACCTTAAGCAGCCTTTTTGTACCCTTGGTAGCCTTTAGGTAGCTTAATTAACAACCTTTAGGTATCCCTTAAATAACCTAAACAACCAAGGTAGAAATTTTTTAAATAGCATAAACAACCTTTTGAAATACCCTAAAAGGTTTAGTAAATAACATAAGTAGCCTTAAACTAACCTTTAAGTAGCCTAGGCAACCCCTAGAGATGCCCTTAGGTCCTTAAATAATTTAGGCAACCCATAAATAACCTTTAAGCAGTTTAGGTACCTTTGACAACCCATATGTACTTTAAGTAGCCTTTAGGTAGCCTATGATAGTCTTTAGGTACCATATATAATCTAAGTAGGCCCTTGGTACCTTAATTTGTTTAAGCAACCCCTAGGAAGCCCTTAAGTACCCTAGGTAGCCTAAGTAACCTTTAAGTGCATTAGTTAATTTAAGGCAAACCTATCCTTGGGTGGTACCATTAGGAATGTCACATGCACTATATTTTTTAGACCCATTCAACTTTAAAACAACATAGGATTCACTTTAAAAAAAACTTTTCACTTCGAATTTCATACATGAAAATATTATCGAAGTTGTGGAGAATTTGAAACTTCAATGGGATTTACAAAAAATTAAGTTTTAATATTCCAAATGGGTTGTCAAGGAAAAAAATTAAGGAAAGTAACACTTTGGGTTCCTTTGTTTAAGAGTAGAATAAGAACATATTTTCTCATTTTTTACAATGCTTTTAATTTATAAGAGGGCCTAAGATGGTCATTTAAAAAATTTGACTAATACATAATGGCATGAAGCAATCATAAATTTTTGAACAATTTTTGAAGGTCATGATTAGGAAATCTTGAAGGCCATTACATGCATTTTTACAAATTTGTAATTATTTTCATTCTTTTTTCTTAAATCAACAATTTGGGCCATACCCTAATGAATATAGTTGATAAACAAACAAAAATTAAATGGTGCAACTTGACATTTAATGTTAAGGGGTTGAAAATTTCAAGAACATATGTTAAGAACATTTTAGGAACACAAAATCTCTTGCTTGTGTAACCTATGTAGGTGTTTACAAATTTTCAATAATATACATAGGTAGGGAACACAAAGCCAATGTAATGCAAGTCAATAGTAAAAATAACAATTTTAAAAAGATTAAATATGTTTAATTTAATTTAATTGGATTCACCTTTTTTTGAATTATGGTGAGGGGGTTTTTAATGACATCACCCAAGGATGGGTTTGCTTTCTAAGCAATTCTTAAGTATGCCCCTAAGTAGCTTAATTAGGTAGCCTACATGGAGCATATGGTAGGCTGAATATGCCACTTCGATGAGATAATAAAAATGTTTGTGAATATGTGATTCCATTTCACATTATATATTTAAAAATACCTAGGACTTGTAATGGTAAGCACTTTGTCCCTTGTTGTGAAAGTCAAGGAATCAAATTTTTATTATTATAACCTATTTACCCAATTTTAGGTTAAGTAGTTTAAATGCCTATTTTAAGTCAAGTTGTTTAGACTAAACCACCTTATAAGCTTTCTAGCCCATGTTTTTAGTTTCAACAACCTAGGCCACTTAGCCTAAATAGGCCATGTGATGTGATTTGTTCAATTTGGAGCTTGCCATGGGTCTACATTTTATTGATAAGAAAAATTTAATTGTCTTCACATTTTAGTCATAAATGATTGTGCCACATAAGCATATGCAACAACAAATTTCAATTGTAAAAAGTAATTGTAAATGACCATGCCACATTGGTTGGTTGTTAATTGGATGAAATGTTTGTGTTAATTGCATATCAATGCAACAACTATTTCAATTAAATGCTATGTCATGGCTTTGTGAATTCATCACAAATTTATAAGCTTTAGGGGTTTACTCCAAATATGTGTGAAATCTAAATTTATTTCATAGGTTTGTGTTGGTGAAACATTAGTGTCATACATTATTTAAACATGATAGTCATGTGTACAATTTTCGTGTGTGAACAACACGAATGGACATACAACATCCATGTTGAAACGATACAAATAGGCATATGACATTCATGTTTAAAGAATGTGCACAATATGAGTGTTCAAACAACACAAGTAGATGAATGATATTCGTGGTTATTACAAACCTATAGCATATTTCGCACAACTATTATTGTCAAATCATGACCCATTAAATTTGTGATGTTTGTAATCACATTTGGCATTTATAATTGAAAAATAATCATTCACAATTGAAACAACTAGTTGACATGCAAATTCCTTATAATGAATGTGACCCACTTAATGCTATTAAAAACATTTTGTTTATTAAGATTTTTTTAGCAAAAGTTTTACATCTATGTTTTTTTGCTTTAATACATCATATACCAAATCCTTATTAGATATCCCAAAATAAAAGTCACATAGAAAAATTCATGTATAAAGAGTCATAAATTTTAAAAACTAGTCTATATTTTTCAACTTCCAAAGTTCATTTCTATATATTTGGTGCATATATCTTCCAATTTTTCTATATATATATGTTTTTTTATTGAAGTTGAAGATTCAAATGTAATCACAAATTTGAAATATTATTGAATTTTATGGCATGTTAATAACATTTAAATGCATGAAATTAAAAGAAATCTATATAATTGTGATGTAAAAAATGAACCACCTTACCTTGAAATATGCAATCACTCTACCCACCTACTTTGACCTAGCTATTTATATAGCCTAGTGTATCTATTAGGTTAGCATGTGTGTTCACATTAATCAAACCCATAACAACTGTAATTAGTGCTTGGTTTTTCATGCTTTAAAGTGATAATTTAATTTGATGTTGAAATTGTTGGACATACTTATATAACAACATTCATAATATATCATGAGAACATGTGATTAATTTTGAAATTAATCTAATGAATACAAAATATGTAAAAACATTTGTAAAAGATTATGCCTACTGTTTTGTAATAAAAAAATGACTTGTTTAATGATTTGAGTTTTTTTGAAATGACGTATTTTGGAAAAAAAAAAAAAGAAACCTTAACATAATACTATAAATATTTTTTCATATTTTTAAATATTAAAAAAATTCCAAAAATTAATGATCAAATAAACAATCCAAAAATGGGGGGGTCTAGTTAAGTTATTAATGTGGATGCACCCTAGCATGCATTTTTAGATTAAGATACTTACTAGGCTAACATACCCATGAACTAGCTTAGGGTACCTACCTAGCTTATCGTACCTAGGCTAAGTTAAACTAGGTGGGTAGGTAGTTTAATTAAATTAAATTAGGTTGGCATTTATACTAGCTTAGATACTAGGCTAGTTGGCTAGGTTAGGTTAATCATTGTTGAACAAAGATAAGTTGGTAGATAATACTAAGTGGGTATTTGGTATGTATCTATTTACAAATTGCTTCCTATCTACCTTAGGCATATTATTTACCTACCTACTTATTACCCATTTTCTTACATAATTAATAGTACAAGAAAATCTGAAATATTGATATCTTATAACATGGTGACACAATTCAACATATGAGTGTGTGGTGCATTGGTTAAAGTTTTGGTTTTTTGTCATGGAGGTGAAAGGTTCAAATCCTTACATGCAACTCTTATACAAGGCTAAGGGGTTAGTCTATAGGGGCTAGCCTAGATTAGGGGGCTAGCTAAGGTAGGGTAATATTGTGGACAAATGGGTGGGTAGGTAAGGAAAAGGCTACCATCTACTAAATTTTTGTTTAAGTTCACAAGGTAAATACCTTGTTGAATGGGTAAGTAGGTTGGCATTAAGTAATCTAGGTTAGGCTAAATAGCTCTATATGCTAGGTGGTTATGTTTATATAGTCTTATATTGTCCATCATGTGTAATCATATATATGTAGTCATGTGTTAGACATGACCACATCTACAACTAGATGGCAAAAATAACATTTATGTAATCACATGTAGTCAATAATGACACATACAACTACAAATGTAATCATATATATAATCATAAAACTAAGCATAATGTTTATATGATAATTTAGGTTAGTAAATCTTCACAATCCTGATCCAATGTAACTTTTAAAAAACACAATGCACAAGATTTAATATAATTATAAAAAGTGCAGTGCTGATTTAAATTGCTACTTTCAATTAGTTTATTATAAGGATTAGCTCATGTTGAATTTAAATAATGCTTGACCTTATACTATCTTGTGTTTAAAGGGGTAAAGATCTTGAAAAACTATTGAATTTGTATCGTGTTGGATATGATAGCTTACAATATTAAGTAGAGGCCCAAATAAAGGATACATGGGTGCAATTGTTAGAAGGAACTATAATATTAAGTTTTGAAACCTTAATTCATGAAATAGGATTGCATGATTTGAACAATAATATTGGTGCGAATTGATAGATGAGAACGGAAGGCCTTTACTTTGACTTGGATTGAATTGAATTTTTTTGTGTTTTTGATTTCCCAAAGCATAAGCTTTTACAAATTTCATGGCAATATTCATCACGGCATTATTGGATAAATCATGGATCAAGAACTTACATGAATTAAGGTTTTTCTATTAGCCAACTATGATCATAGTTACACACAATATCATGCGACCATAAAGTTGAGTACAAGATAATGAAAAACCATTGAAATGGGGCCTTGTTTATTGTTCGATGGATTGGTGCTTTCCATTGCAAATTTGTGAATAATCAACATTAGCTAAAATTTCTTAGAACATTTCATATGAACATTGTGATGAACTTTCTAAAAATTCTTTTGAAAAAAATGTGATTTTATGGTGATTCATTCATTTTATGCATGCAAATCAATGCTTCACCAACATAGTTGTGTGAGGGGATTGTGTATATAGGTCAATATTTGATCAGTAAAATTATGTGAGGTGATTCACCACAAGAAAAATTATCAAATTTTTCAATTACAAAATGTTGTTTGTAACTCAAATACTTGTCAATTACAAATGATATCTTCAATTACAAAAATTGGTTGCAAATGGTAATTTTTCTTTTAATGACTATGATCACCTTTAATTGAAAAAATGCAATGGAAAATTGTTGTTATTAAGGCATAATATCAAGATTATAGTAGCCTAAAGTAAAGATGCACATGTTGTTAGTGACCAATCATGCTATTGCCACCACAATGTGCGATTATAAATTCTTAATTTGATTAGTGAAATTGATGTCATGCTAGATGCAACACATGACAGATTACAACAATTAAATAAACAAATTAGTTGATTGATCATTTGCATGATCAAACTACCATCTAAAAATCATGTAGGTTTACAAAAATGACAAAGACAAGCGCACAAGAATTTGAAAATTGTCAATTTCTATTTCAAGAATAGGTTTCAATGCTTGCAAAATTTTGAATGCTCAAAATTTGATGCAAATGCAAATTGATTCAGATGTTTCAAGAGTCCTAATGTTCACAAAAATCATAGGAGCCAAAAGGTTACAAACAACAACCTTACAACATTGAGCTGGAGATTACTTTCTAGCATGAGAGAGATCATGATCAGACTCTCTAGATCATGGCAGCCTTTGCAACAAAATGGCAACCAAAACACATGATGATCCAGATGAGATCTAAAAACATTCATGAAGGAAAAAGGCTTGTGCAATTGAGCTCATGATCATGGACATACATGTACGCAGCAGCAAGCTGGATGGAGAAGATGAAGTTGTAACAACAAATGTTGTAACTCCTGGACCAAAATTTGTCAAAATTTCTAGCTAAGAAAGACTCCTGTGATGGGTGTTTTCTCAAACCAACAGCATGCATGAAGCTGAAGCTAGAGCATGAGGGCTGCAGCCTCCTCAAATGTACACTCTTTCGTTGATTCTGGCGGCACAAAGTTGCAGCCAAGCAGGACGTGCAAGCTCCAGCTGCACATGAGTAGCTGTAGTGGTCATATTGGGTCGTAACTCTAATCCTAGTTCTGGCTTTACAGTAGTGCATGCGGAAGGAAGAGGAGAAGGAGATGCTGCTGCTGCTGCTGCTGGAACTAGAGGAGAAGGAGGAGCTCCAGGTCTCAGCAGTTGTAGTAGCTTCTTTGCCCTTGTCGTTGTGTCCTTGGAATCCTGTAGTTGGAGTTGATCAGAGCGAGTCCGCTTCCTGTCAGTAGTAGCAGCAGTAGCAACAGTAGCAGTAGCATCGGCCTTGGAGTAGCTGTTGCTGGCTGTAACTTCTTCTTCTGTTCGTAGAGGGACTCCAAAAAGCTTTGGTGCTGTATTCGACTTCTCTCCAGTAGTAGTTGACTCTTCCGCTTCTGCTGTTGCACAAGTAGTATGGACCTGGATGTTGTTGTTGCCTGCTCCTGCAGTAGTTGGTGTATTAGTGATCATGCCGGTGCAGTTGCTGCTGCTTCTTCTTAATGACTCTATCTCTCTGAGCTTTCCGTCTAAGAAAGAGAGAGTTGAAGCTTTGGGTGTGGCGGAATCCCAGCTCTGATGAGGCAGAGGAGTTGCAGCAAGACATGATGATGTAGCTGGTGACTGATGCGCCCTAGTTTGCATATTGACCTGCAGCAAACCAGCTCTAGTGCTCGTTGAATCCGTGGCAGAAGGAGAAAGAGCTGCTGCTGCTGCTGCTGCTGGGGTCGGATGAAGAATACTTAATCCTGCACTGCAGCAGCTTGCAGGCTCGAGGGCGATGTTGTTTCTGCCTCCCATCATAACTTGGAGGGAGAGCTCGCGAATCTGCTCCTTTCTTGCTGCTGTGTCCATCAGTTCTGCTATAAACGCGGGGGCGCCCGCGTCTCTCTGCAGTTTGCAACTTCCAAATGCCTCCGAGGCCATCGTCGTCGAAGTACCGCCGCCTGCGACTCCTCTGATGCTGCAGGAGCAGCAGCAGCAGCAGCTTAGCACCCAAAAAAAATAGTTTGGTTTGGTTTGCAGACTGCAGAGTGCTGACCTTGCTTATAGCTTTGAACAAGAAGCTAGTTTATTAGCATGTTCAACGACCTAGTGCAACAAGAAAGAAGAAGCTCTGGCACAACTGGTCCTACCTCCTTAGCCGCGTAAGATCCTGCTGCAGAGAACTGCTGTTCGCGGATGATTGCTGCTGCTGAAGGACCACCATTGTGCCGTCGTATAGCCGACGAAGCCGTGAAACTTCGGAGAGCAGCAGGTTGTTGTCCTTACGCAGTCTGTCGTTTTCATCGCACATGAAAACTGCCGCATGAGCTGAGGAGCTAGTTGGGGTTGCAGGCGGTGGCTGCTGGATCTGCAAGAGAGCTGCAGGACGTCCCCGCGGGGACGACAAGGGGGATGAGAGAGGAGACCATGTTTGCAAATCCTCGTTGGAAACTGAAGGAGAATGCGAGCTTTGCTGCTGCTGTTGCGACCCATTATTGTTTCCAGCAGAACCAGCGAGACAGCTTTTTCTCCTACGAATCTCGCACAGAAGCTGTTTCTCTCCGCGTCTGAAAAACTCGTTGGCGAATTCCCAACGATCTGGCACAATCTTCCTGAAGCCCTGCTTGCAGGTTGCAAATAAGAGCAAACAATTTTTAAAAAAGTTCTTGAAACCACCAGAAAAGTATAAAATTAGAACCCAAAGACTAATTCCTTGAAGCATTCAGAGATATCAGAGTATGCATGCAATCTTGCAGTGGTTCCCTACACTCTCTCCAATTCAATGGCCAGCGCTTATAGAGCTTCATTAGCAAGCACATCCAGCTTCAAAGCAGACAGAGCTTCTTCTTCTTACGTAGGTGTTGAGCTGTCGAACAAAGCTGGAGAAGTTGTTGTGTTTGAAGTAGTTGGGAAGCAAATCTCGTGCAAACTCCGGCGGCCGCCACACCACAAAGGTGGTATTATCCTCTCCCCATGATACAATGTCGTCAGTGGACGGATCGTTCACCAGGAAGTAGGTCTTTGTGAGAAAAGGAGCTGGCACGGAGCTAGAGGTGCAAGAGCTGCGGTGCAGACATGATGCAGATGAGTCTACGTAATTATATGACGACATTAGCTGCAAGCAGCTGCTTCCTGCTGCTCTACTAGCAGCAGCCGCCGCCGGCTGAAGCTCTGTTGCAGCAGCCATATCGAAAGAAAGCGACATAATAGCTGCTGCTGCAGCTGCTACTAGCTTACAATCACAGAGCTTAAAAGTAATATTATTATTGCCTGAGATGATCAGCCGCCCAGTTGAAGAAGCAAGCATCAAACAAAGAAATTAGCAACGAGCCCTGTTTGTGTGATCATATTCGTGTCTTCTTCTGCCGTGCGGTGCGGCCATAATCTTCAAATTTTGGTTCAACTGTCGTGCAACCGTCAACAAAAAATTATAGGAATAGACGAACCAAAATGACTATTGAGCAGATCATATTGAGCAGTGCCATTGAATCAAGAGATAGTAACATCATCTGCAAACAGTTATTGTTGTTGTTGTTGTTGCTGTTGTTGCCGCCGCTGCAGAAGAAGATATATAACGACGCAGAGGGAGCAGCAGCTCGAAGATCAGGGGACGAAGACGACGAAGACGAGATGCACACAAACGACATCTATACAACTTTGAACTACAAGCTCTCAAAGTTGTTGTTCCAAGCTGCCAGCTGATCTCGTCAAGACCCTTGAAACAAAAGAATAAAATTGCCTGAAAAACAAAAGCTCACAAATGGACGGAGCGAGCGAGGATTCAACAAAACAGCTTGTAAACCCCACCCACCAGCTCCTCCTTGGAAACAAGTACCAGCGGATTTGAAGCCTGCTATTGCAGAAACCAAAACATAAAAAAAAGCTCTGAACACGAATATATTGCAGCAGAGCAAATGAAGCTCTCTCCCTCTCCCTCTCTCTCTCTCTCTCATTCTCTCATAGACCCAAAAAAAGGGCTTCTCATCATCATCATCATCATCATCATAAGAGGGTGAGAGATTTAGAGAAGTGAAGACCCTTCCCCCCCAAAAAAAAGCACTAAAAAAGACAAAACAAAACAAAACACAACACAAGAAGGAAGCACCCAACCCTGCCAAGAAAAGAATAGAAGGGAAAAAAGAAAAAAAACGCTGCAAACAACAACAACAACAAAGTGACCAGATATACAAAGCTTCAGGCCTCTAGAAGTTAGTTTCTCTAGAAATGAAAAGTCGTCCGGAGGAACAACAACAACAACTTCCTCCTCCAAACAAGAAGGACTAAGATACAAGAAGAAGAAGAACAACAACAACAACAACACTTCCAACAAACCGACCGTCTTGACAACAAAAGCAAAGCACAAGAAAACCGCGAGAACAAAAAGAGCGAGCCAGAAAAATTACACATAAAACACCCACGCCAACCCCACCCCACCCCACCTTCCACCCTCCCCCTCTCCTCCCCCTCCATGGGGCCATGGATGAATGAATGAATGGATGAATGAAGAAATGGAGGAGAGTTGGGGGGATGAGCCAGCCATTCAGCCATTAATGAACGAATTGGTATTAATCAATTCAGGCAGAACTTTTACATTAAATTGGGATGACGTTGGGAGTTGTGCCTTAAATGGATGTCTCTCACACACACACACACACACCAAAACAAAAGAAAATCCCATCACGCCGCCATTTTTTCCTAGTCAATAAATAAAATAATACGAGCCATCTGACAAGCACCTTGAACTAGGTAGGTAGGTATGTAGGTAGTAGGTACTTACTTACTTGAACTTGGGCTACCTCATGATTTTTTTTTAATAAATAAATAAATAAATATATTATTATTATTTTATTACTTTTAACCTAAAGTTTATCATTAAGTTTCAACTACACACAACTTTGTAGACATTTTCCCCAAATGTCTACAAAAGGGTCTACAAAAGAGGGAGAAGGGAAACAAAGGGGGGTGTAAGGTGAGCTGAAGAAGGGAGGGCAAGGTTGGGGAGGTGGGTTTCTC
The DNA here is from genome assembly GCA_963921925.1 of Sphagnum tenellum. NCBI lineage: Eukaryota > Viridiplantae > Streptophyta > Sphagnopsida > Sphagnales > Sphagnaceae > Sphagnum > Sphagnum tenellum. The sequence goes on along the minus strand of OY998160.1, from coordinate 3,813,021 downwards.
TTGTGTGGAAAAGACAAGAAAGGAAGTAGTATCAAGTAGTTAGTTATGACTCTAATAAAGATTGGATTGGGTGTGTATGTTGTGTGTGCTAAAATGATTGAGCGGTTTGCAATTATGTGGACTAAAAGTTGGGAATTTTTTAACTTTTTTTTATTATTAGTTTTATTTTTGTGTGTGGTTGAAAACTTTTTTTTTGGGTACATTGGGTTTCTAAAGGATTTTGTTGTACCTTGTGAAAAAAAAAAAGTAAACCCTAAATTAGTTTTTTTAGGGTTTGCTTATTATTACATTGCCAATCATTGCATAATAACTTGCTTGCTTCTCTCCAGGAGCTTCTTCTTTTTAATGCAAAAAAATTAAAATTGTGTGATGTTTTTTGATAGGGATTAATGAAATGATTCCGACCCATATTAAAATACCCAATTATTGATCGCCCAGCATTTAGTGTGATGCAAGTATAAGTGATGGCAAGTGATGGCTAAGTGATGCAATGGTAGCCCCTATTTCCTATTAAGTAAGTTGAATAGACAATCAATGAGTCTTGTGGGCAAATTATTTAAGTGTCTTTCCTCTCTTCTTTTCTTTTTTTTGGCTACATAGTGGAAGTTAGTATGTACATTTTGGGCATTTATTTATTTATTTATTTTTGGGTGTTTGTGGGGACCCTTCTGTTTACCAATGGACTAGAATTTATAGCTATCCCATAGATAAGTAACATATTAATTCTATGAAATTGTAGTAAAGAACACCTTATTGATTAATGTTTGTTTCAAAGGAAAAATGAAAGACAAAATGAGAAGGGCCTTGATTTCTATCCCTCCTCTCCAATTCCAACACACACAAAAAAAGGTCTAGGACTGGATGAAAAGCTTGAATGAGTTTAGATGACCAGTAAATTAAGGGGGTGGAAAAGCCCATAACCATGGTTTTTTTTTTCCCACTTTGTGATCTCAAACACTTGGCAAAGTTTTCCAAAAATCAAACCAAAAAAATTCTCCAAAAGTTTCCCTATATTTTTGGTGATAAATCACCAAAAACTTTGCCCCAAAAAATCAGTACCCATAACATATAATTTCAGGAAAAAATATTTTTTGGAGCTAAATTAATGATATTATAATTCATTGGTAAAAAATTACATGAAATTTTGATCATTTGAATACATGACGAACAAGGTTACCAACATCTTTTTTGTACGGGATATCCTAACTATTGTGTCCTTATAAATTTTAGGTTTGGCAAGGTTTTAGGTTTGGAGATGTCATGTTTAGGATTGGGACAAACTCAAGGATGACAATGAACAACACTAAGGATGGTGAGACAATGTTGGGGACATTGGGATTTTAATTTATTTTAAATTCTTCAAATGACAAAGGGACATTGGGAACACACTAGGGATATTGGGCAACATTGGGCAAACCCCAATGATGTCAAGGAAATTATTTTTAAAAAAATTAACTTCTTTTAAGTACTATTTCATTGGGCAACAAGGGGGGGGGGGGGGGGGGACACTTAGAACACACCAAAGACATCGTGCAATTTTGAAAACATATTGAGGGATGTTGGGGAACGATCGGGAAATGGCAAGGTGTGTTGGGTAGCATTTGAAAAAACAACAAAGATGTCTAGAAATGTTTATTGGGCAATGACAAGAGGACAATAAGAAAAGATCAAGGAGACACTAAAAAGATGGTAAAGGGTGTTTGACAACATTAAGAAAATGTCAAAAAAAGGGTTTTTTTGGGTGACAACATAGATGTGTTGAAGGACATTGGGCAACATCAAAAAAATGTCAAAGAACATTAAGCAACATTATGAAAATTCGATCAAATTTTAGGGAAAGCTAAGAAAACTTTAAAGGTGTCCATCAAAGTTAAGAAAATTTCAAGGGTGAAAGCATGATAAAATATGCTTTTGATGGATACTTTTGTTTTTTTTTTTGGAAAGTATCGATAAACTAAACTAAAAAATTAAGCTTTCATGATCAATTTAAATTTAGGAAGCTCTTTGATTTCATTATATAATATTTTAAAATTACATGTTTTAGTATGCATTTAAACACATTTTTATAAATGAAAAAATTAGAAAATACATGTTTCATTTTTGTTTCAAGTGTACGAAAATATAATTGTAATTTTTTATATTTTCACATGGATAGAATACTCACATATATCAATGTGTTTTCAATTGTTTTATGTTATAGTCATAATCCGTCAACATATTCATAGAAAAGTAATTTAGAAAATTTGAAAATCTAGCTAGTTTAAACTATTTTTTCATCCATTTTTTATATATTAAAATTTCTCATACTTTGTGTGTAACTTACCATAAACTCAATGAAGCTCACCAATGTTCCATAATGAAATTAAAAAGGTTTTGAATAGATTTTTTCATGTTTATGTCAAAAGGGTGACAATGATTGTATTTAGGACTGTGTTTGGCCTATATTGCCATGCTTTCACCCTTGAAGGATATTAAGGAAATTCCAAGAGATGATGGGCACACAAAAAATGTTTGGAAAATGTTGGGTGACATTGAAAAAATGACAAATGATATTGTGTAACATCAAAAAATCACTAAAAAAATCAAGAAAGCATTGGTCAATTCCAGAAAAATGTTAACAAATGATAAGAAGAGGTAAGTCCAAAACAAAAATATATATTTCACTCCTTGTATATTTGAAAAAAGACCTAAAGTAAAAGGGTATTTTTTAATATGTTATGAAATAATGGTATATTTTTAATATATTCTAGATAGATTTTAAACATTTTAGACATATTCTCATGATGAATTATAGGTTCCTTATTTACATTTAAGTAAATATACATATATAATTACACCCTTTTTTTATGCACATTATTTGGAATAAAACGGAAATGATTTCCTTGGGGTTTCTGGTAAAAATATTTAAAAACTAACTTATTGCTACTAAGGATGTTTGTAAAAACATTAAAGATGACATTCTTGGCAACCCTAATGCCTACAATTATCCATAATTTGTAATTGTCTTTTGGTGCTCATGAAATTGGACTCCCAAGAATTTGGAGTCCTTTCATTATGTTATTAGAATCCTTTATCATACACAAAACACTTTGTTGACAAGGTCATTTCAAAGACTCTAAAATTTGAACATGCTTTTTGTTTTTCAAACTTTTATCAAATGTTCTTAAATTTATTATGGGCTTTAATATACTTCATAAGAAGGGCCACATGTGTTTATATTTTTAAATGCCCATGTATGGATGTTGTTGATTTTGATTCTAAACGTCTTTGATTGTCAAAAAAATTCAAAATTTGTCATCTTAATTATTTTTTTAATTATCCATTTGACTATAATCTAGATTTTCATGCAAAAAAATATATTTGTTATTATAATATGAGTCATGTTTAATTTCAATGCTAATATCTAGTCCCAGAAATTATAACTATAATATAGTTTTGATATTTAAAACCAATACATGTAGGACACATGTAAAATGCAATCCTTGCTAAGCATTCTGACCTTGGTCACTATGGTTCCTTTTATTGTGTTTTTACCCACATGAGGTTATGGGATTAGATCATAACAATTGTTAATACAACTTGTAATTTAAGAAAGTAATATCAGTCAATGCAAGTTAAATGCTCAATTAACTTTTAATACACACGTGGAACAATAAAAATAGAATAGTAGCCCAACTTGACAGCAATTTTTATCATCTTGCAATGTAAATAATAAAGTATAAAGTAATTACTCTCAACCCATTGTATTTTATGGGAGTGATTACAAGTTCAATTAACTTCATTATGTGGCAAGAAAAAGCCCATATTTTTCATATTATTTTGAACTTTGGACAGACCACATAATTGGACAATTGATTTATATATGTGTGCACAAACTCAACAAAAAATAAATAAACTTCTACAATGATATAGACATATGAAAATACCCATATTTTTAACCTGATAAAAAATAACTAAAAGTTCATTAAGAATAATTTCCAGTAGACTTGTTAAAAAAAAATTAATTTTTTTTAAATTGATATATTTTCTAATTAAAATAGAATCCTTAAAAATCATAATTTCAATCATTGGATCATTTTGAAATCCAAGTAAAAAAACTATTGTTGAAATGCATAGTCCATTCAATTCATCTTATTAGTCTATGATGATTCTTTTAAGTTTATAAGTTTTGCACAAAAATATTTACATCATATGCATTATTATTGAAATTAATAATCTCAAAATAAGCCCCTATTGAAAAATTGTAATGTGTAGAATATAAATTAGTCATTGCATTGACATTCATATCACATAAATTATCATTATCATTATTACAATTCATGGTTTTTTAAAAATTGTCTAAGTTGATTACCTTTTTCACTTTGACCAATCAACATGTCCATTTTGAATAGAGGGTCAGGGCTTGAATGACATGTATATTTTTTTACTAATGAATTTGATCAAAATGACCTATTTGACTATCTATTAAATTGAACATCTAATCAAATCAAACAAAAGATTGATCACTTTGGTCAAAATGGCCAATGGGTTTTAGTCAAATGCAACATCTAATCAAGTTGGACAAAGCAAAGTGACATGTTTTGTCAAAATGACCAATGGTTTTTTATCAATTGGGCAACTTTTGGTAGTTAATAGGCCAAATTATAAGTTAACTACTACTTAAACTAAAAAGGTAGATGATCTACCTATCTACTTATGTACCTAGGCCATCCTACTTTCCTACCTACCTACTACCTAAGCTAAGTAAATAGTTTGGGTCTACTTACCTGGTTCCTACCTCCTTACCTATTTATTAATTACCTAACTTTCTTATTTACCTACATAAATAATAATGTGAAATAAAAATGTGAAAATAAAAAATTTAACAAAACTATCACCTTTTGGAGGTGTACATAGTCCATTGATAAAGACTGGATTTATCATTGTTGAGGTGAGGGGTTCAAAAGTTTTAGATGGAGCATAGCACCCAAGTGTTGACATGATACATGTCACCAAAAGTCTTGGTAAATATTTTTTCATTAATCATGGTTTGCCCATATTGTTTTCATTAGCTTGTTAGATTTTTTAAATTTGTTCTTTGATGAAACTACATGGGATTTCTAAAATTCTCTTAGACCAATAATTAACTGTGAAGTAGAAAATACCATTAAAAACTTGAAATCCAACTTTGCATCCAATAGTTCTACATGCAAAAAAAGAAAAATGTAACCACAATAAATACAAAACAACAAAAAGTCTTTCACTTTTCCACTCCAAGTGGAAATTGAATAATATAAATCAAGATTGACTATTCAAAATAATTACACATAGCCCTAGGTCAAAAGTCAAAAGCTTGACATGGAAAAAAATGCATAAAAGGTTTGTGATAATTTCAAACCTAAGAAAAGGACATGGATCAATGATGAAGGTATTTACTCCTAAAACTAAGATCTACTTCACAAGTCGTGGTTTATATGCAACATGTCTTGTTTTCCCAATTTGCCAAATCTACCAAAATTGGCCTTTCCAAGTTAGTAAAGAAAAGTACAAAAGCAAGGGTATTCCTTAAGATTGTTGGTTATTTCCCCAAGTTCAATACAATAATGTTTATGGATCAATCTTGTCTAGGAATGCATGATAGAAGAAGAGATGGATAGGACATGTGGATGCTAGAAAAATTGATGCGATAAATAGAACTTAAAAAGGAACATTTTGCAAAATGATTTTGACTATTGTGACGACCCCTCCCCCCAACCATGTAACCAAAGCATGAGCACATAAAAATGGACAACACTTTACTAGAAAACATAATTTCTTTTATTAAATAATATAGTAAGAAAAGACCCCATTTGGACAAGCATCACAAAGATGATGCCATCATTTTGAACAAGTCAATTTTAACATGTATATTGTGATTCAAGTGATCTTTTTTACTAGCAAAGTAACAAATTATATGACTAATCATTTTGACTAAAAAATAGTGAACCATTTGACTCTAGTCAAATTTCTAGTTATATTTTTAAAAATTATTTTCTAAATTATTATCAAAAATAATATTTTGTGATAGGTAGGTAATACTACTACAAAAACATGTTTTTGATTTCCCTACATTTGTGAGTAAAGTGATTGGCATGACTAAACTGCCTAACTAAGATGACTAATTATTGTCTATTTTGCCCTCCCTTCAAAAGTAGGTTTATCTTAAATGACTTTGATATTATTAACATTTACTAGTTTTTGTCATGGGTAATGCAATTTTTGTAATTTGGTGTGCCTAGGCACATAATAGGTGTGTAAATACCCTTTAAGGTATATTTAAGGGTATACATGTAGGTTGGGGTAGGTAGATATGTTGATACACAAATAGCTAGGTTACAACTATGTAACTAGAGAGGTAAATAGGTAGGTAGATGAATAGATATTTAAGTAGGTATATAGGTAGGTTGGTAGGTAGATATAGTAACTAGGTAATTAAGTTGATGACCAATACACCTACCTACCTACCTACCTTCCTTACCTACCTAATTTGTTTCCTTCCTTCTTACCTCACTTCCTACCTATAACTTTCCGATGTACCTAAGTAAAAAATGTAGCAATATGTGAACTTAACAAGTGAAATAAAAATATTGAATTTTTTTTTCACCTTATAAAGGTGTGGTGTAATTTTAAAGGACTTGGCATATCCTCAAAGAGGTGAGGGGTTCAACTTTTCATGCTTGCATTTTATATTCATGCCTAGGTGGTAGCCTAGGCTTATAGAGGTCACCTAGTCTTAAGAAGATTTGAAAAGGCCTTACAAAGGCTCAAAGAGGCCTACCTAGACTACTCAAGGATATCCAAGGAGGCCTACCTAGGCTTAAGGAGGTTTGAAAAAGCCAACATAAGCTTGGGGAGGTTCAAGCACACCTACCTATGTTTGGGGAGGTTCAGGGATCCATGTTTAGGCTTAGTAGAAGTTTCATGAGGTTTGCCTAGTTTTAATAAAAGGTTTGAAGAGACTTTCATTTTATTTAAAATTTGAAATATTTAGTAAGTTATTTAAATATTACACTCATGATTTATGTTACGTACCTATTAGTCAACAATATCAATTAACACCCCTGTCAATGTTTAGACAAAACATAAAAATCACATCAACTAGCTTTTAATCAAAATTAACATGACATAATGGAAAGAACTAATAACTCATTCATATCCAAAATGACTAATTATGTGCCACATTATTTTGCTTTAAAAAATTGGTCTTTTCCAATTGTATAGTTAGCTTGTTTGAATGTCCATTTTAGCTAAAATCCAATCATAAAAAATGGTGTAAAAAACATGATCTATAATAATGTAAATAGGTTGTAAAAAAGTTAGTAGGTAAGTGGTAATCTAACCTAGTTTAACTATGTATTTTAGCACCTTAAGCATGCACACAAATTATAAGTATTAAACTTTAAACCCTTGACTTCCACAATGATAAACCAAGTCTTTAATCAATGAACCACACATTGAACAAGTAACAATTTTTGTCATGTTTTTATTTCAAATGTTTAAATTTCACATGAAATGACGTGTGCTATTTATGTAGGTAAGTAGGAAGGTTAGGTAATTAGTAGGTAGGTAGGTAAGTTGGAGGCATGAATCATATAGGTAGGTTATAGGTTGTAGGAAAATAATTAATATGTAGGTAGTCAAGTGCGTGGGTGGGAGGTAGGTAGGCCTAGTGGGCATTTGCACACTATGGTGATCTTATATGGATGTCACAATGACAGTTTTTCATGTATTTTTAATACAAGAAAATAAATAAAATAAAACTCATTGAATAATAAAAAAAAGGGATACAATTATTTAAAGTTATCTTCCAAGAATGAAAAAATCAAATCAAAATTGTGGATAACCAATAAATAATCGACTTTTGAAATTTTCCCACACTTTTTATCACACTTACAAAACTTATGGATATGGACTTTTATCTTACAATGTGTTAGTTTTATATGTTTGAAACTTTGGGATACTGGATGAATTGTGCTTAAGAAACTAAAGATCCATTGAATGAATGGAATGTGATTTTAATAAATTTATTATGTTAAAGATTTTTCAAAATCCCAAAAATTGTAATTATTTAAAAACCCTTTTTAAGTATTAAAAAAATAGTTTAGTAAAATATTTTATGATATGTTTTATATGTCTTATAGCATCACGACTTTGAGTAGGAGATGGAAAACAATGTTACTTTCAATATCACATAAATATTCGTATTTTAAACTAGTTTTCAATTACACTAAAAAAGGACTTTGAAAAGGCATTCTCATTTGCCAAAATTGAGACACCCTAATGTGCTTTCACCCTAGTTTACGTATCTAGCTTATTTAGTATGTAACCTAACTTATTAACTAACATACAATGCCCCATTTAACTAAAAAACCATTGGTCATCTTGACCATGGATGTCATTTTAAAATATCCAACTTGATTAGATGTCTAACTTGATTAGAACCCATTGGCCATTTTCTTTGTCGAACTTGATTGGATGTCTATTTTGACAAATAATTAAGTAGGTCACTCAACTCAAATTGATTTGTAAAAAATACACCTATCATTTAAGCCTTGGGCTTGTAATCAAAATTTACATGTTCACTAGTTAGTAAAAAAAGACTAATTAGTCAATGTGGATAATTTAAAACACCATAAATTTTAGTAGTGACATGAATTTTACCAAATATGATAAGCTAGTTGATTCTAGATAGTTGATTTTAGACAACATGACCATGCAAAAAAGAAATTCATTAACAACCACAAAATTTGACATTAAAAAAAAAACACTAATATTTTCAAAAGCAAAGGTAACCTTGTGAAGACCACTTTAAAAAAGGATCAATATTACTTATGATAAAAAAATGTTTCACTATATGTTAGAAATGGATTGCATAACCCTAAAAATGCTTGTGTGCTTTTGAAAAACATTAAATACTTTTATGAAGGCTACCTTACATTTCCATCAACCTTGTTATACTTTTTCTTTTTCTTTCAACTTCATGATGACAAATTGCCAAACAAGAGAAAGGAGTTAAGTTGGAGATCTAATGTTCATTTAGCTAGATTAGGATCCTTGATCAGAATGTGAACAACAATGGAAGTTTAAAAGGTAGGAATAAGAAGAAAGTTATCTTGATAATGTCTAGACAATTTTATAGAAATAGAAACCAACAACACAAACCAAAAGCCAAAAAATCACTTATAATAATAATAAAAAGCTTTGTAATGAGTAGAAAAAGAAAATAGAAAACCTCACTTGCACATCATTTATAAAATCACTTAACAAGATCAAACAATGGTGGTGGCAACATTAAAAAAACAATCAAATTGATAATAAAAATAAGAGCAATGACAATAAGATTGATGATGACAATGGGAAAAATAGTAGCAACAACAAATACAAACCAAAAAAAAAAACATCAAATGTGCATAGTTGGTTCAAAGCAATGATTTGTTGCAACCCTAGCAAATGAATTTCACCAATTTTAACTTATTTTGCTATTTTGATTATTAATATTAGGATCACTTTCAATTTTGAGAAGGAATGGCGCACATTGATAATTAAAAAAGATATTTGAAAAACAAATTGTCTATCCCAAAGCTTTGAAAACCTTTGTATCATTTGAAAAACTTTACGAATAATTAAACCTATTGAAAAAAAACTGAAAATCCAAATTATTGTGTTACCCTTTTTTTTTTCAAAAATATAAAATTACAACTTTAAGTAATCCCCCCCTCCCCCCCCCCTTAAGGTGGCTCTTGAAATTGTGAATGCACCCAATGACACCTTTCACCAAAAATTTCCTTTGTTTCCTTTGACAAGTATCCTAGTATACACTAGGAACACACAAATAAATTGTATTTAATCGACAACAAAACCAAATAGACAACTATGCTTCTTGCACAGTAATATAATGTAAAATATGTCTTATACCTATACTAGGTGTAAGATCCTTCCCAATCTTAAGGCATAAGGGTAAAATCCCTTCCAATATGAAGGTATAGGCATATGAACTATTCTCTTTTTTAGGAAGGATATTCATGAACAAATTGTGCCCTTGAAACACACTAGGAAATAACTCTAAATGCTTTAGGACAAAGGATTAAACTATTTAAGCTAGTAGATTGCTTTTTCTTGAGCGAGGGAGGAGTACACAATAGTGGGTTTTTTCCTTTTAAAAAATCACTTAAAAAAACTAGAAAACAACCTTTTTCTTTTGAAGAGGGTGTCATCATGTTTATGTCTACTAGCTACATTTTTTTTAAGTTCCTTGAAATAATGTTGCTAATGATATTGAAATGTGCTTACGAATGCTCGCCAACCTAACTCTATCAAGAAATTGAAAAAAGAAAAAGAAAAAAAGCAGGGTACCAAAGTTAGGAAAAGAAACAAAGAAAAGAAAGAATTGATCCAAGCAAAGGAGTTTAAAGATCAATCACTTGAAACTCCCCTCCATAACTTCCCCCCTACCCAACACATCACTAGAGTGAGTGGGTCTTCTTGTAATTCAAGTCATAAGCATTTAGTCTTCATGTTCAATCCACTTACAAGTATAATTCTTCTCGTAGCCCATTGATGTCTTTCTCACATGATCCAACACACACAAAAAAAGGGGAAAAAAGGTGTTACAAGAAGATCCCAAGTAAGTGGTGGGTGCATTCCCAAAATGAGGAGTTGAAGACAACTTGGTGCTTACTAGCAGAGAGCAGAGAGGGGAGAGAGTCTATAGCTCTGGCATTTTGAATGAGAATCTCCCACACCATTGGACTTTAACCCACCACCATGATGGTGGTGGATGGGTGAGTGAGGCAGATGTTATCATGAACCTAAACATAATAATAATATGAAGATCACACAAGTGTAGAAAACAACAAAAGGGTTCTTAGATCTTCTTTGTGTACCCACTTCTTCATACTACTACTTTGTTGTTTTGGTGTGGGTTGTTAGAGAATCTGCATCCAAAACTTCAACCCTGCATCTTTGACAGCTGATGATCATCATCACAGCTCTCAAACAATCTAATATGCGCTCGCGCTTCTGATATACAATCATGGTTCTCAAATTTCTTTTTGAATTGAAAGAAGTCAAATAACCAAGCACCAAGGAAAGTTATTTGTGTCAGTGGTTTGTTTCTTTGCCTGTTCTTTCATGCCTGCAACTCTTTTGAGGTTTGATTTTGAAAGTAAATTGGAAGTGGCAGTTTCTTTGATTCTGTGTTTTGTCAAAGATGACTACACCAGCAAGTTCAAACAAAAATCAAACGATTTGGTTTTAATAATTACACCTACTCAAGAGTTTTTTACTCGTACTACTACTACAAGGAGATGGATGGAAGATCACTCGCCCTCTCAAGGAGGAGGAGGACATGTCAGAGGCCTCTCCTCTTCTTCTATAGGAGAAATTATTCACATGCATTGAAAATTATTTCACAAATAATAGCACATGCAAAAAAAAAAAAAAAAAACAAATTCAAATGTCATTCTTCACAAATATCATGAATAAAAATGTTCACTTTCTTTCGAATATATGGCAACCAAGAACAATATTTCCCATCTATGCAGCTTAATATCATGAAAATGATCGAAAAGAAAATTACAATGTTAATTACAAACTATTGTGAATTCGCTAAACAAACCCAAAAAATATTTCCTTGAAATATTTTGACATATAAGTTTGGAATCCTTTTTACATATGTTGTGAACATATTATTATACACTTGATGATATGATATGACAAGTGGTTGTTAGTACATAATATTGTAAGACCTTAGCGAATTGAACACATGTTTGTCAAATAATTAATTAAAATTTTGAGGAATTTCCATTTTCAACAAATAGTATTTTATTAACAAATATTCCATCAAATTTTTTATTTTCCTATAGGAAAATTAAAAAATTCCTGAAAATTTCAACATTTCTGAAAATAATATAATTAGTGTCGAATCGGTGCGTAGGTACTATGCCATACATGAACCAAAGCTCAACCTCAATATTTCTTCGACTTATGCATTAATCCACATCACCTTAGTCAATCAAACTTTAACTAATATATGGCAAAAAAAAGGAGGCATAACATTTATTTTACGTTTTCAATTGAAACCTAGAAAAGCTTCACAATTTGAGGCTAATTATGGCAAAAACAATTTTTTATTTTTATAATGTAGACAAAAAGGCAACAATCCATAAGAAAAATGAGCAAAATTTGGCTATAAACTAGGTGCAAGAGATTTTTTATTATTATTATTTTTTTCCTATAAAAGAAGGATCCTTCTACAATGCTCTTGGCTACAAATTGGAACCCTATTTTAGAAACATTGCGATTTCGGGGATTAAAAATATCAAAAATATTTGGGCCACCTTTCTCATGAGAAACTAACTATGTTGTCAAAAATCATTTTTCTTCTTCAAAGAAAATGAGAAAAATCAAAAAATTGCCAAAACAAAAGCACTACTTTTAAAGGCTAATTGAGTAGGGAGGGCAAATTTGATTCAAATCCGGGCAAGAGGAAAAATAAATTTTGCATTTTGCTTGTGACTAATAACTAAAAACTAGGCCAAAAAAATGAGATTCCAAAGATGCCCACCCCTATATAATATCACCAAGAAAAATCCAGAATTTTTTGAAATGGTCGAATAGCAACCCAGAAAAATAATAATAAAATAATAAAATAAATAATAAAATAAACAAGTAAAATTTTAAAAATCAATATTTGCTCAAAGTGGGTATTCTCGGCAATGATCAACCCGCACGGGCCAGCCAATCACAAGCGGGTACCAATTAGAACCTTCCTAAAAACGCCCCATGTTCGACCCATTTACGACCACTAATAAATAACTAAATTTTGTTTGTGCCCTAACCAAGAATTCCCCTCATTAGCTCCGACCCCTTTTCATACAACCTTTGAAAAATTCTCGTATAGGATTGAAGCATAATGTTGGTGTTGTAATAGAGCACCGAACTTTGGAGGCTGAGAGCCAAAGAAAAACACCCAAAAAAACCTCCAAAAAAAAAAAAGTGTGTCAAAATTTAATTAAATGTGAAGATTCAATGTTGAAAAATAATAATAATAATATAAAAATATTCCCCAAAAAAATCAATATTTTCCTTCACAAAATCTTCATTCTTGGAGAAAAAAAAGGAAAAATTTAAAGAATTTGAACATTTGTACAAATAATATATAATTAATGTCAAAGCTGCCAAGGTGGTGGTACTACGACTACTACTATTATTATGGTATTATAATAATCCCCGAACATAACATCGGGTACACATGCACATATGATTAGCACTAAATAATCAACAAAGGGGGGGTATTGTTTGTTAGTGCATAAATGAGGACATAAGAAAACCCTAAAAAGGACATAGGTACATACATGAAAACCCTAAATTGGAAATTTAAAAATTAAATATTAAAATTTTAATTTTTTTTTAAATAATTTTTAAAAAAAACATTGGTCTTTTATTGGCCTTGCCTACTACCAAGGCAAGCAAGGATATAATTGCGTTTAGATTCATTTATAGAGTATAGTAGCTTAAGGGATTTTGGCCCCCCTAGGTAATAATAATAATAATAATAGGTCTATTTATTTTTATATAAGGATTTTTCAAAGATAATAATATTTTGGCTTGTGTTGAAACTTGAGATTAGTTGTTATATAGAGTTCTAATATCTTGTAAGGATTTTGATTTTTTTTTTTAGAGTATTTTTTTGAAGATTATATTTTTCCATGGTGAAATATTTTGAGTTTTCATAATTCTTCTTCTTTTGCCTTAAGATACTTTTTTAAAATTAAAATGGCAATGCCATAGTGTAACACACCCCCTTGTTTAATTTTGAAGCACCAATTTTAGGTACACACTTGTGATTTTTAAAATTTTTTTTGCAAAAAAATTTCTTTTTTTTTAAATTGCCTTTTTTTAAACCTAGAATTTTGGGGACTTTTTGGGGCAAATATCTTTTTCTTTATCTTTTGGGGGGGGGGGGGGGGGGGGTGTAAATTTGGCTAATTTTTTTGGGAAATATTCTAACAAAATTTCTTTATATCACAAAATTGAATACTAGGTCTTATAATTCTTCGAAATTTTTCGATCGGGTTTGGTAGTCTAGTTTGGAACCGAGATAAACGGTATATATTTATTTATTTATTTATCGGGATTTCAATGATCAATCCTTCTCAAGTGCTAAACCCGACAAATCAAATTCTCCTCCCCCCCCCCTCCGTCCCCCCAAAGAAATCCGTAATCTAAATTCCATCATCACCCATGATTACCATAATCTTAATAATATTTACAAAACCTGCCATTTCAGAAATACACCAAATCTGAATAATATTCCAATTCAGAAAAAAAATTATAATTAAAAAAAAGTGTTATTTTGTCAAACGTAAACCGAAGGAAAAAACCAAAAAAAAAGTCATTTATTTTGTTACATCTGCAACCATTCATGATGTTTCCGTCCATCCGTCCGTCTGGCAGGCAGCACCATCAGCAAGGATCAAGGGGAACAGAAGATATAATCAATTCCAATATTACACTTTGCAGGTTAGGTTAGGTTAGTCATTTAATTTTTCAATTTAATTTTCACATTATATAATTTTCCATGTCAATTTTTTGCACTAAATAATTTTTTCCATGGAATTTTTTGCATTATATAATTTTCCATGTCAATTTTTTTGCACTATATAATTTTTTTCCATGGAATTTTTTACATTATATAATTTTCCATGGAAATGTTTTGCATTATCTAATTTTCCATGGCAATTTGCATATTATAGAATTTTCCATGTTTACTTTCACATTATATAATTTTCCATGCCAATTTTCATATTTATATCATTTCCCATATAAATTTTGACATAATATAATTTTCCATGGCAATTTTCATATTATATAACTTTCCATGTCAACTTTCACGATATCTTATTTTCCATGTCAATTTTCACATCATATAATTTTCCATGGCAATTTTCATATTTATATAATTTTCCATGTTTACTTTCACATTATATTATTTTCCATTTCTATTTTCAGATTATATAAGTTTCCATGGCAATTTTTCATATGACATTTATTTTCCATATCAATTTTCACATTATATAATTTTCCACGGCAATTTTTCATATTGTATTATTTTCCATATCAATTTTCACATTATATAATTTTCCATGGCATTTCTCATATTATATTATTTTCCACATCAATTTTCACATTATATAATTTTCCATGGAAGGTGAAGCTTTCAAAATCAAAAATTTTGAATAAAAATTCATGAACACAAAACAAGGTTCATTTGTGGTAATTTTTGTTGAAGGAGGCGACTTAAAAATGAATGGAGAAATGCTTTAAACTTCTTTATAGATGCTTATAATGAGATTTCAACAAATAAGATATTAACATACAAATTGTAACCCTAAATTGTGTGTTTAAATAACTTTAGCTAGGACAACAAAAAGAGAGAAATAAATAAATAAATAAAGTAAAATTTTGATTAATCGTATTTGATGAGCAATCTAGTGTGTTGTGTGTGTGTGTAAATTGTTTACGTGTTTTGTATGGTGTATGTATCACATTGTGTGAGAATTTAGTTTTGTAACCTGCTTATGTGTTAATAGGGTCTTCATTGAAATAATTAAAAACTAATCTAAGTTATAGGTTTAGACCCTTCCTAGGTTATAGGTCCATATTTTTACCATACTTGACTTAATTCTTGAGGTATTAAACATAATGAAAAGTTTTCACAAGAACGTATATAATTGTTTTGAAGTTTTGAAAAGCCTAAAATTAATAATTGACCATTTAAAAATTGAAAAATAAAATAAATTTTTGATTTAGGGGTTTGCAAAATGATGTAATAAAAAATTTATAAATGTAAATTTGTTTCAAATTTAGTAAAAAAAAACTTGATCACAATCACCAAATTAACAATTTAGTTCAAAATCAACCAAGTTGAAGGTTTCTATTGTAATTTTATAAATGCATGTTTTATTGCATAAAGTTGAATTTGATATTGAAATTTTGCATCAAAAAATAGAATATTATAAATTATGCATGTTAGATGATGATCCTTTGGGGATTGTTCATTGATTTTGCATATTTTAATCATGTTAATTTTGATTTGTAAAAGTTATCCCTTGTTTTGGGAATGTGCCCCTACTTAAATCACAAGGCAAATGTTATCACATTGAACATAGACATAAATACATAAAAAGTTAGATGAGAGGAATGTGTTTACACCTATGAATATATGAGTAGAAATAAGATCCTACTTTTAATGAGGTGTAAAAACCTTCTTTTTTTTTTAAAGGAAAGGTATCCATAAACATGAGGTGCCTTTTGAATATTTTCAAATTAATAAAAAAAAATGCTTTAAGATATTCATCATATATTGTTCTATGTTTCTAAAATATGAAAATTTGGATTTTCAGCATAATATATAGGAAATAAAAATTGACGTTTTTGAAACATACTATGAGTATGATTTGGTCATCCCTTGGTGGGCTGTGGCTAAAATTTGAAGATCTTGATGTTTCAAGCATGTTGCCTTAAAATTAGTGTTCAAATTAAGTCTTGGAAATTGCCAATGGATTCATGAGATAATCTAGAAATAAAATAAAAAACATAGATTTACAATGATCTCTTCATCCAACCTTTGGAAAATCACACAAGTTGTTCCAAATTTTTTATTCCACCCCCTTGGTATAACTTGCTTGTAATAGGAGGTGAACATCCTATGTGTGCAAATGTTACATTCCCTAGTATTGCATGCACAAACACATGCCCAACATCATCATCCGATGTAGATATTACCTCCATCTAATTAGGATGAACATGTATGCAATGAAATATTTAACTGACCTTAACTCAAGTAAATTTCATAATTTCAAAAAATTAAGTGCATGAAGCACAAATATCTGAAGTCAAAAATAACTTGGGAAACCTAATTTGATAAGATGTTAACATCCAAGAGCAATCACCCACTAACTTAATATCAACTAATGCTTCTTGGTGCTTTAGTCAGTAAGTACTTACATTTCTGAGCTGCAATTAAGGCACCCAATAATATTAGTATTTTTATTTTTTCATTTTTTCATTAAAATTTTGAGAAAATTTTGAATTAAATTTTTTTTCTAGTATAGTACACTATAAATCTGATTAACGTTTCGGAAAAAAATTGCTAACCTAGATACTAACCATCTAAATGCATCTACTTTTGGTTTGTTGTTTGCCTCTACCAACATCAGCATTGCATTCATCCATACCCAATGTTTTCATCTCCCAACATCAGCATTGCATCCATACATACCCAATGCTTTCCTCTCCCAACATTAGCATTACATTTGTCTAGACCCAATGCTTTCATGTCTTTGGAGAGAATCCTAATCATATATTGTGTGTGAAATGTTTTGGTGTTTCCAGTTGGGTATGTGTATGTCAAGTGTAGTAAAGCTCTAAACATATTAGGACTTTGTGTTTTGTGTTGTTTTATAAGTGGTAAGAGTTGTGTGTCACCATGTATGTACTCCTCTCCCCCCATGGAACAATTTCTTTAGCTTGAAGGCTAAGAGACAAGCATGGTCCTTTGTATTAATGTTTCTTAAGTGAATTCATTGTGAGTGCAATAATAGGATGGATGTATAGTAATCCATTAGATGATTTGTTTTCCCTTCCGAAACTTTCATTTTGTCTTTGCAACAACAATGCTGTCAGTTAGTCATTCATCATCATGAGACTCTCAGGTTTGTCCTTCACAGCTTGAAATGATTGATTTTGGAACACAGAGAGATAATTTTGGAGGCAGCCCACCAACAACAAAAACAAAAGATTCATTATACATATCAACTCCAGGAGGCCTAAAACCCTAAAACCCTAAACCCTAAACCCAACTCATTGAAGCAAAAGGAGGCAAGCAATTTGTCTTTTTGTGAGCTGACATTATTTAATTTCCCTCATTCTTAAATGGGTATCAATGATTCCATGTTTCCTGAAGGAACAGAACAAGGTAAGGAGAATTTATTATTGCTTGGCTAGCTAGCTAGTAGTAGAAGGTGTATGACAAAAAAAGGGTTAACTGTAGTAAAATCTTGAGTGGTTTTTAAGGGTTTAGGGTTTTTTTCAAAGGGTGCATAATCTTGAATAAGAATAGCAATACAAATCTTTTGGTGATAATTGTTGTATGACAAAAAGGTTAATTGTAGTAAAATCTTGAGGGGTTTTTTAGGGTTTAGGGTTTTTTTGTAAAGGGTGCATAATCATGAGAATAGCAATACAAATCTTTGGTGATAATTGTTGTATGACAAAAAGGTTAACTGTAGTAAATCTTGAGGGGTCTTTTTAGGGTTTAGGGTTTTTTTAAGGGCTTTTTCTTACTGCGTAATTTTGAGAATAGCAATACAAATCTTTGGTGGAAATTAATTAATTCCAACCAAAATCAAGCAAAGGATGATGAGATAGCAAAGCTGTGTAAGCTGATGTGAGACTAGGTACATGTTGCCCAAGGTTGGATGGGAGACACTAAACACTGGAAGAAAGCCTTTTAGGGTTTGGAGCAACCCACTAGGCATTTCCTATTGGGGTTTTTTTTGGGTTTGGCAATGGTAAGTCCAAGTACAAATCTGGTATATTTTGGAGCAGATATGATTAAATTGTGTGCAAAAAAACATTCATTGGCTTCCAAAGGACATATAACAATTCCTACGTATTTGACTCAGTATGTTTATTATACCCGTCAAAAAGTTTGGCTAGTTCCTCTTATGGATGATTCCTCTGTGTGGCTACATTAAAAAATTAAACAATTTTTTTTTAGTTTTTTAATTTTTAATAATTGCTTTTAAAATTATTTTTTTTATTCTGAACAAAATTGTTCCTTTATAAGCTAAGATCCTCTTAGTCTGCATTATCATCATCCTCTTTATTACACCCCCACACATGATGAAGCAGGCTACTTAGTACTTTTACTTAAGTCAGTAAATAAAAATTGTGTAAATAGCACCTAATTGGGAATGGTAAAAGAAATGATGATGATGGGTCATGATTGATATGCCCTTCTCTCAGACCCCTCTCTCTCTCTCTCTAGGCCTATCTAGCTACTAAATGACTTATTATTACAATGTCCAGAGAATTCAATTTGGATTTTACATTCACTTTACTTACATGCTTTCAGTCTTCTTTGTGTTGTCAATCCCCCCCAAAGCTCAAGTAGCCTAACTGACACCAAAGTGGGATGTGAGTTCTCTCTCTCTCTCTCTCTTTCTCTCTTCATGAGAAAGAGCCCAAAGAGAGAGAAAGAGAGAGAGAGAGAGAGAGACTCTCATGTGGAGAATCCCCAAAAAGCCATCCAAATCTATCTATCTATCTATCTATCTAACTACAGACAAGAAATTTCTTTATCATAAATAAAGCAAGGTCTGTTTCTTTTTTCCTCGTAACCAGTTGTACAAGAGTGTGAAGCTCATTACGGGTTATGAGATGCAAATGAATGTGAGTTAAGAGGTTCAACTAATCAACAACGTGCAAAATGGGCATTAACCAAGTAATTGAAAATGTCGAAAGAAGAAAAACCCTGTAAATAAAAATCAAGGACAGGAACCCATCCATCAAAAGGCAACATGATACATGATATAACTAAGGAGCTCTCGTAAAATTGGCATGTTACAATGAGTTATGGATCCATACTATGGACTACATAGCCATTGAGTGGCCATTGGTTATCGAGGTTTGAGAGTGTGGAGGCTATTTCCTTTAATTAGGATCCTTGATTCAGCTGTTGGACATAACTAACACAATTACATCCACACACATGATGGATATGGACCCTTTTTTGTCCACACAAAAAACATTTACATGTGAGTTTGCATGCAATACAACGTGGGCATGGAGGTCCAATGAGGAAAAAAACAAATCATTGAGTTAGTCACTACACCTAGTTATGGAATGGAGAGAACCCATTCAAGCTCTTCCCTAAGGTGGCAAGGGGTTTTGTCGAGGCATGTTCCAAAATGTAATTGGTGCTTCATTCGCACTACAAGTGAGAATCATAGAACAAGTAGGAAATTGCATAGTGACTTTACAAGTTTATAGTCATTGAAGTGTATGGAAGAATCATGGCAAAAAAGATTAGTCCAAAAATCTCACCCAAAATGAAATATACCCCTTTTGTTTTGTCCTTCCCCCTCCAAAATCAAGGGATTCAAGGCCCTTTGGCATGTGAAGCAATTGAAATCTTGATAGCATTTCATCTATGTTCACCATGTACATAAATTGACATCATGAACATGAACCCAAATTCTTCCAAAGTGACCCTATAGGGGATGAAACTCATTTTTGCACCCAAAATTCAAGAAGTTTGAGTTTGGTGGTGAATTTTTGGTTGTTGATGGAGGTTTCAAGCAAGGTTGTTCACAATCTAAGTTTTTTGTGCACAAACTAATGTGACATGTTTTGGGGGTCATTTTTGCTTAAGGTTTCCAACAAGTTCTAGCAAGGCTTTCGTTGTTGAATGTTGCCAGCAAGGTTGTTGAATTTTTTAGTAGGATTTTCATTTTTAGGGTCTTCATTATGTGTGTGAGTGCGTTTTTTACAATTGAAAGGTTATGTTTCTGAACTTTTGTGCAAGCTTTTCTTTTTTATGTCCAACTTTTCCAAGGATCTATTTTTTGAAATTGTACTTCCAAGGTTTGTCAACACTTTGAAAGTTTTATTCATTGAAATTTCATCTCCAAGATTTGTGATAAGCTGTTCCGGGATTCAATTCTTTCAAATTTTGTGTAGAAAGTTGCTTCTAGGTTTTGCACATGAATTCAAGGTTTGCTCTTTTTGTAGCACATTGTTTTAAGGTCTTTTTTTGAAAATTTGTTGGTCCCTTATATATGATTTTACTAAATCCAAATGAAATCAAAATGTCATTCAATGACATGAAAGTTATTTTTAAAGTCATCATGTTTCTAGGGCATAGTGAAAACTTCACGAAATTAATCTTGAAAAATAGATTGAAAGACATGATGATTATGTATTATGGAATGGTAAACCCCATGCCTATTATGTTGCACAAAGCATCAAGTGAAAATATTAGGGCAAGCTAAGTGACATAGCCAACATAATGTCCTTAAAGGTGTGGCCATTTCATTACATCAAGGTTGTCACATTGTATGAATGTTCATCAAGCCACAACATGTCCATTTAAATGTGATGTTCCCCAACACCATGTTGGAATAAGGTCAACTTAGATAAAAACCCAAATCAAGTTGCTTGAAAAGTATAAGGCAATTGATATACACATCATTTGATTACCTTAAACCCTAAACAACGTTCTATCACCAAAGACCTATGTCAATCAAAAGCAACCAAAGTTTAATCATTAAATCACTAGTGGAGCCACTATCGATTGAATGATCAACCATTTTTAAGTGGTGAATGAAAATGTTTTTCAAGCAACAACTGAAAAAATTGAACAACAACCAAAATTTTTTAGTCCCCAAAATCAATTCAACCAAAAATAGTTTGTCACCCAAATTCAATTGTGGATCAATGGTGGAGATCAAATTATTATTGATCAAAAAATTGAAATTTTTTGGGGGTGACAAAAAAAAAGTGGTGACCTAATTTTAAATCGCCAAACTAGGTGACAAAAGAAAATTGTCATCAAAACTAATCTAATCGAAAAAAAATTGGTACTGAAAAAAAAATCTCAACATTCACTTTGATAGATGAAATTGATGCATTTCAACAAACATTAACATGACAATTAACATAAAGTGGG
This sequence comes from Sphagnum tenellum, assembly GCA_963921925.1. Taxonomy (NCBI): domain Eukaryota; kingdom Viridiplantae; phylum Streptophyta; class Sphagnopsida; order Sphagnales; family Sphagnaceae; genus Sphagnum; species Sphagnum tenellum. Next base: position 3,791,267 of record OY998160.1, on the reverse strand, counting down.
CACATCACAACATTTCTAACAACCTTCAAATACAGTATGTTTTGGGGTTGCTAATTTTTAAAAATTACTCGAAAAAACATGTTCTACAAAATTTTGGTCATTAAATTAGGCATGAATTATGGTTATGATAACTAAAATATTATTAAATATAATGTGATTAAAAAAATGACATAATTTGCAACCCTAAATTTTAATGTGTAAAGGAAGGCTTGTTCTTGTGCAAGGTTTTCATAATATAAAAGTCATAGCCATCAATGTGTCCCAACCTACATATGCTCAAAAGTAAGGCAATTAGAACATGCCTTCTTCAACATGAATAGAAAATTTAGGTATGAAAATCTGTGTCATCAATTGATATTTTAATGTTACTAGATTACACCTTACAAAACATATTTTTCCTTCCATTATTTGTTGGGCATTTCAAAAAAATTACTACATGTTGTGGTAATTGTTTTGTTTTCAAAACATCCTCCAAACTTTTTTTTTAATTTTCTTATGAGGAATGCCAAATGTCACCAAAAATGAATTATTAAACAAATTCGCACAAGTATTTATGTTTAGTAAAACTTTCAATATAGGCTTTACTTACATTTTTAAAATCTTTACTTGTTTGTTTACATGCCATTGGTGGAAGGTGTGTTCTCAATAACAAGAGTCACAAGACACATAACCAATGTTTAATAAACATTGTAACCATTTTTACTTTTAACGAAATTATTTAAACATGACATATTGGGCAAGGCAGGGAGAAAGGGGGAGTTGTCTTTGAACAAATATTTACATAATAATATATTGCAATGCCATATTAAGTTATATTTAAATATTTAACTTTTTCCAGCTTTTCGAATGAAAGATCCTTAGGAAATTCTATGAATATTTTGGAAAAGTAATCATCTAAGTGTTAGGGGTGGCTCCTATTAACATGGAGGCACCCTAGAAGATTTTTTCAATTCATGAATGCATATTTCATTATAAAGGTTGTTTCAAACAAGAAATGAAAAAACTTGTACTTTATGTGTAGGGTAAAACCCGAAAATGATGGCATTTTAAAAATAATGTAAAATGCTTAGGATGAAATTATAAATGAGCTAATAACTAAGTTTGAGTTAACATTTTGGGAATGTCCTTTGCCCATCATAAAAGACATCACGAAGTTTATCAAGAATTTGAATAGGTGGTGGAGCTAACATTAAACCTTAAATATCAATTTCCTAAACTAAGAATTGCAAAACAATCACAAGAAAGAAAATGCATCATTACAATGAAGGAAATAGCAAGAAACTCATTTGAAATAGGTCATTGAAGATTTCACTAACACCTAAGATGACAACAACACCATCAATTACATTTGCAAACAACCTTTAAACAAAAAGGAATAACATTGGAGAGCTCATAAGGCCACACTGAATTTAAAGTCTTGCAAGATATTGTTCCTCCATATTTACCTCCTTATTTTTTCATGCCTACCTTCCAAGTCTTCTTTGTTCATACCTAGAATTTGTCCTTTTGATGCACCCCTAAATTCATCTTAAGGTATTGAAGATACCCCCCAAAATGACAAGAATGAAATAAAGGGAAAATATATTATATGATTGGTGATAGAGGCTACATTGAAATGACTAAAACTTGTAGGACTCCCAAGTTGAGGTTTCAAAATTCCCAAATCATGAATTTCACAAATTTACAAGCTCATAACTCCATAATGTGAGTTTTAATTAAAAGGATTCAAATTGCAAAGTTCTAGATCTTTGATGAAATCTTTCCATGTGTTACACATTCTAATCAAAGGCCATTTGACCCATGTTTCTTGAGTTTTAATGGTTAGAAGTCAAATTATCAATTTAACTTCCAGTCATTGTTTATGCCATAACTTTTAATTCAAAATTTCAAATGGTGAATATGAGGCTATTTTCAATAGGTGTATTTCAAGAACTTTCCAATGGAATATTAAGGGCCCAATTTAAACCACATTTACTACCTTCATTTTTGTCCAAAAAATTTCGGGCAAGACTACAACTCCCAAAAGTAATTTTCATTTCTAAATGCTTAAGGTTAATTCTTTGCACTCTCCCACACTTGTGCTTGAATATTGGGACATTTTCTTGTTTGCATCTTTCATTGTGTCCCAACCTTGATCATGGGCCCAAGATTAAGATTGCAAGATTTTATTTTTGTTCCCTTCCTACTTTGTTGAATTGATTCCACTTTCACAATTGTCATCTTGCACCTTAAGGTCTAAAAAAATAGAAGAAAAAAAGGAAATGCAACATTATATATGTCATTTTGTGTTGTGTTCATTTATCTATTTACATTATATATATAGCTTTATACAACGTGTAAAACCAAATAAATGTATATGTGTTTTTATATTCACATTTATCATGTCTTAGATAGGATGAATGAGCTTTATACAATTTGACACTTCTACGTATATGTCCAAAATTATATATGCACATTTACTCAACATCAATGTCAAATATACATTGATGGTTCCCCACTAATTCATAAGGTGGTTATTTGATTTCGAAAGCCATAATTTTCAGAAAATCAAAAAACCACTTTTGATACATTTATTCTAGTTTTTAAAAACAAATTAAAGCTATTCAAATAGTCATTTATATTCACTTGTGATTCTTTTACTAGTCTTTTTGTGAAAAGTTTTTGTTCTTTGAAGGTTTTGCAATAATTAAAACCAAAATTTTCAACAATTTCTCAAAAAAAAGAAAAGAATAGGAGGATCATTGATTCTATAATCTCTTAATGAATTCCAAAACAAAATAATACTAACCAAATACCCACCCATAACATTGGTTTGTTTTTATGTAAATTCTTGAACTACATTACAATTTTAAACATTAATATCCAAAATTGATAAATAAATCCTTGTTAGGTCCAAGGTTTTGTTTTCAATTTTGTGAGGTCTAGGTGGTGTGGTGATCATCCACAAGAGGATTTAATCAAATTTGGCTACAAGTTAGAGAGGAAAGTTACAAACTTTAAGATTTTACTATAATTTGGTGAGATGTTGGAACCTATTCTCTAAATTTGATGATTTGAAAAAACACTTCCTTCAAACTTTTGATGACTATTAACCATTTTTTGAAATTTTGGAAGTTTGCAAAAGTTGCATTTTGTTTCTTCTACTGCCATGTGCCAAAAATCACCAAAAGAAAATTTCAGTTAACTCTTTTCAATGTTCTAATTGTTGTTTTCTTTAATTGGTGGCAAAGTTTGGCATTTTTCAAACTCGAAAAATATGGCTTTGACTAGCATTTTTTTGGGCAAATGTTTGTCACAAAGTGACAGAAGTTTTGGGGTTTTTCTTTAAAAAATGTAAATTTGACAAATTTTGCTAAATTTTGGGAAAATAGCCAAAAAATTTAATGTAAAAATTGATAGAGAACACATTGATTTTGGTGAGAAACATTCCCCTAACTCGCCAAATTTGAAAAAGAAAAAAATTTAGATTGCCATATTTCTAATAAGGGAGCAAAAATATATAAGGTTTAATTCTTTTTAGAAGATCTCATATTTGGTATGTAGCCAATTTTGGCTAAATATTTATTTTGGATGATTATGAGTTTGGCCTCATCACAAAATTGAAAATAGAATGACCAATTAATAAGCTACCTCAATCGCCAAAAACAAAGAATAATCACACGAGAGGAGATAAGCCTATTGACTAGGCCATTGATTTTTTTTGTGGCGAAAATTTCCCAAGCAAGATGGTCAAGGTAATTATTGGAAATTTGCCCCAAAAACTTGCCCCATTTTGAAGAAGAAAGTTATGAAATTGCCAAGATTTTTGGAGGATTTGGGTAGATCTCTTACTTTGTTTTTTTGAAATTGCCATATTTAGCTAATAGGTTTTGGTGGTACCCCAACATGTAATAGAATTCCTAGATTTTTTACTTTTTTTTTTTTCTTGTAGCCAGATTTGGCTAAATCATCTTGTGGTTGATCATCACTTATTGGCACAACACAAGAAAATTGAAAAAAATTAACATTGGATTGAGCTCGGAAAATTTGTCTTATTAACCATATTACTCGAGCTTTTAAATTTTTTTGCATCCATCCGAAGTGGCAATCGTAGATGGAAAGAGATAGAAAAAGTTATAAAAAGTGGCAATGATCATTCAAATTCCATAGGAAGAAATAGCCAAATCTGGCTATAAAAAATATATGAAGTACAAATCTATAATAATCTGTCTATATTTTTTCTACACGCTGAGAAATTTTTTTAAAAAACTGAAAGAAAATTACCATTTTTTCTCACTTTTGACCAGTGGGTGGTTTTCTTTTTTTCTCATTTTCTGATTTAGCCAAACTGATAATCATCATCAAAAGGATTTAGCCAAATTTGGCTATAGACCAGATATTAATGCAAATGAATTTAAGAATCCATATATATTTCAGCTAAATGTTGTAAGAATCTGGCGCTTTGAATAGTACCAGATTTCTGTATTTTGGTCTTTTTAGCATGTAGCCAACAAAATATATAGAAGGATGATAAAAGAATTATATTTCATAGATTCAAATTATTTTCCAAATCTGGCAAATTAGGCCCATTTTTCCACCAAACTCCTTTGATTGTGTCAAAATAATGAAAAAATATGAATATTTGCCAACTTTTACCTTTTTTTTTTAAATTTGAAATTTTGCTTCTAGTGATTGAAAAACCTCCAAAATCACTTTCTTAACTTTACCTAGTAAGAAAAGCCTCAGTGAGTCAGGCCTTGGTTACCACGGTTAAAAACTCCCAAAATTCATTTTAAATTATTTCAAATACCCTAGTTGAAATAGCACGTTCGACATAAATTATATTAATTTACTAAAAACTTCAAACAATGTTTGTTTTTTTTGGACTCAAAAGAAACTTTTGTGGCGAAAGGAAAAAAAAAAAATAAATCATGTTTTTGAAATATTTGAGAGTACTCTATTTTATTCAAATCCAAATCTTCAAAATTATATAAATAATTATTCGGCAACAAACCGGCTATTTAAAACTATGGTTATTACAAAAATTATCCCATATGGTTAGAGACTAATAAATAAAAGAGGGTCTCCGAAGTTCAAATCTAACAATTTATTTTTGTGGGGGCTCGATATCGTCACAAAAGACGCATCAGTCAAAAGGGTCAAGGAACGACCACAAATGCCAACAAAGAGGCCTCAGTCAAAAGGGTCAAGGTAGGTACGACCACGGATGCTGCTGTTGCTGCTGCTGCTGCTGCGCGCGGGTTCTGTTGTGCACTGGGTAAAAAACTGCGAGAATCTTACGCCCAAATCTTCTTACCATCATTGAGTGGGTGAGTGTGTGCATGCACGGTGAAAAATTATTACGATCGCTTTAATAAGGTTGACAGCCCCGTTGCAGACGGGAAAAAAAAAATTTGGGGGTGACGAGGGGGGGGGCCACGAGGGGAGGGGGAATTTGAATCGGTCAACAAGAACAACATCATTTATGACGAAACCCCAAAGCTCAAAAGAGAAAAACGAGCTCATCGAAACCGATCGATCAAAATGCACTCGGAAACGGGGAAGCTAGCTATAGAAGCTAAACTCAAAAGCTTTGCCTGAATTCTGGCAAATTGCAGTAAATCAAATTATTACTATCCGAGATTTCATTCCGCACAAATGTAATTATAGTTTACAAGATATGATGAGCATTTCCGTTCCGGCCTCCTCCGCCCCGCCCTCCCCATATCTCTGTTATTTGGAAGGCTTGGATATCTGATGGATATTACATTGTGGATTTTTTTTTAAAATATTGAAATTTCAAAAAAAAAATTAAAGAAAAAATTTACTGTCCTTACAGGAGATATGTTAAATTGGAAAAAAAAAATTAAAAATTAAAAATTAAATTAAATTAAATTAAAAAGAATCGGAACCAATAAATATTGATAAACCGATTAACCGAAACCAATGGATATTGAAAAAATAAAATAAAATTAATATCTGCCCAACCCAGGTAAAAACAAACCTGCTCTGATTTCCTTTTTTTTTTTTGGGCTTTTCTTGGAAAAAAAACTCTAAACTGGAAATCATTTACCTTCCTTCTGCATCCTCTTCAAAATGATTTCTTCCATGTGACTGCCCTGCCCTGCCCTGCCCTGCCCTACCCTGTCCTGCCCCTCCTGCCCTGGCTATCAGAATCCATTCCGGGCAGTGTGCTACACTAATTGTAAGCAAGGAGAGAGAGAGTGAATAAAAAATCATGCAAAATTTGTTTCTATTTTGTCCGCACACTCTGGGAGGGGGGTTTAGGGTTGTTGTTCGGGTTCCCCCCGGAACTGGGGGTACTTTTTGTGTATCTACTTATGACTTTGTTACAGTCGGGGGGCGTAACATGTAAAAGAGTCCCGGACATGAACCGGACCGAAAGGTAAAGTAGTTTCATGCCGTGTGTGAAGTTTGTGAACAAATCTTCGGTCCGAATGATTGGGCTGACTTTTGGAATTTTAAGGAAGCAATTAATTTTTTAAAATAAATAAATAAATTTTAAAAATAAATTATTTAATTTTAATATAAATAAATAGATTATATATATATCCGGAATTATTATTTTTCTTTTTCTTATTTTTTCTTTTTCACTCTCTTTTATCTTTTCTATTACTCCACATATAATTTTTTTATTATAAATATTGGACTATATTTGGAACCGATTTCACATTATGTGAACCGGTTTATATATATACAGGGTTTTTCTCATTCCATGGCATTAAAGTCCGGGGGAAGGGCAAGGGGGGTGCATTTTTTCACACATGAAAATTCACATTTAATAAACAATTTACACCCCATATATATATAACCTAGTATAGTGTAATTATTATTATTATTAAAAGTGATCAAAAATTGTGCTTAGTTATGAAATTTGAGCCTTATGTTTCAAGTATTGAATTTTTCAGAAAATTCAATAAAACTACAAATATGATTGGAATTTCATCCAGGTAGATTATTAGTCCTAAAAATCCAATACATGTTTTATGATCAAAAATAGGAAAATTAAATTTGATTAAATTAATTTAATTTAATTTAAAAAACCAATAACTTGCCTTACCTAGGTAGTATAACTAATGGTTCCCAGGGTGGGTAATTTGAGAATCGACCTTTATGCAAAAATAATGGTTGTTACCCAAATTTTTAAAAAATATTTACTTACATATTAATGTGTTTATGTACTTACATAATGAGTATTACTTTGATACTAAAATTGATAACTGATAAATTTTTTAATATATATTGATACCTATGTGGTTTAGTTTTTAAGTTTATAGATTTATTTATTTATTTATTCAAAAACCAAAAATAATTTCCTATCCACACACCATTCGTCCATCTTGCATGGTGCACTAATGGGTGTTGGCCAATGTTTTTGCCTTCCAACAAATTTTGTTGGTTGGTCTTGCAACAAAAATATTGGGGTTTTTTTCTAGTATAAATTCAACTATTTTCGTTCATTTTTTTGTGGAAAGATTCACCAAATTTTCAATATCACAAATTTTAAAAAAAGAAAAAGAAAACCCAAGCAAGTTGATTGTTGGTAGTTTGACAAGTGAATCTTTTGCCTCTAAGCTCAATTAATTTGGAGTTGATATGAGTGTTTTTCAAGTTGCTAGGATTGAGATTACATGCTAAGTTCAATTGAATCATGCTCCTCTAACATGAGGTATCCATTACATGGCCTATTGAACTAATCTTGAACTTGCATTGTCTAAACTCGACATGGTTTGTAGTTTGGAAAACTTGTTCCAATCCTTATATGCCTACTTCAAGAAAAGTCTCAAAAGGCACTTGCAACTTAGCAATCTTGTTAACATCATTCAAACTTGGGGCAATAAATTCTTGAACAATGTCAAAACAAGGTGAACTTTGATTCTAGAGAACTTGCAAATAGAGTGATGAGTGAATATCACTCTCTAGGGGGCTATTGGTAAGATAAATTGAACAATTTTATTGCATTTTTTTAAACTTGTAAATTAGATATAAATTAGTAACAAAACCTATGATAAAATTATTATACATTGAATATTTTTTATATGAATGATCAAAGACAATATAGTTTTTCATTACTATGTTCTTAAAATTTTGCATCATATAAGTAGGTTGAAAGTAGGTTTTTTATAATACAAGTAGTTTTTGTAATTTACTATTGTAATGTGAACTTTTGTAAAGTATGTGTTACGTAGGATGTTACAAAGAAAAACTAAAATAGGTTTTTGATGGTCCCATTCAAAATATAATGATCTTTATATCCTAGTTTTTAAATAAGAATATTTTATTCAATATATCATGTTGAAAGTTCCCCAACCACAAATTTACCACCCAATAAATGGGGCTACTTTTTGTTCATTTTCAAACTTTATTTATTTCTATTTTTTTGGAGGTAGGTTTTTTATACAAATAGTAAAAGAGACAAGGGTGTATTTATTGTACTTCCACCCATTTTGATGTTACTTTATTGTTTTCATATGAAATGTATAGGATAAAATGAAAATGAATTTGCCTTCGTATTTTTTCGTTTGTTTTACCATACTTACACCTAATGGTGAAGATGAATATAGATTTTACAATTAACAATTTTGCCAAGGTGAACTTTGAACTCCTATATGATATTGAAATTGTATGTATAGGTTGGTAATCTTGTTGCCAATGTTAGAGGAAGTGAACAACTCAAAACAAAGTTGTCTCAAGCTCAAGATGTTTTTTTGTTGATAATATGGAAATAATAAAATTTTGTCAAATAGATTTATTTTCAAATGTTGACATTGCCTTCAAGTTTGATGTCATCACAAATTTAACATGCTATGAATTAATATTAAAAATTGTGCAAAGTTCATTCATTTATAGGTTCATACAACTTACACATGGATATCATGCATTGAAAACATGTTTAACATAGATAAATATGTTGATAGATAATGTACAAACCTATGAATGAACAAATGTCATAGGAATTTCATATCTTCTCATAAATCCATGTCTTAAATGTGTTTTTAATGCATGATATCAATGTGTGAAACATAAAAATTATGAATGAACAAATTTTGCACAATTTTCACTATTAAGTCATTTGATGTTAAATTTGTGATGGTATTTTATTCCTTCAATTTTTTGACCTCATCATGGGGTGGTTAACAAATTTGAATACCATAACTTAAGGCTAGTTTCCACATTCACAAAAAATAAAAATAAATAAATCAATCACGAAATAAATTTATTTAAAAAATTGAAATTATATGTTTTTCCATCATCTATTATAATATTGTGATATAAAAAATGAAATTATTCAAAATGTAAACTATGATAATTATGATGATTTTCAACATGTCAACTTTAAATTTTCACAAATTTTCATTTCATTATTTTGAAGATTATTTAATGTTGAAAATGACCTTAAGGTAAAGTACATGTATGAAACATTTTGCTTTTGATTGCAATGGACAACAAGGTCCAACCACTTCAATAGGAGCCACACCCACCCCTTTAGACTTGGGTCTTCACCATCTTTTTCAAAAATATTTTTGGAAATTTTTCAATACATCATTTTCAAAAAATTAAAATCTCAATTTTTTTGTTAACACTATTATGTTAAGGTTGAAATAAAAATTTTGTCAAAACTATGCATTTTTAAAAATTCATTTGTGTATTTTGTGTTTTCATTGTTTAATTATTGTTTAATTAAAAAATTGGGTTCATAACAAAAAAAAATGGTTTTGCATTTTTTTAATTCATTAGATTGATTTTTTAAAAATTGGTTAATGTATACCAATATACAATCAATGTTTTCTTCACCAACCAATCTCACTTAAAGAAACACTACTAAGAAAACTTTTGAAGATGACACCACATTTACAAGTGTCCAACTTTCCTTCTTGTCATATTTGGTAAGCATATTAGGGTGAACCATTAAGAATAATTGTTATAGGGCCATTTTGGATGTTGGAAACTTTAATATCATTTGTTCAATAACAAGTTAAAACTTTTGGTTTGAACACAACATCACAATGTTTGTTTAAAGCAATTAATTGAAGGCATTCTCCTTTGAATGAACTTTTCATAAAAACCTGAAGTAGTCCGGTTTTAAGTTCTTGCAACTTTTCAATTTTACAAAGGCTTGGAAATTGATCCATAATTTTCACATAATTAATATGTTATTGATTTTTTTCCTTATCATAATGTGAATGTTTTCACTTTAAATATTTTTCCTTAAACTAGTTTGGAACAAGTTGTACATGACAATGAAATTCATTCATAATTAATGCAAATGTTTACAATCACAACCACATCAACTAATGACATTAGTAATTATAGGGACCAAACCTTGTGAATGAACATTAAAAAGACGACCCAAGAGAATTATTCTTGTAGTTAAATGGTACACAACTAAATTAGTGATAGATTGATGTAATGGTTTTCTAACCAAATTACTAACTAGCAAAAAATTGTTCAATAACCAAATATTTAATTAAAGATATGGAAAAAATGAAGTTTGATTTTTAGCATGTAAATTCAAGTTTATTCATCACAATGTTAGAAATCTAATTAATTTTCCAAGCTTTTGCAACATAAAATTCATTGTGAATCAAGAAAGATGGCTAGAAATTATTTTGAAATTATTTGATCTAAATATATGTTGACAAAAAATGATTTGTTAATGTTTTTAAAATGTAGTAATGAGTCACACATCAAATTGTGAACATCCAATTGGCTATATGGGTAAACTTCATCTTTTCAAATCTATAGGCTTCAAAGAATGTCATATCACATCATAAATTTTACAATAGTTTGTTTTCAACATTAATGAAATATAATCTTTAATGAAGAGAATATATGAAAATTACTTGTTTGTAATATCAAACCGCCCCCGACCTACCCACTTCCACCCCCATTGTATTACACTTATGGTGTAATAACATAATGTCATTTTAACATGTAAGGAAGCTTGGGGGAGTATTTTTGTTGAAAAATCTTTGATTTTTGTAACGCATTAAGAGCATAATGATGATTGGTATATTGATGGTGTTGTATATATAACATTGTATTGTTGTGTGTATTATATATTTTAAAGCTTCTTGGGCGGATGTAAGTGTTTTTTGAATTTAATCATGAGGTGTGCACCACAATAGGTGGCTTTTATATACCATTTACCAAATTAGGGTTTAAATCATAAATCAAATTGCATGTAAACCAAATGAAGTTGTTTTAAGTCACCTTGCTTTCAACAACCATTTTAAAGTTTCCAATTTGAGTTTTCCTTGAACAACATAAACATTATCAAATTTTCCAAGCATTTATATAAACTAAATTTATCATTGAATTCAGTATGAGTATACATCCACATAAGCTTTTTAAAGTGATATTGAAATGTTGGGGGTTGCTCCTCTAGGCTCTAACATTATGGCATTGTTCACCCAAGTATCAAATTCGATTACAAGACCAAAAAGGACTTACTAAAGATTTAAAAACTTGTCCACTAAAAGTCCATGAGATGAAATTGTTTGATTATATATCATAGATGATGTCACTTTATGTTTCACATCATAACCTTCACATTGGGTGTCATTGCAACCATAGTTGGACTACAAAACACTTGAGTCGAATCCATGTTTCTTTAAGTCTTGTCACTTTGCATGAAGAGGCAAAGTGAGACACCATCAAAGTAGCAAGAGGAACAAGTGCCAAGCTATCACATTATATAAGTCCTTTGTTAGTTTATCTAATGGAAAACAAAATGCCATTTGTACATCATGTCGTAGAACTGTGGGGATGCGGTTATACAATTGAGGATGTCAAAGGTTTAAATGAAAGGACCCAAGGACATCCAATGTTGAAACCCATGTCCAAGTTGATGTAGGTGGGGTGGGAGTAAAAGAGGGTATTAAGCCATGATGATCACAAGGGCTGGATTGGATGAATTAGATGCCTAAGAGGAACATTGATGACGATCTAACCTTTGATTGGTAAATTGGCGCCCACGGGTGGTGTCGCAACCCTAGCCTTGGGCTTGTGACCAAGGCAAGGGCTTGTAAGGGTGTGAGCCAAGAGGGAAACCTAGGAGTCACATTTCATGCTCTTGAGAGTGTAGGAGAGTGTGAAGAAATGAACCCTCACACTCCCAAGTGAGCTCTCTTTGGGAGTTCGAGTCTCAATGGACTCTTGAATCTTCGAAGAGCAATTTTAGGGGTCAAAACCCATTGGATTCAGGAGTTCCCTATGTCATTGAAAAGTTTTTGAAACATAAATGTCTAAAATGGGCTTGCATGACCCATTTGTACACTTAAAACACAAGTTATGGCTAAAAGAAAGGCCAAAAGTCAGATTGAAAAATTGACTCCGGACCACTAAAAATTGGGAATCGCCTCGATTTCCTTGTGTGCAAGTGCCGTGCGACATACCATTGGAAAGCTCTCGATAAGGGCTACAATTTTTCTTAGGACCTTATTTCAATTGGAAGTTTGCACAAAAACGTATGGGCCCCCAAAATTGCGAAAGTCCCAACTTTCGGAATTTTGGGACTCCCATTTAAGAGTCGTGGGACAAAATGACATTTGGGTGCTAGTCCCATGGCCAAGCATAGAATATATTATAAAGGGGGAGGTGGTGGCTTCCCCCAAGTCCAGGCCATGGTGAGTCTTGTGAATTTGTGTTTGGCCGTAATTCGTCCTTGCACCAAAGTGTTCCAACTATGCACTATCCAATTTGCAAAGTTTGTACATGTTTGTGTGAATAATTAAATTACTTGTTAATCTTCCTAAATCCATCCTAGGGCTTTAGCATGCCCTTCTACCCTTGAAATGCACCGAGCTAGGGAGCGCACCCCAATTCCGTCTCCTTCCACTATCTTCACTTTTAAATTCGCAGTTGAATCATCAAGGAGCTTGGGGGTGCATCAAAAGGGGCACAAGACTTTATGTGAAGATTGAAGGCATGTTGAAGAAATGGGGGCAGGTTAGGGGGTATAATCATGGCCAACTATAGGGACCAATAGGGTGGGAAGGGAAAAAGTTTGAACTATGCATAATTGAGGGGGTTTAGGAGAGTGTAAGGTTGGGATTCCACATTCACACGAAGAGCTAAAGGCTTGTAAGGGGAAGTAATAGGTGATTTAGGATTTGCTAGAATCAAAGGGGTAACTAGTGGGTGGTTTGTGGTTTGCTTGAAGAATAAGGTGGAGGATAGGTCAGTGGTGGTGCAATTTGAAATGGATGGGCAATGGAAACTATAAGGTTCAATGAAACGCGATGAGTTGGGGGACATGAGATGTTTGGTGCCCATGAAGTAGGAGGTCTACTATGAACATGGGCTTCATTTTTTAAAGATTGTTTGCTACTACAAGGCAATCCTAAATCTTTAAAGCTAATCACACAATACTAAACAAAACAAAAGGAAAGAGATAGGAAACTTTTCAAGGAATCCTTTGCCAGGGCATTATGTAAAGGCCCAAAAACTTTGTTATATGCCAAGGTGTCACGATCACTAATCTACTAGATTTATTGAATTTAACACAACTTATACACTTTTAAAAAATTTATTGTACAACAATTAGGGCCTATAAACTTTTAATATTTTATTCTTTGGATACCCAAATAATGTAACATTCAACTTCAATAACATAAAAACACCCTTGAATCAATTTTTTGCTCAAAAACAAAATCTTAAAAAACATATTATTGGTGAATGATTAGCCATTAACTATTGACTTGTTCACACTTATAACACATATTTATTTATTTATATTTTTGCTTTTTTCCTTTGCTATTTATTTAAGTCTGTGACAAAAACTAAGAAAAACTAAGATTGTGGTGAATACTTTCTCTTTTATAAAAACTTTTTATTATGCTTAATTTGTAAATGATGATTAGATTCTTGGTGATAAAAAGCTTTCTAAGCTTGACAAAAACATTTTTTAAAAAGCACCACCACAAAACAAAACCCAAACAAAAAAAAAGCAAAAAAAACACATTGTTCAACATATTTAAAGCCCCCATACCTAGACAATAGTCTTTAACAAGTCACCAAAATTTATAGAATGACATTTTTTTCTATTTTCTTCTTTGAGTAATATCCAAATTTGGCTAATTCCTTTAGTCAATCCTTGGTGTCGTTACATGACAAATTTTTGGGTTGGGGGGTGGATGAAGAAAATGTGTCAATAATTTCAATTAAAAAATCTGAAAATCCAATGATTAAAAAAAAACTCACAAAATTGGTGGATTCATAGCACTTCATTATTATTATTATTATTTAATAAACTCCCAACAATTATGATAAAAAAGGAAAAAATATTAAATAACTCAAGTGAATCAATGTTTTCTTTTCCAATTTTGTGATGTTGCCACATTAGTAATCATCCCCCAAGACATTTAGCCACATTTGGCTATAAGATAGTTATGAAATTAGAAATTAATTAAAAATCCTTTTATATCTTAGTTAGTTCCTTGAACAATGTTTAGAAACCAGGCGATTTTTATATTAAAAAATTGTTCAAATTTTTTATGAATTGTTTTGGGAAAAGGGAATATTCGACAGAATATCTTTGTTGATCGCCACCAAATAAACAATAAAAATAATAATAATAAAAAAACACGCTGTGGTGAGTGGGATCTGGAATCCAGGGAAATTCCATCAAGTTAGCTCTTTAAGACGATTCCAAGTGAACATTCCAGCTTAGAAAAAGCTAGTGGGGGTTCTCAAACCCTAGAGAAAGAGCGTCCCATTCTGGCTCTCTAGGGTTTGTTCCTCTCTCACTCTCTCTATTCGTTTTGAGCTTCCGCGCTCGAGAGGGAAGGAAAATTGTGGCAGGTTTTGATCATTGTTTCTGCGGTGTATAATCTCTCGCTTTGTGGAGACTCTCTGTCTGTAGTGGAGGAGAGGAGCGGCGGAGAAAGTTATGGCGTTACCGATGAACGAGGCGGATATTTTCGAGGATGTGAACGATGAGTTGGCCGGTATGACTCCTGAAGATATTCTTCGTCGTAGCCGCTTGCTTGAGAACGAGATTCGTGTTTTGAAGGTCAGAAAGGTTTCTAATCACTTCTCTCTCTCTCTCTCTCTCTCTCTCTCTCTTTGTTTTTTTTTCCTCCTCTGCGTAGGGTTTGACGTGAGTATCCGGCGATGCGTTAGCCGTTACCTGCCGGAGGAATTTCTTTGATTTCTTGCTGTGCAAAGTATCGGGATGTTGTCAGCCTTTTTTTTTGCTGGTTATATATCCAAAATGCTACATTAAAAATAAGAAAGTGCTAAAGTCTTGTACTTTCTGAGATTTTCAATAGCCATAATTTGACCAAAATTTAAGAAAATTATCGCTATATTTGTAATACATGGTTCAAGTAGCTAGCCAAAAATACAGAAGAATGTTTTAAAATTTTATTTTCATATTAAGCTTGTAGCCAGATCTGGCTAAATCTTCCTGTGGATCATCAACACTTTGGCCATAACACAAAATTGCCCTAAAAAACACTGGTACTATTACTACTATGTTGTTGTCAGACTTTGTTTTTTGCTGGCTATATATAGCCAAAATGCTATATTATAAATTGAAAATCTACAATCATGTGGTTTTTGAGGTTTTCAATAGCTGAATTTGACCAAAATTTAAGACAAAAATTGCCAGATTTCTATACATGGTCCAAGTAGGCAGCCAACAATATAGAAGGATGTTTTAAATTTATACTTTCATGTTTATCTTGTAGGCAAATCTGGCTAAATCTTCCTGTGGATCATCAGGGCTATAACACTAAATTGCCAAAAAAAACACCAGAACTTGTTGTGATAAAATACAGCACATGATTAAACTGGTGAGGACACGGTTTAGTGGAGCAGGCTAGTGAGCAGAAGCCTCATGGTTACTAGAAATTTGAGTTGCATATAGTCAGTCATCTGCAATGCCATGAGAAATGAGTTGGAAATTGAACTGGACTCTTTTTTCAGTATGACTCCTCCACAAGTATGTATGCTGTGTGATTGCTGCCTTGATAATATAGAATGAATGTATCTGTAGGGCTCATGGTTATGATCCAGGCTGATGGAAGGATGAAACTTTGTGTTGGTGATGGTGTGTAGGATGAGACACACAGGCTCTCACTTGAGCATGAAACAACTCGTGAGAAGATCAAGGAAAATCAAGAGAAGATAAAGCTTAATAAGCAACTGCCCTACCTTGTAGGCAATGTTGTTGAGGTACTATTTTTTTCAGTTTCTGCCTTTCAAGTGTTTTCTCCCTAAAAGCAATTCTGTGCTGAAGGGCCTCATATTTAAAAATCGGACTATCCTACAGCATAATGGAGTTGGAATGAGTTCATAGTTACGGTAAATGGGGAGAGGAAAACCAGCAGCCACCTCTGGACTTTTGTTCCTCATGAGAGCAGTTTTAATTTGTGATGCAGATTCTGGATGTCAATCCAGAAGATGAAAATGAAGAGGATGGAGCTAACGTTGACTTAGATTCCCAAAGAAAGGGGAAGTGTGTAGTTCTTAAGACATCAACACGCCAAGTAAGTGTTGAAAATACAAACATTTACCAGCAAATCCTTGAGGGTGTTTCTGTTGTTTTCGCAAATCATACTTCAATTTTTTTGTCTTTTTACTCAGGTTTCTGACTAGAATTTCACCAGTAACTGCAGACAATCTTCCTACCTGTGGTTGGCCTCGTGGATCCAGACACCTTGAAGCCTGGTGATTTGGTAGGTGTGAATAAAGACAGCTATCTGATTTTGGATACCCTTCCCAGCGAGTATGACTCACGTGTGAAAGCCATGGAGGTGGATGAGAAGCCAACTGAGGAATATTCAGACATTGGTGGTCTGGATAAACAAGTGAGTCATGTCATGCAACTGTAGGAGAAGTTAGCCATTAAGCTACACTTTGTGTGTTACATTATGCATTTCTTTCACTACCTGTGTTCTTTTTTCTGTTTTTCTTGGGTTGTATTGCCATGGATTCTTGATGAAGATGATGGTCCAATACTTTGAGACACTCATAAGGTAATGACTGCACTCATTCTTGTCATGTTAGTTTTTGTTTTACTAGAACTGACAGAAGGATTACCTGTATAAGTGTTATTGTGGAGTTCTCTCTGCAATCTCACAGGTATATATACTGTATTGATTTCACCATGTTAAGTCATGTCCTTTTGCATTGTTGTGGGCAACAGATTCAAGAACTCATGGAGGCAATTGTGCTGCCCATGACACACAAGGAGCGGTTTGATAACCTAGGCATCCGGCCTCCAAAGGGAGTTTTGCTGTATGGGCCACCTGGTACTGGAAAGACCCTCATGGCACGTGCTTGTGCAGCCCAAACAAATGCCACCTACTTGAAGCTTGCTGGACCACAGCTTGTCCAGGTTATTTCTTGTGACTGCTTCCCAGCATTCAATGATGACAGTGGTTTGGTTGCACACTGTTGATCCTTTGGGAGGGTTTGTTTTGAGAATATTCTTTTGATTTCTTGCTACTGCTTCTCAGCCATCAATGATGAGAATGGTTCAATTGCACACTGTTGATCATTGAGAAGGGTTTTTTCTAAAGACATGTTTTTTTCCAGCACAGATGTTTATAGGGGATGGAGCAAAACTGGTGCGGGATGCATTTCAGCTGGCCAAGGAGAAGGCTCCTTGCATTATATTCATTGATGAGGTTGATGCAATCGGAACAAAGCGATTTGATAGGTATGTGTGAAGGCCTTCCATTCCACCATTTATGGTGGAGAACTTATGCCTCATGTACAAGTATATAAATTAGTCATTGAAGTTACGCTATTCTTGCACCCATAAATGTCTACCATATTTGAAAGTCAACCTGATGGTGCAGACTCTCTATGCTCTGATGACAGTGAAGTAAGCGGGGATAGAGAAGTTCAAAGGACTATGTTGGAGTTGTTGAATCAGCTAGATGGTTTCAGCAGTGATGAACGCATCAAGGTGGGAATTGCAGCTCCCCAGCTCACTTCCTCTTTAATTACTCAATTTGTTATCTATGGGTCTCTCACCAGTCTTCTCCGATATAAATGTTCCTTAGCACCTTATTGAGCTTTTGAGGGTGGGAAGTAGATAGTGTGATGTGGCCATGAACCTTTTCAATGTGAAATTTCTTAAGTTTTCTGATATTAGGCATTCTGTTCAATAGGTTATTGCAGCCACAAACAGAGCAGATATATTAGACCCTGCACTTATGCGCTCAGGCCGTCTTGATCGGAAAATTGAGTTTCCTCATCCCACAGAAGAGGCACGGGCCAGGATTCTCCAGGTATGTACACAGTACTGCATTTGCATGTGGTGAATATCCTGCATACCTTCTCCATATGTTCCTTACTTCGTGGTTTGGCTTTTGCTGAACCTTGATGGATATAAAATGCCACAGATCCATTCAAGAAAGATGAATGTTCGCACGGATGTTAACTTTGAGGAGCTTGCTCGCTCCACTGATGACTTCAATGGTGCCCAGCTGAAGGCTGTGTGCATTGAGGCTGGCATGCTTGCTTTGCGGCGTGATGCAACAGAGGTATTTCAAAATCTTTCATAACTTTAGGGCTGTGAGTCTTTACCATGTAGACAGACACAGTCAGTGCAACACATCACTTGTATCCAAGGTGTACAAGAGCATGGTGTGCCTGTCTGTTTTCATCTTCTTTCTTCAGATAAGAAATTTTCACCCTTAATTCATTAGCTGTTTGGAATTGTAGGTCACACATGAAGATTTCAATGAGGGCATTATCCAAGTCCAAGCAAAGAAGAAAGCGAGCCTCAACTACTATGCGTAAAGATGAGGTAGTAATTGATGGTAGCCAAAGTTTTAACTTCAGATGCAGGGAGGTTAGAGTTACATGTGATCATGCCTGCAGTACGACTGAACCTTTCCAGAAGGCAAGGATGGTTGGTCTATAGAAGGGACTGGTCACACAAACACAACATTGACAAAAGGAGACAGATTTCATTGATGTGATTTGACTCTTTTTTTTATCCCCTCAGGAAGCAAGTGCTGTGTGCTTTGTCTAGGAAGCAAGCCTGACATCATACAGATCAATAACTGTAAATTCTCATGTTGAGATTCATGTGGAAAAGGCCGTTAACAAATACAGCAGATCAGCATTGCCATTTTTTCAGTAACAAAAATATTGTACCGATTTCCTCCTGTTGAATACCATGAAACCACTTAACAGTGAAATCTTTTCGGCAAATCCCATCCTTGTGACGGTTTTCTGTGCAGCTGTCAGATGCTACCCAACAGCTTGAGGACAGACATGCAACAAGGTCAGTTGTTAGATAAGTCACAAAGGGTGAGTCATATAGATGTCACTGGTCTAATAGTACTTCTGAGTACATTGTGTTCAATGTCTTGTGAATGTCATTTGAATTTGGAACGACTATTAGAGAAATAGATGATATTGTTTGAGAAAAGGCCTCAGGCAAGAAAACTAGTGTTCATAAATCCAGCCCCACGTATTTCATAGATAGGCCTCATGACTTGTTAGTTATCAGGGCAAAAGCAACGTTGAAAGGTAATTATTTGTGAGTGAATGACATTGAGGTTTTTGTTGGTATTAGTTGTGAAGTTTTGCTAGGGATAAAAGTCTCCCACTTGCATTATTGTCCCTGTGAGGATGTGTGGCTCTATGGCACAATGATTGAAATGTGTCACAAGAAGTCTTGAACCATTACACAATCCTTGTTTTGTGGCAAGGTTCTTGATGAACGACGGCATTCAACATGCAACTTTGAAGGTGGAAGTCTCACAATGTCAAATGAGTTCAAGTACTTAATGGGCTACAAATTCGGGTTATAACACGATTGTCCATAATTGCAACAGTTGCATTCAAGTAAGTTCATTGATCATGTAGGAAAAGCTGAATGACATCGTTGTTGATAGAATCTACTACATTCAGCTTGAAAGTAATGACTTGATCTTTTAAGTATGTGTCATCGTGAATTTCCGTATATATATATATATATCTATATATCTACATAGGTTTTGTATATCAATGATTTTAAGTTAGCTTCATTTCATATATATCTTGGAAAATTGATTTAACCATTAGTTTCTAAAGACACCGTACCATTGCCAACTTCTAATTGCCAAGTAGCAAATTCTCAATTCTAAAAGCAAGTTGCACCCAAATGCATATGCTATTAAAATCTAGGAGAACACAGTTGTGCCCATGATGTGGAGTGCTTCAATGCACCTATATGTATATGGTCAAGGATTAGGAAACGTTTAACAATCTATGTTAGATGTGATAAACATTTATCAATGCCCATATGGGGGGTGTAGGTGGACTTGCTCTTTTGCTTAACCTAATTTGATGATGAATATCATTCTATTTTTCTTTTCATGATTGGTTTGTGGTAGAGAGCATTGGTTTGAGATTGGTATTTCACATTGTGTTGCATGACCATGTATGTGACAAGAAATACAAAATCTCATCCAATTCAAGATCAAGTCCTACTTCATAACTTTTCCTGACTTTAAGCCAATGTTAAGTGATACAGTATATGGACTAGGTAACCAACAAGAGCGGGATTGGTTGCAAGACATAACCATTTTTAGTGAGAATCACAATGCCATACTTTTTATCACACAAGGAGTGGTTATGAAAAAATTCATCCACAAAGCAAATGGTTATGGGATCCAAATTGACTTGTTGTGACTATTAAATTGAAACTATTTTGGGCAACTTTAATCACCATGTGGAATGATTGTCATCATGTTCCACATATGTTTGCATGCTTCAATTTGGTTTCATATTGATTAGAAGCTTTTACTTGTAGACAAAGGCCTCTACATTTGAGAAACAAGGATTCAAGGACCATATCTTCAAGAGAATAGAAAGGGTGTTTACGATCTCAACTTTTTTATTGCCATTGTAGATGCCCACAATTTGACAAATATATTGTGTGAAGGGTTGGAGAAGGCAACTAAACTAACACAAGCTCCTAGTGAATGGAATGACTAGCTGAAACCTTGTTTCATTATGGCATTTAAAATTTTGCAATGCTTTTGAGTTACACATTTGTTAGGTGGCAACCAAGGTAAAAGATGTGCCATGTTATTCACAACAAATTTTTGGAAATACACTCAATGGGCAATGAAGTGTTAACTAAATGTTGTATTGGTTGTGATGTAGTGCAACCACCCATCCAATGTGGGAGATCTAGTGCTTGTGATCAATAATATTCATGTGTCAACTCTTTTAAATTTCTATGGACTCCAACATCTTAAAAATGTAATTAGGATTGTGAAAGAAATTTTATTGTATTGTATCAATTATCAATGCAATGATTTTTGTAGACATTCTTGAAGATACAATTTAGAAAGCATAGTTATAAACCACAATTTTTGCATGGAAGATAACACTTTCTATAGCTTGTATTCACCTGACAATAAACCCAAAAAAATCTTCACTTGGAGACTCAAAGATGGGTAGAATTTAAATTACACAATATGATGTTGGCATCATATTTCAAATGTTTGCAACAATGTAACAAACTTGTTAGAAAGTATGAAAAGTGAATGGAATTTATGAGGAGATACACAAAGGAGTGCGCCATGCACTAATTTTGAAACTTTAGTCAAGAACCTAAATCTATATCATGGTCATTGTTAAAAAGCTTAAATAAAGCCTTAATGTATTAGGAAAAGAGATGTGGCAAGTTTATTCTGGTTATTATGTTAGAACATTGTAATTAAAAGTTTTTAATCAAAGTGTTAACGATTAAAATGGACACATTTAATCATTAGGTTTGAAATATTTTCAAGACATTAAACTTGGTGTTGTTATATTGTATGGACATGTGGCAATAATAATATATTAGGGTCCAAACATGATTGGGATACTCTTTTTAGAACACTAAAAAGTCACTCCTAAAACATTCAAATTCACCTTTTTTTTCACTTTTCCCTGTGACATGATTTAGATTTTTTTTTGCTCATGTCAAATGAAACAATTTTGTTTTAAATTTTATATATGCATATAGAATATCCACTTTTTCACTTATGAAAGTAAAATAGTAAATTTATCCAATGTGGCCATGTTCTATCAATGGTCCAAAATTTCCAAAAATTTCATTTAAATTTTTTTAAAATATTACAATAAGGCGTTTTGTTTTTGCATTAATATGTAGGCATTGATGTACATTTTATGTACATTAGTACCTAAGGGGTTTGTGATAAGAATCTTGGGCCAAAAAAATATTTAAACATTTTATGAATCCTTGAACTTTTTTATAAAAAAGAGACAAAGTCTTGGATTTTTTTCCACAACTTGGTAGGAATGAATTATTTGATACAAGATATTTTTTGACAAGCTTCTATGTATTTCAAAAAGGGGTTTTTTAAATGCTTTGTATAGCTTCTTCTATTTGTTGATCCTAAAATTTGTTCAAATTTGACATGTTATGCATAGAATAGTACCTTAATAATGTATTTATCCATAAAATAAAATCAAACTCAATATGAATGTGAAATTAAATTACAAAATGTTTTAAGTGAAGGGATCCATTTGATATAAAAGGAGACGATCCTTTTGGGTACCCCAACCATGTTGTGACCCATTGATGTTATTATAACCTAATTTTAAACTTGTACATTTGATAGCTTTTTGTCCATGAAAATTTGAATATATTCCAATTTATGGTCTAAACACATGAAAAACACATACCTATTCAATAATGGGCAAAAAACTAGTGACTTGTCATTGACAAATGAATAATTGCATATGTGCTATGGAATGGACAATGAATTCTAATCTTCCCTTAAATAAGCTTTAAATAATTTTGTTGTAATTGGTTGGCATGCAATAAAATGGCGGGTTCCCCCATGGTTGAGCTTTATAGTAATAGTTGTAAAAGCATAATATGAATCTTCTAATAAGCAATTGCTAGTTACTATGACTTCTCTCTAGATAATTTTGGTGTGTATCTCCGTACACACCAAAAACTTCCTAGGTATTTTTTGTACTTTGCAACACTATGAGCCCAATAAGGTAAGCAACCCTTCAAGTAGGTGCTACCAAATTCTTCCAAGGCATGTTTCAAAATGTAACTAGTTCTTCATTGTTAATTCAAAATTCAAGCATCTTTATTAATCATTCATTCTGCATTAAAACTAACACAGATGACACCAAAAGTAGAGCTAGTAAATTGTTGCCAAGGAAAACACGTATAACAATTTTTAAATAGGACATAGAAACCAATTATATATAAAGGGAGGCCACTTCTCCTCTTTGTCCAAAGGCAACTTCACATCTATAGTAAGCATAAGGATGCTTCAAGCCCTAGCGAGGTGGTTGCTCGGTGGTTTATGAATGTTTGATTCATGATTCATATTGTGCTTTACATTCATTAACGCCCATGGTGCAAGGTGCATTCCCAAAATGTGAGCTTACACTTGGTTGTACCTTGCTTAGATCCCTTATTTTTGGGAACGCCCTTGCCCAGGGGTATTACCTTCCACAAAATGGCATTTTTATGCAAGATGGTGTTTTTCTTGTTTTTTTGAAATTTTTAAAAAATAACTTTGCCTTCAACTTTTGTGAATGAGAATACAAATATTAACACAAATGTAAGGTGAGGGCAAGGTTTCAAATTGAGCAAAATCCTTCCTTTTTATTTTTCCTTGCATATTTTTATATGGCTCCAAGCAATTCATTCTTATTTATGTCAGATCTTTTGACATGTCCATGTAAATGAAGGAGGTAAGTGATTAAATTATTTTTATTATACATAATAAGAACATGAAAAGGCGCATGCTAATTTCAATTTTCATATTCATGTAGGTGGGTAGGAGAAAGGAGTCAGGTAGTTAGGTTTGGAAAAGGTACTTAGGCTTGGAAGAGGTAAAATATGAATGGCATAGACATACATCAATATTTCTATTATATAGATAGATAGATATAGAGATAAAAAGTTGGGGCACTTTGAACTCATTGGTTGAGAGATTCCAAGCATTGCCATACAACTTTCAAAGAATTGACCAACCTCTTCAACTCTACCCTTCAAAGAATTGCCCTTGTCCCAAATAAGAGTCCTTAACTTCATATGTCCACACCCCTAGGGGGAATTGCTTCCATTTGCTGCATAATAATCTGATTCTCCAAAATTACAACCTTAGGTAAGCAAAATTTCTTCATACTTAAGTAGTTTCTTGACTCATAATCTCAGTGGGATGTGCAATATAATAAGTATTTAAAATACTTTTAAAAAAATCGATTGCATGTGTTGTATGTGCAATCAAAGCTTAGTGATTGAAGACTTGAATAGGAGCAATTGGGTAGGGCTTGATTAAGAGCAAGTGGCTAGAGATTGATGAGGAGCAATTCGGGAAGGCTTGAGGACTTGATGATGCACAATGGGTGGGACAATAATTACATCCAAAGTGTTTCTTTGCAGCTGTTGAAAGTTTCTGTGACATCCCAAGGAAGAAATTTGATGACATGGTTTGCATTAGCACCTAGAGAGAGAGAGAGAGAGAGAGAGAAGGCGTGTGTTGTTAAATGCATCAAGTCTGAGAGTGTGGGAAGTAAAAGCATGAAGAATGGCAAGAAGGAAAAAATGGTGTTGCATCGCTGGGTGTGGCAGCAGTAGAAGCCAACAATTAGCCAACAACAAGGTCCAGGATGACACAGTTGACAACCATCTTCTTGGTTACACTGCTCTTTTTACCAATTCCAGGAACCAGGATGTTTGATGGTCTTTTTTTGGCTTCAGTGTGATGCAAAATTTCCCAAAACCTGCAAATTGTTGAAGAATTGCACATGGGGAGAGATGGTTGCACAATTTATGAAAAAGAACTAATACTTTGTGATATCACTTGGATGTGAAGTAGTGATGTACATAACCACATCCTTTACCATTTTTTCTGCACCTGTCAAAGAGTTGTGGAGCTAAATGAATTGAAAGAGTGCAAGCAGAAATTCATTTATTTTTTCCTAAGAGACATGAAGATTCCACTCTACCTGCTTGTATGGGTTGCATAATTGATTGCCCTAGGCTTACGTAGGTAGTTTGTTTGCAACTTTGTTCCTCAAAACTTGTTCTCAATGGAGGCCTTGTGTTGTTGTCATGCAGAGGAAGAATTTATTATTCTGAATTCCATGTGGTAAGAAAGCTTCAAAACACAACAAGCAACCCCAGGGGGATAGGTCAATATCATGATGAACTCAATAGGATGTGGTGGAAGGAGCATGGGAGCTTCTTCCAAGAATCACAACATCTCAGGTTCAAACATAATGGTGGATCACCAGCTACCCAATGTTGGATTTGATCAGATTGATGATGCACCACGAGCAACGGTCAAAGTTAGGGCAATGAAACCCGACTGGAATTTTGATGTCCATTGTGGCTCAAGCATACCAGAGCTGGGAGCAGGGAATAAGGTCCCTGTGGTGCCAGTGAATCCTCGGCTGTGGGATGAGGGAGTGATGGCACCAGCAGCCTCTGAAGCAGCTTCATTGCGACATCAAGTTGATGCATTGGAGGTAGATCTCAGTGCTCACATCAGCAACGAGCACCATTTGTTCACCATCAACCAGCAGCTCTGTGACAGGTAAACCCATCTTGTTTCAATCACATTGAATTCAATTTGCATTCTATGGTGTGGATTCTGGGAATCCACAATAGCCAAATCCAATTTTGATTGATGGAATAAACACTTCCAAGCTAATTATGTGTTGTTGCAGATTGGCAATGTGTTCTGATGAACTGAATGGTGAGAAGATTGAAGCACAATTGAAAACTCTTCAAAATCAGATCCAAGAGAGTCTTCAGCTTCTCCATCACCTGTCAGAGAGGTAAATCACAGATCAGTATTTTCTGCAAAAGGCTTTCCAACATCACATTGGTTTTTTCAGCCGATTTCTACAGTAGAATTCGTGTGTAAATGCTGCCTCAAAAGCTATGAGATTTTCTGATTTTGGAACGCTTTTTTGATACGCTTAATTGAAACAAGGTGAACATATTTCTTGACTTTTGATCACATGAAGAGTGTACGATCATCATGATGAACCTCCCCAGTAAATTTTTCTCAGACTCATGAATCCCAAACATCCAATTAGTATTACAAGTGTTCAGTGATGCAATTGGAAGGAGACCTGAAGCAATGATTTTTGGGAAGTTTCCACTACAGAAATGAAGCACTTGAGAAAGAGAAAGGAGATGTGCAGCGAATGCTACAAAAGCATGTCGAAGAGTTTGAGATAAAAAGGTCAAGTATGCAAGCTGAGAAGAGGTCCTTGAATGCTGAAAATGTTTGTGTGCAAGCCCACATCCGAAACTTAGCTGAAGACTTGCACTTCAGAAGGTTAGTAACATAAGAAAACACACCTTCAGCCAACAAATTACACAACAATTCATATAACAGTTGATCAGACTTTGAGTAAGTAAGTCATAGTGAGCCTTCTACCAGATCACAACTGGTTTGCATTTTGAACACCACCCATTTGTCAGAATGATGTTTTCATGGGTTCACAAAAACTTCCCTCAATTGTCTATTACAAAATGTGATTTGTTTTGTAAGAATTTTTTAAACAAATATTGATCAAAGAATTTTCCAATGTGTGAAAGATTATATAACAAAGCAAACTTGATGTTATTAGCATATAGCAAGGAAAGAGGGTTGTTGAGAGGCCGGCACAGAGTAAATACACTTGCAACTTCACTTGGAATTTTGTATGAAAGAAAAACACAATTGCAAGAAAAGAGTGATAGGACGAGGATTTTCACATGATGGTTCATGTCTCTCTCTGTGAAAGGCTGATGATCCAGAAGATGGTGTGTTTGGAAAACCAGGAGACGAAGAAGACAATGGGGGACCTGTGTTCGACAAGATCAACCAAACTAGGAGCTTGCATACCTAGTGTTGGGGAATCTTCAATGCCCTGCTCAAATTCTGCAACTAAAACAAAAAGAGAAAAGTTGCACACAAAAGTCATTGAGCTTTTTTTCTTCCTCCACACATGAATAGGGAATATTGAACAAGAGATTAGGGTACTACTACCGATTACAGTTGGCCATCTTAAGTTTTTCTCGCTGTAACAAAAGCTCAGCAAATCTTTATTGAACAAGAGATTAGGGTACTACTACTGATTACATTTGGCCATCTTAAGTTTTTCTCGCTGTAACAAAACCTCAGCAAATCTTTATTGAACAAGAGATTAGGGTACTACTACTGATTACATTTGGCCATCTTAAGTTTTTCTCGCTATAACAAAAGCTCAGCAAATCTTTATTGAACAAGAGATTAGGGTACTACTACTGACTACATTTGGCCATCTTAAGTTTTTCTCGCTGCAACAAAAGCTCAGGAAATCTTTATGAACAAGAGATATTAGGGTACTACAACTGATTACAGTTGGCCATCTTAAGTT
This sequence comes from Sphagnum tenellum, assembly GCA_963921925.1. Classification (NCBI taxonomy): domain Eukaryota; kingdom Viridiplantae; phylum Streptophyta; class Sphagnopsida; order Sphagnales; family Sphagnaceae; genus Sphagnum; species Sphagnum tenellum. The sequence continues at coordinate 3,763,907 of OY998160.1, read as the reverse complement.
TTTCTCCCTGGAACAAAAAAGCTCAGCAAATCTTTCTTTCTTTCTTTCGAAGATCCTAATTTGGTTAGTACTACATGTGCACAAGTTACTAGGCTGCTGGACATTTGACACTATTGAATCTTTTATGGCCTTGGGTTTAGGGTTTAGGGTTTACCCACAAAGGCCACAATTTCAACTGCTAAACTCCAGATTTTGAAATGGATTGCAAGCTCTGGGTGAGCTACCTTGCATTGCCTCTGGATCTTCCTGTTTTTCCTTCAGCAAACTATGCCTCCAAATTGCTCCCTATTTCGACAAAAGAGTTTATTTTTTTGGTAACAAGAATTTCCACTTGTGATAGCCCAGTGAATGAAGCAAATGATAATTGCAAAAATTGGGATTTTTTTTTGTTTTCCGAGTGTAAATTGAATAGTTTTTCTAATTTTGAAAAAAATAATTGCTAAAATTGTTTCACATTGCAAAATTGTGGGAAAAAACCCTTGATCTCTAATCTTTACCCTACACCCTAAACCCTATTTGGGCTACTAAGAAATAATGTAAGTTGATTCTTTTGGGAACATTTTTAAAATGTTAAATAACGGTTGTTGACTATATTTTCACCGAAATGTGAATTTTTTTTTGGGGAATTTCTTCAAAATAAATTGTCAACAAAAAAAAGAAAAAAAAGCCGAGGTTTTGAACTACGTTTGTCAAAAGGCATGTTGGTGATTCTAAACTATTGTTTTTACATTCATACCCGTTCATTTGTCATTTAATGTTAAATCTTTCTTGGAATGCTAACCAATGACACAACATAAAAAATAAATTGGAGAAAATAAATTCATTGGATCAATTGTAGTTTGTTGAATATTCTATCCTATTGACTATGATGAACAATCACAAAACTTTATTATTATTATTCTTATTATTATTTTATAATTTTTGTTGTCAACTGGAAAAGCCATGATTCTTGAGCCTCAAAACAAGCAAAGATAATTTTTACTTTAAATTATTAAAAAAATTATTCACTTGTCAATCGGGGTTGGCCCAAAGCTTGAGAAGGAGTCACCACATCCCGACCATGGAAAAAACACGGACTCTACCCCACCTTTGTGGCATTTAAAAATTTTCTTTGGATTTTTAAAGGAAAAAAAAGGCCCAAATTTTGCAAGATTTCAAAGAAAAATGGAATTCCAAGTATGATCCATATTAGGTAGTTGTGGTTGTTGGTGCCTTTATGAGTTCAATACTTTATTTTATTTTATTTTTGCAATGAGCCTCTTTGATTGGCCTATCACATTAAAAAAAAAATTTTAAATCAAACTCTTAAAGACTTCCCCAATATAAAAATATTTTCTCCAAAACAAAGAAAGATAGAAATCTCAATATTGGGCCCACCTAGAGAAGTTCCAAGAGGACAGGCCAAAAGTGTACGGGGACAAAGTGATGCAATATTGAGAACATATTGATGAACACATTGGGAACTTGGGGAACATGTAGAGAACCCCTTGAGAACTTGATGGGAACACATTGAGAACCCCTAAAAATTGGCCTAGGCTAATGAAATTGTGGGGACCATAGTAGTAGTATGTGTCTCTCTTTGTTACTTAGAGTCAAAAAGCCAACAAAAGCCCTAAACACACACATCCTTTGTGTTTTGACTTCCCCTTGGAAAGCTTCTTCTTCCACCATTTTTTATTGCATTTTATTATTAGGATGTTGTGCTTCCACCCCATCCCTTCAAGGTTGTTGTCTTACCAATTTCCTTTGAAGTAAAGCTTTGTTTTTTCCTTAAAAATAGAAAGACTATATACTTGACTCCTACTTTTGCTCTCCACCATAGCTACTACTCCCTTGCCCCACCCTCACCCTCCCTTGGGTTTCACTCTCCCCACCCATGCTTTCTTTTCCACAAATAGACAAGGATTGCCCCCACCCATTTGCTTCCTACTTCAACTTTACCCATACTTGCATGCCCTTTAACTACAAGAAATTTTTTAGTGTAAGTATATTTGAAGGTCATCTTGTATTACCATAAATCTCCTTCTCTAGAGTTGGAGGCATTGCAAAAGACTTAAAAAGAAGGATCTTGTAGGTGGAAAAGGCTCTTGTAGTCTAGTACTATCCCTCCATCACAAGAGTTAAATGATGTTGTAGGCTATATCTTTTAGAGGCATATTGTCAACTAACTACAAAGAACCCTAAAAAAAACCCTATTTCTAAGGATGAGGCTTAGACATAATAAGATCCTTCTTTCTTGCAAAACAAATATAAGAATGTAATCTTTCATAATTTTATTGTTTTTTTTTTTTAAATTGAAATTTTTTCACTTTGTGTTTGTGACCAAGGTTAAGGCACGGAAAAAGGAAAATGAATAATCATGAGAGAGTATTTCATGATTCACTTTGGAAAATATAAGGAAATGAGTTTCAACATTTTTCAAATGATGTGGGCTCCATTTTAAACTTTTAAGAAAATTAAAAAATCAATTAAAAAAAGTGAACTCGGATTTTTTCATTTAGGGTTGTGAGCTTAAAAACTATGGTAAAAAAAAAGCGTAACCAAAAGTCAAAAGTGACTTGACTTTCAACCCATTGGATAAAAATTGGATAATCATGATTTTTTTTTCAAGGTTACAATAAAAAACAATTTTTGAAATATCCAAAAATGTTGTTACATTGACAATACATCATTTGATGTTAATTGTTGACGAAATTAGCATGATAATTGCAAAACAACAATAGTTATATGATTAGTCAAAAAATGAAATTGTAATTTTATTAACCTTTTTTTTCCCGTCCAAAATCCATGTCATTTGTGACTTTGGTTACACACAATTAATCCAACATAATTAACCAAACTTTCATTATATATATATATATATATATATATATGTTGTCAAGTTTGCATTTTGTTTTAAAAAAAAGTGATCAACACTAAAAATCAATAAGAGACTTCTTTTTATTTTAGGTGGTTTTAGGAGATTTGTGTCTCATGCAAAAGCCTTAGTCAATAGTTTAACTTTGGATCATTTATTCCTCATTTGCCACAAGTCATTACCATTAGGCTAATTTTATGACACCAAAATAGAAAATTTGTCATTGCTTACAACATTTACCCAATTGTTAGTTACCCTAGGGCCATACTACTAATACTTGTATTACATTTGCATTTTTGAATAGTATTTAAGCTATTTTTTGATAGCACTTATACTTTTGTGTTTTATGTGAAATAACCAAAACCAAATGGTTCTTTTATTTGCGAATTAGAAAAGACCTCAACACGGGTAATTAATTAACGAAATTAAATACCCGCACTAGTTATAATTTTATAACCGTTTCACAATTCCTCGAGTGTGCACTCTATATAACTAAA